>CM076292.1:1407500-2007500 GCA_038380795.1 Pyrocephalus nanus
GCTGGATGGGGCTCTGAGCAACCTGGTCTTGTGGAAGGTGTCCCTGCCCACAGCAGGAGGGTTGGAATGAGATGATCTTTCAGGTTCCTCCCAACCCAAGCCATTCTATGCTTCTATGATGTCTGTGCTGTTTCTGTGAGACTGTGGGGAAAAGGCTGGTTCTTCCTGTGTTTCATTGTTTTCTTAACTCATTTGCTGTGCAGGTTGGAAAAGCTTCTGAAGAATGATAGGAGGAAACCCAGGGATAATGATCAGAAAGAAACCCAGTCCCAGCAGGAAGAAATTAGGAACCAATATTCTGAAAAGGTCAAGGAAGTTGAAAGATTACAAACAGAGGTGAGCTGCTCTTTTTGGGTGAAATTTTCGGTTGTGGTGTTACTTCTTTTGAAGCCTTGGAGATGCTTTCCCTGTATTTCTTGTCATGCTGATGATTTCTATTTTCCTTGGCTGCATTTTGGATTTGATGGGCTTTTCCTAATGCTCCTTCTGCTGTTACAGTAGTAGATGACTATAACTGATCCTGGGGTGGTTATCACTGCGGGTAAAGATGCAAATGTTCAGTGCAAAGCAGTGGGTGCAAGGGCTCAGGAAGGCCAGGCTGTCCTGCAGAGGAAGGGCAAGCCCAGAGTGGCAGCCAGCCTGGCAGGGTGCGTGACCTCCCGGGCCAGGGAGCCGTCCCACAGCCCCTGAGCCAGAAGAGCAAAACAGGCCCAGTGACAGCAAGCGGGGCCAGCCAAGAGTGCAGATCCCCTGGCTGGGCCTCAGGGAGGGGCAGCTCTGCCGTCCTGGCAGGACATCACGGCCCTGGGCTGAGAGCAGTGGGGCCCAGCTCAGGCCTGGCTGCAGCTTGAGGGAGGCTGTGCCAGCGTCACCTGGGACTGACAGATGAATTCCTTCCCTGGCAGAGAGGGCAGGAACAGCGCTGGCACTCGCAGGACACGATCAGCCCCTGGGCCCTGTCCCAGGCACCAGCTGAGCAGGAGGCACTGGAGGTTTTGCTTTTCTCAGCAGAGCTGTTGCTGCCCGGGGCACACTGAGCAGAGGGGCCTCCCAGGGAAAAACCTGTCCCTTATTGCTCCTGGGGAGCTGTTTCAGCCCATCTGGTGGCAGGGACCCAGCAGGGCTGTTCCCAGCAGTGTTTTTGAGGCTGCTCTGCCTGTTCAGCAGGGCCGGGTAACCTTTGGTCTCCTCTCCGCTCGTTCCTGGGACTCGTTGCTGAAGCGGCTGTGTCAGAGGGACGCTGGGGTTGGAAGGCATCGCTGTGGAATCGCTTCCTGCTTTTAGATCCCACTGAGTTCCTTTTTTCTTTCTTTCTGTCTGCAGGTTGCTGAACTTTCCCAGCAGCTGGACAGGGAATCTAAAAAATGCATGCAGCTGGAAGCCCAAAATCAGGATTTGCAAAAAGAGCTGTCCACTCTGCATGGGAAGTGTGAACAACTGGAGGTGGACAAATGCCAGCTGCAAGAAGAGCTGGCAAAACTCCAGCATCATTTGGAGACAAACATGGTGGATCGCTCCCAGCTGGAACAATGTAAAAGAGAGGCGGAAGAACGAGCAAGCAAGGAAATAACACAAAAGCTACAAGAAATCAATGAGTTTTTGCAAGTAAGTGAATTTCTCACCAGTGTCCACGGGCACTACGTAAACTTCTGTTGTGGCCACGATTTCTGGTATTTTCCTTTCCCTCCTGCATTCTGTGTGTTAGTGCTGTACTTCTGTCTGTGCTGGAGGCAGTGGGAGAAGGGCAGATGGTTGGGCAGCAGTGCTGGGTGTGTGAGGTGCCGGCAGGTCCCTGAATCCAAAGCCTGCCCAAGGCACATTCCCAGTTGGCAGTGCCTGGGGGGATCTCTGTCCCCTGCTCTGGTTCTGGCTGCTCATCCTCCAATGGGTTTGGCAACTTGCAGCTGTCATGGCCAGACATTGGGGTGCTGCTTTGTCCTTGTAGGGAGGAAAGTGCTCAGAAAAGGAGTCCCTGAAATGACAGGGGTGGGGTGAGGGGGATGCAGGTGGGGATGTTCTGATTGTCTTTGAAGCATCCTTTTCAATATGCCCTGTCCTGCAGATACAGTGTCTTTTCCTTGGTAGCTTTGACTAAGAGTCCTTGGTAGCTTTGACTAAGAGTGCTGATTTGGCCTCTTTCTGAAGGAGAAGAATTATTTACCCTGGTAGCTTCTGGGTTCTGCCTTGATTGCTGCTATTTGTGAGGAGGCACAGCTGCCTCTCTGAGCAAAGCCCTGAAATTGGGTCCATGCAATTTTCTGCTGGGGAGAGCTTTCTTTTTCTTGTGGTGGTTGAAGGTGCACTGTCTCCTTCAGGCACAGACAGCCTACCAGGACACGTTAGAAAATATCAGAAGCAGTCATTTTGACTCACTGAAAAAACAGTTAGAAGACAGAAATAGAGATCTTGAACTTGCACTGGGAAGGACAAAAAGCAACCAACAAGAAAGACCTTTTCAAAAAGAATCCAGACAGCCAGCAGTGGACAAATACAAAGAGCTGTACCTGCAGGAAGTGAAAACCAGCAAAAGCCTCTCAAAGAAACTGGAAAGGTAAGTCCATGTTTTTTTGGAGTGGTAATCACAGACTCTTTTTTCCTTGTGCATTTTCCTTCTAAAATCCCTTTTCTACATCTGGCCACCACCATGTGTGAAAGCATAACATGGCATATTTGTGGGGAAAGTACCTCAAGACCCTTCCCTTCACCAGACCTGTCTTCCTTTCTCTATAGAGTTCCAGCAGTAACACCACAGTAGCACCATTACAGCATTAGTGGTGTTTTTTTCCAGCTGATGTTGATTTAACAGGCAGTCTTTTTGCCAATCTCTAATCTCCTCCTCCTGTGTGGGACAGAAAAGATGAATCTTGTGGCCTTTCCTGTTTGAATAAGGAGAGGCCTCTCAGAGAGCAGAGTTGGATTCTGCAAATCAAAACTAAGAATGATCTTTCAGTTTTAGCAGCGGCTCTGGGGTTTGAGCTTTCCCTTGAAGGCCAGAAGGGTAGCCCAGAGTTCTTATGGAGGTGACACTTGCTGCTCCTTGCACTTGGTGTGATTTCTTGGAAACAGGCCCTCTGCCCAAGCTCAGATCAAAGGATGTGCTTGTTTTGGATGCTCTTCCTCTCCTTGGTTTTAGAAGTCAAGGAATCGTCAAGGACATGGAGGGGAACTTTGCCAAAGCGTTACTGCCCAAGGTGACTCTTTGTGTGCCTCTGAATGTTTCAGAGCCAATGAGAGACTTGAAGTGGCCAACACAAAGCTCTTTTGTGAACGCCGGAGAAGCAAATCTGCAGCCACAATCAGCGATGTCAGCAGACGTCTGGCTGCAATTCCACCTCTGGATTCAGCTGGCCTGGGACACCTTGGGAGCCGTCTGGGACTGGGCAGAACTCCCGGCCTCAGAACACAGCCCAGCCACGTGTGGTAAAGCCGACAACTTTTGGTCAGCAGGTTGGTACAAATTTTCCAGTGTGGGAAAGGACAGAAAATGTTGAAATGGAAGCACTGAGCTGTGTAACTCCATTCTTTGGGAGCCACCCAACCATCGTGCCGGGCAAGATGGAGCCTCCACAGGGGCTGCAGAAGAGCTGCCAGGCCCACCCCAAGCTCAGGGCTTCATGTGGCAAAGCCCCCCTGCCAGGGCAGCAGCACAGCCTGCAGGGGAAGGGGCTCCCACAGCACAAGGGCCAGGACCATCCTGCCTGCCTTGATGGCAGAGCTGGGCAGGGAAATGCCAAGGACGGGATGGCACAGCCAAGGATGGGACAGGGGGATGAGCCTCCCTCTCCTGGGGCAGCCGCTGCAGCCCCAGCATCTCCCCTGCACAGCCCTGGCCCTGCAGCTCCTGCTGCCACGTGCCCGGCAGCATTTGCTGGGGGAACCAGGAGACCCTGACAAAGCACAGAACCACAGAATCCTTAGGGTTGGAAGGGCCCTCTGGAGATCATCAACCCCAACCTCCCTGCCCAGCCAGGCTCACCTCAGGCAGCTCACACAGCAATGCCTCCAGGGAGCTTTGGAATGCCTCCGGAGATTCCAGCACCTTCCTGGGCAGCCTGGGCCAGAGCTCTGCCAGCCTCGGTGTTCTTCCTCCTCACGTTGAGGGAGATCTCCTCAAGAAATGTCCCTCTATCCTTTCTCCTCTGCCAGGGAAAGCCAAAGTTGGAGAGTGGGAAGCCAGAGCTGACAGGCCTGGAGGGACAGGAGGCCACGCCAAGCACGCAGAAGGTGCTGGAGGGGCTCGAAGCCCATTTCCCCATTGAGACCTGGGCCTTGGACTGGGACCATGGCATTGACAAAGGACTGTCTCGTGGGCTGTGACAAAAGGACCTGGAACGTCCAGTGCCCTCGGAGATTCCAGAAGAGCATGGCAAAACCCAGGCATCCCGAAACGTGCTGGAACACCAGAGCAACCCAAGGCCGCTTCAGTGCCAAGATAAGGAGGGCACAGCAGTACACAGGAGGCAGTCAGACCCCTGCAGAGCGTGTCTCCAGCTCCACCTGGTGCCACCAACACTGAGGAGGAGCCAGCCACATCCCAAAGTCCAGCACTGCCCCAGTGGTGGCAGGCCTGGCCCAGCCATACCAGGGAGCAGCACCCAGGCCAGGCTGGCACCGCCACAACCACAACCACTGCCTGTGCACTGCCTGCTCTTCCCTGGCAAGAGCCCTTGGTGCCAGTGGGACAGGCAGGAGCTTGTCTGCTGCCTGCTCAGCCCCTTGGCCACACATCTCCTTCTGCCACGGCCACTGCTTTGTTCGTGAAGCCCAGCCATGATGATGATGAATAGATTAGATAAATTATAAGATAGGAAGATAGATAGATAGATAGATAGATAGATAGATAGATAGATAGATAGATAGATAGATAGATAAATATTAATAGATTATAATTTTCCTCAATAAAAGCTTCAATTTCACCCAGATTCCTTAGTGGTATGCATATGAACAAAGAGATTCAAATACAAAATGCTGAGATGAAGTCCAGTTTTAATTTTTGGAGGGCATTTTGATTATCTCTAGGCAGGTGACAGCAACTGCAGATGTAAGAGCTGTCTTTCCTCTGGTCTCTATATCTGTTTAAGATATAAGAACCATAAAATAGAATGGTTTGTTGTGGTTCCTTATATCTGCCATGGGACACCTGTCCTGGGGGCAGGGTCTGGGATCAGCTTCCAGGGCTCTGTGATGCGAGGCCACCTGGTACTCAGAGAGCATCCAGCTGTCAGACTATTTTCAGAGAACTTCAGTTTAGCCCAATGAACTGTGTTCCTGTGGTTTAGAAATGATACTCCCCAATTTAGTGCCCTCACCGAGACTCTCCTTAACCCCAGTGCTGCTCTCTCCCTCTCTTTTCTCCTCCAGCCTTTCCTGGCAGGAACCAGGACAGTTGTGTGCATACAGAAACAGGACTCAAACACAAAAAGGGGACATATAGTCCAGTTTTAAATTTCAGAGGCTATTTTTTATTTCCTCTGAGCAAGCAAAAGCTACTGCAGGTATAAGAAGTCTCTCTCTCAGGTGGCCCTCCTGGGTCAGCACCTTTCCCTGGTGCATTCTGAAATCCTCCATTCCACAGGAACTGTGTCCTTTGCTCAGGGCCTTCCCTGATGCTTTCAGTCCTGAGGTGAGCAGTGTTGCTCAGAGCTCCCTGTGATCGTGGTTGGTGCCCGTGCTCATCGGCTGAGGAGCTGATTATTTTGTGCCTACCGGTATTGTGTCTGGCATTTTATTCCTCAAAGGTTCTCATTGCAGGTTTAAATTCACCTTTGCTTGATCCAATAGATGGGTGAGGGGATTTAATTTGAGGTAAGATGGTTACATTTACTTTTGATTCTTTATTTTCCCAAACCCTGTGACCAGTTCCCAGGCAAGGTTCCTTTGATTTTCCCTTCTAACAGTCTTTTCTGCTGAGCACATTGACAAGGTAAATAACCACACAAACAGAACTAACAATTAATAACCACAGTTACCAGTGAACTGAACCAGGGTCCAAACCTGAGGTTTTCATTCCCAGTTCTGAATCCTTTTCTCTGTTGAACAGTTCCCTGTAAAAGAAAAGAAAAAGGTCTGTCTGACCCCTTTTAGGGCCAACATTAAAATGTAGGAACAATCCCCTGAGAGGTTTTTTTTGTGTTCTTTGCCATGAGCGTCTTTTGCTTTCCAGGTGTCCCTGTCCAAGGGAGGATCATTGGTACAGCTCCTACAGAAGGCAGTGCCACTGATACAGGCTGACCAGGAAGGGGAGAGGGTTTTTGATCACCCTCAGGTTTGGATGTTGCTGGTAGCAAAGAGGGAGGCTGTGGATAAAAAGCTGTGGGTCCAGGACAGCCATTTACTCCCCATCGGTCATTCACCATTTTTGCAGCATCACAGAGTCATTCTCTGTATAGTTCTTGTGCCCCTTTGTGATGTGGCTTGAAGTGCAACCATTCTCACAGTCTGTGCCAGCTCTCTGGGGGAGTTGTTACACTTAGAGGGGCTAATCTGGCCAGTTCATCTCCTTTGTTCTTCCAGCAGCCAGCTGGAGTTTTATTTTCCTGATGGGAGGCTGCTCATCCCACTATAAAATTCCCTTTCTTTGCTAGAGCAAGAATTTCTTTCCATTTCTCCTCTTGCCAAGCAGGGATTCCATTCACTTCCCAGTCATTGTTCTCCCAGCAGGGGAGCCACTCAGTGCCCCCTTTGAACACAGCAAAAGAATCCCTGTAAACATAGACAGAGTCAGAGGGTTCAGCTTCCTGGTTAAATCCCCTCCAAACTGCTCCTGATTCTCCTGCCTGTGCCCTGCCTTCTCCTTCAGGGACTGTTTTGTCTCCTGGATGTCCCTGGAAAGCCACAGCACGATATTTCCAAACTGCCCCTTCCTGCTCAGCTGAGGCATCAGGAAACCCCCCATCCTGCAATTGCTCTGAGTGTGGGGGTGCCCCTTGAACCACAGAAGGGGGAGAATCAGCTGTGCTATTTACAGTCACCTCATCTTGCCAGGGAGGATTTTTGTGAGCTCCTTCTGTTCCCTGAAAGATGGTGCAATAATGTTCACTTTGAGCCTTCCATTTCCCAACAGGAGCTGGCTGGGCCACCAGTCAGGGGGTAGGGTTCCTGTCAGAACAGGCTTGATGGCCTTAAAAGGTGCCCTTAAAATCAGAGACTGCTGAGGGACAATTTTTTCTGGTTCCCATAAATAAGCCCTTTTCCCAGGGAGAATATAGTTTTTGGGCATCTTTGACACTGCATGAATAAAACCCTACAGACCTGGTGGGGACAAGTAGGTTTGTGCCCTAGTGTTGATGTTCTGATCATGTTGGAGCTCCAGCTGGAGCCTCACAATGCTGCAGGCCTAGAGCCCAAACACCTCATAAAAGAGCTCTCATCATGAAAGCTCTGTCTTCATAACACCTTTACATGTCATAATGGTGCTCTCCTCCTAAGCCCATAAACGTTTAAAGAGGCTCTCCTCATGAAGTCTCCTCATAAACCCCATCCACCTCACAATGGGGCAGCCTCAGAAGGTCTCTGTAGAACCCATTCACCCCATAATGGGGCAGCCTCATAAAGGCACTGTCCTCATAACCCTCACACACCTCAGAACAGTGCAGGCCTCATTAGGCCCCTGTCCTCATAAGGCCCATAAACCTCCTCATGGGGCTGTCATCATAAAGGAGATGTTCTCATAAGTGCCATAAACCTCATAAAGGCTCTGTCCTAATAAAGCCCGTGCACCTCAGAAGAGCAAACATCACAAAGGCTCTGCCCTCATAAACACCATAAATGTCATAAAAACACTGTCCTCATACACCCCATACACCTCACGATAAAAGTAGGAAGTCAGACAAACAGCAGAGGTTTTCATGAGGCTCCAGGAACATAAACCCTCACCCCTCCCTTCCAAAACAGGGGTTACAGTTTTTATAATGATTTCCACCCAATGCCCGTCCAGTCCCCGCCCCGGTTCTGCCCCGTTCTGCCCCAGGAAGGCCTGTGGGGAATTGAGTCTGGGGAAATTTGGAGCTTTGAGCCGCTGCAACTACAACTCCCGGCGTGCCCCGCGCGGCAAAGGGGGCGGGGCGGGCAGGGAGAGGCACCACGCGCTGATTGGCTGAGCGGGGCGGGGTCTCTGCCGGCGGTGCGCGCGCACAGCCCCGTGGTGGCTGCCGGGAAAGCGATGGCGGCGACACAGGAATCTTCGACTCTGGGAGATCTGGCGGGGCCTGCGGTGAGTCTGGGCATGCGCTCGGGGGCTGCGGGGAGCGCGGCTGTCGGCAGGAAGGCTGGATGGCTCGGCAGAGTGGAGAGGAGGGGCTCGGGGGTTCCCGAGGAGGTTTTGAGGTCCGTGAGGGGCTCTCGGGACGTCACGGAGGGGATTTGGTGTCCTGAGGGCACTCAGAGGGGAGGGTGAAGGTGCCTGAAGGGGTTTAGGGTGTCCCTGAAAGGACTGGGAGCCTTGGAACCCTTACGGGGGGGGGGGGGGGGGGGTGGCTGTTTAAACGTCATGGCTGCACTGCGCATGAGCCCGCGCAGTTCCCACGAGGGAACTTCAACTCCCAAGAGGCTCCGCGCGCCACCGCCATTGCCGCTCGTGTCACAGCGCCCCCTGCCGGCTGGGCGGGCCGACCGCAGGGAAAGGGAATCTTAATGCCGCCCCGAACCCCAGAGACCCCCAAAACTCAGCACACAGAGACCCCACAGGGAGGGAGGCTCAGGGGTCCCCTAAAGCCTATCATTGGGGTTCAGGGGTCCCCCAGTCCTCAGGGGAGTGGTCCTGGGGGTGACACCCAAAGTCTTGTGGGGTGCCCCCCCAGTGCTCCCAGTGCCCCCAGTATAGCCCAGTGACCACCCAGTGTTTCCCAGTGACCTCCCACTGCCCCCCAGTATGGCCCAATGATCCTCCAGTGAGCACCCAGTAACCTCCAGTATGGCCCAGTAACCTCCCAGTGTCTTCCAGTGTGTCCTGGTAATTTCCCAGTAACTTCCCAGTGCTCTGCCAGTACCCCCAGTATGTCCCAGTTCCCTCCCAGCGTCCCTCAATAACCCCTCAGTCCCTCCCAGTGCCCCCTGGTTCCCCTCAGGGGTCCCAGTATTCCCCAGTAATCACCCAGTGCCTTCCAAAGCCCCCCAAGTGTCCCCAGCATTGTCCCCAGATGCCCTTGGCCTTTCTGTGAGCGTGGGGGGCGGGGCCGTTTGGGGGGTCAGAGGGGGCCCTTCTGAGGGAAGATGAAGGGTTGGGAACATCAGGGATGGGGTTTGGGGACAGTGGAATGGGGGGTGCCAAGGGGGGAATTGGGGCCATAGGGAGGCCCTGGGGACATTGGAGACACCAGGGGGGTCTCAGGACTCACCTGCTCGTGCTGTTGCCCCTCCTGTCCCCCCCAGTCCCCAGTAAGGCCCCCCAAATGTCCACTAAACACCATTTTTCCTTTAATCACCTTCCCCCCAAGATCCCTTTTACCCCCCAATGCTCCCAAGACCTCTTTTAAGTCCGCCAAATGCACCCAGAGGCCCCCAAAGTGCCCCAAATCCCAATCAAACCCCTGCCAAAGAGGGATCACCTGGTACCCTGGGACAGGAGCACAGTGGGCTGTACTGGGGGCACTGAGGGGGCACTGGGCTGTACTGGGAGACCCCTCATCCCCAAAGCCCCTCCCCTGGGCATCCGTGCCACGGTCTGGGAACCACGGCGGGGTTGGATCAAGGGGTGCACTTGATGATCTGGGAGGTCTTTTCCAAGCCGGCTGATTCTGGGATTCTCTGGGTGCCATTGCCAGGGCAGCACATGCTGGAGGCTCTGTCCACAGGGGATAGATGTGTCTGTGCAGACAGAGAGACAAGGGCAGTCTGCAAAGATGTGGGGTTAGAAAAGCAGGAGAAGTTGTGGGGTGGCTCTGGAAGGAGAAAGAAGCCCCCAGGCCAGTGCAAGCAGCCCCCCTGGGCTTGCACATCATCTGCCCTCCCTGCAGGTTCCTGTGCTGGAGAGCAGGCCCTGAGGTGGCCCTGAGAAATGGCCCGGAGGTGAGCCCAGAGGTGTCCCTGAGGTGCCCCTGAGAAGAAGTGGAAGGCAGAGGTGGTGCTGAGGCAGGAGAGCCCCGTGCTGGGGAAGAGGCTGAGCTGGGAGTGCCCAGCAGCGAGAAGGTGCTGTGTCCATGCCCTGTGTGCCAGGTGAGCTGGGGCTTTGCTGCAGAGCTGCGGGCGCTGATTGGAGCGGCTGCAGCTGCTGAGCTGGTGGCACCCAGGAACACAAAGTGTGCACGGCCACGGAGCCTGCAGGGAGGAGCAGGGACAGCCCCAGGGGAGCACTGGGGGGCCGGGAACCTCTTGGCTGGGGCAGGAAAGAGCCGCTGGCCACGAGGACGGGGTGTTGGTCCCAGCCACTGATGGGGCCGAGCAGAGCACGAGGCCTCTTGCAGACACCTGGAGCAGCCTCCCACTTGCCAGCCCCACCCTGGTGGGGTGACATTGTCCCCTCCCTGCAGGACACTCCCCCTGAAATCCTTGGGGGATCCTTTTGTGTCTGTTGGTGGTTGCTGCTTCATCCTGGGGACCTGAGGGCCCCTGTGCAATCCCAGCCCTGGGGCACAATCTGCTCTCCAGATGAATCTGAGAAATCTGGTAAAGAAAGTGCCCAGAAGCTTTTGGTCTTTTGAGCTGCAAAGGTGTTTATTTGTGGACGTCGGGAGCAGGCGGGGTTCGCACCACAAAGCTCTTGCTTGAAGATATCGGTACAAAACAGGGTAATTTATACAGTGTAACTTCTATGATTACAATACCTTACATTCATATTCATATGATTTAACCATCTAATCATTCATGTTGATAATAGCTGGAGTACAGGCAGAGCTCAGGCGGAGCTTGGGGTGGAGCTTTTCTTGGCCCTCAGTTCTGGGGGTTCATCGCCCTTTCTTCATCATCGAGGCTGGGGGCTCTGTAGTCTTCCTCAGTTTGACCTCTCTGACTTTCCATTATCTTTTCCCCAGTCACTGAAGCTTGGAGAGAGCCTTGGCTTTAGGCCTATTTCTCCTATTCAAATGCCTCCCTTTCCTGACTTTGCCTTAATTTCTGTCCTACAGACCCATTGTGGAAAGTTTCCAGCATTCTTCTTAAGATCAGGTCCAAGGAACGGAACAGAACAAATTTTTCTTTAGCAATTTAGGCAGAGCAGGTATGGGGGGGCTTCTCTCAGCTGAGCAAGATATTTCGGATAATTCTTTAGGCCTTGCTGTCGTTTCAAGGGGGAATGTCTGGGAAGGCGGCACCCCAATCTGAGAGTCAGAGGAGAAGGGACCCTTGGGACCCCCAACACTCCCAGCATCCCTAAGTGGGACCCCAAACATCCCAGACAGGGGGGACCCTCTGAACCCCAGAGGGGGAAGACAAGAGAGGGGGAACTCCTGGGAGAGATTTTTTTTGACTCATCTTCATAATTTATATTTCAGCTGAACCTCAGCTTTTTGCAATTTTTGAGATGGGGCACTTCTTGCTATTTCTGAGGGGGTTTTTTTGCCTAAATCTTGGTGGTTTGGGTTTTTCTGGGTGGAATCTTGGTGTTTTGGAGGTCCCCGAGAACCCTGAAGTTGGGAGATGGAGAGTCTTGGATTCCTGGGAGCTCCAGCAGCCTGGAGAGGGAGGGCAGGGACCCTGTAGAGGGGAGACCCCAAATACACACAGTACTCCCAGCAGCCCGACAGGGGGGACCTCCAGAATCCCAAAGCGGAGGGACCAGAGAGGAGGAGCTCCTGGCTGGGGTTTTTTGGGCTGAATCTTGGTGTTTTGGAGGTGTCCCAGGATGCCCAGTGAGCTCTTGAGGTGGACTTGGGCAGGGGGAACCCCCAAGGCAATGTGCTCAGCCCTTGTTTCCTCCCAGCAGGATTTGTCCTTCCCAAAGCTTGGGCAGATGGAGGAGGAGGCTGCGAGGAAGATGCTTTGGGCCCCCCAGGCAGGTGAGGAGGAAGTCAGTGCCCCTTTGGCCCTGTCTTGTGGTGCCTGTGGCAGCCGAGCATCGCCCCCGGCTGCAGGACAACCCCGCTGGTGCCGCCGTCCTGCCGGGACTGGATCTGGGGGATGTCCTTGGCCTTCCCTCTGGGCCAGAGGCAAATCCCCTGCCTGTCCTTCTTCCTTCCTGCCCCAGGCCCCGAGCTGAGGACGGAGAGCACGGAGGACAAATCCCCCCGGCAGAGCCTGCTGGGAGAGGCCGTTTTGAAGGGCTCCCCGGTGCAGGAAGGCAGCGGGGAGGAAAAGGCCCGGAGATGCCCCCGGAGGAGGGGCTGCAAAGCCAGCCCAGGGAGCTCTGAGGAGGAAAGACCCGGCCTGTGCCAGGAAGGCGGCCGGAGCTTGAGCCGGAGCTCCGAGCTGGTGGTCCCTAAGCAGCCTCCCAGCAGGGAGAAGCCCTTCAGGTGCTTGGAATGTGGGAAGAGCTTCAGGGTGAGCTCCAACCTGATCCAGCACCAGCTCATCCACACTGGGGAACGGCCCTACACGTGTAGGGAATGTGGGAAGAGCTTCAGGCAGAACTCCCACCTGATCCGACACCAGCTCATCCACACTAGGGAACGGCCCCACACGTGTAGGGAATGTGGGAAGAGCTTCAGGCAGAACTCCTACCTGATTGCACACCGTCGCATCCATACTGGGGAATGGCCCTACACATGTGGGGAGTGTGGGAAGAGCTTCAGGGAGAACTCCAAGCTCCGCACCCACCAGCTCATCCACACTGGGGAGCGGCCCTACAAGTGCTTGGAATGCGGGAAGGGGTTTCAGACCAGCTCAGATCTTCTCAAGCACCAGCGGATACACACAGATGAGAAGCCCTTCCGCTGCACCGACTGCGGGAAGGGCTTCAAACAGAACTCCCACCTCGTCAGCCACCGGAGCCTCCACACTGGGGAACGGCCCTACAAGTGCTTGGAATGTGGGAAGAGGTTTCAGCGCAGCTCCCATCTCCTCGTGCATGAGCGGACACACACAGAGGAGAGGCCCTTCCGCTGCACCGACTGCGGGAAGGGCTTCAACCTGAACTCCACCCTCATCACCCACCGGCGCATCCACACCGGGGAGAGGCCCTACAAGTGTGGGGAGTGTGGGAAGAGCTTCAGGGCCAGCTCCAAATTGACCAGACACCAACGGACCCACCAGTAAGAGAAGCCCCTCAAGTACCCCGACTGCAGGAAGAGCTTCAGCTGCTGCTCCCACCCCAAATGACCCCCCTGATGGTGAGGCAACCCCTGGAGTCCAGTGACTGTCAGTCCATCCCTTTCTATCAGAAAGGGCCAGTCCCCTTTCCCGGGGCAGGTTGTGCCAACAGAACCCTTCTTGGGGGTGTGTGGAGATTCCTGCCTTGGCTGGGGACCCCCCAAGGTCACTGCTGGAGGTTGAGAGCAGAGATCTCCCCAGGAGCATTGGTCTGGGGGAGTTCCATCCCTCTCTAATTCATAATTCTTGCTTTGGTGCCAGCTGGAGTAGAATTGCTTCAACAATTGCTTTAGTGTAGAGCACTGTCCTATCTTATGCTGTCCTACTGGTAGTTTTAGTGTTTCTATTGTGCAGTAAATAATTCTGATGAAGATCTTTTGTCTGATCATTTGTAACCCTAAATAATTAATTTCTATCAATAGATCTGATTTGCCATCCTTAAAACCTGGGGGACAAGAGTGTTTCAGTTCCACTTCTGTAATTCCTCTAAAGTGAAAGTGTTGGCATAACCCAAGGCTGAGATTGGATCCAGCAGCCCCAGCACCCCACAGTCAGTTGGGAGCTCAGGGGGGCACCCCCCCTTTCCCAGCCCTCCTGTGCCCAAAGACCCCCATGGGACTGTCAGACTTTCCAGACCACCCCCCATTTCCCACCCTCCTCCCTGTTCCTTCTAATTTTTCATGGTCCTCAATCCCCAGCCCCTCCCAGATCAGTTTAGGAGTCCCAGCCCCCACGTTTTCCCCCCTCTCTCCCCCCCCTTCCACATCATCCCCCCACTCCCCAGCCCCCTCATGCTCAGTTTGGGGGTCCCACCCTGCCTTTTCCCCACTCTTCTGACCTCTCCACCCATTTCCCATGAACCTCAGTCCCCCTCCACTTTTGGGGGTCCCACTCCCCTCCCACTCAGTTTGGGGTCCCAGGCCCCTGCTGGACTCATACTGGGATCATACTGGGAGTGACTGCAGTAATACTGGGAGTGTGTGGGAGGGACTGCAGCCATACTGGGGATGAGTGGGATCAAACTGGCTTCGTGCTGGAAGTGTCTGGATGTTACTGGGATCACCTTGGGGATCACTGGCCTCATACTGGGAGCAACTGGGACTATGCAGGGGGGCAAATGGCATCCTCCAGGCAGGGACTGACAGTGCCTGGGGCCATACTGGAGTCAGACTGGGAGTCCTTGAGAGGGAAAGGAACCATCCTGGAGATGCTGGGAGCAAGTGGGACCACCTTGGGGGCAACTGGGATCCTATTGGGAGTGACTGGGATCACAGTGGGAGTGACCAGGACCATACTGGTACCATCCTGGGAGTGACTGTCAGTGCCCAGGATCATACTGGGAGGGACTGGAACTACGTAGGGTGTGACCGGGAGCAACTGGGATCATGCTGGAAACAACTGAGAGTAACTGGGAGTGACAGGGTGCATGCTGGAGGCAACTGGCATAGACTGGGAGTGACTGGGATCACACTGATAGAAACTGGAAGCATCCTGAGCCGAAGTAACTGGGTATGATACGAGCATGCTGAGGGCAACTGGGATATACTGGGAGTATCTGCAATGATACTGGGGGTGACTGGGACCATTTAAGTGGCAACTGGGAGAAACTGGGAGTGACTAGATCTACAATGGGACAACTGGGATTGACTGGGACCATGCTGGAGGAAGGCTGGGACCATACTGGGATTGACTGGATCTGTGCTGGAGGCAACTGGGAGCAGCTTAGCCCATGCTGGGGACAACTGGGCCCACAGTGAGGGTGACTGGGGTCATACTGGGAGTGGCTGGGAGCATTCTGAGGGCAGTTGGGACCATGCGGGTGCAACTGGGATATACTGGGAGCAAGTGGGGTCATACAGGAGGTTACTGGGATCATACTGGGAGCAACTAGGACCACACTGGGAGTGACTGGGAGTGTCTGTGAGCAACTGGAATCATGCTGGAAGCTACTGGGAGCAACTGGGAGTGAGTGGGACCACATTGGGGGCATCTCGGTTATACTAGGAGAGACCAGGAGTGACTTAGAGCATACTGGAACTGACTGGGAGCAGGCTGAGATCTACTGGGAGACACTGGTAGGGACTGGAACTGTAGTGGGGTGAGTGGGAGCAAGTGGGACCCTGCTGGGGGCAAATGGCTTTATACTGGGAGTGACAGGGAATGTCTGGGTTCATCCTGGCTGTGACTGCCACCATAGAGGGTGTCACTGGGATCATACTGGAGTCATACTGGGAGGGACTGGAACTACAGTGAGGTGACTGGGAGCAACTGGTACCATGCAGGGAGTAACTTGGATCCTACTAGGAGAGACTAGGATCATACTGGGACTGACTGGGAGCATACTGGAGGCAACTGGGCTATACTGGGAGTGCCTGGGGGTAACTGGGATCATTCTGGGCGTGACTGGAACAATAGTAGGGGTGAAGGGGAGCAACTGTAACCCTACTGGGGGAAACTGGGATCATAGTGGGAGCAGCTGGGCCCCTATTGGTGTCCTGCTGGGGTCTTACTGGGACTGACTGCAGTAATACTGGGAGTGTGTGGGAGGGACTGCAGCCATACTGGGGATGAGTGGGATCAAACTGGCTTCGTACTGGAAGCGTCCGGAAGTTCCTGGGATCATACTGGGGGTGACTGGACTCATACTGGGATCCTACTGGGAGCAACTGGGACCATGCAGGGTGCGAATGGCTTCATTCAGGCAGTGCCTGACAGAGCCTGGGGCCAGACTGGACTCAGACTGGGAGTCCCTGAGAGGGAAAGGAACCATCCTGGGGGGACTGGGAGCAACTGGGACCACCTTGGGGGAAACTGGGATGCAATAGGGAGTGACTGGGATCACAGTGGGAGTGACCAGGACCATACTGGAACCATCCTGGGAGTGACTGTCAGTGCCCAGAACCATACTGGGAATGACTGGAACTATGCAGAGGGGAACTGGGAGCCAGTGGGGCCACGCTGGAAGTGTGGTGTAATTGGGTGTAACTGGGGGTGACAGGGTGCATGCTGGAGTCAACTGGCATAAACTGGGAGTGACTGGGATCACAGTGATGGGAACTGGAAGCATCCTGGGGCAGTGGAAGGAACTGGGTATGACATGCTGAGGGCAACTGGGATATACTGGGAGAGTCTGCAACCATCCTGGGGGTGACTGGGACCACACTGGGATCACTTGGACCATGCAAGAGGCAACTGGGAGCAACTGGGAGTGACTGGATCTACAGTGGGACAACTGGGATTGACTGGGACCATGCTGGGGGAAGGCTGGGACCATACTTGGATTGACTGGATCTGTGCTGGAGGCAACTGGGAGCAGCTTAGCCCATGCTGGGGACTACTGGGCCCACAGAGAGGGTGACTGGGGTCATACTGGGAGTGGCTGGGAGCATTCTGAGGGCAGTTGGGACCATGCGGGTGCAACTGGGATATACTGGGAGCAAGTGGGATCATACAGGAGGTGACTGGGATCATAGTGGGAGCAACTGGGACCACACTGGGAGTGACTGGGAGTGGCTGTGAGCAACTGGGATCATGCTGGAATCCTGGCAAAGAGATTTCTTCCTTAAAATCCTCCTTTTGGCCAGAGAAGCCTCGGTGCCATCGCAGATGTTTCCTGCGGTGTTGGAGCATTCCCAGGAGCACAAATCCACAGGGATCTGCTGCAAAGTCACCTCCAGAAAGGCCAAACCAGCCCAGGGTGAGTTTTGTAGCCAAACACAACCAGGTTTGTGTTTCCAGGGTCACCAGCTCTGCCCTTCTCACCCCTCTGAGGTGGGGTGGGAGCAGCGCCGAGACCCAAAAAGCCACCAGACACACCCCAAAAAAGTTGCCAGAACCCCCCAAAATTAAAAAGCCCCCTACAAATCCCAATCAGATCCATCCTTCCATCCGTGTGCTTTGCTGCTGGTTAAAAGAAGTTTGGAAATAGTTATATATATAATTAATATTGCAGAAAACATCAATATGATATGATAATCTTAATTAAACTTTAAGATAGAATAATAGAATCATAGAGTTAACTGGGTTGGAGGAGACCTCCGAGATCATCAAATAAATACAACCCCTTTTTTTTTTTAATAAAAAAATAAATTTCAAAATTTCTCTATTATTTACTTTTAAGCAACAACCCAGCTCTGTGAAATTACAACTCGCACTTTTAAAAGATGAGATTTTCACCTCATGATCATGCACAGCATTGATTCAATTGTAAAAAAAAAGGCCCTGTATTTTTTATTTATATGATCCACTCCATCTTTACTGAATAAAGTCTGAATCAGCCCCTTCCCAGCACTAGGCCTGGTGGCTCTGCTCATCAACCCTCTCTTTGGCTCAGACCCTGCATCATAGTCCAGTATCCAGATTTATTTTGTTTTTAAAGGCAAGGTGGGGTACATTAACATCTGTGTGCAGGTGACTCATTGCAGGGGGCTGTGCAGGAGGAGGCTCTGGGGTGTCTCCCTTTCAGTCCCAGAACGGCTCAGCTTGGCAGGGACTCCAAGCCCATCCCGTGGCAGCCCTGCCCCAGCAGGGCCATCTCGCAGCAGCCGATGCGGCTCCAAGGCCGGGGCCCCCCGGCCGGGACCAGTGCCGGGCCCGGGGCAGCCAAAGGTGTGGGAGCGAGAGGAGCCGGGCCCGGGGCAGCCAAAGGTGTGGGAGCGAGAGGAGCCGGGCCGAGGCAGCCAAAGGTGTGGGAGCGAGAGGAGCCGGGCCGAGGCAGCCAAAGGTGTGGGAGCGAGAGGAGCCGGGCCGAGGCAGCCAAAGGTGTGGGAGCGAGAGGAGCCGGGCCGAGGCAGCCAAAGGTGTGGGAGCGAGAGGAGCCGGGCCGAGGCAGCCAAAGGTGTGGGAGCGAGAGGAGCCGGGCCGAGGCAGCCAAAGGTGTGGGAGCGAGAGGAGCCGGGCCGAGGCAGCCAAAGGTGTGGGAGCGAGAGGAGCCGGGCCGAGGCAGCCAAAGGTGTGGGAGCGAGAGGAGCCGGGCCGAGGCAGCCAAAGGTGTGGGAGCGAGAGGAGCCGGGCCGAGGCAGCGCTGCTGCAGCAGCGGCTCCTTCCGAGCCCGCCGGGGCTCAGCGGGAAGGAGGAGCCCGCGGGCAGCCGCTCCCTGCGCGGCCCCTGCGGAGGGGACAGGGCGGGACGAACCCGCCGGACCCCCCTCCCGCCGCGCCGGGGCCGCGTCCGAGCTCCGGCACCGCCTGCCCGAGTGCCCGCCCGCCCGGGCACAGAATGGCAGCGCTTTGCGGGAAACAGCCCTGGCCGTGTGGCCGGAGCCGCTGCTTTAGCAGTGCCAGCCCTGGCCGTGTGGCCGGAGCCGCTGCTTTAGCAGTGCCAGCCCTGGCCGTGTGGCCGGAGCCGCTGCTTTAGCAGTGCCAGCCCTGGCCGTGTGGCCGGAGCCGCTGCTTTAGCAGTGCCAGCCCTGGCCGTGTGCCCGGGCTGGCGGCAGAGCCGGCAGTCGCTGCTGCCCTGAGCCGGCTGCAGCTCCGGGTGAGCCTGAGTTGCAGGCACCGGGAGCCGAGGCTGAGCCCGGCACGGAGCAGAGACCCCCCTGCAGATTTGGGGGATCCCTGGGGGTCTATAGGGCTCTGGGGGGGTTCTGTGGGAGTCTGGGAGGGTCTAGAGGGTCAAGGCCTACAGGAGACTCAGAGTTCTACAGGGGTCTGTGGGGTCTATGGGGACCTATCTGTAGGGGTTTGGGGGAGTCTCTAAGACCCTACAGGGTTTATGGGGTATTATAGGGCCTGTGGGACCCTACAGGTGTCTGTAGGGTCTGTGGGAGGGGAAGGAGGGGCTACGAGTGTCCATGGGAGTCTGTGGGGTCTCTATAGGGTCTAGCTGGTTCTGTAGGGATCCATAGGGTCTGTGGAACCTGGAGGGGTCAGGATGGTCTGTGGGGGTCTCTGGAGGTCCTGACCCAACCCCCAAACTTCCCCCTCTCCCCACAGGGCAGGGCATCCACTGGTTCCCCTGGAAAGGCTTTAATGTCTCCATCCCCTTCACCGAGATGAAGCTGCGGCCACAGCGCCCCTGAGGGGGCTGGGGGGCCCCTGGGCACGGGGGGGCAGAATTTGGGGTGCAACGGGGTCTTCTGGGGGCTGGGGGGGGTTCCAGGTGGGACTTGGGGAGAGATCGAAGGTGAAAGTTTTATTGGGGGTTAATAAAAGCTGACAGTGACCCCCCCACCCCCCGTGCCACGGTGATCCTGGTGTTTGGGGGGGGGGAGCAGGGAGAGGGGGCAGAGGGCAAACCCATCTCCCCCCAGACTTTTTAAAAGCCTTAAAGGTTTTAAAAGGTTTTAAAAAGCCTTTAAAAAGGTGGTTATGAGCTCTCATGAGCGCCCAGAGAAAGAGTCACACACTCGGCTCTGAGAGAAATTCTTTTTAATGCAGTGGGAAAAAGAAGATAAAAAAAAAAAAGAAGATTAAAAAAGAAGATCAAAAGAGAAGATAAAAAAAGATAAAAAATATTAAGAAAAGATAAAAAATAAGATTAAAAAATATGAAAAAATATAAAAGAATATTAAAAATATAAAGATAAAAAGAAGATAAAAATATTAAAAGGATTAAAAATAAATAAAAAAGATAAAAGAGATAAAAAAGAAGATAAAAATACAAAGAACATTTTAAAAATTTTTAAAATTAAAAAAGGATAATAAATTGGTTTTAAGTTACTCACAAGACGAAAAGTAAAAGGAACCAGATTAAAAGGGGTAAAGAGAGAGAGGGAGAGAGAGAAAGGAGAGGAGCAAAGTTCCTGACAGGATTCCTTGACTCACATGGTGCCGGCTGGAGAGGGAGAAGAGAGGAGGAAAAAAGCGTGACTGACTCACAGGGTTCAGGCTGCAGGAGGGAAGGAGAGAGAGAGAGACCACATGGAGTCTTTACAGAGTTCAGTTTTCCCTCCCAGGGAACGAGCCTTGCCACGTTCCTGCAGCTCCAGGTCCCGCCCTTCCCCATCTCCTCCCTCCTCACTCACGATGAGTTGTTTTCCACCCCTCTGTCAATAATTCAGTGAAATTCCCACCCAGGATCTCACACACCCACCCCGTGGCCCGGGACCTGCACCCCGGGCAGAGGGATGGGCAGCGCCCTCCCCTCGGATACAGCCCCAAAACACCCCTGGGACCCCCACCCTGCTGCACAAACCTCCCCCAGGAGCGACCCGGGGCTCGGGGGCTTCTCCCCGCCCCAGCAGTGTTCAAATCCTCGTTATAAATACGGAACCAACGGCCAAACCTGCATTTTACAGGCACTAAAGAACCCAACCCAACAAGTGCCCCCGGTCTGGTTTCTTTCCCAGTCCCTCGGGAGGTGACAAAAACCCCCAGGGAGCTGCACACACGCACCCACATCTTTCCAGGGGGCTGGAGACCCGCCTGGAGATCCCAAACCCACTGCAAGAGGGACCTTTTGGGGGTTTGGGTCTCCCCCAAACCTCACCTGTCCTGCCCCACCGCGAGCTGCAGCTCAGGGGACTCTCCGGAACGCCGGGGGACAGCTCTGGGACACCCAAAATGGGACAGTCCTGGGCCGTCCCAGAGACCTGGGGAAGGGACAGAAAACATTCTGGTTTTAGGGCCAGGCTGGTGGGACGCGCCCCTTCCCTCCTGCCCCACTCCCACCCGCGGCACTGCAGAGCTCTGCCGGCACCCGTGGGGGGGCTCGGGGACACCCCCCGAGCCAACATCCCCCCCTGGACGTGGCCAAAAAGCCCCCAACGAGGGACTTCAGGCCAGGGAAGAGCCCCCCCCCCGGCCACAACAGCCCCCACTGAGCTGGAACTGCTCCTGCCCCGCGTGGGGACCGAGCAAAGCCCGACCCGTGCCCCGCTCCTGCTCCTCCTCCTCCCGCCGGCTCAGGGATTGGGATCGACGGGAACTCGATTGCCCAGAGTCCGGAAAAGCTCCACGCCGACCTTCTCCCTCCCCCCCCCTCCCACCGAGGGACCCCGGGGGCATTCCTGGGCCTCAGAGTAATCCTAGAGCTAAAGCGGTGAGAGACATCAGCTCCGCTCAGATAATACATGCCAGCACTCATCCCCGGCCCAGGCGGGGCCCCGGGGGGCTCCTTCCCACAGCCCCGGCCCGGGGAGCAGCTCTAGGGCCGGGGGCTCCGTGCCTGGGGGGCTCCGTGCCCGCAGCATCCTCCGCCTGCGGGGAACCAGCCGCGCCCTCCCGGGACCCCCAAAGCTCCGCACCCCCCGGGACCCCCAAAGCTCCGCACCCCCCGGGACCCCCAAAGCTCCGCACCCCCCGGGACCCCCAAAGCTCCGCACCCCCCGGGACCCCCAAAGCTCCGCACCCCTCGGGACCCCCAAAGCTCCGCACCCCCCGCCCGCTCCCGCACCACGCGGCCGCTCCTACCCTCGGCTCCGCTGGAAGTGACGCCCGACCGCGGGAGGAGCTGCCGGCAGGATCCACCCCCGAACGGCTCCGTGCTCGTTCATCCCTCCCCCGATCCGCCCAATCCCAGTCCCATCCTCCCCGTCCGCCCCTCCCCCCGCTCCAGTCCGCCCAATCCCCGTCCCATCCTCCTCCGTCCGCCTCCATCGCCACGCGTTCGCCTCCATCTTCCTTCGGCCGCCTTAATCTCCATCCGTCCCAAATCCCATCCATCCGCCTCCATCCCCGTCCCACCCGCCTCCATCTGCCTTCTTCCACCTCCACCCGCATCCATCCCCGTCTCGTCCACCTCCATCCGCATCCCATCCGCCTTCATCCGCTCCATCCCCTTCCCTTCCGCCTCCATCCGCATGTATCCCCCTCCACCCGCCTTCATCTTCCCGCCTCCACCTCCATCCCATCCGTCCAGTCCGCATCCCATCCACCTCCATCCGCCTTCATCCACATCCCATTTGCCCCATCCACATCCCATCTGCCCAGTCCCCATCCCACCCACCTCCATCCACCTCCATCCCCATCCCATCCGCTCAATCCCCATCCCATCCACCTTCATCCCCATCCCATCCGCCTCCATCCCCATCCCATCTACCCAATCCCTATCCCACCCACCTCCATCCACCCAATCCCCATCCCATCCTCCTCCATCCGCCTCCATCCCCATCCCATCTGCCCAATCCCCATCCCATCCACTTCCATCCGCCCCCATCCCATCCCTTGTCCACTCCCAGCCCCACCGGGTCCCATCACCCCTAACAAATCCATCTCAAGGCACGAAAAATGGAGTCACTTTTTGTTTTTCTCTCCAACCAACTGGGGTCGAGGAAAGGCCCCAAACCCACCGTGTTTCCCACAGATCTCAGGAACTGGGGCCCTGCATTCCCTGTGCCAGAGCCAAACAGAAAATCAGAAATAAATTCAAAAATCCAAATTTTGGGATCCTGCGGGTTTGCCAGGGATCCCAGGAACACAAACATGGGTGGGACTGGCACAGGAGGGATCCAGGGATCCCAGGAACACAAACACCTGGCACAGGAGGGATCCAGGGATCCACCAGGCACAGCCTGGGGTGGCTCCAGGGCAGTAGAATTTGGGGGTTTTTAGTGTTTCAGCTCCCAGTTCTGCCAGAAGTAGCTTTGGCAAATTGCTCCCACAGCTGCAAATCCTCTGCAGTCTCAAAATTGGGATAAACTTCCCCAAACTAGTTGAAGCTTCTCCAGGTGGAGCTGCTGGAACTGTGCTGCCCAGGGCCTTTTCTTGGAGGGGTGGAGGGAGCAGGAAAAACACCCCAAAATTCACGCTAAATCAGAGTAATTGGAAAAATTTCAAAGTCCCAGCCTCCCTGGCCGTGCAGGAGGATGGGAGATGGATCTGTGTGATGGATGTGTGTCATTCAGTTCCTGGCAGGACTGAAACTGGGACTGAGAACTTTGAGGTTGTAAACAGCTGCTTTCTGTCCTTGGAGAGGGAAAAATTCCTGGCTAGTGAGAACAGTTGGAATTTTAAAGTCAGCTGTAAAAGGAATGTCAACTGCCCCAGGATCAGCAGTGACACAACAGCAGCTGTGCCCCCTGTTCCCTGAGACCTGTTTGGATCTCCTCCATCCAGCCACGGGGAATGCTGGAAAGATGGGAAAGGTGAAGGTGAAGGGTTTGCTCAGTGGAATTCAGCCTTTCCCACTGACTAAGGAGCTGGAGCCAAGAGAGGAATTCTGGCCCAGAGCGATTTCTTGGCGACGACGCTGCAGGAAAAGCGCTGGGGATTAGGGGTGTCCGTGGAACAAAAACGAGGAAATATGGCTGTGTTTGTTCTTATGGGAAAATAAATAAGTAAATAAATACCTAAAGAAGTGAATTACTGCAGGCTGAGCCCCACAGCTGTTCCTGCAGCCTTTGCAGGGTAATTAACACTGATTAATTAACCCATGTGCCTTAAGTGCTGTCGAGAGCTCAGCAGAAGCACCTGCCTGGCATGTGACAATTTGAGGATCTCCCCGATTTAAGGGGAAGGACTGTTGCTCTCAGCCTCCAAACCTTCCCACCCCGTGGCCATCCTGACTGCAAACTGGATCCAGTTGCAAGCTGTCGATCCTGGCTGCAGTTACTCAGCTGCTAAACTGTGTCCCCAAGTGATTCATCCGCACGGTGAAACCCCCCAGGGACGGGGATTTCCCCCCCACAGCCCTGTGCCAGGGCAGGAGAAATCTTTCTGGGAATAAATTTTCCCGAATATCTGTTTTTTACACCTTCATTTGCAAATTTAACACGCTCAGGGAGCTGTGCTTGAGCAGTTCTACAGAATTGGAATCCATCCCTCAGCGCCACGTCGAATTAAGGCTTTGCCATTTTCCACCCCCCAGCCCCTCAGATTCAGCTCCACATCAAATTAAGGCTTTGCCATTTTTAAACCCCCCACCCCTGGCCCATGTTCAGCTCCTGGGGAAGAGAATTTACAGAGATCCTCCGGGATTTCCATCCTTTAGTTTACTCGAAGAATAAAAGAAGTTTTTTGGTTTTTTTTTTTTTTTTTTTTTTTTTAGCTAAAACTTCAGTTTTAGCCAAAACCAACCACAGAGACAAGAAATAGCAACTCTGCCTTCCCAGCCCAGCAAGGCCCCTGACCTGTCCCACTGGGCAGGTCACTGCCTCCATGTGAGAGATCAGTCCTGGGGCTGGAATCTCTCCTTTGGCTTTTTCTGGTTCAGTTTATCCTTTGGGAGGGTTCAGTCACACGTGTAATTCAATTCTACCCTCTGACACCAGGGAGGGGAAACAGCCAGGAAATACCTGGGGGAGGGAAACAGAGACTTTGGCTTCATCCTCAGCAATCCCTGCTGGGTAAAAAGTGTCCCCTGGTTTTATCTGTGTTTATACCTCACAGCAATCCTTTTCATTTGGCCCTTCCAAAAAAAAAAAAAAATACATACCCCCAACCCACAAGGAGGGAGGAGTGCGAGGGATGTCGGTGCAGTCGGGGCGTTTCTTTCTGCAGTGAAATTCCCTCAGATCTTCCTGCAAAGAAGGAAGAAATCCTCCTCCACGAGTTGTGGGTCTCAACAGCACAGTCAGCCTCACAAACAGCCCCAAATAAGCCAATCCCCAGGATTATTGCTCGGGGAATTGTGTGCAAATCCCCATCCTCTCAATTGCCAATATCTCGATTTTACTCCATGCCAGTTGTAAATGCATTTTTTTTGCTGTTAGCAGTTGCTGAAATCCCATTGCTGGGGGTCAGGAATGTGCTGGGAGAGCCTCTGTGACGGTTCTGCTTCAAGCAAGGAATCAAGCAGTGAGAAAACCCCCAACTTTTATAGGTAAATGCATAAAGTTTTTCCTCTTGAACTGCAAAGCCTTTGTGTGTGTTGGGGTGGGGAGGGATGAGCTGTGATCCCTGGGGAAGGGCCTGTGCTGCTCCACCACGCTGGGCAGGCTCTGGGACTCCTGGGAAATGCCTTCCCTGAAGGAAATCCACTGGAACTCCCCAGAGTTTTCCTGTTTTCCCTCGGTGGGGGGAGGGTGGAGGAAGGTTGGTGGCTGAGTCAGGAGCAGCTGATCCCTGTCCCAGAGCCAGGGCAGGGCAGGGTAACCCTGAGTAACCCCCCCTGTCCCCCCAGGGGGGAAAGCAGAGAGGATTTGGTTTGGTTTCAGCTCAAATCGAGGGGACAGGGGGACACATCCCGGGGGATCAGCCACGGGATCGTCACACAGGACGCCTGGAGGGGACACATCCCAGGGGATCAGTCACACAGGATGCCTGGAGGGGACACATCCCAGGGGATCAGTCACACAGGACGCCTGGAGGGGACAAATCCCAGGGGATCAGTCACACAGGATGCCTGGAGGGGACAAATCCCACGGGATCGTCACACAGGATGCCTGGAGGGGACACGGGGACACATCCCGAGGGATCAGCAGCCACATCCCGAGGGATCAGCAGCCACATCCTGCGGGGATCAGCAGCCCCAGGGTCTGGGCAGCCAATTTGGGATCGCTGTGGAATGGTGGGCACTGACCAATCCCCCTTACCCCTCCACCCTCAGCCACACTGACACACATCAGGGGCTCATCTGCCATCAATTAATTAATTAATCATTAATGACATTCCCCAGTCACACACATATCAGGGGCTCCTCTGTCATCAATCAATTAATTAATTAATTAATTTGCTGCGAGGGAATAGTCAGGGCTTTAATCCATCACTCCAGGGCCCAGAGCCCAGTTTATTTTTATTTTTCTTTTTATTTTTAATTTATTTTTAATTTTTAATTGTTTTTATTTTTATTTACATTTATTTTATTTTAATTTTATTTTTGTGTTTTTTTGTTTTGTTTTATTTTATTTTTATTTTTATATTATTTTTATTTTTATTTGCATTTTATTTTTATTTTATTTTACTTTTCTTTTACTTTTCTTTTTCTTTTTACTTTTCTTTTTCTTTTTATTTCTTTTTCTTTTTATTTTTTTGGGTTAATTTATTTTTATTTTTGCATTATTTAATATTTTAATATTTTTATAAAATTATTATTTATTATATTTGTGACACCATTTTTCTTTATAAATATATAATACCTTATATCAATAATATATTATTTATATAATAAATATATTTTATTATTTATTTGTATTTTTGTATATTCATTATTATGCTTATTACTTATACATTTGTTAGTTTTATTTTTATATGTTTATTACATTTAGTATATATAAGTTTGTTATTTTTATGTATATATGTTTATTGCTATATTTATTATTTAGACGTTTGTTATTTTCATTTTTATATGTTTGTTATTATATTTATTCTCTATACGGTTATTTTTATTTATCTATGTTTATTATTATATTTATTATTTATACGTTTGTTTTTATTTTTAGTTTTATGTGTTTATTATATTTAATATTTAGACGTTTGCTATTTTATTTTTATATGCTGATCATTATATTATTTATACATTTGTTATTTTCATTTTATATGCTTATTATATTATTTATATGTTTGTTAATTTTATATGTTTATCATTATATTTATTAGATTTTTTTATTTTTATGTGTTTATTATTGTATTTATTACTTATATGTTATTTTTATTTTTATGTTTATTAATATATTTATTATTCAGACATTTCTATTTTTAAATGTTATTATATTTCTCATTTATATATTTGTTATTTTTATATGTTTATCATTATATTTATTATTTATACATTTGCTATTTTAATTTTAAATTTTTTATATATTTATTATTTATATGTTTGTTTTATTTATACATTTTACAATCCAGGTTAAGAGACAAATCCATTTTTTGTGGATTTACCTCTCCGGGGGGGAGGGGGTCGGGCTGTGCTCGCAGGGAACAGGGACAGGACAAGGGGAAACGGCTTCAAGTTGTGCCAGGGGAGGTTCAAGCTGGACATGGAGAGGAATTTCTCCATGCAAAGGGCGGTCTGGCACCGGGAGGGGCTGCCCGGGGAGGTTTGGAGTCCCCACCCCTGGAGGTGTCCAAGGAACGACTGGACGTGGCACTCGGTGCTCTTGTCTGGTTGACAAGGGGGGGATTGGTCAGAGCTTGGACTCGATGACCTTGGAGATCTTTTCCAAACCTCAGTAACTTGATGATGCCGTTGCCCGTAATGAGAACACAAACTAACAGAGTGTCAGTTTATGCGGTGCTTTATTCAGGGCCCGGGGTCCCTGTGGACTCCTGTCCCAAGACAGGTACCCAAAGACCCACATTTTGAACGCATCTTTTATACTATTTTCCAAGCAGGGTTACATGATTGGTTTTCCATTTCACAGGAGACATAGCAGTTAAACATAAACTTACATATCATTCAAATATTAATCCATTTACCTAACTGTAAACACCGTGTAATTAAATCCCACCACCAGATTACATCCTATCTCTAGTTGCAAATTTCTTTTGTTTGGTTCTGCCTGACTTATTGTTTCTTTTTGGTCAGCACAGCTTTAATGTCTAACCAGTCCCAACTTAGCTTCGGGCAAGCCCTGACTTGTCTCTGGCAGGGCCTTTTCAGGCTTATGCTCCAGGCAAACCTTGACCAAACTGCAACAACTCCCCCCTTTTGAGCATTCTTCAATCTTCAATTGCAAGGATGCTCAAATCCTTCTGTTGTCGTTTATGATTCTTCGGGAGGAGAATCACCGTCCGGAAGAAGGACTTCTTTTCGAGTCAGCGCCATCATAACTCGCCGAGTGTGTTGTCCTTCTTTTGCGATTATCCTTAAGAGACACTTAAATACTATTAAAGCAACAAGAATTATTATGCTAAACATTAAAACATATTGAATGATGGAAGACAGCCATCCTGACACATGAAGACCGAGGGAGCTGAATAACTCGCCGATCCAATTATGTTCTGCTTCTTGTTGTAATTTATGCATGTTTCCTTCAATTTGTTCTAATTGAGAAATATCATTTTCAATTTCCTGTGTGACATTTGGGATGTGGACACAGCAGTGCTCATCCCGTGCGTGCAGGTAACTGCAAACCCCATGTTGTTTCAATAAAATTGAATCTAATGCCATTGCCAAAAACCTGGCATTTCTTTACATCGTTCCTTAGTTTTCACCTTTGTTAGTAGACAGGCGAGTGTTAGATCAGTCGAAGTAGTTGTTACAAATTTACAATTCCATGTAGTATTTTCAAACATTTTAGGGACTTCCGGTGCTGGTATTACTCCCCATGGAATTGGATCTCCGTCTGATTGAGGCATCGGGAGGCATGCAGTAATTTTAGAGACATTCTGAACTCTCCCAAAATCTCTAATTAATTCAACTACTAAATTTTCTTGTGTGATTTTTCTATGTGGGAACTGCGGGATTTGTGCTGCATGAGTTTGTCGAGTCACTCGCTTAGTTTTTACATAGATAGGGGTAGGACCCTTTCATCTGGCAGACTGCATGTGAGGGGGTGGTACTTGCACTGTTGTGTTTTCATTGTGTGTAAATTGAGTGTCTGTATTTTGACATATCTATAATCAAAACTCATTCGAATCCATACTATGCAGGAGTATACACCATTTGCATCAGAGGTTACCTTGGGTACCTGCAGGACGGTATAGCCTTTTTGCTGTGTCACATTTCATACTGTAGTCACACTATTCATCATAATGTGGTCCTGATCCATCCTCCGCCATCTAGCATTCACTTCTTCTAATCCAGCTCCCTGGTCGTCAGAGAAGAAACAGGTCAGATTGACAGCTGTACCTTCGGGTACTAAGAAAGAGGAATTAGAAACACTGACTTTAACAAATGCATTAGTAGTATTTATCAATAACAACAATATTATCGCCCGTGTTACAGTCCTTATTTGACCGGCCGGAACACCATTTTGGTCGGTGCAGTGGGCTCTACAGACCACAGCTTGGGAACTTTTTTGACCCTCGTGTAGTGAATCCAGTTGTCGATGCCCTCGACCTTGACTGCTGTGTAGGTTGTCATCAACACCTGGCGAGGCCCGTCCCATGATTCTTTCAGTGGTTCTGCTGACCAATTTTTCAGGTAGACCTGGTCTCCTGGAGAGATGTCATGCACTGGATTTTCCAGAGGCAGGGGCCGATTCCACTGTAAGGCTCCTCGGAGTGCTGTAAGGGTCTTATTTAGAGACAAAATATAGTTAAATACAACTTGGTCTCCCAGTACATGAGGATCACCCTGGTAGGTTGCTGCATGGTATGGTTTTCCATATAGGATCTCATATGGGCTCACTCCGATTCTTTCTCTGGGTTTAATTCTAATTCTTAACAGAGCAAGCGGCAATGCTTGGGGCCACTGGATTTTTGCTTCTTGACAAATTTTCTTTAATTGATTTTTCAAAGTCTGATTCATTTTCTCTACCTGTCCACTAGATTGTGGTCTCCATGGAGTGTGGAGATTCCATGTTATTTCTAACATTGTGGCTAAACCCTGTACGACTCCTGCAATGAAATGTGGCCCTCTATCTGAGGACAATCCTAACGGTACTCCAAACCTCGGAATGATTTCTTTTAGGAGGGTTTTCACTACTTCTTTTGCTTGATTAGTTCTACATGGGAAAGCTTCTGGCCATCCTGAGAAAGTACACACGTACACTAGTAAGTACTTGTATGTTTGAGCTTTTGGTAATTCTGAGAAACCTACTTGCCAATAATCTCCTGGAAGTTGTCCAATTTGAAGTTTCCCCATTTGTACCTGTTTCCTAACTATAGGGTTATTCTTAATACAGGTCGGGCAGGTTGCATTCACCCTCTTTGCTAGTGTTAACATCTGATTTGAGAAAACCTTATGTTTTAGAAACTTTACCAAAGCCTCTGCATTCCAATGGCACTTACCATGTTCAATTTCAAGTACTGTTTTCATTATTCTGATTGGCAGTATTACCTGTCCAGTAGGGGTAATATACCATCCTTTCACATTTTTCTTTGCTTCCAACATCTGAGCCAATTTCTCATCCTCTGGTGTATAATGGGGTTTTTCTTCCATGTGCACTGCTGCTGGATTATCACGAGTTGGTAACAAAGCCATTTGAGTCCAAGTTCCTGTAGCTACCCGCCGAGCTGCCTGATCTGCCAGTCTGTTCCCTTGAGACTCGGGTCCTGAATCAAGCCGGTGTCCTTTCACATGCATTATTGCTACTGCTGCTGGTTGATGTATGACTTCCAGGAGTTGTAGTATTTCGTCTCGGTGCTTTATGGCTGAGCCTTGGGAAGTAAGTAGCCCTCTTTCCTTCCACAGAGCCCCATGTACATGGACTACTCCAAAAGCATATTTAGAGTCAGTCCATATGTTCACCCTTTTTCCTTGACTTAGATTCAGGGCTCTCACTAGTGCCCAAATTTCAGCTTTCTGTGCGGATGTTCCTGGGGACAGTGGTTTTGCTTCTACAATCCCCTGTAAAGTAACCACCGCATACCCAGCATACCTGGTTCCGTTTTCCACAAAACTTGATCCATCTGTGAACAGTTCCCAATCTGGATTTTCCAGCGGTTCATCTTTCAAGTCCTTCCGGCTTGCATAGACATGCTCGATGGTTTCTATGCAGTCATGTTCCAGGACTCCCTCTTCCTGTGTGGACCTGAGAAACTCAGCTGGATTGAGATGGTTAGTGACCTGTAATTCAATGTCATCCTGTTCTCTGAGCAGGGCCTGGTATTGCAACATCCTGCTAGAGGAGAGCCAATGCCCTCCTTTCTGTTCCAGAACAGCAATAACCATATGTGGTACATACACTGTGATGTGCCTTCCCAGTGTTAGTTTACGTGCTTCCTGAATTAGTGTCACTGTGGCTGCCACCGCCCTCAGGCAACCAGGCCATCCCCCACTTACAGTATCCAATCGTTTTGAGAAGTACCCAACGGGTCTCTTCCACGGTCCCAATCGTTGGGTAAGTACTCCCAGAGCCAATCGTTGTCTTTCACAGACATACAGCTGGAAATCTTTAGTTAAATCGGGCAGTCCCAGGGCAGGTGCTTCTCGCAAGGCTTTCTTCAGAGTTTGGAACGCCTTTTCCTGCGCTGGTTTCCAGATTAACTGTGGCTCCTTTACGGCTTCGTACAGTGGTCTAGCAAGGAGTCCGAAGTCAGGAATCCATAGGCGACACCAGCCAATCATCCCTAGAAAAGATCTCAATTCTTGATTATTCTGTGGGACTGGGATAGCACAGATGGCTTGTATTCTGTTTGTTCCCAGTCTCCGGACACCTTGAGAGATTTCACAGCCTAAGTAGATGACTTTCTGTTTAACTAGTTGGGCTTTTTCTTTGGAGACCCGATAACCCGCCTGACCTAACATGTTCAACAGGTCAACAGTCAGTTTGCAACATAATTCTCGTTGTTCAGTGCCCAGAAGAATGTCATCAACATATTGCAGTATTATGTAAGAGAAAGGAGAGTCCTTTACCTGAGTTGTCTTCCAATATTCGAGCTCCTTTGCCAATTGATTACCAAATATTGTAGGTGAGGATTTGAACCCTTGGGGTAGCCGCGTCCAGGTGAGTTGTCTTTTCCTTCCTGTGTCGGGGTCTTGCCACTCAAAGGCGAAGAGGTGCCAGCTTTCCGGTGCCAATCGGATGCAGAAGAAGGCATCTTTCAGATCTATTACTGAAAACCACTGGAATTTCTCAGAAAGAGATGTTAACAGGGTATAGGGATTTGCTACGAGAGGGTAAATGTCTTTAGTTAACAAATTGACTGTCCGTAGATTTTGTACCAATCTGTATTTTCCGTTAGGTTTTCTGACTGGAAAAATAGGTGTATTAAATTCTGATTCACATTCTTGTAATATTCCAAGAACTAGAAACTGTTTGATTAAAGGTGCTACCCCTCTTCTTGCTTCTAAACTGATTGGGTACTGTTTTACCTGTACTGGCTGTGCTCCTTCTTTGAGCTCTATGACTACTGGGGTTGCTGCTTTGGACAATCCTGGGGCCCAGTTTCCCACCCCCATGGGACCACCGCTTGTTCTATTTCATGAGGAATTGCTTCTGTTTCTATTTCATTTACCACAAATATCTGTGCCACATTTTTCTGGAATCTCTAATTTAACCCTACCCTTTTTAAACACAATTGTAGCCTGTAGAGTTGATAACAAATCCTTCCCTAATAAACATTCCGGCCTATTAGGCATGTAAAGAAATTGGTGATCTAATTGCTTCTTTCTAAATTTAATATCCAGTGGACGCAAGAATGCCTTCTCCTCTGTACGGTCGGTTACACCCACGACACGGACAGTTGAATTACTCAAGGGACCCATTAATGTATTCATTGCGGAAAAGCTAGCTCCGGTATACACGCGGAATTTCCATAGGTTCTCCTTCTACCTCCAGGACAACCTTAAGATCCCGATCTAGTCAGTTTTGACTCTGATAATCCTACAACATAAATGCTTGGGCGACACCTTGCGGTGTCCCAGTATTTGCACCCTGCAGGTTTCCAACAAATGGGTTTACTCGCATTCACTCTTCCAATGTCCCTGTCTTTTGCACAGCGCACACTGGTTCAACCCTAGTTTTCCACATCCTCCTTGAAACCCAAACCCTGTTTGGTTACCAAGACCGCGACCAACCCCCCCTTCCCCTAATCCCCCGTCCCGTCACTCGGCGCTTGGAGCCATCGCTAGTCCTGCCGTGTTCCCCCCCCCCCCCCCCCCCGCCCCAACTGCTTCGCGCAAAGGAGCCATTAATCTCGGAGGGGAGGGTGACACAGCCCTCCTTTGTTCCCGGTGTTTCCCCCGCTCCCCTTCCCCCCCCCCGAGTTCTTCTCGCTAACAGTGTTTTATTAAGGCGCTCTTTTCTTCTTCATCCGTAGATGATTCTAATGGAGGCATGGGTGGGGAAAGCGTGCGTGTCGGGGGTACGGGTAGGGAGGCTGCACGCACAGGGGTATGGGTGGAGGTGGTGCAAGCACAGGCGGTGGGGGTGGAGAAGCTGCAAGCACCAGGGGTGGGGGTGGGGGTCTGTACGCATTGGCGGCGCAGTATTTCACACATTCATTTTGTGATACCTTTAATGCCAGCATCCCAGATTCCTCCAGCCACTCAGGCTTACGTTTTAAATAGTAAAACAAGTCTAAATATGGTATTTCCTCTACCTTATTATTGTCTCTCAGATATTGCATTAAAGAAGCCATTATTTTTGATGTTATCGTGCCGTTTCTCGGCCATCGCACCCCCACAGTATCATATTGCGGCCACACAATATTACAATAATTGATTAACCGTTTCTTACTCAGTTCTTGCCCAAAAGTTCCTTCTTTCCAGTGCTTTATTATACAACCGAGCGGAGAATTGTCAGAAATCTCAGAACACGATAACGTTTTAGAAGCTTTACACAGCATCATACCCACAGCAACACGAGACACGTACGTGAACTACAAATACCACAAGTAGTTACGAGACCGGATTTTACAACCTGCCGGCCGGAAAACGCCGACTTACCACAGCCTTTTGCGGCGTTTTTACGGCTAACTTGCCGAGCTCTGCTGTTTTACAACGAATGTCAGCTCCGCGGAGTTTCTGCTGCGCTTACGGCCAGTGCTATACGCGACCACAACCAATTTTCGCCGAACCCCGCTGCTCACGGCAAAATGCTGGCTCGGCGCCGCTTTTCGCCACGTCCAACGAACTAACTACCACAACCAATTCCTGCCGAATTCCAGCCGGCGCCGCTTTTCGCCACGTCCAACAAACTAACTACCACAACCAATTCCTGCCGAATTCCAGCCGGCGCCGCTTTTCGCCACGTCCAACGAACTAACTACCACAACCAATTCCTGCCGAATTCCAGCCGGCGCTGCTTTTCGCCACGTCCAGCGAACTAACTACCACAACCAATCTTGCCGATTTCCCTCTTTCGACAAGTGCTAGCTCAGTGCAGCTTCGCTGCGCTTATGGCTAACAACATTTCCACAACCAATCTTGCCGATTTCCCTCTTTTGACAAGTGCTAGCTCAGTGCAGCTTCCGCTTGCGACTTTTGGCTAGCGCCTAGGCTTCCCAAATTCCTCTTTTTTGCCTAGCCCAGCGGGTATACACAGCCCCGTCTAACAGATAGGCTTTTACCACCGATATTAGAATAAAGCACCTCTGGGCTTACCGCGTATGGTTGTCCGACGGGCGCGGGGTCGGTCACGGGTAGATATTCTCCCCAGAAATCACCTGGCTGCCGGCGTGGAGTAGATCGGCTCGTGAATCGCCCCAGCGACCCTCGGAGTCCCTTCGTGGTCGCCAGAAAACTGTTGCCCGTAATGAGAACACAAACTAACAGAGTGTCAGTTTATGCAGTGCTTTATTCAGGGCCCGGGGTCCCTGTGGACTCCTGTCCCAAGACAGGTACCCAAAGACCCACATTTTGAACGCATCTTTTATACTATTTTCCAAGCAGGGTTACATGATTGGTTTTCCATTTCACAGGAGACATAGCAGTTAAACATAAACTTACATATCATTCAAATATTAATCCATTTACCTAACTGTAAACACCGTGTAATTAAATCCCACCACCAGATTACATCCTATCTCTAGTTGCAAATTTCTTTTGTTTGGTTCTGCCTGACTTATTGTTTCTTTTTGGTCAGCACAGCTTTAATGTCTAACCAGTCCCAACTTAGCTTCGGGCAAGCCCTGACTTGTCTCTGGCAGGGCCTTTTCAGGCTTATGCTCCAGGCAAACCTTGACCAAACTGCAACAATGCCGTGACTTTTCTCCCCTGCAGCTGAGTAAAAGTTAATTTGTAACTGCACGTTATTCCGATGTTTAACGAAGATTTTCACATCCCTGTTTTAAATCCCGTTCAAGGACCCTCGGGGGACGTGACTTCAGAGCTGGTAATACCCACCCCGTGTCCCCCTGCACGGCAGGTTCTGCCCCACAGGTCACATTCCCGGGGCAGGAATGAGCTGCTGTGGGGAGGGTTCCAGAGGGTCGAGCTGCCGAAGGGAAGGGTGGAAACGGGAATGCCGGGGGGATGGGTGCTGGTCCTGGGATAAGGGATCACACTCATGGGATGGGTGCTGGTCCTGGGATAAGGGATCACACTCATGGGATGGGTGCTAGTGCCAGTTTGGGATCCTTAAACTGGGCTCTGGGGACCTCAAACTGGGGTTTGGGATCCTTAAACTGGGATCTTGGCCTTCACACTGGGGTTTGGGTTCCTTAAACTGGACTCTGGACCCCTCAAACTGGGCTCTGGACCCCTCAAACTGTTGTCCTGAACTCAGACTCGTTCCCCGAGGGCCAATTTCCAGAAAATTGGTGGATCCCACTCCCCGATCAGCAGAACTTCCACTCTTTTTGAGGAGGGGTCTCCCCCCCTCCCTATTTTTTTTGGTATGAAGTGGCTGTTTTTGCACTCAGTGGTGGGGTCTGGGGGGCAACGCCCCCAAAAATTTCGGGCACACGCGGGCCGGGAGGTGTGGGAGGGGTTTATTTGGGGGTACAGAGAGAAAAGGGGGGTGGTGGAACCCCGAGAGGGAGACCTGGGGTCACTCCTGGAAGGGAGGAAGGGTTTGGGAGGACCCCAGGATGGGTATTGTGGTCCTCCCTGGGCAGGGGAGACCCCAGGGTGAAGATGGGGGTCCCAGCAGGTGCTTTGGGAGGCCCCGGGGTGGTTTTTGGGGTCCCCTGGACATTGGGGGGGTTTGGGGGTGCTCAGGCATTGGCGCTCCCTGGTGGCTGGGAGGACCCACTGCCGGATTTCAGGGTGCCCCTCCCAAAGGGGGGATTTTGGGGGGTCCCAGCGTGGCTTTCCGGGCCCCCCCCGAGGTGGATTTTAGGGTTCCAGCACCCGCAGCGCGAAGTCCAGGGCGGGGGCGCTGTGGGTCAGGCACCCCATGGACACCACGTCGATGTGGGGCCCCAAAAACTGGGGGAGGGTCCCCAAAACGACCCCCCCGCTGGCCTCCACCGTCACCCCGGGGTGCGCAGCCTTGACCTGCGCCGCCGCCGAGTGCAGCTCCTGGGGGGCACGGGGGGCACCCCATCAGCGAGGAGCCTCCCACCCCCAAAACTGGGGGCGTGCAAGGAGGAACCCCCCCAAAAAATTGGTGATTTCCCCATCCCAACCCCTACCCCCGATCCACAAATTACCCACCCACTGACCCCCAAAATCGGGGTCCCCTCCACTCAGAAATCCCCCATAATGGGATGCCCCCAACCAAACCCACGAGTTATCCACCCACTGACCCCCAAAATTGGGGTTTCCCAACCCACTGACCCTCAAAATGAGCTCCCCCCCCCCCTTATCTCTGGGGCTGCCCCACAATTCATACAGGAGGTTCCCCCTATTTTGGGGGTCCAGCCCCACGCCTGGGGCTGCCCCCCCGGATTTTGGGGGCTCACCTCGGGGGGGAGGTTGTCGAGCAGGACGATGTCGGCCCCCGCCCCCGCGGCCTCCAGTGCCTCGGCCGCGCTGGAGCACTCAACTCCCACCCTGCGGGTGAAGCCCCCGGCCCGGCGCACCCCCAAAATCATCTAGGGGGGGAAGGGGGGCCGGAGAGAAGGGTGAGGAGGAGGAATCCCAGAGGGACCCCCCCAAACCCCGATATGAGGTGAGGGGGGGGTAAAACAGGGGGTGCCCCACCCAGAATCCCCCAAATGGGGTCCCCCCTACACTCAAAACTGGGGTCTCTCCCATTGCCCCCCCCCCATCCGCACTGATCCCCTCAAATTGGGGTCCTCGCCTCCCAAATCCCCCAGTTCAAGGGTGTCTCCCGTTTCCCCCCCAAAATTAGGGTTCCACCACCCCCACCTATCTTCCTCCGAATTTAGGATCTCCCAGCCCAGGTGTGACCCCCCCATTTCCCTCCCAAACGGAGGTTCCCCCACCCATCCCCCCCAATCCAGGGGTCCCCTCACATCACCCCTCACACAGAACCCTCTAATCCGGGGGTCCCTCCCACTCATTCACCCCCCCTCCCCCCCAGTTCAGGGCCCCTCTCAAATATTGGGGTCTCCTCCCCCCCCCAATTTCAGTGTTCCCCCACCATCCCCGAAATTCGGGGTCCCCCAAGTTATTACCCCCCAAAATCGGGCCCCCACCTGTCCAGTTCAGGAGTCCCCCCTACCCAACACCCCCAAAAACCGAGGTTGTCTTTCTTCCCACCCAGAACCCCTCAATTCAGGGGTCCCTCCCCATTTTCCTCCCCAAACCGGGCTCCTCCCCCCCCAAAATATTGGGGTTCACCCACCCAGTCCAGGGGTCCTTCTGTCTGCCCCCACCCACTGTTCCCCAATCGGTGTGTCCCTACTCAAATTCGGGGGCCCTCCACCCAGAAGCCCGAATTTAGGGGTCACCCCCCCAAATCGACGTTTTCCCCCCTTCCCCCGAAACTGGGGTGCCCCGCCCACCTTCTACCCCAAATCGAGCCCCTCCCCACAAATACGGAGTCTCCCCCTCCTCTCTCCCTCGAACTTTGGCCCCCCATATCGATGCCCCTCCCCCAAAATTTTGGGGTCCCGCTATCCAGAATCCCCCAATTTATGGATCTCTCCCCCCTCCATCAGAGTCGCCCCCTCCTCTCTCTCCCCCAAACTTTGCCCCCCTCCCAATTCAAGGGTCTCCCGACCCCTTACTCACCCTCCCCCCCAAAATTTTGGGGGCGCCCACCTTCTGGAGCCCCCCCGCCGCCGCCGCCAGCGCTCGGTGATTGTCCTTGAGCAGGAGCAGCCCCCCCCCCAGCCCCCCGCGATGGGGGTCGGCGCCCCCCACCCCCAGCGCGTATTTCTCCACCTCTCGGAAGCCCGGCGTGGTTTTTCGGGTGCCCGCCACGACCCCGCCCCACCCGTGACCGCGGGCCACCCCCACGGCCCTGGCGGCCATCGAGGCCACCCCGCTGCAGCGCCCCAAAATGTTGAGGGCCACCCTCTCCCCGAGCAGCACCCCCCCCGCGGGACCCTCCACCTCGGCCACCACCGCCCGCCCGGGGGGCAGCGACCCCCCCTCGGGGACCCTCCAGGTGACGCGGCACCCCGACACCCCCAAAACCGCCTGGGCGAAGGGGGTCCCCGCCAGGACGCCCCCCCCGCCCTTGCTGAGGAGGTGGGCGCGGGTCGGGGCGTCCCCCGCGACCCCCAGGGTGGGGTCGGGCCAGGGCGCGTCCTCGTCCAGCCACGCGCGGGCGAGGCACGCGAGGCGGGGGGGGGGCGGCGGGGGGGCCCAGTGCGGGGCGGGGGGCTCGCAGGTCATCGGGGGGGGGGCCTGGGGAGAGGGAGGGAGGGGGGTTATTGGGATTTGGGGCCGGGGGAGAAATTTTGGGGGGCTTTGAGGGGGCGGCTGGAGAATCGCGGGGGGGGGGGTGGTTTAGAGGGTTGTTGGAGGGAGGTTTTTGGGGAAAATTGGGGTTTTGGGGGGTTATTGAGTGCTAGGGAGTTCCTGGAGGGTTTTGGGGTCCTTGGAGGGATTTGGGGGGCGGGGGGGGCGGTCCTGGGGACATTTGGGGAGGTTATTTGGGTGCGGGGGGGTTTGGGGAGGTTTGTTGGGGTGCTAGGAAGGTCCTTGGGCTGCTCCAGGGGCCCTGGAAGGAGGAGTTTTGGGGTCCTTCTGGGGATTTTGGGGATGTCCTGGAGCGATTTTGGGGAGGTTCTTGGGGTCCTGGGAGAGGGATTTGGGGGGGATATTGGGGGGTTTCGGAGGGGGAGGGGATTTGGGGTGGGGAGGGGTTATGGAGTGCTAGGGAGTTCCTGGAGGGTTTTGGGGTCTTTGGAGGCATTTTGGGGGGGATCGGTGGGGAGGGGGGATTTTGGGAGGTTATGTGGCTCCTGGTGGCATTACTGGGACAATCTTGGGGAGTTATTTGGGTCCTTGGGGTGATTTTGGGGTCCTGGGGGAGTCTGGGGAGGTTCTGGGGGGGATCTGAGGGGTCAATTGGGAGGGGATTGGGGGTCCTGGAATTGGTCTTGCAGGGGATTTTGGGGTCCTGAAGGGATTTTGGGGGTTTATTTGGGTCCTGGGGGGTATTTTGGGGCCCTGGGGGGGGGACCAAATGTGGGTCCTGCCCCATAAAGACCCCCAAATGTGGGTCCCCTCAGCTGTGAGTTTCCTCCCCACAAATGTCCCTCCCTCCCCCAAATCCAACCCCCCCCACCCCCAGATGTGGGACCAACCCCCACAGACACCCCCCAGTGTGGGTCCCGCACCCCCCCCGACCCCCCAAAATGTGGGTCTCCCTCCTGCCCCTCCCCCCCCCAGCCCAGGGGGGTCCAAAGTCCGGCCCTGATTGGCCACATCGCCCACCCCTCCCGCCCCGCCCCCAAGTGTGGGGTGGGGGAGGGGCACCCCACTGACCTGTCGCGACTCGGGGGGGCGACTGAGCGGAATTTGGGGGGTGGTCAGGGGAGTTCTTACCTGCGGGGTGTGGCCAACCCCGCCCCCAAAGCCCCGCCCCTTCACTGTGATTGGCTGTCCTGGGATTTCCCCCCCCCCAAAAAAAAAAAAAAAAAAAGACCAAGCAGGTTTGGGGTGGGGGAAGGTGAAATTATTGACAGAAATTAAGCAATGCCGGGGGGGGGCAGGGGAGGCTGGGGGGGAAACTTGGGGGGCACCCCAAGGTGCTGAGGGGGACTCAGGGTACTTGAAAGGCACTTGGTGCCTCTGGCAAGGAAGGGAACAGCCTTAACAGACTGTTACTGAGGCACTCCTTGGATGAGCTGCCCCCCAAGGTGGTGTTCCTGTGGGGCCAGGCAGGGAAGGGCACGCAGAGATGAGCTGTTTGCAGGGGCAGGGCCAGGGATGGTCGAGGGTGGGAAGTTGGGAGCAGAGAAGAAGAAAAGAAAGATAAGATGAAGCAAAGGGAATATTCAGAGCTGTTTTTGGGAGGAGCTGCCAGGCAGCCCTGGGGCTGAGCAGCAATGCCTGCAGTGGGACGAGAGACTCACCTGAGCAAACCTTCTCGTGGGCTTCAAAGGCCACCAGGAACATGAGTGGTTTTCTTCCCACCATGAAGAGAAGGTCTGTGGTCAATGGACAGAGACAATTGTTCATGTGCATCCCAGTAATGTCCCAGTGCTGGGCACAGAGGGGTGACAACAGTGACTGAGGGGCTGCCAGGACAGCTCCAGACCCACTGGTGACTTCTGGGCCTGGTCATCCAGCCAAACTTCCATCCTTTCATCATCATCCACTGCTTCAGTCTGGCTGGGAGATGATGGGAGGCCCAGGGCCAAGGCCTTCCCAAAGTCCAAGGGTGCCCCATTCCCTCCTTTCCCCTCCCAAAAAACACTTTCTGTGGAGTTTTTCTTTGCCCTCAAGCGCCTGGGGATGACTGTGGGAGGGCTTGTCCTGTCACCTTCCCAAGGACTGAGGGGGAGCTGACCAGTCCCTAATTCCCCCTCCTGAAGCCAGATTGGGCATTTTCCTTCTCTGAGGGCTTGGAAACCTCCCTGACTGCTCTGCCTTTCCTGAGACAACTGGGAGAGGTCTCATGGTAAGAGCAGCCAGGCCCCTGGGCCTGTTTAGGAGACAACCAGAAGAGATTCCTCCCTGCAGGATCCCGGCTCCAGCTCAGCTTTTCAGGGTGGTTTTTCCTCCGTGTCACGAGTCCTCTGTTCCACAGGCTGGAGCCACCCCAGCCCTGCGGGGTGTCACCTGCTCTGCCCCTGCCTGAGATGCCCCCCCCGAGGCCTGAGGGGTGGGCACGGGGGGCTCTGTGCACAGAATCACATCCCAGGGCTGCACCCTGGGGGGATTTTCCCAGGAAATGTTGCTGTTGGTGAGCCCAAGGCACTGTTTGTCCCACAGCCTCTCGTGCCACCTCCCCCTTCCCCAGGGAGCTGTGGGTGTTTGTGCCCACTCAGGTTCATCTCCCCACACCAGCACCACGTGTGTGCTCACCCCTCCTCTGCCCAGTGCGAGCAGGGACTTCTGGTGGCGCCGGTTCCACGTTGGGAGTGACCAGAGTGACCCCTTTGCCTGTCCTGGACACTCTGCTGTTGGTGTTGCTGCTGTCACTGCTCATTTTCTGATTGCATCGCTGTTCCCAGGGAACTGTTCTTATCCCAAGCCGGGACCTTTCCCTTTTGTCCCTCCAAGTTCTCCTCTCAGTCCCTCCACAGAGGGAGGGCAGGGGAAGGGAGTGGGTGAGCAGCACGTGGTCTGGGGTGTCCCAGTGGGAACAGTAAACTGGGGAACACCAAACTGGGGAATGCCACTCCTAAACTACAACAACTGCAAAAGGCCAAAGTTGTTTGGTTTGAGTTCTCAGAGTCAATTTTAATTTAAAGGTTTTTCACAGCTTTAAATGGTCTGTTAAGGAGGTTTTTTTCAGGTGTAACGAATTTGCCAAAGAGTTTTTGCAGTTTTGTTAAAGATTATCCTCTTTTTAATTCTTTGCTGGTTTGCACAGTAGTAAAATTACACCCTTGTTACTTAAAATTGATGTCTGTGTGTCTTGTGCTGACCCTCATCCCCTGGAAAAACACCCCTCCAGGCCCTTCACTGTTCCCATGTCCCTCCTTTGGACACTCTCTAATGTCTCTCTTCTTGTGTCACCCAGAAGTGACCCCAGGACTCAAAGAGAGGCCACCCCAGTGCAGAGCAGAGCAGGCGTCTCTGCCTCTGCTCGTGGGGGTTTTGCAGGGACCCTCCCCACAGGCTGCAGGGGGGAGGGCTGCCCACTGCCAGCAGGCCTGCCCTGATGCCCAGAGCCCCCATGGGGTGTCAGCTCCTCCACACACCTTTTTGGGCCCATGCTCAGCCTTGCAATCTGTACCTGCACGGCGATGGCACTGCCCTCCTCCCTCTCCAGGTGCCCCAGCACATTTTGGAGGACCCCCCAGGGCCTTCACTGCAAGAGGTGAATTGTTGTGCCACAGGAGGTTCACCAAGTCTGGCAAGAGGACCTGCATTTTTGGGGCCTGTAGGAAAGACAGAGTTTCCATCTGATGAGAAGTTCCGTGCCTGAACAGCTCACCAGGCAGCCACCAGGCCCCATCCTGGCAGGGAGGGCTTTGGGAGCACTCAGCCCCCATCCTGACACCCAGCACAGGCCACTGCCTGACCCACAGCCCCAGAGCCCGGCTGGGACACAGCTCCCCCTGACATTCTGCATTCCCATTGTTATGTCACTTTGCATGGCAACCATTGTGCATTCCCATTGTTATGTTGGTTACCATGGCAACCATTATGCATTCTCACTGTTGCAGTCAGTTACCATGGCAACTGTTATGCATTCACACTGTGACATCGGTTACCATGGCAACTGTTATGCATTCCCATTGTTACAAGTTGTTACCGTGGCAATCATTATACAATCTTATTGCTAGGTTGGTTACCATGACAACCATTATGAAGTCTAATTGTGACTGGGTTACCATGGCAACCATTATGCATTCTCGTTGTTATGTCGGTTATCATAGCAACCACTATGCATTCGCATTGATATCTTGGTTACCATGGCAACCATTGTACCTACTCATTGTGATGCCTGTTACCAAGGAACCATTATGCATTCTTATTGTTATCTTGGTTAGCATAGCAACCATTCTGCATTCCCATTGCTATGTCGGTTACCATGGCAACCATCATACATTCCCATCACTAAGCTCAGTTACCATGGCAACCATTATGCATGCCCATCATTACGCCGGTTACCATGGCAACCATCTGTAACATACAGATAATATAGAAATGCCAAAAAATGTTACTCGATTGTTTCTGCCTGTCAAAAACTTCCTATCAAACATTCTGTCAGCTCTCTTCCAAAAGTTCTCACCAGGACTTCCCACAGGACTTTTCCTGCCAAAAGATCCTGCCATTGTTTATGGTTATCATATCTCCTCCAATATCTCAACTGGCTACGTGACAAGAAACCACGTACAACCTCCTGTGAACACTGTGAAAGTTGAGGACAAATACTGGAAAACCAGGGAGAGAAAAGGGAGAAGAACTGGTGACTGAAGCCGAGAATCTCTGCCCACCTCCCCTCACCTTTTCTCCACCACCGCGTGCTGCCTGCCTGCCACCGGAGACTGGAACTGTGCCGGCCTGGAGAGAGCTGAGACCACCGTGCCACATGTGGGAGTTCTACCTTATCCTTCTACCCTGACCATATTTCTGAGGGCCCAAAGCTTCGGCTGAGCTGAGACCCTGCATGGCCTGGGACAGGGGCGTGAGCGGTGAAACCACCCATGGTGCATTGCAGAGAACTAAAGCTGTCAGACCCCCTGCAGCTACAGAGACAACATCGAAAAGCTGCAAAGACAGAGAAAATAAAAGGCAGTAACTGCTTCTCTTCCCCCATACACACACCAGCTCAGTGGGTAAAGGTATTTTTTAGTGGTATCTTTTCTCTGTTTCTAGAAATAATCTTAGCAGTTTCCAACCTTTTCTTACTTTTTCCTTTCTCTTTGCAATTCTTAGCACTTAAAAAAATCAGTTTTTGGTATCAACAGATAATGTGTGAGTTTTAATTTTCCTCAAGGGAATATTCGAATCTGAAGTTTTTTCTGCAATATTTAAACAGATTGTACAGGGGACCATGGCAAAGTGGGAGGAACAGGGAGAAGAGTGGAAAAGAGGGGCTGGTCGGGCAGGTCCAATGGTCCCATGGGGGTCTTTGGGCACAGGGTAGTTTTCAAAAGGGGGGTGGCCCCCCTGAGCTCTCGACTTACTGTGGGGTGCTGGGGGCTGCTGGATCCAATCTCAGCCTTGGGTTACGCCAACAGGGTCAGTTCACAGGAATTACAGAGATGGGACTGAATCACTTTTGTCCCCAGGGTTTAAAGGATGACAAATCACATCTACTGACAGAAATGAATTATTTAGGGTTACAAATGATCAGACAAAAGATCTTCATCAGAATTATTTACTGGAAAATAGAAACACTAAAACTACCAGTAGTACAGCATAAGATAGGACAGTGCTCTACACTAAAGCAATTACTGAAGCAATTCTACTTTTCAATTCTACACCAAAGCAAGAATTATTAATTACAGATGGATGGAACTCCCCCAGACCAACGCTCGTGGGGAGATCTCTGCTCTCAACCTCCAGCAGTGACCTTGGGGGGTCCCCAGCCAAGGCAGGAATCTCCACACACCCCCCAAGAAGAGTTCTGTTGGCACAACCTGCCCCTGGCAAAGGGGACTGGCCCTTTCTGGTAGAAAGGGATGGACTGACAGTCACTGGACTCCAGGGGTTGCCTCACAATCAGGGGGGTCATTCGGGGTGGGAGCAGCGGCCGAAGCTCTTCCTGCAGTCGGGGCATTCGTGGGGCTTCTCTTACCGGTGGGTCCGTTGGTGTTGGGTCAAGGCAGAGCTGTGGGTGTAGCTCTTCCCACACTCCCCACACTTGTAGGGCCTCTCCCCAGTGTGGAGGCGCCGGTGGCTGACAAGGGTGGAGTTCCGGTAGAAGCCCTTCCCGCAGTCGGTGCAGCGGAAGGGCCTCTCCCCTGTGTGTGTCCACTGGTGCTTGTGGAGATCTGAGCTTGTCTGAAACCTTTTCCCACATTCCAAGCACTTGTGGGGCCTTTCCCCAGTGTGGATGAGCTTGTGTTGCTTTAGGGTGGAGCTGTCACTGAAGCTCTTCCCACACTCCTCACACTTGTAGGGCCTCTCCCCGGTGTGGATGCGCCGGTGCCTGACGAGGTTGCCCTTCCGGGTGAAGCGCTTCCCACAGTTGGGGCAGCGGAAGGGCCTCTGCCCTGTGTGTGTCTGCTCGTGCTGGAGGAGATGTGTGCTGGTCTGAAACCTCTTCCCACATTCCCTACACGTGTAGGGCCGTGCCCCAGTGTGGATGTGCTGGTGTTGGATCACGCTGGAGCTGCAGCTGAAGCTCTTCCCACATTCCAAGCACTTAAAGGGCTTCTCCCTGCTGGGAGGCTGCTCAACAGATGCACCACAAGACAGGGCCAAAGGGGCACTGACTTCCTCCTCACCTGCCTGGGGGGCCTGTGGCAATTTCCTCTTCCTTGCAGCCTCCTCCTCCATCCGCCCAAGCTTTGGGAATGACAGATCCTGCTGGGGGGAAACAAGGGCTGAGCGCGTTGGCTTGGGGGTTCCTCCTGCCCAAGTCCATCTCTAGAACTCACTGGCCATCCTAGGACCATAAAAACCTCCAAAATAACAAAATTCAGCCCAGAAAAACCCAAACCAATGAGATTCAGGCAAAAAAACCCCCCCAGAAATAATGAGATGAACCCCCCCCCCCCAACTGTAAAAAGTTCAGATTCAGAAAAAAAAACACCTTGATCTCGGGCTCAGGATGCAGCTGCAAGCAGAGATTTCCCTGCAAAGTCTGCAGGGAGTCAGTCGAGCTCTGGAGAGCAGATTGTGCCCCAGGGATGGGATTGCAGAGGGGCCCTCAGGTCCCCAGGATGAAGCAGCAACCAGCAATAGACACAAAAGGTCCCACCGAGGATTTCTGGGAGAGTGTCCTGTAGGGAGGGGACAGTGATGAGGTCTCCCCTGAGCCTCCTTTTCTCCAGGCTCAACAACCCCAGCTCCAGTCCCTTCCCCAGCCTCCTTGCTCTTCTCTGCACCTGCTCCAGCCCCTCCATGTCCTTCCTGACCTGAGGGGCCCAGAGCTGGACACAGCACTCCAGGGGTGGCCTCCCCAGTGCTGAGTGCAGGCCAAGAATCCCTGCCCTGCTCCTGCTGCCACACTCTGCCTGAGCCAGGCCAGGACCCCTTGGCCTTCTTGCCCCCCTGGGCACACTCTGGCTCCTGTTCAGCTTCCTGTCCCTCCACACTCCCAGCTCCCTTCCTGCCTGGCTGCTCTCCAGCCACTCTGTCCCCAGCCCTGGGGCTGCCGGGGCTTGTTGTGGCCAAAGGGCAGGACCCAGCACTTGGCCTGGTTGAACCTCATCCCCTTGGAATCAGCCCATGGATCCAGCTTGTCCAGGTCCCTCTGCACAGCCCTCCTGCCTTCCAGCACATCAACACACCCCCAGCTTGGTGTCAGCTGCAGATTTGCTCATGAAATGCTGGTTCTGCAGGAGCTGGAGATGCTCAAGGGGCAGCAGGACCAAGTCAGGAGTCTGGGGGGGCCTGGGGAGCTTTGGGGTCCAGGAGGGTCCTGGGGGAGCTGGGGAGGGGCTTTGGGGATTGGGGGTACAGACCAGGACAGACCAGGACAGATCAGGACAGATCAGGACCTCCTCACTGCTCCTGGATCTCTCCTGGAGCTGGGCCACGTTTTTGTGGGACACCTGAACCCCCCCAGTGCCCTCCCAGTACAGCCCAGTGTCCCCAGTACAGCCCACTGTGTTCCTGTCCCAGGGTGCTGGGTGATCCCTCTTTGGGGGTTGGATGGGGATTTGGGGGGTTCTGGGGGGCTTTGAGTGTATTTGGGGGAGTTAAAAGGGGTCTTGGAGGCACTGGGGGGGAGAGGATTAAAGGAAAAGGGGAGATTAGTGGACATTTTGGGGGCTTATTGGGACCTGAGTGGGGATAGGAGAGACCACCCCGGTGTCCCCAAGACCCTCTTGGTGTCTCCAATTTCCTCCTTCACACCCTGAGACCCTTCTGGTGTCTCCAATGTCCCCAAAGCCTCCCCATGGCCCCAATTCCCCTCTTGACAGCCCCAATTCCACTGTCCCCAAACCCCATCCCTGATGTCCCCAAACCTCCATCTCCCCCCATAAGCCCCCCCTGGACCCTCTGACCCCAAAAATGTCCCTGCTCACTCCACACTCACAGAAAGGTCAAGGGCATCTGGGGACACGTTGGGGACACTTGGGGGGCTTTGGGGGGCACTGGGTGATTACTGGGGGATACTGGGAAATACTGGGGGGAACCAGGGGGCACTGGGATGAACTGGGGGGTTATTGAAGGACGCTGGGAGGGAACTGGGACCCACTGGGGGGCACTGGCAGAGCACTGGACAGTTATTGAGGGATTACCAGGACACACGGGGGGACACTGGGAGGTTACTGGGCCATACTGGGGGTTACTGGGCCATACTGGGGGTTACTGGGCCATACTGGGGGTTACTGGGCCATACTGGGGGTTACTGGGTGCTCACTGGAGAATCATTGTACCATACTGAGAAGCAGTGGGAGGTCACTGGGACACTCTGAGTGGTCACTGGGGGAGTTATTGGGCCGTACTGAGGGTCCCTGGAAGGTCACTGGGCTATACTGGGGGCACTGGGCCCCCTTTACCCGAATGTGGTACATCTTCACCCCAGATTTTGGGCGGCACCTGCAGAACCCCTCCCCTGAGGGACCCGCTGAACCCCACTGCTGGGCTTTAGAGTACACCCAAGCCCCTCTCCCTGTGGTCTCTCTGTGTGCTGAGTTTTGGGGATCTCTGGGATTCAGGGGGACCACTTAGGATCTCCTTTCCCTGCGGTCGGTCCGCCCAGCCGGCAGGGGGCGCTGTGGCACGAGCGCCAATGGCGGCGCCGCGCGGTGCATAATGGGAGTTGTAGTTCGCTCATGGGAACTTCACCGGCGCCTGCGCAGTGCAGCCATGGCGTTTAAACAGCCCCCCTGGGAGGGTTCCAAGGCCCCCAGCCCTTTCAGGGACCTCCTAAACCCCTTCAGGCACCTTCACCCTCCCCTCTGAGCGCCCTCAGGACACCAAATCCCCTCCGCGACCCCCAGAGAGCCCCTCACGGACCTCAAATCCTCAGGAACCCCCGAGCCCCTCCTCTCCACTCTGCCGAGCCCTCCAGCCTTCCCGCCCACAGCCGCGCTCCCCGCAGCCCCCGAGCGCATCCCCAGCCCCGCCGCAGCCCCCTCAGGTCTCACCAGCGCAGCGGAGGCGCCGCCATCTTTGCCCGGCAGCCAACACTGCGCCCCCGCCCCGCCCCCTTTGCCGCGCGGGGCACGCCGGGAGTTGTAGTTGCAGCGGCTCAAAGGGCACGGCGAGATTTGGGTCAATTGTGACCCAGCGTTCAGTTCTGATCGACTGAACATTCCACACACACCTTGTTCTTTGAACAGCAACAGAGCCAAGGCCAATCTGGTTTGCATTTTCATCTTAGGAGTTTGCTGGACTGGAGTGTTTCATTCTCCAAATGCAGGCTGTGTCCAATTGCTTAAAACACTTCATTGCCAGGGAATATCTTCTAACAGAAACTGGTGTCTTTTTAAGGTGACAAAGGGGGTAAATAAATTCTCAAGAGAAAGGGATGCTTTTTGTCCAGTGGTATAATAATGTGGAAAATCAATCCTTTAATTGCTCATTCTGGTCTCTGTGTTGCTTTGGAAGAGGGAATAACACTTCAGTGGGGACGTTCTTTTGACACTGGAGTGAAAGCAAAGACACGTCTGGGGCAAAGGGAGGGAATTCCAGGTCCATACCTAAGTCCAGCATGCTGCTCTAGTGACAAATGTGAATAAATCTTTCCATCAGAGCACCCCCAAATGACTCCCAGAGGGGCTTCATATTCTGCAGTTTTACAATCAGTCTTGTCTGCACAATCAAGGGTGGTGATCTTTGGTTTAGTGTTTCTTGGGGTGCCGTGGATGGGGCAGTGGGTACAGGGAACTCCACAGTGATGAAGAAGGTGTGAAGCCTGCACCATTCTGAGGTGTGTGAGGGTTATGAGGACAGTGCCTTTATGAGGCTGCACCATTATGGGTGTGCTGAATGTTTGAGTGAAATGCTTTTTCCTTGGTTGTATTTTACTGCTGCAAAAGTCTTTTGGCGAAATATCGTATCTTTATCACTAAATTAAAAAGAATTTCTCTTACAGAAGAGAGTGTGACTCTTTCTCCGGATGCTAATTAGAGGTTATAAGAAAGCAAAAGGCTTTTGAAAAGTCCTAAATAAAAAATGTAAATGCTCTGGGCAGTTTAGAGCTTAATCCAGAGCACAACACCCTCTTCTCTTTGGAGGTGCCATCCCGGTAGCCTCTGTAAAGAGATGAGCGTTCCAGGTGAGTCGTGGAGGCAGCAAGGAGGAGCAGGGGTCCAGGGCACATGTGCAGCTGAAGTCGTGCATTGCTTTTGGTTTCCTTTCTTGGAGGTGACAAAGAGAATAAGCCAGAGACTGCAGGAACCTCTGAGCCAGCATAAGGGACCTGCTTTTGGAAGCTGGAATGACATGCCCAGCTCTCTGCAGGATAAGTCGAGGGCTCTGAGCCAGAGAGGGCCCGAGAGCCGGGTACAGGTACAAGTCCCTTAGGAGAGGGAAGCAGAGAGGCTGAGTTTTGGCCCCAGCACTGGGGTGTGCAGGGCAGAGCAGAGCAGAAAATCTTCTCCATGGAGGAATCTTGTGCCTCTGTCTTTGCAGGTCTGACAGACACTTCTCGTCAGAGGTCGTTCTGTGAGTGTCTTTGTGTTCTTTCTTTGGAGGTGGGATGAGAGCAGTGGGGTGGGCTACCGACACTGGAGAGAAGATGAGCAAGGGGAGCATTTTCCTGCCAGTCCCAATCAGATGTTACTTCTGATGGGCTGTGTTTTAGGTGAATCCAAGCACATCCATTGTCATTAGTTTTTTTTCCCAGTTTTACATAACCTAACAAGAGTGGGCAGAATGTGAAGGAGATCCTTGCAGTAAGAAGTCAGTGTAAAAGAACCTCAGAAGGAAAATTTAGTCGGACTCTGAGGGGATCTGTCAGTATGTGCCTTTGCCTCTATGATTTTTTTGCAGTGGCCATCTGCATTCCCAGAGGAGCAGAGCCACAAAATGTCACAGTGCAGTCCCTCCCATGTGCCATGGGCCCCTTTGTGATGTCATGGCCCATCCTCTCCATTCCAGAATGGCCCCAGCAACCAAAGAACCAACACCTCAAACCCCACAGAGCAGCACCACCCATGTAAGTGTTGCCCCCTGTCATGGTCTGTATTCTCCCTCCCGGAAAACCCCCTGGATACCAAGGATCCAATGCCCACACTGTCAGAATGCAGTCCCGCCCCAAGTGAGGGTGTATGACAATACACAAATATCCTTTAATAGAGGGCTGTTATTTTTCCTTTCTCCATACTTGCTCCCCATACTTGCAGTTTCTGAATTTTGGATTTACAATTGCTTATAGGGAGGAGTTTGGTCTTCCTTCTGACTCATCCTCCTTAGGAAAACACTTGTGTTTCATTAAACTGAGAGAGGTGCAAAAATCATGTTTTGTTTACAGCCCAGAGATCTTCCAGGCTCTTCCCATTTGCCTCTGCCCCTCTCAGAGAACTTGTGTGGACACCTTCCCTGCCTGCACCAGATGATTTCATAAAACTGGGAGGGGGGGTATTTCATGGAGAAGGACCTTGGAGTGTTTTGAGGCCACTCTGGTGGGGGATTGCCAGCACTTGGCTTGGCAGGGCAACACCTCCCCACAAGCCCTGGCCATGCCAACATGGCCACACCCAGCCCTTCCACCAGGCCCAGGCCCATCACAAATGTGTTCTGGATGCCTTGATCCCAAAGCATCTTTGTGACTGGCACATGTATTGACGATGTCTGATGGATAAATCCAGATCAAATCTATTCCCTGGATTGGACATGGAGACGTGAGCCCCTCGAGTGAAGACATCTCCATGCCCTGTGTCCAAAGGAAGCTGTGTGTCCATAAACCACGGGATCCAGCTGCGGGTGTGCTCTTCTCTGTGCCCACCCCGATGCTCCCCTGGCTGCACAGGCACACAGGGGCAGAGGCCCTGCTGTGCTCAGGGCTATGGGGGTGTGCAATGCTCAGGGGCTTCTGCTCCCGGGGAGAACAAACATGGATTTCTCTCCCTGACTGCACCTCTGCCTCCCACAGTCCCTCCTGGAATGGGGCTGAGCTGCCCAGTGACAGCCCTGGGGATACAAAGGGGTGGCTGGAGAGACACAAAGGGTCTGTGGAGCTACAGGGTGAGAGAAAGGGGAGATGCCTGCAGCCTGAGCTCAGCTGAGACATCCACCAGACCCTCAAACCTTCGTATTCATACAGTTCTACTGCCCCTTCTTTCTTTTCTTGGGTTTTCTTGTCAAATCTTAATCCCAGCCAAAGGTACTATTTAGCCCTGGCTGCACCCAGAAGGCCCATGCCATTCGAGTGTTAAAATACCATGTGAGGTCACAGGGTCACATCTGTTCCTGCATCAAAATTGTCATCAGTTGGTAGATAGAGGTTTGCCCTAAATTTTTAGAAAATAAGCTCTGCATATTCCCATGTGGGCTGGGTCTGATGTCCCCACATGAGCCCCATGCAGCAGATTTTTGGTTAAAACTCCTGGAGACAGAGAGCTGCTCTTGGGGGACATTTCACCTGACCCTTCTCCTCGGATGAGGCAGAAACATCCCCTTTCTCTTGCCCTTCTGGGTGTGTGGGGCGAAAATCGCCCTTGCCAGGGAGCCCCTGCAGGCTCTGCTCCTCCGGTGATCCAACAGCGGCCCCTGCTGACCGGCATTGGAATTGCGACAAAAAGCGAGGAATACCGGACTCTTTCCTTTTCCTTGAGGGCGATTTTTGGTCCAGGATTACTCGATGGTCCTTGTGGGTCCCTTCCAACTTGGAATATTCAGTGTGATTCTATGAAGTTCAAAAGGGCTGTGTCTGAGGAGAGACAGCCCTTTATTAAAGGATATTTGTGTATTGGCAGAACAACAAAAGAGCACAAAAACAACCAAATAATCCTGTACCAATGTCCATGATGAAGCAAGTTGTGCCCTTGCAGTCCATGGAGACCATCAAAAGGCAGAGAGAGAGAGAGACCCCTGCACCTGATGAAAAGTGACCCCCCAAGACAGTGAATTGGAAAGAGTGCCTGTCCAAGAGATGGATTTGAACAGCCACAGAAGCAGCCGCTGGCTGTGACTTTCCCTCTTTTGTCATCTCCTTGTGCAGGGGAGGGAAGGGGGGAGTGGAAGAAAAGTGTTGTGTTTTAAGACCATTTTATTCTTTTGTTCTTTAGTTCTTATTTTCTTAGCAATAAACTTAGCTTTTAGTTTGTTAACAATAAATTTAAGTTCTATTTACTTTGATTCTGATTGTCTATGAAAAATTAGTAAACAAGTCTCCCAGTTCTTATTTGTACTCAAGAGCTCTCTAAATGTTTTTTTTTCCTCTCTCCTCTGAGAAGAGCAGAGGAAGAAAGCAGGGAGTAAACCATTTTCAGTAAGTTTTTAAAATCCACACACCACAATGTGAGATGTGTGGTGTCCTAGAGGAATTCTGCAAATTCCTCAATAAAAGAGGGAAAGCAATGATTAAAGAATGAACCGACAGGAGGGCGTGTTGGGACAACCTTTGCATTGTGCTGTTACTTCCTGTATTTACTCATTGAGCTGTGACTGTTCATCTCCTGCAATGTTCATCTCACTCCTGCATAAGCCAACCTTGCATTGTACCCGAGAATAACGTGCATTTCAAAAGGTGAGGGGTGACCCAGGGCTGTACATGTCAGACATCTGCCTTTGCTCCACTCGACTGCCAATTGATAACAGCAATATACTTCAAAATTCCAACCTAACATTGGAAGAGATTCTTCTTTAAATGAGAAAAGAATTCACAAGTCCATCAGCTACTCTAAGAAATAAACTTTTCCTAATTATTATTTATTCATTCCATGCGGGATTATCCCGGAGAAATAATGCTGAGAAAAACAAAAAAAAAACCAAAAACCCAAAGGGAATTTGATGTCCTGGTGGAAAAAAATGTGAGTTTGGGACTTCTTTTTCTCCTCAGGGCTATTCTTCCTTGTTCCAGACGGCAGTAACAGGAGCCCTGAGAGGTGAGCCTGCATCCCTCTGGTGCCCAGGGGATGTGTGACTGCCTGGGCTCTGTGCTCTGCCCCTTGTGGGGCTGCAGAGCCGGGGGCAATGGCCGTGGGCACGGCCGGGCTGTCTGTGTGGGGCTCCACGGGCTGTGCCGTGAGGGAGGCCAAGGCAGGCCAGGGGGTCCCCTTGCCGGGGGTGGGGCCCTGGCCATGGCAACGGCGGGGCGTTGCCGTGTTCCACGGCCCGGGACATCTCACAGGACAAGCCGTGGAACGGTGCTCCAGGGGCTCCAGGCACACCAGGCCGCAGCGTTGACACTGCAGAGCAGCTCGAGGCAGCGCTGAGTGGGGCAGGGGGAGCAAGGCTGGGCTGCCCCAGGGCTGCCCACAAGCACCTGGGGCCACCCTGGGCGGCTTCTGGGGCTGCAGGGAGGGCACAGGGGCTGCCTCAGCACCTGGGCCACATCCACTCCCACCCATTCCCAACTCCCTGCAGCTCCTGCCCCCGCTACCCCAGGCACCAATTTCCTCACCCAGCCCTGCTGAGCCCCTTCTTTCCCTCCTCCTCCTCCAGGCCATGGCTGGGAGCTTCACTCACCTCCTGGTGCTGCTGAGCATCTTCCAGTGTGTGGTGAGAGTGGATGAGGAGAGAGAAGAGGCCACTCAAGAGCTCCTGCACCAGCATGAGGAGCAGCAGAGGCAGCAGATGGCCTGGCTGCTCGAGGAGGTGGAGGAGATGGAGTGGAGGAGCCAGCTGCTGGACGAGATGGAGCAGAGCAGCCAGGACAGCGTGCTGCTCTCTGCCTGCCAGCACTGGTGGTTCTGGGTCTTGACTGACGTCCTCCTGATGGTCTTCGCCTTCTTCTGGCTGCCCAGGCAGAGGAGCTCTGCATCTGACAGCTCAGACACCGAGGAACCTCCAAAAGAGCCAAAGAGCAGAAGGAGCAGGAGAAGGAGGAACAGGAAGCGTGGCAGCCCTGCTGACCAGCTGGATCCCATCAGGTCTTCCCATCAGCATCCTGACTCCAAGGACATGCAGAACTTGTGGAAGAAGCACGGGGTGAAGAAGATGATCACTGCATCTGACAGGGCCTTCCCACAAAGCACTTTGGCAAGGGGCTGCATCTGGGGAATATATTAATATATTAATACACAAGAAAATCTTTTGTAAGTTGTAGTTCCCATAGGTGTTGGAAATTAATAAGTTTTCTGCATTTCAAAAGTCAGATAATTAATGGGATTTGATTAGGAAATGGGTTAAGCAATGAAATTAATTTCTTGGATCATCAGACCCATTTGTGGCATAACAAACACAGACTTAAAACCTTTATGGGGAATGCTCAGAACCGGTAATCAATTGTCAGAAGCTCGACCATTGTCAGACGCTGGAAAACAGGCCCTACAGACAATTGAGCAGAAACTGGCACATGCTTTTTCAGGGCGATTGCTTCAAGAGAAACCTGTTCAACTTATCATCTATAACAAAAACACAGAAGTTACAGGAATACTTTGTCAATGGGAAACGACACAAAAAAATCCTTTATGGATCCTAGACTGGGTTTTTCTTCCTGCATCATTATCTAAAACAATGGTTACCCCTGTAGAAGCATTAGGACTCTGTATACAAAAAGCTGTAGATCACTGTTTGCAAATGTCTGGAAAGCATCTGGATGAAATTGTTGTCCCATTACGACAGGATCAGACTGCAACAGCAATTCTCACAAATGAAACATTTGCCCTTGCAGTAATGGGTCTTTCTGTGACTTTAACCTGTCACTTCCCATCACATCCACTGTTCAAAACCACTTTGAATTTGGAATCATATTCTTTACTCAGCAAACACCCCCTAGAAGGTTTTACAGTCTTTACAGATGCCAACAGTCACATTGGTAAAGCTGGCTTTGTCTGGCAGATTCAAGGTACTTGGAATTCAGAAACTGTCATAGCTGATGGTTCTCTACAAGTTTTGGAATTAGTAGCTGTAACATGAGTTTTTGCAAAGTGGCCACAATGTCCTTTGAATATTGTATCAGACTCAGTATGTTGTTGGCCTTGTGTCTCTCCTGCATCGTGCACTTTTTAAAGAAGTCTGCAGTAAGGCTCTGTTTTATGCCATTTATCAATTGTGGCATCTTTTAGATGGTTGCAAATTCCCCTTTTTCATTACTCACACCAAAAGTCACACTTCGTTACCAGGATACCTAGTAGAAGGTAATAAAAGAGCTGATTTGTTTGTTTCTGTACCAGCAGAGCTAATGCCAAAACCTGATTTACTGGGACAAGCACGCCTCTCCCACGCCTTTTTTCCTCAGTCAGCTAAAGCTCTGAAATGTCAGTTCCACATTTCCCTGACTGAAGCTGGAGCTGTTCTAGCTGCGTGCCCCAACTGTGCACTTGTACCTAACATTCAGCCTCAAGCAACCAACAAAAGAGGGCTATCTGCTTTACAACTCTGGCAGACAGATATAAAAAATTTGCACCTTTTGGTAGACTAAAATATGTTCATGTTTCCATTGATACCTTTTCTGGTTTCCTATGAGCCACAGCTCCTGTATCAACTAATGCCTGGCTGACTTGTTTTGGTGTTATGGGTGTACCACAGTGTATTAAAACAGATAACGGGCCTGGTTACCGTGCCCAATCAACCCGTACCTTTTTACATGCCTGGGGAGTCAGTCACACATTTGGGATCCCTCACAATTCTACGGGCCAAGCTATTGTTGAGCAAGCCCATCGAACTCTGAAGTGTCATTTTGATGTTTTGAGAAAGGGGGGAGATGCTCGACATATCTCCCCTTCAGAACTGTTACACAAAACACTTTATGTGTTAAATTGGCTTAATCCTCATGGTGGGGATGATGATTTGCCAGACAGAGACATATTATACATGATCAGGATATGGATCAGAATATACACAAACCTTTGGTACAGGTTTATGACCCTGTCCTTAATCAGTGGAAAGGACCATGCATGTTGTTAACCTGGGGAAGTGGTTATGCTTGTGTTTCCACAGATAATCAAGAACCCTGATGGGTTCCAGCAAAATGGATAAAGCCATGACTACAGCATGACTCAGCCATTCCCATTAGAGCCTGAAGCTGAAGCCAGACATCTGTACAGACTGCATTGTGTCCTTACTCCGTGGTTACAGCCTACTGGTCTCCAGGATTCAACAGAAATGACACCAGAAGCTCTGTTGTGAGGAGAAATAGAAACAATACTACAAGCCCCTCCAGGATTAGAAGAACAATTGTGTAACACTTGTTGCACACATGGTATCAATGTAAACCGTGGATTTGTGTGCACTGTAGTGGTTGTAATCAAAGTTTTGGAGGGTTGTATGTAATTCTGATGCAGCTGCACAGCATCTACTATGTCATGTTTGTGGTCAATGGTTAAGAAATGAGCTTACTCCTGAGAGATGGTTTAGTGATTTTTCAGGCTTTTCAGTCAGTAGTTGTGATGGCACATTGTCATAGTTCTGATTTCAGCAAGGAATTTTTCTTTCCCTTCCCCCTTGGGTGTGTGCTCTGTGGATGAGCCATCAGGTGAACAAAAGAATCGGCCTGGTCACTAAGGCCGAAAGATTAGTCTCCTAGCAACGAAGGGGGAGGAGTTGGGTGGGGCTACTGGGGTGTGTGACTGGAAGGGGGTGGAGACTGGGGGGGGAGCTCACTCTCTCAGCCCGGGAGCAGAGGCTGCTGTGGGCTGTAGACATGCTGGCTCCTTTTTTGTTTCCTGTCGGAGGGGAGTTTTTTTGGCTGCTGCTTTTTCTGCTCAGCTGTTGCTGGCTGCAGGCCCTGTTTACAGAGAACCCCAACCAGCTGGAGTTTGTGACTTTTCTTCCATTGGGAGAACTTTTTTCGTTTTATTGTGTTTTTTCTTTCCCCTTCTCCTTCCCCCCCCCCCTTTTTTTTTTTCTTTCAGTGTGGGAAGAGAAGGGGAATCGAGTTTGTTTTTTTTTCTTTTCATTCTTGGTTTTTTTTCCTCCCAATACCCTGGGGGGTGGTGTTTTTTCCCCTGGCAGTGACCAGGGATCCCACTGCGCCGCCTGGTGACGGGCACTGGACATTACAAGCTCTACTCCTCCAGTCACCCAACAGCGCCACCTGGTGACTACCATAGGACACTACAAGTTCTGCACTTCCAGTGACCTAACAGCGCCACCTGGTGAATGGTACAGGACATTACACGTTTTACATATCCAGTGACCCGACGGCGCCCCCTGCTGACTGTGGTTGGAACTGCACCAAAGGGTGCAAAAGATTGAACTATTCAATTTTCCTTTTGCCGGTTTATTGATTTTGTTCTTGAAAGGGATTATTGGTGGGTATAGGAGTATTGCTTGGTTGTTTCACTTGTTTTTTTTTCTTTTTTTTTCATGTTCCTGTTAATACACACATACCTTTAATAAAGGGCTGTTAATTTTTTTTTTTCCCTTTTTCTGTAATTTGTTTTTCCTTCAATCGGAGCCTCTTAATTTCGGATTTATAATTGCTTAGAAAGGGAAGTTTGGGCCTTTTCTCCTAACCCATCCTCAGCAAAAGACCCTTGTCTCATTTAAACGAGGACACACATTTTCTCAAGCATTAGGGTTAATAGAAAATTGTGAATGTGCAGCAAATGCAGTGATTACATTTCAATTTGTTCACTTGGCAGCTCGAAATCAGGTGATCAAAAGGTGTGCTATTGTGGATAGTAGCTGTGGAGAACCGATCAAAATACCACAATCTTGGTTTGTGAGGAGTGATCAGTGGCAGTCAGAATGGCGTCACTGGAGGCATCGATGGTCACTGTAGCGTTAACATTCACTGTTGGCCTGACTACAGACTCTGTTACAGAAATTACCCCAAGACAAAACATGTGGGTTACGTGGGCAAATCAAACTGGGCAAACTGACTTTTGTCTGTCTTTGGCAATGCCTGGAGATCCTTTTCCTACGTGCCTTACTGGCTATCCTGTGTTTGAGGAAAGGGCATTTGACGATGGTTTAGTGGTAGTTTTACTGACATGGAGCATCTGTATAACAACACCAGACAGAACAAGAGCTCCAATGGAGAGTGTATGTGGAGCAACACTGTGCCTGTGATGCAAAGTGCCTTTGCACAACAATATCCTATACAGTACCTGAACCATTCGAGTCCACTTCCCTTACAAGAGTTAGACCTGTTGGGCCCTACTCAGTGGGCAAATGTGACCTCATATACCAACTGCAGCAATGTTAGCCCTCAAGAACAACCATGGAATGGAACAGGAGTAGTTGATTTTGGGAAGCCTTGGTATCTTTGGCTTCACACACGGGGTGAACAACTAGCAAAGAGTGGGTATAAAAATCTGAGTGGTAACTCTCAACACTGAAATTTTTCTGAGAACAGTGCAGGGCAATTTAGTGTCAACACACCTGGATGTTCTTTATTACCACCAGGATATTTCCTGATTTGTGGTAATCGTGCATGGGAAGGTATCCCTTTTCATCCAGTGGGAGGTCCATGCTATATCAGAAAATTAACACTCTTTGCCCCCAGCCTAAGGCAATTGTGGAATGAAACACGACGTACGAAAAGAGATCTTCATCATTTTGGTGCAGACTGTGATGATGATGTTAGAATTGGATCAGATGCAGGGACAACAGCATTAGCCATTTTCCTTCCTAGAGGGGTTCCCCATTCTAGTTATGCAAAACTGAAGCATTCAGCATGCTGGAGTTTTAAACAGTTTAACACAACATACAGTGTCATATCGCAGCTGCTGGCTGATGTAGATAGTGTACAACACGCAGTTTTGCAGAACAGAGCAGCAATTGACTTTTTACTGCTAGCAGAAGGCCAAGGGTGTCAGGAATTTAAAGGAATGTGTTGCATGAATTTGTCTGACCATTCACTCAGCAAACACAAATAATTGCAGACCTTACAGGAACGTTTGGATCATGTTACCTATGGTACATCACCAGTTACTGATTGGCTGAAAGGACTTGGAATGGGACCATGGCTTATGCAAATTGTACAATGGTTGGCACCCATTGTTTTTATGCTTTTAGGAGTGTGTATTTTTCTGCCATGTCTGGTACAATGTTCTCACAACTTCATGGCTCAAACCGTATCTGCTTTTTTTAAAGAAAAAGGGGGAGATGTAGGGATTTTTAGTGCTAATATAGATGATATGCTGCACCTGTGAGAGCATAACCTTATGCTTCAGGTATAGGGATTTATAATGCTAATATAGAGGATATGCTGCAAGCTGTGAGAACAGAGCCTTATGTTGCTAGCATAGAAAATATGCTGCTGGGAGAACACAATTCTATGTTGCTAACTGGAGGATATGCTGCTATGAGAATATAATCTTATGTTGCAATTCTGAAAACATGATCTGTTGTTCTGATCCCACCAGGATGTGAAAGATCTACCAGGAGAAACAGTAGCAAAACTAGATATACAAAACAGGGTTTCAGTACAGCTCTCAGAGTGGGAAAGGGCAAAAAGAATGTTAAAGAAATAGAGCTGATAGAAGAGTATTGCTAGAAAACTGTATAAAAGACTGCTGCTTGATTCAAATAAACAGCTTTCTCTGATCATCACATTGGTGTGCTGAGTCGTCCATGCTTGCATGAAACCCCACACGAAGCCTTGCCATGATGATGATATTTCTTTTCTTTTCTTAGAAAGAGGAAAACTATTCTGGTCCTGTATGCAAGCAGAGCTCTAAGAAGAGCAGGTGGGAGATGGTGCTATGGGGCTGGAACATCCAGCTGCAGAGCTCAGAGGTGAAGTCTAATGCAAGAAGGGTGATGTCAGTCCAAGATGGACAATGTCAGAACAGGTGAGGTGGGGGGTGAGGAGCAAGGTTGACACTCAGCATCAAGATCACTTGGAAAACACCTCTGTCACTTCCCCTCTGAAGTAAAATATATCAATCCTTGAATTAAAGAAAAAAAAAAAAAGTATAAACTTTGAAGACTTGTTTTGAAATTGCCTTGAAGACAATTAAAGGAAGACAAAGAGATCCTGAGGGATTTCTGGATTTTAATGAGCCCCATGGAGTATTTGCAGACAAGGCCATGATCCTGAAGTACTTAAAGAAGATTGTAAATGCTGCTCAAGAAGTCAGGAGCCAAACTGCCAGTCCCTCGAAGCATTGCTGGGCCCCACTGAGGGCAGGCACTGACAAAGCCTCCCCAGGGACTCCTTGGAGCAGATCCTTGCAGGCCAGGAGTGCAGGCAGACAAAGGCTCTGGGCAGGCCCCTGCAATGCTGAGCAAAGCCTGCCTTGGTTTTGGGGAGCACAAAGGCCAAGGCTGAGCCCCAGGCCCTGGCCCAGCAGATCCTGTCCCTGCCGGGGGGCTCAGGACTGTTTGGGGGGCAGTGGGATGGGAGGGGGAGCAACAACCAAGGCCCCAAACTGGGCAAGCCCTGCCAGGCTGCTCAGGGAGGGGCGAGGCAGAAGCCAAGGGCAGAAGCTGCCAGGAAAGTGTCTTGTGGTGGCCTGAGGGGCAGAGGCAGCTGCCAGAGCCAAGGGCACAAAGGCCTGGGTGCCTTTGGGCCTTGCAGCCCTGCCAGAGCCCTTGGCCATCTGTGCTGCAGGCTGTGCTCCCCTGGCCCTGCTGCTCCTCTGGCCTTGCAGGCTGCACACACCCCTCCTGCTTTCCCACCCCCCTCCCAGCAGCATTTCTGGGCCCTCCCTGATGGCTCTGCTGTCCCCCAGCTCTGGCTGCTGCCATGTGCACTTGGCCTTCTTGGCTTTGCTGCTGAGCCCCTGTGCCCCAGGACATCCCTGACAGAGCCCAGGCCCTTCTGCTGGGGGTCCCTGCAGAGCTGAGCAGATCCAGGTCACCTCCCATTGCTCTGCCAACCCCTTGGGCCTGCTCTGGGCCCTGCAGGTCCTTGCCCTGCTCCCAAGGACTGTGGGGGTGCTTCATGGTCAGGCCTTGGGGTTTAGAGTTCAGGGTGGGGATTAGGTAGAACTTTGGGAGGTTTGTTGTTCTGCTGGCAGTGTCTCGTTCATGATTAGGGGAAGAGCTTTTTGGGCAGGGTCAGGATTAAATCTTGGCTTTTCATAGTGGTAATTCATGTTTGGGATTGGGGTGAGCACTGCAGGACAAAGAAGAGTCTGGAGTTCTGGGTTTGGGCTTTGCCTTTGAAGTCAGGTTGCGGTTGGGATTAGAGCAGTGGATTCCTTTCCATGGGAGGGCCATCACTTCTAGGTTGGGGCTTGAGGTTAGAAATAGCGTAAAGTTGCATCCGGAGTGTTTGCACAGTCAGTGTTTCAGCACCCTCAGCATTCCCCGAACCTGCTTTTACCTCATCAAAATCTTTCCTCTTTTGGCCAAGCCCCTCTTTCCTTCCCCAGATATCCAATCTCTTTTGTTCTAGTTCCTCCTGATCTCCCCCACAGTTTCATCTGGGTGGGCTCAGCTTTGTGATGACCCTGTGCAACTTCATGGAATCAAAGGGGCCATTGTGGCACTGCAGGGCCTCATGGAAAGAAAGGAACACAGGGACACTGTGAAATCTTGTGGAGTCAGAGCAGCATTTAACATGTGGGGCCTTGTGGAACAAAAGGAACCCTGAAACCTTTGGGAACCTGATGGAACCAGGGAGCCATTGTGCCACTGTGATGCCTCCTGGAAACAAAGAAACCCTGGGACACAGTGGAACCTCATGAAATGAAGGGGCCACTGTGACACTACAGGGCCTTTTTGGAGCCAAATGGACCTTGGGACACTGGGGAACCCCATAGAATCAAGGGGTCATTGTGACACTGAGGCCCCCTCATGGACTCAAGGGACCACTGTGACACTCCAGGGCATTCTGGAGCCAAAGGATCCCAGGGACACTGAGCAGCTTCCTGGAATCAAGGGGCCACTTTGACACTGCAGGGCCTCATGGAAACAAAACCAAATCCAGGCTTGTCCAGGTCCTGAGGGTGATTCAGAAGGGAGGCAGCAGTGATTTCTCCCTACAGACCCACCACTCCAATGGTCTCTCCCTGCCCTGAAGTTTTCTGGCCATCAGGCTGTAGCTGAGGGGCTTGGGCAGGGCCATGAGGAGGGGGTAGAACAAGGGCTGTGTCCAACTCTGCCAGGAGGGCTGTGCTGGGCAAGGAGGAGGAGGCTGCAGCAAACAGTGGCACTGCTGAGGGGAGAGGAGCAGGGGGAGAGACCTTGTGCCTGCCCACGCTGGGCAGGAGCTGCCCCAGGAAGGCAGCTCTGAAGCACTCCCAGCATGTCCCTGGGAACAGCAGGGCAAGACTGGATTCAAAAATCAGGCTGGGAATGCAAAGAGCAGGAGTGTCGTGGTGTCACTGCAGGAGAGTTCCAGCCCTGCAGCAAGGGCACAGGAGAAGTGACCCAGTCACTTCAGTGCCCTCAGAAGACCCCACAGCATCCTGGAGATGCTGTCAGGGAGGCCAGCTCTGCTTCACAAGTTGCCAGTGCCTGTCCCTGCCTGTGCTCAAAGGGCTCCCACCCCCAGGACTGTGCTCAGAGAGCACTCAGGCCTTCTAGCCAGAAAGGGGCTCAGGAGGACAGTGTGGAAGTGGAAAGAGCAGCTCTGCAAAGACCAAGCTCTGCTGCTCCCTGGCAGTGCTGCTGTGCTGGGATTCTTGTCCCCTTGCCCTTTGCAAATCCCCCCTGTCCTGCAGTGTGCTGCCCTTTGGGAACAGCTGAGAAGAATAATCTTGGACAAAGAAGGCACTGCAGGGTCCTTTATTTTCTTTAAATACTTATCAAGCACAAGTCTTAATTTATACAACTCTGGGTTAAATTCAGTGGGTAGACACTAAATTCAAAGGCAGGTGCCCCAGAATATTTAACGGCACAGAAAATAATTGCAAGAAGAACCTGAAGACCTGAAAAAAAAAACCTCAGAAGGAAGACTGGGCCAGTAAGGAGTCCCATTCTGAATGCTACAAAGCAGAAAACAGGCACTTTATTGCTCCTGAAAAGCATCCAGTCATCATTTTCCTTATGGCATCCTTGAGCTCCTGGTTCCTCAGGAGATGAGGGGGTTCAGTGATGGGGGAACAACGGAGTACAGAACTGACAGGGCCAGATCCAGGGTTGGGGAGGAGATGGAGGGGGGCTTCAGGTAGGCAAAGAATGAGGTGCTGACAAACAGAGAGACCACGGCCAGGTGAGGGAGGCACGTGGAAAAGGCTTTGTGCCGTCCCTGCTGAGAGGGGATCCTCAGCACAGCCCTGAAGATCTGCACATAGGAGAAAACTATGAATAAGAAACAACCAGATGCTAAAAAGACAATATAGCCAAGAAGCCCCAGTTCCCTGAGGTATCCTGAGTGTGAGCAGGAGAGCTTGAGAATTTGTGGGATTTCACAGAAGAACTGGCCCAGGACATTGCCCTGGCACAGGGGCAGGGAAAATGTATTTGCTGTTTGAAGCAGAGCATTGAGAAACCCAGAGGCCCAGGCAGCTGCTGCCATGTGGGCACAAGCTCTGCTGCCCAGGAGGGTCCCATAGTGCAGGGGTTTGCAGATGGCAACGTAGCGGTCGTAGCACATGATGGTCAGGAGGGAAACCTCTGCTGAGATGAAAAAGGCAAAAAGAAAAACTTGAGCAGCACATCCTGTGTAGGAGATGGTTGTGGTGTCCCAGAGGGAGTTGTGCATGGCTTTGGGCACAGTGGTGCAGATGCAGCCCAGGTCTGTGAGGGAGAGGTGCAGCAGGAAGAAGTCCCTGGGGGTGTGCAGGTGCTGGTCGCAGGCTACGGCGCTGAGGATGAGGCCGTTGCCCAGGAGGGCAGCCAGGGAGATGCCCAGGAAGAGGCAGAAGTGCAGCAGCTGCAGCTCCCGCCTGTCTGACAATGCCAGCAGCAGGAACTGGGCCATGGAGCTGCTGTTGGGCATTTGCTGCTTCCTCAGAGTGTTTGGATCTGTTGAGGAGGAGAAGTCAGTGCTGAGTTAGACCAGGCTGCTGCAGCCAAACAGGACACATCTCACAGCCACGCCACTCTCAGGCTCTCTCTCCTCACTCAGACCTCCCTGCTGCTCCCTCCCCTGAGCTCTGGGGCTGCTGCTGCCTGAGGGCACCACTGGAAGCAGGAACTCTGGGATGGGCTCCCAAGGACTCCTTCTTGCTCTGCTGGCAGAGAGAACTTGGGATGCAGGGTGATCTCCAATTAAATGTGCTCCTGATACATCCAAGAGCTTCTCAGCTCTGCTGTTTGCAATTTGCCCAAATGAAGGACTGAGCTGCGGAGAAGGCAGGGAAATGCCCCAGTGCTGCTTCCCACTCCCGCCGGCCGCCCTCACAAGGCCCAGGCCGCCTCCTTCCCACACGGCCCAGCAGGGCCGCCCTCACGCCTGCCCGGCCCGGCCATGTCCCGCCCGGCCCCGCCCTGCACCGTGGCCTCTGTGACACCCCACGGGACGTGCTGAGCATCCCACCAGCCATTGTGACGCCACAGGTGTGAGCAGGGCACGGCTTTGTTGGTGCCCGGAGCCGGCGCTCAGAGCTGCTGTGGCCTCTCTGGGAGCAGCAGCACATCCCGCTCTGGGAGCTTTGTGCGCCTGTTCTGCCGGCTTGGTGGCTACAGGACATGTTTTGTTTACAGCCCAGAGATCTTCCAGGCTCTTCTGATTTGTCTCTGTCTCTCTCAGAGAACTCGTGTGGACACCTTCCCTGCCTGCACCAGATGATTGCACAGAACTGGGAAGGGGGGTTATTTCATGGAGAAGGACCTGGGGGTGTTTTTAGGCCTGTCCAAGTAAATGTTTCCTTCAGGAAAGCTAAAGCCAGGACAGTGAGGGGAACAGCAGAAATGCAGCTCCTCCAGGAATGGCAGCACTGTGGAGATGTAGGGCACCGGTTCTTTGGTTGCCAATGTCCATAGTCGAATGGAGGGGATATGCCATGATATCCCAAATGGGCACATGGCACATGGCTTGGGCTGCACTGTGGCATGGGAGCCGTTGGTTCCTTGGTTTCCAGGCACCATTCTGGAATGGAGAGGAAAGGCTGTGAAATCAGAATGGGGCCCATGGCACAGGGGATGGGCTTTACTCTGGGGTGGGATGTGTTGGTTCTGTGGTTGTCAGGGGCCAATCCAGAATGGAGAGGATAGGCCATGACATCACAGAGGCCCATGGCAGACATGTTGGGCTGCATTCTTGGGGTGTGAGGCATCAGTTCTTTGGTGTCCAGGGGCCATTCTGGAGTAGAGATGATTGGCCGTAAAATTACAACCAGGCCAATGGCAAAAAGGAAAGGCTGCATTGTGGGAGTGTTGTGCATTGGTTCTTTGGATTTCAGGCAGCATTCTAGAATGGAGAGGGTAGGCTATGACATCACAAAGAGAACCATGAAACACTTTTGGGGCTGCAGTGAGAGAGCATGCACTGCAGTTCCACCCAGGAAAGAAAGCCCTGAGCCTCCGTCTCTCAAGTGCAGTTGCTGTTGTGAGTAGATAGGGTCCGGCGTTCGGAAGACTTCGGGATGTACGGAAAGACAGGGACCACCCACCACCCCCCCTCCGACGCCTGACAGCCAACAGTAGTTTAGGTGATACCGTAAGCAGACGGAAATGACGGGGTAATTAAGCACTATAAAAGGTCATGACACCACCTAATAAACGCCATTTACCGTCCACCACATTGGTGTCTGTGTGTTAGTGGCCCGAGTGACTAAGAGGTAGTCACCGTGCCCTTCCCGAACCAGGTCGCCGTGCAACAAGTGGTGCCGAAACCCGGGAAATGCCCAAGTTCTCTGTGTAGCCCAGAAGACTGGCCAAGCTCCGGAACGGGATTTCGCCTGAGCTCGGGTGAAGGGCGGGTCCAGTCTGGCGGGGAGGACGCTCCCGGACCAACAAGGAGGATGGAGTCCCTTGTGAAGGTCGTATCAGAGGTTTATAAACAGTGGGGTATCAATTGTAAATCTAAGGATTTTACTCTTGCTGTTGCAAGGCTTTTGCAAATCGGGGTCATTGACCAACCGGTGGATATTCTCCACCCTGATGTATGGGATAAGTGTACTAAAGCATTGGCTGAGGAAACAATGTCCTCAGGCCACGGAACCCACCTTAAGGCGTGGGGAAAAGTAATACAAGCCTTGCGAAAGGCGAGATCTGAACAGGAGACCTGGAAAGCGGCTGAAACATCCCTGCGGGAGGTCCCCAAATTGGGAATTGGGGCGGCTACACAAACCCCGCCCCTCCCAACCTGTAATGATTCTGCCGTGCCTAAGTGCATGCAAGAGGGCGATGATTCCCCTCAGCTTTCTAACACTGATTCGTCTACAGGGGGGCAGGAGCCGCCTAAAACCGTGTGGGGGGAATTGGCTGAGGAGGCTAGAAAAGTTATGGAAAATGCAGAGTCTGAAAGGTTTAAGGACAAGCTGCCGCCCTATGGGTCTCAAGATGGCCCCCGGTGGCAAGAAGAAGGGCGGGGTAGAGATAACGCTGGCCGGAGGAGTAGAGCAGCGAAAAAGTTTGTGGACAAGGACGATGGGGGGAGGAGAGAGGCCAGGGGGAGAAGGAGTGGAGGATGCCGGCGGGACGAAAGCCAAAGCAAGTGTGGGGAGGAGTGCAAGTGATAATGAAGGTACGAGCGGGGAACGGAGTGTGAGTGAAACGGGAAGCTCGAGCGAGGAGGAGGGGGGTGCGAGCGAGGGGGATGCGAGCGAGGGGGGCGGTGTCGGTTATGGTGGTCGAGTGAAAAAAGGTTCGCGCAGAGGCATTGCCCCGAGCAGAGGGTGGGGCGAGCGAAGGGGGAGGGAGCGGTCGGTTTGCACGGGAGAGAGGCGGAGCGGACAGTCGTACGCCCACAAGGGAGCGGGGAGGGGTCGCAGCCTGTCCAAGAAGCACCGGAGACCGGAAATAGCTGGTCAGTCGAGCTCGGACACTGAGTCAGACACTGGTCGGGGGAAGTCACAAGGCGAGCGGAGAGAGAGAGGCGGGCGGCATGCAACCGATCCGAGTACGGAGAAAGAGAAAAAGGATGTAGATGTAATTATAGATGAAAATAAAAATAAACCTAAGCCACAGAAAGAAGTAACCCCTCCCACGGACTGGAAGGAGATTAAAACTGCATGTGCTGACTGGGCGCAGTCAGCTTCATTAGCATTCCCAGTTCAAGTCACAGAAGGAGACAGGAGAGTTTATACACCAGTAAATCCAAGAGACATACAATCAGTTATTAAGGCCATAACAGAGAAAGGGCTCAATTCTGCCATGGTTTCTATCCTTATAGACGGTATTTTCGGGGGAGATGACCTGCTTCCATTTGACATTAAGCAAACTTGCAGAATGATTTTTGATGGAGCAGGCATGATTGTTTTTAAACAGGAATGGGAAGATAATTGTGCAAAGCAGCTGGCATCGGTAGCCGGGGCAGACCATCCGCTGCATGGCTCTAGCTTACAGCGGTTAATGGGCACTGACCCGACTATGATAACCCCGCGTGCACAAGCAGAAGGTATGCGCCCACATGAAATCAGAGTAACCACCCGTGCCGCTAGAGAAGCTATTCGCACAGCCTCAGCAGTCATTGCTAAGCCATCCCCGTGGTCCACTATTAAACAGGCTGAAAGCGAAACTTTCACACAGTTTGTAGATCGCCTTCAGGCAGCGGTGGACTCCTCCTCCCTACCCCCGGAGGCAAAAGGCCCGGTTGTAGCAGACTGCTTGTGCCAGCAATGCAATTCAGTAACCAAAGAGATTTTAAGGTCGCTGCCAGCAGGAGCAAGCATTGCAGACATGATTAAGCATGTAGCAAAAGAAGAGCATTTAACCCAAATCCAGGTGGCTGTTCATGCAGCCATAGCTAACGTGATGGCGTGTTTTAAATGCGGTCAGCCAGGTCACGTGGCAGCAAATTGTCCCCAGCTAGGGAGCCCGGCAATCATACACCCCTCTTCTCCAAGTCGACCTAGAGGGCCATGCTTTGCATGTGGGAAAAAAGGGCACTTTGCTAAGGACTGTAGGTCTAAGAAACAGGGAAACGTGAAGGGGAGGGGGCAATCCAACTGCTTTGGCCGCACCCAGCCTCCTCCCACTTGGAACACAAAGCGGCCACATATGAATGTAGCTACACTTCCCCAAGAGGTGGCAGCCCCTACGACTCACTCAGTGGCACAGCCAAACCTGTCCGATTTCCAGAACCCACAGAACTTGCCCCCAAGGGCAGAGGCCCCAGCGTGGCCCTGGCAGTAAGGTGTGACCGCCCACCCGTGGTGTGGGGAACCTGTTCCCTCTATGGCACTGCAGATAATACCACCATTAAAGTCCCCTTCTTGGTTGATACCGGGGCGGACGTCACTGTCATACCCAAAGCATACTGGCCCTCACATTGGGAATTAGAGGATGCTCCCACAGTAGGCGGAGTCGGGGGAACCACTCGAGCCCAAAAAAGTGTCCACCCAATAACAATTGTACTTCACACCACAGAGGGACCAGAAAAAATTATCGCTCTCACTCCTTACATCTTATTTGAGGTCCCAGCCTTGTTGGGAAGAGATGCCCTAGCTCTTCTAAATGCCAGAGTGACAAATTTACCCTAAGGGCCACTGCTGTACACCCGTTTCCTCCTATTAAGCTGACGTGGAAATCAACTGACCCGGTGTGGGTGGAGCAGTGGCCCCTATCTCAGCCTCGAATGGATGCCCTCCTAAAGTTAGTCGACCGCGAATTGCAACGAGATCACATAGAGCCCTCTACTAGCCCATGGAACACCCCAATCTTCGTGATACCTAAGCGGTCAGGGGAAGGATTTCGTCTCCTTCACGATTTGCGTGAGGTAAATAAGAAAATTCAGCCAATGGGCGCACTCCAGACACTGTTACCTATGAGCTCCATGATACCCAAGGGACAGCCCTGTGCTACCCTTGACATCAAGGACTGCTTCTTTTCTATACCATTGCATGAAACAGACAGAGAAAAATTTGCCTTTTCCCTGGTGTTCCCAAATAATCAGCGGCCCAATTTACGCTTTCAGTGGAAAGTGCTACCCCAGGGGATGCTCAACTCGCCCACTATCTGTCAGATCGTAGTCGATCGAGCCTTGGCACCAATTCGGCATAGCAATCCAGTCGCAACTATCATTCAGTACATGGATGATATCTTGATAGCCGCGCCTTCAGGAGACCAAGTAGACCGGCTAATCTTAACAATCTCAGACACCCTGAAAGCGAACGGGTTCGAAATTGCAGATTCAAAAATAAAAAAGGGGCCTTGCATAACCTTCCTGGGAGTGGGGATCACAGATTCCTACATAACTCCTCCCCAGATGAAAATTCGCAGGGACATTAAGACTCTCCACGATGCACAGCAGCTGGTAGGATCCTTGCAGTGGCTCCGTAATGTCATCCTAATTCCTCCAGAAATCATGACTCCCCTATACGACCTGTTAAAAGGAAAACATCCCTGGGAGCAGAAAGAATTAACAGCCAAAGCAATGGATTCCCTTAACTTTATCGAGCAGCAGGTATCCACGGGCACGCTGGCAAGGTGGAGTCCAGACCTACCCCTCGACCTGTATGTACACTTTACAAAAGAAGGGGGGGTAGGAGCACTCGCCCAGGGTTCACCAGAAAAAGCACAGCCAGTGTTGTGGGTAGTCGCAGGAAAGCTGTCACGTGCATTTTCCCCAGGAACCGAGTGTGTCGGTAATCTCATTATGAAAGGCAGAAAACTCGCGCTGAGGCATTTAGGTACTGAACCTGCTAAAATATATCTGCCTTTTCGTAAACAGCTTCCAGCACAGTCAATGACACTGTCAGAACACCTGGCCATAGCCTTGGCTGGGTTCAATGGAGAAATCCAGTACGCCACCAAACCTCCCTGGACCCAACTGTTAGCCATGGTAGACATCAACCTTCCACAGAAGGTTATGGACCGGCCCCGACCGGGACCGACAGTTTTCACAGATGCATCCTCTGTGACCTCCACTGCCGCAGCGGTGTGGCAGTCAGAAGACAAGTGGCATTGTGTAAAAGCAACCGATAGTACACTCTCGGTCCAGCAGCTAGAAGTAACGGCTGTCGTGCTAGCTTGTGGACTGTTTTTAACAGAGCACCTTAATATAGTGACAGATTCGATGTTTGTCACCAAGCTCTGCCTAGCCATGTCACAGCCCAGTGTGCCAGCATCCAGAGCGGCCCTGATGCTGGAAGAAGCCCTTGCTTCCCGAAAAGGCACCATATCGGTCATTCATGTCAACAGTCACGACCCAATCAAAGGTTTCTTTCAGATCGGTAATCACAAAGCAGATGCTGCTGCAAAGGGGTTGTGGACGCTGAGAGATGCTCGTCAGTTACACGAATCTCTCCATATCGGAGCCAAAGCACTGGTTAAAGAGTGCAAGATCACACATGCAGATGCCAAGCATATCGTAGCCACATGTCCCCACTGTCAAAAAACGCCACTTTGGTCCAGCAGAGTGAATCCTAGAGGTCTTAAAGCCTCTGAAATATGGCAGTCAGATTTTACACTTTGTCAACTTTTAAAGCCCCAGCCCTGGCTAGCAGTAACCGTAGATACGTACAGCGGAGTAATCGTGGCCACTCAGCATGCCAAAACAGATTCCAAGGCAACCATCCGGCACTGGCTAACAGCAATGGCATGGCTCGGGGTCCCCAATCAGATCAAAACCGACAACGGTCCAAATTTCACGTCCAAATCAGTTCAGGCATTCACACATAAATGGGGCATTACACTGACACATGGCATTCCATATAACAGCACAGGGCAAGCCATAGTCGAGCGAGCAAATCAAACCTTGAAATCCAAAATAGAGGTATTAGCAAAGGCAGAAGGTTTTGCCAATGCTATTCCCTCGAAGGATCAAGCACAGCTGTTAACAACAGCTTTGCTAGCGCTGAACCAGTTTCTCAGAGGGGAAGAAGCAAACAGTCCAGTTCAAAAGCACTGGGCCACTCGTGCGTTAGAAGAAGGCCCACCAGTCATAATCAGAAACGAATTGGGAGCCTGGGAACGGGGGTGGAGAATAGTCTTGGCAGGACGGGGATACGCTGCAGTTAAGAAAGACGGCGAGGTTAAATGGTGTCCACTTAAATCTGTTAGGCCAGACCTTCAGAATAAAACTAATGAAAACTGCGAGCCTTTACTTACAGGATTGGATCATCGGACGCCCTCGTGACTTGTACAGCGCAGTGCCAGAGGAGGACGACACGCCGATCAGCATCCTGTCCAACCCTGCGGGCTCGGTGCAGACAAAGGCCGGACAGCGTCGGGACAACCACCGTGAGAAATGGCTTTGTGTGGTACTGCTCCTGGCACTTTCCAAGGTGGAGCCAGTACATGCAGGCCGTTCGCATCACCAGCCATTTAAATGGTCTCTCCTTAGGCCTGAGAGCCAGCAGGTTATCACCTCTCAGGTAACATCAAGTGCACCAAGCTTTATCGTCACCCTGTGTGCATTAGTCCCACAAGACCTATGTTGGGCACTTGACAGATTCTATATGTGTCCTGCCTCAAATCCTGGAAAAGGGTACTGTAACATGCCTGGCAAATACTACTGCGCTTACTGGGGATGCGAGACCATAGCCCCTGCATGGATACCAGACAGCGGTAGAGATAAATACCTGAAAGTGCAGTGGGGCCCATATGGGTGTATATCACCACGGGCAGTGAGAAAGGGCACAATCTGTCGGTACCTCTTTTTAAATGTCACAAACCCCCAGGAAGACAGCTGGTTGCTAGGGAAAACATGGGGACTGAGGTACGACGTAACAGGGTACAACCCAGGCAGTCTGATCCAAATTAAAAAAGAAACTGCGCCAAACGACCCTTGGCCCGAGGCACCGCGCATAATAGCCCCCAAACAGACCACTTGCTCTTCAACACCCACGACACCGCACACTTTGAGCAGTCCAACCTTTAGCAGTCCAACTCCCGGTGTTACACATCCACTTTGGAAACTGATACGAGCCAGTTACCAAGTCCTGAACAAAACCAACCCAAACCTCACACAACACTGCTGGCTCTGTTATGGAGTGCAGCCACCCTATTACCAAGGCGTAGCAATAAATGACACGCCCACACAGGCCTACAGCAATAATCCGGCCCAATGTCTGTGGGACACGGACAGACAAACCATCACACTCACAGAAATAGTCGGCAGTGGAACATGCGTAGGCCAAATCTCGCAACACAAAAGGCAACTATGCGCTGGGGAAGTACACTACGCGACCCAAGCAAAATGGTTGATCCCGGCTAATAACACCAAGTGGGCCTGTTCCTCTACAGGACTCACCCCTTGCATATCTTTGAGAGTGTTTAACAAATCCTCAGAGTACTGTGTCCAAGTGACAGTGATCCCCAAGATCTATTACCACCCCGAGAACTATGTGTACGATTCCATGACTGTCCCAGACCATCACTTAACAAAGCGGGAGCCCTTCACAGCAATGACAGTAGCCTTACTGATGCTGGCGGGAGGTACCGGAGCAGGTACAGGAATAGCGTCCCTAGTACGTCAGAACAGGGAATTCGGCGCTTTAAAGGTAGCAATAGACGAGGACATAGCCCGGATCGAAGAATCCATCACAGCTCTCGCAAACTCGCTTAAGTTACTGTCCGAGGTGGTTCTGCAAAATCGCAGAGGACTGGACATCCTGTTCTTACAGGCAGGCGGACTGTGCGCTGCTCCTAAAAAGGAGTGCTGTGTTTTCGCGGACCACACAGGGTTAGTGAAAGACACCATGGCCAAGCTGCGGGAGAGACTAGAAAGCTGAAGAAAGGACAGGGAATCGCAGGACTGGTTCACATCACTGTTCGATCAGGCACCCTGGCTCACCACCTTACTATCCTCTCTTATCGGTCCAATAGCAATGCTTTTCTTAGCACTAATTTTCGGGCCCTGCGTTTTTAACAAGCTCGTGTCGTTTGTCGAGAACCGCCTGAAATCACTCAACATCATGGTGATCCAACAGCGGCAAATGCTGTAAATAGTGCCTTAATTCAATGCAATTCTACTTTGCACTAACTTACAACTCTATACCTCAGTGTTAGAGCACATCTCTCTACCTCTCTAGGGTTTCTTTCTGAGCCGCTCATCGAGCCTTAAAACCCTTCAACCTCTACAACCTCTACGACTGTATTTTGCACTTTTTATATTACAGCCTGCTTTATGTAGGAGGGAAATGTGAGTAGATAGGGTCCGGCGTCCGGAAGACTTCGAGATGTAAAGAAAGACAGGGACCACCCACCACCCCCCCTCCGACGCCTGACAGCCAACAGTAGTTTAGGTGATACCGTAAGCAGACGGAAATGACGGGGTAATTAAGCACTATAATAGGTCATGACACGACCTATTAAACGCCATTCTACCGTCCACCACATTGGTGTCTGTGAGTTAGTGGCCCGAGTGACTAAGGGGTAGTCACTGTGCCCTTCTCGAACCAGGTCGCCGTGCAACAGGTGCTTATGCTGCTAGTGCTGCTGGTTGACATTTGGACCATGAGATCTTGAAAGTCTCTTGCAACACTAATGATTCTGTGATTCTGTGACCTGTCATCACAGTTTCCACGTTTGTGCTCTAACAAGATCTTTTCTCAGTTCATTTCCTCAGTGGGACCCATTAACACTACAAGAAACTTTACAGTTTGAATCTCACTTTGCTTTCTCCAGAGGTTCCTGCAACTCTCCTCAGGGTCTGATGTTCAGGGACTCATCCCCAAAGCCCCCAAGGCTGATGAAATGCCTGGGGCTGTTGCTGTGCTGCTGAGCTGGGCCGGGCTCCTGGCACACAGGGAGCTCCTGGCAACCAAGAACAGCTTCAAAGACACAGCTCTGCTGCTGAGCAGCTCCTCTGCACAGCCCAACAGGGCTGAGAACACTGCCTGCAGCACCCAGGGCACAGGAGAGAAGGCAGAGAGATGAGAGGCAGCCTGGGCTGGGAGGGGACTGAGCTCTCACTACAGAAGAAACATTCCCAGGATTTGAATGAAGAATTCTCTGGCTGGAGGACACTGAAACTTCCCTTCCTGGTGGGATCTCCTAAAGCTGCCACATCCCACAGCTTGTAGGATCTTTCAGAAGGGCTCTCCCAGTGCCTGCAGGGCAGAGGAAATGGCCCTATGGCAGAGCAGGGCAGGAGCTGCAGGCAGCAAGGGCAGGCAGGAGAAGGCAGCAGGAGGTGAAAGGGATCCTGGGCTGGGAGGACAGGGCAGAGCTGCTCAGGGGAGGAACCTTGGCAGCCCTTTGGCACGGCAAGGCTGTGGCTGCAGAGCAGTGCAGGGGAGTTGCTGCCAGTGGCTCTTGCAGCTGCCAAATGGCAGCCCTGGCAGGAGCTGTCAGGATGGCTGTGCTGGATTTGCTGGGGGGCAGCAGGAGAAGCTGCTGCAGAGCAGGACTTGCTGCTGCCCCATCAGAGGCCCAGGGACAGAAGGTTCACTGTGCCAGGCTCTTCTTAGGAAGGAAGCACATCCAGTGCCAACCCCTGCCCCTTCCCAGCCAGCGCAGGGGATCTGGGATCTGCTCTGCAGCCCCTGCCCAGGCAGAGCTGCCCCTGGGCCCTGGGCTGGGGATGGGCTCTGGCAGCACTGGCAGGGAGCTGAGCTGGGCACAGGGAGGGGCTGCTGGCAGGAACAGCTCCTCACACACAGCCAGGCAGGGAGGGAGAGGCAGCTGCTGCCACAAGTGCTGCCCAGGGGGATGTGGCCCCTCCCTGCCTGTGTCTGTGGCACAGAGCCCTTCCCTGAGCAGCTCCTGCCTGGGCTCCTTTGCCAGCCCAAGCAGAGCCTCTGCCCTCAGGCCCACGGGGGCTGGGCTGGGCATTGCCCTGCAGCAGCCAGAGCCCAGGCAAGGACAAGGCCCTCATTTCCAGCTGCCTCTGCCTGTCCCTCCTTCTTTGGCAGCAGCACTGGGTCATTTTCCTGCCATCCCCTGCTGCCTGGGCTCTCCTTGTTCTCATCATTGAGTTTCCTGAGCCAGTGTGGGGTTTGGGGGGGGCAGATTCCTGTGCAGACACAAACCCTTTGGGTGCTGCTGTGGGGATGTGTCTGTGGGGGCAAAGCGCCCAAGTGCCCTGCAGGCAACTTCAGGCTCTTCAGCTGTTTTCCTGGGTGTCCTGCAGGGCTGCAGGTGCCCTCCAGGAGGGCACAGCTCTGCCATAGTATCTCTGTGCTGCACAGGATCCCCTTGGAGAAAACTCCTCAGTGCTAACTCCATGGAAATGCTCTGGGCAGCTGCAATGAGCATTTGGTGTCTCACTCTGGGAGGGGAGAGATGAGAACCTGAGGAGTGTCTCAATCTGTTCTTTGGACACGGATTCCTGGCTATCTGTGCAGTTTCTGTGTAGGGGAACAGTTGAGTGTGATGCTCCTGCAGCTCCAAGCTGCCAGCACAGGGCAGCTGAGCACAGACTGATGGGCAGAGCAGCTCTTCTGTCTGCACTGAGGGACTGTCCCTGTGCCCTCAGAACCCACCAGACTTGACCTGAAGTGCCATGGAAATGTCAGGGATTTCCAACATCCACAACCACTCCTAACTGTAGCAAGTTCAAGTGGGGGAGCAAAAACAAAGAATTCCCCAACAGTCCTTCATTTGGGCAAATTGCAAACAGCAAAGCTGAGAAGCTCTTGGATGTATCAGGAGCACATTTAATTGGAGATCACTCTGCATCCCAAGTTCCCTCTGCCAGCAGAGCAAGAAGGAGTCCTTGGGAGCCCATCCCAGAGTTCCTGCTTCCAGTGGTGCCCTCAGGCAGCAACAGCCCCAGAGCTCAGGGGAGGGAGCTGCAGGGAGGTCTGAGTGAGGAGAGAGAGCCTGAGAGTGGGGTGGCTGTGAGACGTGTCCTGTTTGGCTGCAGCAGCCTGGTCTAACTCAGCATTGACTTCTCCTCCTCAACAGATCCAAACACTCTTGAGGAAGCAGCAAATGCCCAACAGCAGCTCCATGGCCCAGTTCCTGCTGCTGGCATTCTCAGACAGGCGGGAGCTGCAGCTGCTGCACTTCTGGCTCTTCCTGGGCATCTCCCTGGCTGCCCTCCTGGGCAACGGCCTCATCCTCAGCGCCGTAGCCTGCGACCAGCACCTGCACACCCCCAGGGACTTCTTCCTGCTGCACCTCTCCCTCACAGACCTGGGCTGCATCTGCACCACTGTGCCCAAAGCCATGCACAACTCCCTCTGGGACACCACAACCATCTCCTACACAGGATGTGCTGCTCAGGTTTTTCTTTTTGCCTTTTTCATCTCAGCAGAGTTTTCCCTCCTGACCATTATGTGCTACGACCGCTACATTGCCATCAGCAAACCCCTGCACTATGGGACCCTCCTGGGCAGCAGAGCTTGTGCCCACATGGCAGCAGCTGCCTGGGCCTCTGGGTTTCTCAATGCTCTGCTTCAAACTGCCAATACATTTTCCCTGCCCCTGTGCCAGGGCAATGTCCTGGGCCAGTTCTTCTGTGAAATCCCTCAGATCCTAAAGCTCTCCTGCTCACACTCAGGCTACCTCAGGGAAGTTGGCCTTCTTGGCCTTAGTTTCTGTTTAGCATTTGGTTGTTTAATTTTCATAGTTTTCTCCTATGTGCAGATCTTCAGGGCTGTGCTGAGGATCCCCTCTGAGGAGGGAAGGCACAAAGCCTTTTCCACGTGCCTCCCTCACCTGGCCGTGGTCTCCCTGTTTATCAGCACTGGCACATTTGCCTACCTGAAGCCCCCCTCCATCTCCTCCCCATCCCTGGATCTGGCCCTGTCAGTTCTGTACTCGGTGGTGCCTCCAGCCCTGAACCCCCTCATCTACAGCCTGAGGAACCAGGAGCTCAAGGATGCCATAAGGAAAATGATGACTGGATGCTTTTCAGGAGCAATAAAGTGCCTGTGTTCTGGTGTGTAGCATTCAGAAGAGGACTCAGTAATGGTTCAGCATTCCTTCTCAGGTTTTTGGGGGAGGTCATTGGGTATTCCTTGTAATAATTTTCTGTGCAATTAAATATTCTAATAACTTTTTCTTCTAATTTACTGTGTACCCATTGAATTTGACCCAGAGATATAAAAATAATGAATTGTGTTCTCTGAATATTTAAACAAAAGAAAGGACCCTGCAGTGCTTTCTTTCTCCAATACCCTTCTTAGCTGTTCCCAAAGGACAGCACACTGCAGGACAGGGGGCATTTGCAAATGGCAAGGGGACAAGAATCCCAGCACAGCAGCACTGCCAGGGAGCAGCAGAGCTTGGTCTTTGCAGAGCTGCTCTTTCCACTTCCACACTGTCCTCCTGAGCCCCTTTCTGGCTGCAAGGCCTGAGTGCTCTCTGAGCACAGTCCTGGCGGTGGGAGCCCTTTGAGCACAGGCAGGGACAGGCACTGAGAACTTGTGAAGCAGAGCTGGCCTCCCTGACAGCATCTCCAGGATGCTGTGGGATCTTCTGAGGGCACTGCATGTCCTGGGTCACTTCTTCTGTGCCCTTGCTGCAGGGCTGGAACTCTCCTGCAGTGACACCAGGACACTCCTGCTCTTTGCATTCCTAGCCTGATTTTTGAATCCAGTCTTGCCCTGCTGTTCCCAGGGACATGCTGGGAGTGCTTCAGAGCTGCCATCCTGGGGCAGCTCCTGCCCAGCGTGGGCAGGCACAAGGTCTCTCCCCCTGCTCCTCTCCCCTCCCCAGTGCCACTGTTTGCTGCAGCCTCCTCCTCCTTGCCCAGCACAGCCCTCCTGGCAGAGTTGGGCACAGCCCTTGTTCTACCCCCTCCTCATGGCCCTGCCCAAGCCCCTCAGCTGCAGCCTGATGGCCAGAAAACTTCAGGGCAGGGAGAGACCATTGGAGTGGTGGGTCTGTAGGGAGCAATCACTGCTGCCTCCCTTCTGAATCACCCCCAGGAGCTGGACAAGCCTGGATTTGGTTTTGTTTCCATGAGGCCCTGCAGTGTCAAAGTGGCCCCTTGATTCCAGGAGGCTGCTCAGTGTCCCCGGGATCCTTTGGCTCCAGAATGCCCTGGAGTGTCACAGTGGTCCTTGAGTCCATGAGGTGTCCTCAGTATCACAATGACCCCTTGGTTCCATGGGGTTCCCCGGTGTCCCAAGGTCCATTTGGCACTAAAAAGGCCCTGTAGTGTCACAGTGGCCCCTTCATTTCATGAGGTTCCACTGTGTCCCAGGGTTTCTTTGTTTCCAGGAGGCACCACAGTGCCACAATGACTCCCTGGTTCCATGAGGTTCCCAAAGGTTTCAGGGCTCCTTTTATTCCACAGGGCCCACCCAGATGAAAGTTTGGCAGGATTATGAGGAACTGGGACAAAAAGGACTGGTTATTTGGGGAAGGAAAGAGAGGCCTGGAAAATAGAGAGGAAAGATTTTGATGAGGTAAGAGAACATTCAGGGAATGCTGAAGGTGCTGGAACACTGACTGTGCAAACAGTCTTGATGGACCTTTAACCTCTTTATAACCTCAAGCCCAACCTAAAAGTGCTGTCCTTCCCATGAAAAGAAATCCACCCAAAGACCTCAAAGGCAAAGCCCAAACCCAGAACTCCAGACTCTTCTTTGTCCTCCAATGACAACCCAATCCCAAACCTGCATTGTTATTATGAAAAGCCAAGCTTTAATCCTGACCCAGTCCAAAAAACTCTTCCCCTAATCATGAACCAGACACTGCCAGCAGAACAACAAACCTGCCAAAGTTCTGCCCAATCCCCACCCTGAGCTCTAAAGCCCAAGGCCTGACCATGAAGCACCCCCAGAGCCCTTGGGAGCAGGGCAAGGACCTGCAGGGCCCAGAGCAGGCCCAAGGGGTTGGCAGAGCAATGGGAGGTGACCTGGATCTGCTCAGCTCTGCAGGGACCCCCAGCAGAAGGGCCTGGGCTCTGTCAGGGATGTCCTGGGGCACAGGGGCTCAGCAGCAAAGCCAAGAAGGCCAAGTGCACATGGCAGCAGCCAGAGCTGGGGGACAGCAGAGCCATCAGGGAGGGCCCAGAAATGCTGCTGGGAGGGGGGTGGGAAAGCAGGAGGGGTGTGTGCAGCCTGCAAGGCCAGAGGAGCAGCAGGGCCAGGGGAGCACAGCCTGCAGCACAGATGGCCAAGGGCTCTGGCAGGGCTGCAAGGCCCAAAGGCACCCAGGCCTTTGTGCCCTTGGCTCTGGCAGCTGCCTCTGCCCCTCAGGCCACCACAAGACACTTTCCTGGCAGCTTCTGCCCTTGGCTTCTGCCTCGCCCCTCCCTGAGCAGCCTGGCAGGGCTTGCCCAGTTTGGGGCCTTGGTTGTTGCTCCCCCTCCCATCCCACTGCCCCCCAAACAGTCCTGAGCCCCCCGGCAGGGACAGGATCTGCTGGGCCAGGGCCTGGGGCTCAGCCTTGGCCTTTGTGCTCCCCAAAACCAAGGCAGGCTTTGCTCAGCATTGCAGGGGCCTGCCCAGAGCCTTTGTCTGCCTGCACTCCTGGCCTGCAAGGATCTGCTCCAAGGAGTCCCTGGGGAGGCTTTGTCAGTGCCTGCCCTCAGTGGGGCACAGCAATGCTTCAAGGGACTGGCAGTTTGGCCTCTGACTTCTTGAGCAGCTTCTACAATTTTCCTTAAGTACTTCAGGATGATGTACTTGTCTCTAAACACACCATGGGGCTCATTAAAATCCAGAAATCCCTCAGGATCTCTTTGTCTTCCTTTAATTGTCTTCAAGGCAATTTCAAACAAGTCTTCAAAGTTTGTATCTTTTTTTTTTCTTAATTCAAGGGTGGATATTTTTTAGTTCAGAGGAGAAGTGATAGAGGTGCTTTCCAAGTGCTTTTGATGCTGAGTGTCAGCCTTGCTCCTCACCGCCCTACCTCACCAGTTCTGACATGGCCAATTTTGGACTGACATCACCCTTCTTGCATTAGACTTCACCTCTGAGCTCTGCAGCTGGATCCTCCAGTTAGCAACATAAGGCTATGTTCTCACAGCTGCAGCATATCCTCTATATTAGCACTAGAAATCCCTACACTTCCCTCTTTTTCTTTAAACAAAGCAGATACAGTTTGAGCCATTAAGCTACGAAAACATTGAACCAGACATGGCAGAAAAATACACACTCCTGGAAGCAGAAAGACAACGGGCGCCAACCATTGTATAATTTACATAAGCTGATTCTGGGGGGGCATTGGGAGGGCACCTGCCCTTCAACACCAGGACTGCAGAGAACTGGGAAGCTTTACTGGGAGCACTGGGAGCAGGTGGCTGGTGTGAGAAAAGTAGGGCTGGGGGGGACACACGACCCCCCCAAACTCCAGGTGGGGATGGACTGGGGGGTCTTGGCTGGGCCCGAGGCCACGGGGAGGGGCTGCGGCTGCCACCGGCTCAGGAGCTCTGTGGGGAGAGAAAAGGGGTGACAGCGGGCTGGGGGGCAGGGGGGCACACACGCTCTGGGGAAGGGGGGACACGACCCCTGGGGACCCCCCTTTTACCTTCTCCCGCAGGTAGAAGCCGAGCCCCAGCACCAGGAAGACAAAGCCCAACACGAAGCCCCTGACCCCACCAGGATCTTGTCCTGTGGCATCTCTGGGGGAGCCAGAGGGGTCAGGACCCCCAAAACCTCCCAGAGACCACCCAGGACCCCACAAACCCCATCCTGCTCTCCTTCAGCCCACCCAGGACCTTCTGAAACCTCTTCCCAATCCCTTCTGTATTAGCTTGTTTGAATCCAACCCTGGAACAAAGACAAGTACAACAGTCATTCAAACACTACAAAAAATCTTTCAGAGCAGTGAAAGAAAAAAGCTACTAGCAAAGAGAATCAAAAGCTGAAAAATACAAAACCACTACTTTATCAGTTGGCATTCATACAATACTACTAACAGCTTTTATTTAGCATTAGCTAGTAAAAAGGAAATTAAAGGGATACAAGAAAAAGGATATAAAATGTTTGCTTTCCCTGTTGCTTCCTATCAATAAACTGTGCTCACCTGCACAGACAGCCCAGGCCTACCAGGCTCTGCAGGGCTGGTCGGTGCCCGTGCTTGGCGGGTATCCCCGCAGAGCAGCACAGTGTGGATGGAAGGATAAGCATCGCTCCCCCCAGCAGTGCTGACACCCCATTCCATCAGCTCTACATTACGCTACGTAGGGCCAGGACGCAGCACAAGGTGGTGCTTGAGTGGCAGCCAAACAGCGCCCGTTCATCACCTCATGGCAACAGTCTGGGCGTGCCCCACTGGAGGGCAAGGGGCCAACGACCCCTGCCCACATCATCTTCCTCTCCATCAACTTCCTCAGCCCTATGGACGACCTGTACCATTGTGTTCCAAGGGGATTTGTATCTCTCTTGCAGAGTGGAGCCAAGCCAAGGAGGAACTCAGCTCTGATAATGGGGGACATCCAGTTAACTTTGCTAAAGGCACAATGGGCCTTACAGTGAACTTGTGCAATAAAGTCACATTGTACAATATTCTGGCTCGTTTCACATTTGAATATAATCCCTTTCTCACCCCTCTGTGCTCCATTGATCATCTAAATCAAAAGTACCCCCTTACACCATGGCAACCATTACGTTTTCTCATTGTTACGTCACTTAAAATGGCAACCATTATGCATTCTCACTGTGACATCAGTTACCATGGCAACCATTACGCATTCTCATTGTGACGTCAGTTACCATGGCAATCATTATGCATTCTGATTGTTACAAGGGGTTACCAAGTTAAGTATTAGGCATTCTCATTGTTCCGACCGGTTACCATGGCAACCATTATGTATTGCCACTGTTACCTCTGTTATAATGGCAACCATTATCCATTCTCATTATTATCTCGCTTACCATGGCAACCATTATGCAATCTCACCGTTTAGGTCAGTTACCATGGCAGCCATTATACACTAGCATTGTTATGTCAGTAACCATGGCAACCATTTCGTATTCAAATTTTTATGTTAGTTTCCATGGCAACCATTGTCTATTCCCATTGCTACCTAGGTTACCATAGCAACCATTACACATTTTCTTTGTTACCTGGGTTACAATTGAAACCATTATGCAGTCTCATTGTTAGGTTCGGTTACCATGACAACCATTACACATTCTCATTGTTACAAGTGGTTACCATGGCAACCATTACGTATTTGCATTGTTACATCAGTTACCTTGGCAACTATTATGAATTCTCATTGTAACATCAGTTACCATGGCAACCATTATGCACTCTCATTGTTGCAAGTGATTGCCATGACAACCATTATGCATTCTCATTGTGACATCGGGTACCATGACAACCATTATGCATTCCCATTGTTTTGTCGCTTACCATGGAAACTCTTATGTATTCTCACTGTTACAGTCGGTTACCATGACAACCATTATGTAATCCCATTGATCCCTTGGTTACCATGGCAGCCATTTTGCAGTCCCATTGATCCCTTGGTTACCATGGCAATCATTATGCACTGTCATTGATACTCAGGTTACCATGTCAACCATTACGCATTCCTATTGTTATGTGGGTTACCATGGAACCATTGAGCATTTACATTGCTAGGGTCAGTTAATACAGCAACCATTATGCATTCCTATTGTGAAGTCGGTTACCATGGCAACCATCATATCCCATTGCTACGGTCAGTTAACATGGCAACCATTAGGCATTCCATTTCCTATGGATGGTTAAAATGGCAACCAGCATGCATTCCCATCACTAGGGTCGGTTACCGTGGTAACCATTATGCGTTCCCAGTTACGTCACTTACCCTGGCAACCATCTGTAACACACAGAGAATATAGAAATGCCAAAAATTGTTTCGGCCTGGCAAAAACTTCCTATCAAACATTCTCTGTCAGCTCTCTGACAGAAGTTCCCACCAGCACTTCCCACAGCACTTTTCCTGCCAAAAGATTCTGCCATTGTTTATGGTTATCATATCTCCTCCAACATCTGAACTGGCTATGTGCCAAGAAACCACGTTTAACCTCCTTTGAACACTATAAAAGTTGAGGCCTAATTTTGGAAAATCAGGGAGAGGAAAGGGAAAAGAACTGGTGACTGTAACCGAGAATCTCTGCCCACCTCCCCTCACCTTTTCTCCACCACCGCGTGCTGCCTGCCTGCCACCGGAGACTGGAACTGTGCCGGCCTGGAGAGAGCTGAGACCACCATGCCACATGTGGGAGTTCTACCTTATCCTTCTACCCTGACCATATTTCTGAGGGCCCAAAGCTTCGGCTGAGCTGAGACCCTGCAGGGCCTGGGACAGGGGCGTGAGCGGTGAAACCACACATGGTGCATTGCAGAGAACTAAAGCTGTCAGACCCCCTGCAGCTACAGAGACAACATCGAAAAGCTGCAGGGACAGAGAAAATAAAAGGCAGTAACTGCTTCTCTTCCCCCCCCAACACCAGCTCAGTGGGAAAAGGTAGTTTTTAGTGGTACCTTTTCTCTGTTTCTAGAAATAATCTTAGCAGTTTTCAACCTTTTCTTACTTTTTCCTTTCTCTTTGCAATTCTTAGCACTTAAAAATATCAGGTTTTGGTATCAACAGATAATGTGTGAATTTTAATTTTCCTCAAGGGAATATTCGAATCTGAAGTTCTTTCTGCAATATTTAAACAGATTGTACAGGGGACTGTCGGGGGTGGACCAGAGGAGGCCTACAGAGAGTGGAGAGAGATGCAAAAAAGCTGCAAAGAAGGCTCAAAAGAAAGGATCTATTTAGAAGACTTCTAGCAACTGTAACTGTGTAGATCTGCCTGGGAACCAGCTACAAGGCCACAGCATTGCAGCCTCAGCAAATTCCCCTGTCTGTGCACCCAGGACACAAAACCCCATTATTCCCTAGCTCTCCCTTCCCCCTGAGTGGCCTGACATATTCTGATAGCCTATCCCTCCAAGTTCTCATATCAGTAGCTCTCAGGATTTGATGTTCCTAGCCAGGGTCCTACCTCTATTCCTGAAACTTCTGTATTCCCCTGTATATAAACTGTCATCTTGTTTTAATAAATCGCCATTTTGTGGGTCACATCTCGTGTGTGTGTACCTGTCTCCCATACAAAATGTGCCTCAAGGGTCTTGTCACGGGACCTTAATCCCCAGGAACCCGCGATAGGGGACCATGGCAAAGTGGGAGGAACAGGGAGAAGAGTGGAAAAGAGGCTCTGGTCGGGCAGGTCCAATGGTCCCATGGGGGTCTTTGGGCACAGGGTAGTTTTCAAAAGGGGGGTGGTCCCCCTGAGCTCTCGACTTACTGTGGGGTGCTGGGGCTGCTGGATCCAAACTCAGCCTTGGGTTATGCCAACAGGGTCAGTTCACAGGAATTACAGAGATGGGACTGAAACACTTTTGTCCCCCAGGTTTTAAGGATGGCAAATCACATCTATTGATAGAAATGAATTATTTAGGGTTACAAATAATCAGACAAAATCTCTTTATCACAATTATTTACCGCACTATAGAAACACGAAAACTATCAATACTACAGCATAAGATAGGACAGTGCTCTACACTAAAGCAATTGTTGAAACAATTCTACTCAAGCTGGCACCAAAGGAAGAATTATTCATTAGAGATGGATGGAACTCCCCCAAACCAACGCTCCTGGGGAGATCTCTGCTCTCAACCTCCAGCAGTGACCTTGGGGAGTCCCAGCCAAGGCAGGAATCTCCACACACCCCCTATGAAGGGTTCTGTTGGCAGAACCTGCCCCTGGCAAAGGGGACTGGCCCTTTCTGGTAGAAAGGGATGGACTGACAGTCACTGGACTCCAGGGGTTGCCTCACCATCAGGGGGGTCATTCAGGGTGGGAGCAGCGGCCGAAGCTCTTCCTGCAGTCGGGGCACTCGTGGGGCTTCCATTATTGGTGGGTCCGTTGGTGTCTGGTCAAGGCAGAGCTGTGGGTGTAGCTCTTCCCACACTCCCCACACTTGTAGGGCCTCTCCCCGGTGTGGAGGCGCCGGTGGCTGACGAGGGTGGAGTTTCGGGTGAAGCCCTTCCCGCAGTCGGTGCAGTGGAAGGGCCTCTCATCTGTGTGTGTCTGCTCATGCCTGAGGAGATTGGAGCTGCTCTGAAACCTCTTCCCACATTGCCCACACGTGTAAGGCCTTTCCCCAGTGTGGATGCGCTGGTGGATGCGGAGGCTGGAGCTGGTCCTGCAGCTCTTCCCACATTCCCCACACATGTAGGGCTTTTTCCCAGTGTGGATGTGCTGGTGTTGGATCAGGATAGAGCTGACACTGAAGCTCTTCCCACATTCCCCACACATGTAGGGCCGTTCTCCAATGTGGATGTGCTGGTGCCTGAGGAGTTCAGAGCTCTCCCTGAAGCTCTTCCCACATTCCCCACATGTGTAGGGCTGTTCCCCAGTGTGGATGAGCTGGTGCCTGATGAGGTGGGAGATCTGCCTAAAGCTCTTCCCACATTCCCTACACGTGTAGGGCCGTTCCCCAGTGTGGATGTGCTGGTGCCTGAGGAGATTGAAGCTCTGCTTGAAACTCTTCCCACATTCCAAGCACCTGAAGGGCTTCTCCCTGCTGGGAGGCTGCTCAGGGACCACCAGCTCGGAGCTCCGGCTCAAGCTCCGGCCGCCTTCCTGGCACAGGCCGGGTCTTTCCTCCTCAGAGCTCCCTGGGCTGGCTTTGCAGCCCCTCCTCCGGGGGCATCTCCGGGCCTTTTCCTCCCCGCTGCCTTCCTGCGCCGGGGAGCCCTTCAAAACGGCCTCTCCCAGCAGGCTCTGCCGGGGGGATTTGTCCTCCGTGCTCTCCGTCCTCAGCTCGGGGCCTGGGGCAGGAAGGAAGAAGGACAGGCAGGGGATTTGCCTCTGGCCCAGAGGGAAGGCCAAGGACATCCCCCAGATCCAGCCCCAGCAGGACGGCGGCACCAGCGGGGTTGTCCTGCAGCCGGGGGCGATGCTCGGCTGCCACAGGCACCACAAGACAGGGCCAAAGGGGCACTGACTTCCTCCTCACCTGCCTGGAGGGCCCAAAGCATCTTCCTCGCAGCCTCCTCCTCCATCCACCCAAGCTTTGGGAAGGACAAATCCTGCTGGGAGGAAACAAGGGCTGAGCGCGTTGCCTTGGGGGTTCCCCCTGCCCAAGTCCACCTTGAGAACTCACCGGGCATCCTGGGACCATAAAAACCTCCAAAACACTAAGATTCAGCCCAAGAAAATCCCAAACCACCAAGATTCAGGCAAAAACCCCTCAGAAATAGCAAGAAGACCCCTGCCTCCAAAATTGCAAAAAGCTGAGATTCAGCTGAAATATAAATTATGAAGATAAGTCAAAAAAAATCTCTCCCAGGAGTTCCCCCTCTCTTGTCTCCCCCCTCTGGGGTTCAGAGGGTCCCCCTGTCTGGGATGTTTGGGGTCCCACTTAGGGATGCTGGGAGTGTTGGGGGTCCCAAGGGTCCCTTCTCCTCTGACTCTCCCCTTTGGGGTGCCGCCTTCCCAGACATTTCCCCTTGAAACGAGAGCAAGGCCTAAAGAATTATCCGAAATATCTTGCTCAGCTGAGAGAAGCCCCCCCATACCTGCTCTGCCTAAATTGCTAAAGAAAAATTTGTTCTGTTCCGTTCCTTGGACCTGATCTTAAGAAGAATGCTGGAAACTTTCCACAATGGGTCTGTAGGACAAAAATTAAGGCAAAGTCAGCCAAGGGAGACATTTGAATAGGAGAAATAGGCCTAAAGCCAAGGCTCTCTCCAAGCTTCAGTGACTGGGGAAAAGATAATGGAAAGTTAGAGAGGTCACACTGAGGAAGACTACAGAGCCCCCAGCCTCGATGATGAAGAAAGGGGGATGAACCCCCAGAACTGAGGGCCAAGAAAAGCTCCACCCCAAGCTCTGCCTGAGCTCTGCCTGTACTCCAGCTACTATCAACATGAATGATTAGATGGTTAAATCATATGAATATGAATGTAAGGTATTGTAATCATAGAAGTTACACTGTATAAATTACCCTGTTTTGTACCGATACCTTCAAGCAAGAGCTTTGCGGTACGAACCCCGCCTGCTCTCCTGCCTCAGCACCACCTCTGCCTTCCACTTCTTCTCAGGGACACCTCAGGGACACCTCTGGGCTCACCTCCGGGCCATTTCTCAGGGACACCTCAGGGCCTGCTCTCCAGCACAGGAACCTGCAGGGAGGGCAGATGATGTGCAAGCCCAGGGGGGCTGCTTGCACTGGCCTGGGGGCTTCTTTCTCCTTCCACAACCACCCCACAACTTCTCCTGCTTTTCTAAGCCCACATCTTTGCAGACTGACCTTGTCTCTCTGTCTGCACAGACACATCTATCCCCTGTGGACAGAGCCTCCAGCATGTGCTGCCCTGGCAATGGCCCCCAGAGAATCCCAGAATCAGCCGGCTTGGAAAAGACCTCCCAGATCATCAAGTGCACCCCTTGATCCAACCCCGCCGTGGTTCCCAGACCGTGGCACGGATGTCCAGGGGAAGGGCTTTGGGGATTAGGGCTCTCCCAGTACAGCCCAGTGCCCCCTCAGTGCCCTCCCAGTACAGCCCAGTGTGTTCCTGTCCAAGGGTACCAGGTGATCCCTCTTTGGCAGGGGTTTGATTGGAATTTGGGGCATTTTGGGGGCCTCTGGGTGCATTTGGGGAGTCAAAAGGGGTCTTGGGAGCATTGAGAGGTAAAAATGATCTGGGGGGGAGGTGATTAAAGGAAAAATGGGCGTTAGGGGACAGTTGGGAGGCCTTATTGGGGCCTAGGGGGGACAGGAGGGGCAGCACCACAAGCAGGTGACTCCTGAGACCCCTCTGGTGTCCCCAAGGCCTTCCTGGTGTCCTCAATTTCCCACTTGGCACCTTGAAACCCCCCCTGGTGTCTCCAGTGTCCCCAGGGCCTCCCCATGGCCCCAATTCCCCCCTTGACACCCCCTATTCCACTGTCTCCAACCCCCTCCCCACTGTCCTCAAACTCCATCCCTGATGTCCCCAACCCTCCATCTCCCCCCAAAAGGCCCCCCTGGACCCTCTGACCCCCAAAATGGTCCCGTCCCCCCAAGCTCACAGAAAGGTCAAGGGCATCTGGGGACACGTTGGGGATACTTGGGGGGCTTTGGGGAGCACTGGGTGATTACTGGGGGATATTGGGACACACTGGGGGGAACCAGGGGGCACTGGGAGGGACTGGGGGGTTATTGAGGGATGCTGGGAGGGTACTGGGAGGAACTGAGTGATTACTGGGGGATTACCAGGACACATGGGGGGACACTGGGAGGTTACTGGGCCATACTGGTGGTTACTGGGTGCTCACTGGAGAATCATTGGGCCATACTGAGAGGCAGTGGGAGGTCACTGGGACACTCTGAGTGGTCACTGGAGGAGTTATTGGGCCATACTGAGGGTCACTGGAAGGTCACTGGGCTATACTGGGGGCACTGGGCCCCCTTTACCCGAATGTGGTACATCTTCACCCCAGATTTTGGGCGGCACCTGCAGGACCCCTCCCCTGAGGGACCCGCTGAACCCCACTGCTGGGCTTTAGAGTACACCCAAGCCCCTCTCCCTGTGGTCTCTCTGTGTGCTGAGTTTTGGGGATCTCTGGGATTCAGGGAGATCACTTAGGATCTCCTTTCCCTGCGGTCGGTCCGCCCAGCCGGCAGAGGGCGCTGTGGCACGAGCGGCAATGGCGGCGCCGCGCGGGGCATAATGGGAGTTGTAGTTCGCTCATGGGAACTCCACCGGCGCCTGCGCAGTGCAGCCATGGCGTTTAAACAGCCCCTCCCCGGGAGGGTTCCAAGGCCCCCAGCCCTTTCAGGGACCCCCTAAACCCCTTCAGGCACCTTCACCCTCCTCTCTGAGCGCCCTCAGGACACCAAATCCCCTCCGCGACCCCCCGAGAGCCCCTCACGGACCTCAAATCCTCGGGAACCCCCGAGCCCCTCCTTTCCACTCTGCCGAGCCCTCCAGCCTTCCCGCCCATAGCCGCGCTCCCCGCAGCCCCCGAGCGCATCCCCAGCCCCGCCGCAGCCCCCTCAGGTCTCACCAGCGCAGCGGAGGCGCCGCCATCTTTGCCCGGCAGCCAACACTGCGCCCCCGCCCCGCCCCCTTTGCCGCGCGGGGCACGCCGGGAGTTGTAGTTGCAGCGGCTCAAAGGGCACGGCGAGATTTGGGTCAATTGTGACCCAGCGTTCAGTTCTGATCGACTGAACATTCCACACACACCTTGTTCTTTGAACAGCAACAGAGCCAAGGCCAATCTGGTTTGCAAGTTTTAGCAATTTGCTGGACTGGAGTGTTTCATTCTCCAAATGCAGGCTGTGTCCAATTGCTTAAAACACTTCATTGCCAGGGAATATCTTCTAACAGGAAGTGGTGTCTTTTTAAGGTGACAAAGGGGGTAAAGAAATTCTCAAGAAAGAGGGATGCTTTTTGTCCAGTGGTATAATAATGTGGAAAATCAGTCCCTTTAATTGCCCATTCTGGTCTTTGTGTTGCTTTGGAAGAGGGAATAACACTGCCATGGGGACGTTCTTTAGACACTTGAGTGAAAGCAAAGACACGTCTGGGGCAAAGGGAGGGAATTCCAGGTCCATACCTAAGTCCAGCATGCTGCTCTAGTGACAAATGTGAATAAAACTTTTTATCAGAGCACCCCCAAACCATTCCCAGAGGGGCTTTATATTCTGCAATTTTACAATCAATCAGTCTTGTCTGCACGATCAAGGGTGGTGATCTTTGGTTTAGTGTTTATCGGGGTGCCGTGGATGGGGCAGTGGGTACAGGGAATTCCGCAGTGATGAAGAAGGTGTGAAGCCTGCACCATTCTGAGGTGTGTGAGGGTTATGAGGACAGTGCCTTTATGAGGCTGCACCATTATGGGTGTGCTGAATGTTTGAGCGAAATGCTTTTTCCTTGGTTGTATTTTACTGCTGCAAAAGCCTTTTGGTGAAATATCGTATCTTTATCACTAAATTAAAAAGAATTTCTCTTACAGAAGAGCGTGTGACTCTTTCTCCGGACGCTAATTAGAGGTTATAAGAAAGCAAAAGGCTTTTGAAAAATCTTAAATAAAAAATGTAAATGCTCTGGGCAGTTTAGAGCTTAATCCATAGCACAACACCCTCTCCTCTTTGGAGGTGCCGTCCCGGTAGCCTCTGTAAAGAGATGAGCGTTCCAGGTGAGTCGTGGAGGCAGCAAGGAGGAGCAGGGGTCCAGGGAACTTTCAGAAATGCCACAGAATATTTTCTTTCCCTACCCAAGGTTTTCCATGCAGTGAGAGCCGCAGGCTCCAACTCTGGTGGCCGCCAGGGACTCGAGGACCTCGGTGCACTTTGGAGACAGTGAGTGGTGGAATTGTTGGGGTTGGGCCCATGTGCAGCTGAAGTCGTGCATTGCTTTTGGTTTCCTTTCTTGGAGGTGACAAAGAGAATAAGCCAGAGACTGCAGGAACCCCTGAGCCAGCCAAAGGGACCTTCTTTTGGAAGCTGGAATGACATGCCCAGCTCTCTGCAGGATAAGTCGAGGGCTCTGAGCCAGAGAGGGCCCGAGAGCCGGGTACAGGTACAAGTCCCTTAGGAGAGGGAAGCAGAGAGGCTGAGTTTTGGCCCCAGCACTGGGGTGTGCAGGGCAGAGCAGAGAATCTTCCCCATGGAGGAATCTTGTGCCTCTGTCTTTGCAGGTCTGACAGACACTTCTCATCAGAGGTCGTTCTGTGAGTGTCTTTGTGTTTTTTCTTTGGAGGTGGGATGAGAGCAGTGGGGTGGGCTATCAACACTGGAGGGCAGATGAGCAAGGTGAGCATTTTCCTGCCAGTCCCAATCAGATGTTACTTCTGATGGGCTGTGTTTTTGGTGAATCCAAGCACATGCCTTGTCATTAGTTTTTTTTTTCCCAGTTTTACATAACCTTACAAGAGTGGACAGAATGTGAAGGAGATCCTTGCAGTAAGAAGTCAGTGTAAAAGAACCTCAGAAGGAAAATTTAGTCAGATTCTGAGGGGATCTGTCAGTATGTGCCTTTGCCTCTATGATTTTTTTTTGCAGTGGCCATCTGCATTCCCAGAGGAGCAGAGCCACAAAATGTCACAGTGCAGTCCCTCCCATGTGCCATGGGCCCCTTTGTGATGTCATGGCCCATCCTCTCCATTCCAGAATGGCCCCAGCAACCAAAGAACCAACACCTCAAACCCCACAGAGCAGCACCACCCATGTAAGTGTTGCCCCCTGTCATGGTCTGTATTCTCCCTCCTGGAAAACCCCCTGGATACCAAGGATCCAATGCCCACACTGTCAGAATGCAGTCCCGCCCCAAGCGAGGGTGTATGACAATACACAAATATCCTTTAATAGAGGGCTGTTATTTTTCCTTTCTCCATACTTGCTCCCCATACTTGCAGCTTCTGAATTTTGGATTTACAATTGCTTAGAAGGAGGAGTTTGGTCTTCCTTCTGACTCATCCTCCTTAGGAAAACACTCGTGTTTCATTAAACTGAGAGAGGTGCAAAAATCATGTTTTGTTTACAGCCCAGAGATCTTCCAGGCTCTTCCCATTTGCCTCTGCCCCTCTCAGAGAACTTGTGTGGACACCTTCTCTGCCTGCACCAGATGATTTCATAAAACTGGGAGGGGGGGTATTTCATGGAGAAGGACCTTGGAGTGTTTTGAGGCCACTCTGGTGGGGGATTGCCAGCACTTGGCTTGGCAGGGCAACATCTCCCCACAAGCCCTGGCCATGCCAACATGTCCACACCCAGCCCTTCCACCAGGCCCAGGCCCATCACAAATGTGTTCTGGATGCCTTGATCCCAAAGCATCTTTGTGACTGGCACATGTATTGACAATGTCTGATAGATAAATCCAGATCAAATCTATTCCCTGGATTGAACATGGAGACGTGAGCCCCTCGAGTGAAGACATCTCCATGCCCTGTGTCCAAAGGAAGCCGTGTGTCCATAAACCACGGGATCCAGCTGCGGGTGTGCTCTTCTCTGTGCCCACCCCGATGCTCCCCTGGCTGCACAGGCACACAGGGGCAGAGGCCCTGCTGTGCTCAGGGCTATGGGGGTGTGCAATGCTCAGGTGCTTCTGCTCCCGGGGAGAACAAACATGGATTTCTCTCCCTGACTGCACCTCTGCCTCCCACAGTCCCTCCTGGAATGGGGCTGAGCTGCCCAGTGACATCCCTGGAGATACAAAGGGGTGGCTGGAGAGACACGAAGGGTCTGTGGAGCTACAGGGTGAGAGAAAGGGGAGATGCCTGCAGCCTGAGCTCAGCTGAGACATCCACCAGACCCTCAAACCTTCGTATTCATACAGTTCTACTGCCCCTTCTTTCTTTTCTTGGGTTTTCTTGTCAAATCTTAATCCCAGCCAAAGGTACTATTTAGCCCTGGCTGCACCCAGAAGGCCCATGCCATTCGAGTGTTAAAATACCATGTGAGGTCACAGGGTCACATCTGTTCCTGCATCAAAATTGTCATCAGTTGGTAGATAGAGGTTTGCCCTAAATTTTTAGAAAATAAGCTCTGCATATTCCCATGTGGGCTGTGTTTTGATGTCCCCACATGAGCCCCGTGCAGCAGATTTTTGTAAAACTCCTGGAGACAGAGAGCTGCTCTTGGGGGACATTTCACCTGACCCTTCTCCTTGGATGAGGCAGAAACATCCCCTTTCTCTTGCCCTTCTGGGTGTGTGGGGCGAAAATCGCCCTTGTCAGGGAGCCCCTGCAGGCTCTGCTCCTCCGGTGATCCAACAGCGGCCCCTGCTGACCGGCATTGGAATTGCGACAAAAAGCGAGGAATACCGGACTCTTTCCTTTTCCTTGAGGGCGATTTTTGGTCCAGGATTACTCGATGGTCCTTGTGGGTCCCTTCCAACTTGGAATACTGGGTGTGATTCTGTGAAGTTCCACAGGGCTGTGTGTGAGCAGAGAGCAGGGGCTGAGCAAAGCAGAGCAGGGCGATGGCAGCACAGCCCTTGAGCACTGCCCCAAGCGGGCTGAGCTCGAGGGAGAGCTGGGGGTGGGGTTGGTCCCACTCAGATTAGGGGACAGAGACACGGGGACAGCAGGGAGTGCAGGGCAGGGAAAGCATCAGAGGGAACTGATGGGCATGGGGATGTCTCCAGGCTGGGCTCTCCCAGTGCTCAGTGGCCCCATCTCTCCAGGACGAGGGCGCTGATGGGGGCGGACTACAAGAGGAGCAAGGTGAGGACACAGCGTAGGATTCAGATCCAGAGGGGAATGGCTGACCCTGGAAGAAGGGTGGGTCACAATGTGGACAAAACAAAATTGGAAAATGACCCAAAAAAAGTGGAAAATGGCTCAAAAAAGAGGGAAAATGACCCAAAAAAGAGGGAAAATTACCAAAAAAAGTGGAAAATGACCCCCAAAGAGAGGGAAAATGACCCCAAAAAATGGAAAAATGACTCAAAAACGAGAGGGAAAATGACCCAAAAAAGAGGGAAAAAGCCCTCAAAAAGGGGGAAAATGCCCCAAAAAAGGGAGAAAAAGCCCCACAAAAGGGGGAAAAAAAAAGACACAAAAAAGAGGGGAAATGACCCCAAAAAAGTGGAAAATTACCCAAAAAGTGCCCCCCCAAGAAAGAGGGAAAATGACCCAAAAAAAGAGGGAAAATTACCCCAAAAAGGGAGGAAATGATCAAAAAAAAGGGAAAATGACCCCCCAAAAAAGTGGGAAATGCCCCCTAAAAGAGGGAAAATGACACAAAAAAGGGGGAAAATGACTCAAAAATGTGGAAAATTACCCCCAAAAAGAGGGAAAATTACCTAAAAAAGAGGGAAAGGACCCAAAAAGAGAGAAAATGACCCAAAATGAGGGAAAATTACCCAAAAAAGAGGAAAAATACCACAGAAAAGAGGGAAAATATCCCAAAAGAGGGAAAATAACCCCAAAAAAAGAGGGAAAATGCCCCAGAAAAGGAAGAAAGTGCACTAAAAAAGGGCAAAATAAGGACACAAAAAAGGGGGAAAATGACTCAAAAATGTGAAAAAGTACCCCCAAAAGAGGGAAAATGACCTAAAAAAGAGGGAAAGGACCCAAAAAGAGGGAAAATGACCCAAAAGGAGGGAAAATGACCCAAAAAAAGAGGAAAAATTCCACAGAAAGAGGGAAAATAACCCAAAAGGAGGAAAACGACCCCAAAAAGAGGGAAAGTGCCCCAGGAAAGGAAGAAAGTGCCCCAAAAAAGGGCAAAAAAAGGACACAAAAATGAGGGAAAATAACCCAAAAAAGAGGGAAAATGCCCCAAAAAGGAGGGAAAATGACCCAAAAAAGTGGAAAATGTCCCCAAAAAGGCGGAAATTGCCCCAAAACGCCGCGGGCGGTTCCGTGTCCCCCCCTCCCCCCTCCCCCCCCCCCGTGGGTCAACATTTCCCGGTTCCCACGGGGGGGGGAGGGGCGGGGGGTGGTGGAGGGGCCGGGGGGCACCCGGATGTTGGGGGGGAGGGGCAGGGTGGAGGAGGGGCGGAGGGTCACCCTCCCAGTGCCACCAGTACATCCCAGTCCCTCCCAGTACACACCAGTGTCCCCCTCCCCCCAAGTCTCCCCCAGTCTCTCCCAGTACACCCCAGTGTTCTCCCCCCAGTGTCTCCATTTCCTCCTAGCACACCCCTGTACATCCCCAGTCCATCCCAGTCTCTCCCAGTGCCTCCCAGTCCCCTCAAGTGCCCCCCCTCAGTCCATCCCAGTCCTCCCCAAACCCCCCCAGTGCCCCTCCAATCTCTCCCAGTCCATCCTAGTGCCCCCCAAAGGCCCCCCAGTCCATCCCAGACCCCCCCAGTCTCTCCCAGTCCATTCCAGTCCCCCCCACTGCCTCCCCCAGTCCACCCCAGTGCCCCCCAGTCTCTCCCAGTCCCCCCCACTGCCCCCCCAGTCCATCCCAGTCTCCCCCAACACCCCCAGCCCCTCCCAGTCTCTCCCATTTCCCCCCAATCCCTCCCAGTGTCTCCCAGTGCCCCTCAGTGTCCCCCCAGTGCCCCACCAGTCTCTCCCAGTCCATCCCACTCCCCCCTAGTAGCCCCCTAGGCCATCCCAGTGCCTCTTTCCCAGTCCATCCCAGTACCCCTCCAGTCCCTCCCAGTGCCCCCAGTCCCCCTAAGTGCCCTCCCAGTCCATCCCAGTACCCCGCAATGCCCCCCCAGTCTCTCCCAGTGCCCTCCACTCTCTCCTAGTCCCCCCCAGTGCCCCCCCAGTCCACCTCCAGTCCCTCCCAGTGCCTCCCAGTCCCCCCCAGTCGCGGTGTGGCCACAGCCGGATCTGCCCCAGGGCTCTGGGCGGTGCCACCCGTGTCATTGTCACTGTCACCCCCGGGGTGTCCTTTGTCACTGTCACCCCCGGGGTGTCCTTTGTCATTGTCATCCCCCCACCCCCCCCAATGTCCCCAACCCCGTCCCCTCCCCGGGGATAAAAAGTGGCTCCAGTCACGGCACTGGGACAGACTGGGACAGACTGGGACAAACTGGGAACATGGGAGTGCCGTGAGTGGGGACACTTGGGGGGGACATTGGGGACATCTAGGGACATTGGAGACATTGAGAGGGTCATTGGGGGGACATTGTGGACATTGTGGACGTTGGGGACATTGGGGGGACGTTGGGGGGACATTGGGGGGACACTGGGAAGATTTGGGGACATTGTGGGGACATTGGGGACACTTTGGGGACATTGGGTTGATGGTATCACTCCACCAGGCCCGGCCAGTTGAGGGTCCCCCCCGTCCTCCCCCTCCTCCTGCTGGGCCTGGCGGGGCCGGGGACACCCCTGGGGACATCGGGGACACCCCTGGGGACATCGGGGACACCCCTGGGGACATCGGGGACACCCCTGGGGACATCGGGTGAGTTTGGGGTCCCAGGCCCAGAGTGGGGAGGGGGCAGTTCCAAACTGGGAGGTCCTGGGGTGGCACTGGGAGGTCCCAGCCCCACACTGGGAGGTCCCAGCCCCAACCTGGGCTGTCCCCGATGTCGCCGTGTCCCCAGGGGGGCGTGTCCTGTACCCGTTCGGGCCGCGCGCGGGGGACGCGCCCACGCCCCGCGGGGACGACGCGACGAGCACCGAGATCGTCCTGGGGGGAAACTTCTCCTTCTTCGGGACCCGCCCACGCTCCTGCTACGTGGGTGTGACACGCGGGGACACGGGGGTGACATGTGGGGACAAGGGGGACACGGGGGTGACACGCGGGGATACGGGGGACAGAGGGGGACACGGGGGGGTGAAACACGGAGGTGACACGTGGGGACACGGGGAATACGGGGGGACACACACGGGGTGGCACTGGGGGGAGGGGACACGGGGGGAGGCACTGGCGGTCCCAGTCCCATACTGGGAGGGTCTGGGGGTGACACTGGGGTCCGTCCCCCACCCCCCCGGGTGTCCCACACGTGTCCCTTAGTGTGTGTGTGTCGCCGTGGGGTGTCCCACGCGTGTCCCCCGTCCCCAGGTGAGCACCAACGGGCTGTTGTCCTTCGGGTCGCCGCTCGCCGACCCCTTCCCGCTGCCCCTCCCGCTGCCCACGCGGCCCCTCGTGGCGCCGTTCTGGGCCGACGTGGACACGCGTCTCGGGGGTCACGCGTGGTACCGGCAGAGCCGCCGCCCGCGGCTGCTGCGGCACCTGGAGAGGGACCTGCGGCCCCTCCTGCCCACGGGGGACACGGGGACACCCCCCCCACGTCTCGCGTGGGCGCTCGTGGCCACCTGGGACCGCGTGGCCTTTTTCGGGGCCGCCTCGAACAAGGTGGGACACGCGTGGAGACATTGGGGGGGGCTGGGAGGGGTGAGAAACACGCGGGGAGGGGAGGGGAGGGAGGGGTCAAAGTGGGGTCCCCTCAACAAATGTGGTGTCCCCGAGAGCTCGGTGGGTGGCACGGGGGTGGGGACACGGCCCGGGGACAGGACATGTGTGAGTGTTCCTCCCCCCGGGGGTGACACGGCGACAATGGGTATGACACGGTGACAATGTGTGTGCCACCCCCCCAGAGGTGACATGGTGACACTGTGTGTGTGTGTCCCCAGGGGTGACACGGTGATGATATCCCCCCTCCCCCGGAGGTGACACGGTGGCGATGTGCATGTCCTTCTCTCCTGGGGGGTGACAGGGTGACGATGTGTGTGTGTCCCTGGGGGGTGACCTGGTGACAATGTCCCCTGGGGGTGACACAGTGACAATGTGTGTGACACGGTGACAGTGTGTGTGTCCCTGGGGGTGACACGGTGATCGTGTCCCCCCCCACGGAGGTGACACGGTGACAATGTCCCCCCCCAGACAAACACGTTCCAGGCCGTGCTGGCCTCTGATGGCGCCGCCTCCTTCGTGCTCTTCAACTATGGGGACCTGCAGTGGACAGCGGGGATCGCCCACGGGGGGGACCCCCACTCGGGGCTGGGGGGCGTCCCCGCGCAGGTGGGGATGCAGGGACACACTGGGGACATCCACGGGGACACCCACAGGGACATGGGGACACCCACGGGGACACCAACGTGGGGGACCCCCACTCGGGACTGGGGGGCGTCCCCATGCAGGGGGGACACAGGGACACCTATGGGGACACAGGGACACCCCAGGGACACTCCCAGGGACCTCCACTCTGGCCTGGGATTTTGAGTGGAATTAATGGGGATTTGGGGAGAAATCGGGGGATTTTAGGTGGAATTGAAGGGAATTTTGAGTGGAAATAAAGGGGATTTGGGGTGAAACCAGGGGGCATTTTAGCTGCCACAAAGGAAACTGCGGGTGGGACGGGCAGGTTGAGGGTGACAGCCCCATCCTTGGGGAGCGCTGCAGCAGCAGAGCCCCCTGCCCACCCCCCATGTGTGTTCCCCCCTACGCATGTCCCCCCAGGCCGGGTTGACCAGCGGGGACCACGAGCACTTCATGGCCGTGCCGGGGTCCGGCTCGCCCGCCGTGCTCGGCCTCGCCCACACCAGCAACGTGGGCGTGCCAGGACGGTGGGCGTTCCGCGTGGACAACCTTGAGACCCCCCACGGGACACCCACGGCGACCCCCGGGACACCTGAGACACCCACAGGGACACCCGAGACACCCACAGGGACACCTGAGACACCCACAGGGACACCCGGGACCCCAGAGACACTTCCCGGGACCCCCACAGGGACACCCCCAGGGACCCCTCCCAGGACGTCCCCCGAGTCCGAGCGGGGGTACCAGTGCCGGGGGTGAGCGGGTGACACGCGGGGCACGGGGGAGGAGGGACGGGGCTGTGCCCCCACATGCGGGGGGGGCACCCGAGACTTCCTCCCCCAAGACCCCTCCCCACCTGACACCCCCTGAGACCCCTCCCCAAACCCCCCGAGAGCCTCCCCAAGACACCCCACACCTGAGACCCCCCCAAGACCCTCCCTCAGGCCTCTCCCCACAACCCCTCCCTGAGAACCCCCCACCCCAAAACCCTCCCAGAGACCCCTCCTGAGACCCCCCTCTAAAACCTCCCACCTGAGACCCCTCCCAGGGACCCCTCCTTGAGACCCCCAACAAGACCCCCCCACCCGAGCCCCCCTGGGACCCTCCCCCGCAAGACTCCCCCCCTTGACCCTCCTGAGAGCCTCTCCGAGACCCCCCCAGGCCACGGGAAGGAACAAAAATTAAACACCTGACGAGCAACACCTGAGTGGAGGGGTGGGGGGGCAACACCTGGGGGGCAGGGGGGACAGGGGGGAGGACACGGGGGGGACATGTGGGACACGTGGGTGACAGGGGACACACGTGGGACACGTGGGTGTCATGGGGGACATGTGCGTGATGTGGGACAAGTGTGGGACGTGTATGTGACAGCTGGGACATGTGTTTGACATGTGGGACACGTCTGTGGCTTGTGGGACACGTGTGGGACATGTGTGTGACATATGGGACACGTCTGTGGCATGTGGGACATGTGGGTGACATGTGAAACACGTGTGGGTCATGTGGGACACGTGGGTGACATGTGGGACCCATCTGGGGTATGTGGGACGCACATGTGTCATGTGGGACATGTATGTGATATGTGGGACACGTGTGTGACATGTGGGACACGTGTGGGATATGTGGGACATGTGGGAGGAGATGTGGGACCTGTGGGACACGTGTGGGAGATGTAGGACATGTGAGACATGAGTGGGTGGCACATGGGTGGCAAAATCCACTGAGCCACTGAAATTGGGGCTGGAAAACACCAGGATGGGGCAGAAAACACAAGGATGAGGCGGGAAACACCAGGATGAGGTGGAAAAACAGTGGGGTGGGACAGTGAGGCACCGAAATTGGGGTTGGAAAACCCTAGGATGAGGCAACTCCCGCTGAGCCACTGAAATTAAAGTTGGAAAACACTGGGACAAGGCAAATCCCACTGAGCCGAGGCAGGACACCCCCAAATCCTTGGAAGAAGGAGGTCCCGATGCCCTGAGCTCCTCCCTAGGGGTCCAAGCACTCCCCCAGCTACAGGGAGAAGAAATCCAGCCCCGCGTGTCCGTAGGGGTCGCAGGTCCAGACGGCTCCGGCTCTCCCGGAGCTCTCCAGGAGCCGCTCCAGCTCCGTGCCCAGCGCTCCCAAACATTCCCTGTCCAGATGCTCCTCCGAGGCTCGGCTGGGATCCGTCCCTTGCCCGTAGCAATCCGTGGGGATGGGATACACCACCAGGCTCAGCTCCGGCAGCGCCGCCGTCTCCCGCACCAGAGCGCCCAGCCCAGCCCTGGACACGGAATTCCCGAAGAGCCCCAGCGAGCGCAGGCGGGAGCAGCGGCGCAGCGAGGCCAGCAGGGATTCCAGCTGGGAGTCTCCCAGGTGGCATTCCATGAGGTCCAGGTGGAGCAGGGAGGGCGAGGCCTCCTCCAGGAGCTGCCGGAGGGGCCGCAGGAGGCCCCGGGAGAAGTCGTGGCCGCTCAGGTCGAGCCTCTTCAGGGCCGGCGCGTGGGGGCTCCAGGACAGGAAGGAGAGGTCGTAAGGCAGGAGGGAGCAGAAGGCCAATTCCAGGCTTTCCAGAGGGGCCTGGAGTTCACTTTTGGGGCGGGAAAAGGGAGAAGGTGTGACCCTCAGGATGTCATGGAGCTCCAGGAAAACAGGAAGGGTCAGGATGGCCCCCCAAATTCCCTGCAGGATGAACTCCCTTCGTTGGGGGAATTGGGGGATCCCTGAGGTTGGAAAAGAGCTCCAGGAATTGGAATTCAACCTGTGAGAAGGGTGGGATTGTGGAGCCTTGGGGAGAGTGAGGAGCCTTGGAATTATGGGGTCACGGAACCGTGGGATCATGGAGCTACGAGGGCATGGAATCACAGGGTCATGGGATTGTGGGAGCCACGAGAGCGTGGATTGGGTGCACCATGGAATCACGGGGTAATGGGATTATTGGGTTCTGGAGTCAGGGAGTCACAGGATGATGGGATTCTGGAGCCATGGAGCCAGCCGAGAGCACCTGGTGGAGCTCCGGGACGTGGCATGGGCTGCCCTCTGGAAACAGGGAAATCTGGGAATTCTGGGGATCACAGGGCCAAGGAGGAATTAAAGTTGGAAAAGGCCTTCCAGATGGTTCAAGTTCAACCCTTGAGAATCCCGGAGTGGAGGAATTACGGGATCGTAGTGCTGTGAAATCACAGAATTGTGGGATAACAGTGCTGTGAAATCACAGAATTGTGGGATAACAGTGCTGTGAAATCACGGAATTGTGGGATAACAGTACTGTGAAATCATGGAATTGTGGGATCGTGGTGCTGTGAAATCATGGAATTGCAGGATAACGGAATCACGGCGGGGGAGGCACTTACCAGAGGACGTCTCCCAAACTCCCGGAGAGCCTGGAGGATCCCAGGTTGAGCTCCCTGAGGCCCCGCAGCTTTCCCAGCTCCGTGGCCAAGCATCGAATTCCCGGCGCCGCCTCCCGCCGCACATCCACGTTGCTGTAGGGCAGCCGGAGGCTCCGGAGCTCCGGGAAGCGGGCGAGGCGCGGCAGGACCATGGAGAGGCCCTCCAGGCCCAGGTTGTTGAAGCGAAGCTCCACCCTCCGCAGCCTGGAGGGCTCCAGGGATTCCAGGAGGTTCACGATCCCAGCCGGGCTCAGCTCCTCGGCCTGGAGCTCCCGGCACCGGAGGCGCAGCGGGGCGGAATTCCCGACCCGGAGCGCATCCCACACCACCCCGAAGGACGCGGCGCTGACGAACAGGTCGGCGTGGATGTCGATGGATGGAGGGGCCGCATTCCCAAATCCAACCCTTTGGAGCTCCCTCTGGAGCTTGGAGAGCTCCAGGCAGGCCTTGGCCAAGGCTACAGTGCCCGACCAGATGCTCATCCCCGCTGGGGCACGGCCCACATCGTCATCCCGGAGCCCCGTCACATCCAGCACACGGAGCCGGCACCGGCTGGGCCGGGAAAACGAGGAAAACAGGAGTGAACAAGCAGGGAATGAACCACACAGCAGGGTTCTGCTGGATCTGGGATTTTTATCCCATCAGGAATCACCTGGAATGGTGTCCCGGCCCCTCCAGCGCCTGCCGGAGCTGCTCCACCACGGCCAGGAGGACGGACTGGACGCAGAGCTTGGAGGGGCCATCCCGGAGCGGCTCCCGGTGCCCCAAAATCTGCTGGAAGTCCAGCACCGGGAAGGGCCAGTGGGCCACCAGATCCCGCAGGACCAGGGGCCTTCCGTCCAGGAAGGCGGCGCGGAAGAGGACGGGGAAGAGCCGGGCGGGAACGGCGGGAAGGGGGCGGCAGGAGACGAGGCGGCGGGCGCTCAGGAACACCAGGGAATCCAGGGAATCCATGGATTCCAGGGGGGCTGCAGGATTTGGGAGGGGGGGCACAGGTGAGGTCAGGGGAACTCCGAGGATGGCCCCAAATCCAGGGATATCCCAGCAAAAAAAAAGGGGAACTTGTGGGAGGAAAAGGGGGAGGCAAAGGGGATGTCGGGGTGGGACACTCCCCAAAAAAAAGGGGGTCCCAAAGCTGCCAAAAATCCCCAAACCACTCCAATTATTCCCCCCAAAACAGCCAGGGACTCCCTCCCTCCCTCCAGCACCCCTAAACCAGCCCCAAATCCAGGGATATCCCAGTGGAAAAAAAGGGGAACTTGTGGGAGAAAGAGGGGGAGGCAAAGGGGATGTTGGGATGGGAACACCCCCGCCAAAAAAAAAGGGGGGTCTCAAAGCTGCCAAAAATCCCCAAATCACCCCAATTAATCCCCCCCAAATCAGCCCAAGGACCCCCTCTCTCCCTCCAGCACCCCTAAACCACCCCCCCCCCCCGCAGGGCCTCTCCAAGGGCCCCAAAACCAGCCCCGGGATCCCCAAACCAGCCCAGGGATCCCCTCCCTCCAGCAGCCCTAAAACAGCCCCCCCCCCCCCGGCCTCTCCAAGGGCCCCAAAACCAGCCCAGGGGCGCCCTCTCAACCCCTCCAGCCAGCTGAGACATTTCCCAGCCCCCCTAAATCAACCCGTGACCCGTCTCGCGTCCCCTCCCACCCCTACGGACCCCCCAAACCACCCGAAGGTTCTTCCAGTCCAACAAAACAGCCCCGCTACCCCAGGGGAGCCCCAGGGACACATTAAACAAGCCCGGGGACCCCTCCCAGCCCCCCCGAAGCACTTTTGGGGACCCCTCCTCCCAACCCACCCCCCAACAAGGCGCCCCCCACTCACCGCCAGCCCGCCTGGCGCTCCCACTTCCGGGTCTGCGCGCTGCCCCCGCCACTCAGAGAGCGCGATCCACCCCGGGGGCGGGGTCTCGCCTTTCCATTAGCTGCTTTTGCTGTCCTTCACCGGCCTTCTCGCTTCCCATTTGCTGAAGCGCTGCGCGGGGCGGGACTTTTTGAGATAGACACCCTCCCATTCGCTTGCTTGGCTGTCCGTCACGAATCCCTGCCTTCCTGTTGGCTGTGGCGTTCGCTCCGAGCCGGGAGCCCCCCACGAGCTCCGCCAAGGACCCCCCAAATTCCCCCCGCGAGACCCCCCCAAGGACCCCCGAAATCCTCCCCCCCGGATCCCTCCGGATCCTGAACCTTGGGAGTCGGGAGGGGGGTCCTCCCTGTTATAGGTTACCAGAGATGCCTTAAATAAACTGCAAAGGCCAATTTACAATAGTAAGTAAATTTATTAGTAAGTGGTAAATGAACAATCGGCATGCCGGGAGGGGGGGCCGTTTAGAACAGAAAGTTCTTTCACAGCTCGCCGCCGCTCGCCTTGAGCTCTCAAGTTTCCCCTTTTGAACCCCCCGGGTTCCAGTCCAGACATGCTCAGTGCTTACATTCTTATTCATACATAGTCCGGGGCATGTGCTGTTTGCACATGCTCAGTTGCAAAGTTTTCCCTCATCCATGTTCCTGGGCTGTGTTATCGGCGGTTGTGGTCTGGGGTCTTCCCTGTGGGCCGGGGTCTCTGCGATGAAGATCCTTCGTCTTCCTCGGTGCCCGCAAGATGAACCCAGGTTTGGGGCATGCGCATTCAGTGGTCAATTGCCGTCCTTCCAGGCTTATCGCACCTATAAATCACTTTGATCCCTTTGTTAGAGGAGAACTTCTCGGTATCTCCAGTCTGTCTGCTTTCAGACTTCCCTCCCCCTGTTATCAGTCCCGAGAACAAACAGCAGCTTGTTAAGAGCATTTAACAGCTATGTGGGAAGAACACACGGCAATCATACATCAATGTCCCTAAGTTTTACTAAGCTAAGAAAATCCCTTCTAACAAAATGTATAGTTTATTACACTCCCGAGGCTGGGGGGGTGTCCCTGGGGGGTCGTTTGGGGGTCTTGGGGTGGACCCCCACCAAAAAAAAATCCCCCCCAAATCTCTTTATCATTTCACAGAAACCCCCCACCCACACCGGCAGAGCCCCAAAAAGCGGGGAAAGGGGGGGGTGGGACCCCTCAAACTGAGCGGGGAAGGGGACTGGGACCCCCGAAATGAAGATTTGGCGGGAGGGGGGGACACCAAAGGAGGAGAAGAAGAAGAAGGGGGGGGGTCGTTGGTCTGGGGGAGCGACATCAACCTCTAATTAATAATTATTAATAATTATTTTGCTTTAGTGCAGTTGCTTTAACACAGCTTCTTCAGAGTTGCTTCCCAGGGCACTTTTACAATCATGTTTTACAGCTCCTGGACCGGGGTGGTGAATGATTCTGATTAAAATCTTTATGTCTAATCGTTATAATAATAAATATATTATATAAATATATAAAATATTTTATTACATTATTAATATATAATATATAAATCTATCCTAAATTACATAAATATATTAATATAGAAATATATGAAAATATATATTATATATTATATATTATATATTATATAATATATATTATATATATTATATATATTATATTATATATTATATATAAATGAATATTTATTGAAATATAATATTTATGTTTATAGAAATATATAATATAGAGATATATATTTATAGAAATATATATTTATATAAATATATATATATTTATATAAACACATCTGCTTTGCCGCCCTTATTCCTGCAGGACAAAATAGTTGTGTAAAAGGTTTCAATCACCCTCTCCTTTATTGTTATACTGGCCCTTGTAATGTAAATACATTTGGTACCCTCTGGTTTATAAAGATTCTTGCAGTGTCAACATGTCCTGTAGTCCATTGTTTTTGCTGCTCTTTCTGTAAATAAACAGCTTTTGTTTTTCAGCTCCTGCCCATCCAGTCCTGGTTGCTTCACCATCGATGAGAAAACAGTTTGGAAAGGGGGAAAACTCAGCTCAGAACATTCCCTTAGGAGCAGTGCCAAGATCCTCCCTCGTTTATTTTACTCTCAGTGAATCAAACTAAATGAAGGAGAAGGGACTGAAATCACAGAACAGACACCAGCAGTGGAAAGGGCCAGGAAAGAACAGGAATTAAGGATGAATTACACGATCAAGACACAGAAAGGCAGGAGAAAGATGAGAAATCCTTCGCCAAATGTGTCTGGGAAAAGCACTCGGTTCATTTTTTAACCAGATAAATTATTACTTCTCATTTATTACAGGTAAATGATTGCTTCTCAAATCTCAATTAGCTGTAATGATGATTGATATTGATGATGATGATGATGGTGGTGGTTTCCACTCGCTTGGGGCTCCTGGGGCTGGAGGTGTCCGGGGGTCCCACTCAGGTGTCCCACCACAGTGTCCCTGTCGTGGTTTTGCTCTGGGTTAATTTGCTCTCACACCCCCCACACAACTACTGTAAGTTGAGAGAAGGTTTATGCAGACAAAAGAGACTTAATTTGGGGAGAATAATATTAGGATTTATTACTAAGAAAATAAAACTTTATTTAGGTAAAAATACTATGTATTTGCAGAAATAGAATTACTGTAGATGTAGTTCTTTAGTTTTATTTTGCTAGTAATAAATCCTAATATTATTCTCCCCAAATCAAAAACAAACCAAAGCATTTCTGGTGGAGAATGCAGGCAAAGACTGCCCAGAGAGGCAGTGGCCGGATCAAACCATGCCAGTCCCCAAGGGCAAAGCTGTCCCCAGCACAGAGGGGGGTGTGGGGGGGTGACCTGAGCAGCTCTGCCCCAAAATCAGGCAGGGAATCTCCTGCTGCATCCAAAGGGACTCCGGGGGGAGGGGGGGTGACAGCCGGGATCAGGGAATCCCCGAGGGATTTTCTGGGAATTTCCACACTCAGGGATGTGGGGAGAACGTTTTGCAGCTGGAGGGGGGCTGATGGTGAAGGTTTTGAAGCTCCCAAATCCCCCCTCCAGGCTTTGCTTCCCCACCCTCGGGGCATCACCCAGAGCCCACCAAGGGGTCCTTGCCCTGCCCGTGTCCCCCCACTCAGGGAGGGAAAAGCAACTTTAAAATGGTCATTCTTAAGAGTTGCTCCTCACACGCACACACACTTTACATTTTGTGTTTTTGAGAAGTCTGGATTTAACTGGAGACACTAAAACAATTCATATTTACATCCTGACCTGCTGGATGGTTTGATTAAACAACCCCTGAGGCAGCTGAACAGCAAGGTGGGAAGGAGTTCCACGAGCAGGCTGCTAGTAAGTTGATTTTTGGTGTCTCCCCCCCGCCCCTGGATACCACAAATTGATAATTGAACAGCATTTTAAATGATATATTAATTATTTCATGGCTATGCACATTAAAACACCTGTGTGGATGTTTTAAATCCACATTAAAACACCTGTGTGGATGTTTTAAATGTTAAAATGCACATGTTAAAACATCTGTGTGGATGTTTCAAATCCACGTTAAAAAATACCTGTGTGGAAGTTTTAAATCCACATTAAAAACATCTGTGTGGATGTTTTATTCCACATTAAAACACCTTTGTGGATATTTTAAATCCACATTAAAACACCCAGAATCTGTCAGCAGAAATAGGAAAAAATATAATTATTGAAACAAAGCAAAAAGTATAAAAATAATAATAATTACACGTGGTCACCACGTTATTAATAATTGTAATGAAAAGGAAGATTAAAAAAAAAAAAAAAAGAGAGAGAGAAATTAAAAAAAAAAGAGAGAGAAATAAAAGCCAAGAGGTTTTATGCTCAGCACACACTGAGCAGTGCCCAGCTGAGATGTCCCAGGTGGTGACATGGTGACATCCCAGGGGTCTGGACCACAAACCAGATTTATTTATATAAATACATATCTAGGATTTATTGTGATAATGATTAAGGACAAATATCTCAATCAGAATTATTTACTGCCCAGTACAGGAGCTGTAACAAGCACTGTAATACAGTGCACTAGGAAGCAACTGTACTAAAGAAGTTGTATTTAACCAAAACCAGTGATTAAGTAGAGGTTGGTGTCACTCCCCCAGACCGACGACCTCGGGCAAATCCCTTTGGGCTGAGCCTCCAGGAGTGACCCGAGGGGCGTCCCCACTCCAGGCAGGAACCCCCACACCAATTCCCAAGAAGGGACAATGTCAGGAGACCCTGCCCTTAAAATCTGGGACACTCAGGTGTGTCCAGGCTGTGCCAGCCCAGCAGCTCTGGAGAAGTTCTCAGTGGTGTGACTTGTTTGATCCTTCATTTCCAGGTATTTTACAATATTTGCCAAATGTTCCCTCACTCCCAGGATGTTTTGGCTCAGGGATTGATGAGTCAGGCTGGTTTCAGCTTCGTTCAGTCCCCAAAACAGCACAACAACATCCAACCCCCCCCTGCTCTTAATTTCCCACTGAGGGCTTTCCAAACAGGGGCCTTGCAGGAAGGAGAAGGAAGGAGAGGAAGGAAGAAGGAGAAGGAACAGGGAGAGCAAGGAATAAACCAGAAGGAAGAAGGAGAGGGAGGAGAAAGGAGAAAGAAGAAAAAGGAAGAAGGAAGAAAAAGGAACAAGGAAAGGAAAGGAAGGAAGAAGGATAGGAAGGAAGAAGGATAGGGGGGGAAAAACAAGGTGTGAGCAGGTTGGGCTGGGGGTTCCTCCTGCCCAAGCCCATCCCTAGAAGTCACTGGGCATCCTGTGCCCTAAAAATCCTCCAAAACACCCAGATCTTGGTTTGGGGGGGTCGTCCCACCCCTGTCCCCCTCGCTGTGGGTGTCTCACTCCCTCTTTTCTCCCCCCTTTCCCACCATGTCTCCCCTTCCCACTCCCCTGAGTTCCCCTTGCCCACACCCAAGGGGGGCTCCCAGCACCACCAGTCCCACCAGTCCGGCCCCAGTTCCCCCCACACGGCCCACCCCCAGTGCTGGGCAGGTCCTGACACCCCAAACTGGTGCTAAACTGAGCCTGGACTTGATCACCAGTTTATTCCCAGAGGCCCAAGAGCACTTCCCGTGGCAGCACTTCATTGGTAGCTGAAGTTAAAACAACAGGCAGGGCATTCACACAGAATTTACCACCCCACAGCAGCAACTCACTCACTCACTCACAGGCCTGAGTGCCTGACAGATCCACAGGGCTGAGGAACCCAGGAGAGAGAGAGCAGCATTCTCAGGATGTTTTCTGTGGCAGATTCACACCCACACGGGCACAAAGAGGCTGGACAAGGCACCTGGGGACAGGAATCGTCCACCCTGGCCCCAGTTCAGGCCACGGACTTGCTCTGGAAGCTGGAGAACAAGAATACAATCCCACTGGGTTTGTTCTTCAGGTGAGAAAAATGAAGTTTCCAGGGCTGTGGGTTGAGAAGAGCAGGAGCTGCTCGGACAGCACCAGTCCCTGGGAGCAGGGAGGGTTTCTGAGCAGCCCAAGAGCAGCTCAGCTCAAGGGGGCTGTTCATCAAATCCAAGGCCTGACGAGCATTTCTCAGATCACAGTGAGGGCTGGTGGGGAAAAAAACACCCCCACAGTGGGTTACAAGGAACGTGGGCCACCAGAAACACTGGCCAACAGGCCTTTACCCACCAGGTCTGTGCCTGACGTGGGTCCCTGTGGATCATCCAACATGGATCACCTGACGGGTGACAGGGTGGGAGCAGCGGCAGAAGCTCCCTCGTGCTTCCCTCACCGGTGGGTCCGCCGGTGGGAGGCCAGGGCAGAGCTCTGGTTGAAGCTCTTCCTGCACCTCAGGCACCTGTAGGGCCTCTCCCCAGTGTGGATGTGCCGGTGCTTGAGGAGGTCGGAGCTGCGGGCGAAGCCCTTCCCGCAGTGGAGGCAGCGGAAGGGCCTCTCCCCACGGTGCATCCGCCGGTGCAGGAGGAGGTCGGAGCCGCTCCGAAAGCCCTTCCCGCACTCGGGGCACCCGTGGGGCCGCTCCCCGCTGTGGAGGCGCCGGTGGAGGACGAGGCTGAAGCTGCGGCTGAAGCTCCTCCCGCACTCCGGGCACTCGTAGGGCCGTTCCCCCGTGTGCAGCCGGCGGTGGGCGAGCAGGTGGGAGCTCTGCCCGAAGCTCTTCCCGCATCCCAAGCACTCGTAGGGCCGTTCCCCGGTGTGGGAGCGGCGGTGGTAGGTCAGGCTGGAGCTCTTGCTGAAGCTCCTGCCGCATTCCAGGCACTTGTAGGGCCGTTCCCCGGTGTGGAGGCGCTGGTGGACCAGCAGGTCGGAGCTCTTCCCGCACTCCCCGCACGGGTAGGGCCGTTCCCCCGTGTGGACCTTCTGGTGGCGGAGCAGGTGGGACCTCCAGCTGAAGCTCTTCCCGCATTCCAGGCACGGGAAGGGCTTCTCCCCGCCGGGAAGCCGCTCGGGGACCGCCAGGTCGGAGCTCTGGGTGAAGCTCCAGCTGCTTTCCCAGCGCCCCAGGGGTGTTTCCTCCTCGGAGCCCTTTCCCACCGGGAATGTTTGAGGCGCTTCCTCCCCATTGCCTTCCTGGGCCATGGAGCCCTTCAAAACAGCCCCTTCCATGGGGTCCTGCCAGGGGGATTTGTCCTCAGGTGGGTGTCTGGGGGAGGAAGGAGGAGGAGAGGGAGGAAGGAGAAGAAGGAATGAGGAGAGGGAATGAGGGAGAGGAAGGAACAAGTTGAGGAGGGAGCAAGGAGGGGAAGGAGCAAGGAGGGGAAGGAGGAGAGGGAGGAAAAAGAAGGAAGAAGGAATGAAAAAGAAGAAGGAAGGAGGAGAAGAAGGTGCAAGGAGAGGAAGAAAGAAGCAAAAGGAAGAAGGAGAGGAAGGAACGGGAAGAAAATTGAGTAAGGAGAGAGAGGAAGGAGAAGGAAGGAAGAAGGAGAAGGAACAGGGAGAGCAAGGAAAAAGCAGAAGGAAGAAGGAGAGGGAGGAAAAAGGAGAAAGAAGGAAAAGGAAAAAGGAAGGAAAAGGAGCAAGGAAAGGAAAGGAAGGAAAGAAGGAAGAAGGACGGGGTGGGGGGAAAACAAGGTATGAGCAGGTTGGGCTGGGGGTTCCTCCTGCCCAAGCCCATCTCTAAAAGTCACTGGGCATCCTGTGCCCACCAAAACCTCCAAAAAAACCAAGATTCAGCCCAGCAAATATCCCCAAAACACAAAGTCATAGCCCCAAAAATCCCAAAACGTTATGACTCAGCTATAAACCCCTCCAAACCATCAACACTCATCAAAACCCCTTCAGAATATGAAGGTTCATCCCCCCAAAAAACCCCAAATACCAAGATTTAGCCCCAAACCCGAGATTCATCCCCCAAAAAACTCCATGAGTTTGAGATTCAGTGAAATAAAACCCTTCCAAGGAGTTCCCCCCCTCTCTGGTGTCTCCACTTTTGGGTTCTGGGAGTCCCCCCCTCTCCAGGCTGTCAGGGGTCCCTCCTCTCTGGGGTTCTGGGGGCTGTTCTTCTCTGGGGTCTCCCCGTTTATGGATGCTGGGGGTTTTTGGGGGTCCCAGGGGTCTCCCCTCTCCAGGCTGCTGTGAATCCTGGGGGTCTTCCCAGAATCCTGGGGGTCTCCCATCTCTGGGATCCCGACTTTGGTGTCCCAGGGGTCCCCCTTCTCCAGACTGCTGGGGGTCCTGGGGGTCTCCCCTCTCCAGGGCTCCCTGATTTGGGGTCCCAAGGGAACCCCGTCTCCAGACTGCTGGGGATCCCGGGAATCCTGGGGGTCTCCCCTCTCTGGGATCCCTCCTTTGGTGCCCCAAGGGTCTCTCCTCTCCAGGCTGTGGAGGGTCCCAAGGGTGCCCCCCTATCCGGGGCTCCACGTTTCGGGGTCCAAGGGGTCTCCCCTTTCCGGGCTGCCAATGAAGGGCCTGACTCAGGGACACCAACCCCAAAAGCGCGGGGGGGAAGGGGGAACCGAGACCCCACCCCGGCACGCCCAAAAACATCTCCCGGGGACCCCTAACATCCCCCCCCCCCCCCAAAGGGGCATTTGCGACTCATTTCGGAGTCTTCAGAGATCCAAACGATCCCCCCGGTGACAGGAGCGGAGGAAACTGCTGGAGTCGAGTCAGGGACGTGCAGGGGGGATGGCAGGAAAAGGTTTTTCCCCCCTCTCCAGGGCCCAAGGGATGGGGACACGAAGGGACCCCGAGGGAACCCCTTTCCCGCTGTCCCACCCCCCCTTATCCCCCCTTCTCCCACCCCTTTCCCCCCCAAACCCCGGCTCGCCGCCCCCCAGGCTCCCTTTTGGGGGTGACCCACCCCCTTTCTCGCTCAGTTCGAGGGTCCCAGCCGGTCTCTTCCCCCCCTCTCCCCACCCCTTTCCCATCGTGTCCCCCCTCCCCGCTCACCGAGAGCGCCTCGGCCGTGAGGAAAGAACTGGAGGAGGAGGAAGGGGGGGGAGGAGGGAGGAAGGGAGGAGGAAGGGGGAGGAGGAGGGGGAGGAGAGATCGGGGGAGGAGGAAGGGGGAGGAGGAGGGGGAGGAGAGATCGGGGGAGGAGGAATCGGGGGAGGAGGGATCGGGGGAGGAGGAATCGGGGGAGGAGGAATCGGGGGAGGAGGGATCGGGGGAGGAGGGATCGGGGGAGGAGGGATCGGGGGAGGAGGGATCGGGGGAGAAGGAAGGGCAGGACCATCGCCCCCCTCCCCACTCGCATCCCCCAGGTGACCTGGGACAGGGAGCTCGCCCCAAATATCTTGGGGGTGTCTCTGATTGTATTTTTTTTCCTTGGGGGTAGGAGGGTGAATGTTTGGGTCAAAGCTGAGCCGCAGATGCCCCTTGGGGGGATGTTGGGGGTCCCCGGGAGTTGTTTTTTTGGGGGTGCCGTGGGGGGTTCCCGAAATGCGGGTGGGGGTCGATGTTGCTGGGTCAAGGGGCTGGGCCAGGACGGACGGACGGACAGGACACAGCGGGTTTGGGGAGCCCTCGGGACAGCCGGGGGGGGCGGGGAGGAACCCCCGGGACCCCCGGGGTGGGGAGAGCGGAGCGGGGCGGTCCCGGAGCTGGGGGACTCCCTGGGAAAGGGGGGGAAGCTCTGGGACAAGAAGTGGGAGCCCAGAGAGGGAGGACCCCCGGGATTCCTGGGACCCCCAGCAGACCGGAGAGGGGGAACTCAGGAGAGGGGGGGACCCGTGGGACCCCCGGTACCCCAAAGCAGAGACTCAGGGGATAGGGGACCCCTGAAACTCCCAACATTCCTAAAGCGGCACCCTGGAGAGGGGGGAACCTCGGAACTCCAAATGGGAGAGCCCAAAGAAGGCTGCCTGGAGATGTCACGGTCCCCAGAGAGGGGGGATCCCCTAGTACATGTGGGACCCCCAGCATCCCGGACAGGAGGGACCCCCAGAACCCCAAAGTGGAGAGGCCAGAGAGGAGGATCTCCTGGGAGGGTTTTTTGGGGCTGAATCTTGGTGTTTGGAGGTTTTTGTGGTCACAGGATGCCTGGTGACTTCCAGAGGTGGACTTGGGCAAGGCTGTGATGCTGGCACTGAACAACTCCATTGCCAGGACAAGAGCAAAGCTCTTCCCCTAATCATGATGGATTTCTGGACAGAAATTCCAAGGATCTACTCTCCCACATTAAACAATACCAGGGCATATGTTTGTAATCTCCAAATGTGGAGGCCTCGGAGATTTGTGCTCTTGTCAGCTCGTGTCAGGTTAAGTGATAAGAAGCTCATCTGCACACCCAGACAGGGCACTAACAGTGGTAGGAGGAGTAACAGGGCAGTTAATGCTCTGCCCTGGCTGCTCCATCCCTGCAGAGCCATCAGCTCACCAGGAATTCATCTCCAGACAGAGAGAGCACAGAGGAACAGTGGCAAGGGACAACCCAAATTACGGGCTCCTGAGAAAGGGACACCATGTCCCAGCTCCTTCCAGGGCTGCCCTGGCAGAGCCATCAGCCCTGTTGTCCAGGTTTGAAAGCCCTAAGGCACTGAGAGCAGATCACCATTTGAATTGGGGGGATTGTTGCCTTGGAGTGTAGGACACATTCTGGGATGCAGGGGAAGAGCAGTTTTGGATAGCACAGGGCTTGAGGGAAGTTGAGGGGAGGACCCCAACCAGTGCAGTCTGTTCTGTCTTCTCATTAAACTTTATTTCTAACTCCTGTGTGAGCCAATTTGTCTCTGCAAGAGCTGGTGAGCCTGGGGGTGTGAGTGCAGCAACTGCAGGAGGACCAGGGCATCAAACAGCCCCCATGTCAACAGTGCTGGCAACGGAGCCACTTGAGAGACTGGACTGCAGGGTCGGGGGGTGTGTGAGTGTGGGGGTGTCCTGGGTGGGAGTGGAAGGCTTAGACAAAGCCTTTAAAGAAGCTCAACTGCTGGTGAGTCACGAGGTACAGAAAGGATCCCCTGGCTTTCTGAATTTCTTCTCAGAGAGGAGCCTGAGTGTGGCTGGATCCAATCTTAGCCTCGGGCTGTATCAATGGTGTAAACTTAAAGAATTATAGAGGTGTGATTAAACCACTTTGTCTCACAGGTTTTAATGATGGCAGATCAGAGGTATTTATATAAAATGAATTGTTTATTATGAGAAATGAACTGACAAGTGAAAGCAGATGAAAAATCTTAATCAGAATGATTTACTACAGGGTGAAAAGACCTACCTAGTAGGGTATAATATAGCACAAAGTAGTACAGTGCACTGTATCAAAGCAATTCTATCACAACCAGTCAAAGAAACAAGCATTCAGAAGAGATAGATATAAACCACCATAGGAGACAGCAGGCAGATCTCTCACCTAACCCCAGGGGAGCGACCAGAAAGAGCATTTGTGGATCTGTGAGACTTTGGGCTGCTCTTCCTTCTAAAAGGAGCATCACTCCAGCTGGAGGGAGACCACTGGACAATATGTTTGCTGTTGGAAGTCCCATCATTTGAATGCTTTCATTGGAATGAGTGGGAAACGGAGAACAAATCCAGCAGTTCCTGCTGTTTGTTCTCAGTGTCACAGCCTGCGCTGGCTTTCGGGGTGAGCTTCTCTTCCAAGGCTCAGGTGGCATTTGCTCTGGGTGTGTTCTATTGGAGTGGCCCTTGGGAAAAGGGACTTTGGTCTCTTTTCTTTCTTTTTTCATTGTTAGTTGCAAGGCCCTCTTAGGACAGCTGGATAATCCAGGGGTAAATAACCACGCTGCAATACTAGAAACATTGTCCTATAAATATAAAAAAGAGAAACCATTTCATGATTTTCACTTTGGAGGTTCTTGTTGTGTTGCAGCTTTACCTGCAGCAGATTTATTGTTCACTGCACTGTCCAGGACAGTTGGTTCCTCTGTCCAGAGCTGTTTTATTCCTATACAAGGAATTTGGGAGTCTCCTCCCAGAGCTTCCACAGCCATGTTGGAAGAAAAAAAGTCCTTCCCACTTCTGCTTGAGCAGCTCCTTCTCTCACATCTGGACATACACCCAAGTTTTCTGTCTGCTGAGGATATACTTGAACATCCAAGATTATTAGAGAAGCTAAAATAACAAACTCATACAATGACAAGGGTAGCTCAGAATGTGGGAAATATCTGTGAAGAACAGATCCTGTGTATTTGCCCATTAGAGTTCAGATTCAGTCAGGATAATGGTCCTCAAGTGTCCATCACTCACAGGTCCAAGGTCCCTTTGGTTCCAGGAGTCCCCACAGTGTCACAATCAAACCCTTTTATTCCATGAGGTTCCACAGCATCCCAGTTGCCCTGATGACCCCATGAGGTTCCACAGTTTCCCAGGGTTCCTTTGGTTCCATGAGGTTCCACAGTGTCACAATGGCCCCTTGCTTCCACAGGGCTCTGCAGTTGAAGTACTGAGGCCTGAACAACATCCCCTAAGCCAAAGTTGGCCTCTGGATGAACCTTCCAACTTAACGTTCTATTTCTCCGTGGATCCGCTCAGGAGCTAAAACTGTGTATGAGCATCAGTGAAATCTGTAGTGGGATAGGGCTGTATCTGTGTAGGATATATTTGTATCCGCTAATCAGTGGAAAAAATTTGTATTTGTTCATTAATAAAATATGCACGATTGTGAAATGTGTGAAATATGAATGTATTTATCTTTCCGTGTTTAGATCCCAGTCAAGGCCATGGCAGTCGATGTCTGGCCTTGTTTGGCAGCAGGTGGTGCACGTTGAGTCCCTTGGTTTGCCCCTTAGGCCCTGGCCAGGCTTTGGATGGAGAAATTAGACCCTTGTTCCTTAGAGCTGGTGTCTGTGTGTCTTGTGCTGACCCTCTTCCCCCAGAGAAACAGGGTCCAGTGTGACACTGCAGGGCCTCATGGAAGCAAAGGAAAACGGGGGCAACGCAGAACCTCATGGAAGTAAAGGGCCATTTTGACATGGCAGGGCCTTATGGAACCAAAGGAGCCCTGAGACCCTTCAGAAACTCATGGAATTAATGGGACATGGTCACACTGCAGAGTCTTATGGAGCCAAAGGGAACAAAGGGAGCATTTGGACACTGAGGGACCTCATGGAACAGGGAGGCTCGGCAGAGAGACCTCGACAGATCAGAGGGCTGGGAATCACCAACCACAGGGAGTTCAACAAGGGGAAGTTCTGGATTCTGCCCCTGGGATGGGACAACTATCCCAGACAGAGCAGGGAATGAGAGGCTGGAAAGCAGAGCTAGGAAAGGGCCCTGGGGGTGCTGGTGGGTGGCCAGTTGTCCCTGAGTCAGCAGTGCCCTGGCAGCCAGGAGGGCCAACCCTGTCCTGGGGGCATCAGGGAGGGGATTGTCCTGCTCTGCTCTGCCCTGGGGTGCCCTCACCTGCAATAGTGGGGCAGTTTGGGGGGACACAATATAGGAAAGATATTGAGCCATTAGAGAGTTTCCAAAGGAGGCAACAAAAATGGGGGAAGGGCCTGGAGAAGTTCAGTTTCTAAACCAGTAACACTTTCAAAGATCTGTTTATGAACTGACAGCCAGATCACGGAGGAGCAGCTCGTGGCTAGACTGTGTAGGAGCCCAGGAGAGCAGGGGCTGATGTGAATGTGTCACACACTAGAGCCGGAGGGCTCTGGAGCCAACCAAGGGCTAGTGGGGAAGAGAGAGAACAAGATGTGGCTGGAGCAGGGGCCGTGCAGAGATGGGGCAGCGCTTTCCTGGGACAAACATCCCCGTTTCAGTCCCTGCAGGCACAACAACCACGGAGCATCAGCACAGGAGTGTCCCCGGTGAGCACGGGCAGCGCCTCTGGGACCCCTTTCCCTTCCCACCCTTGTCTGGGGAGGGTCCAGCAGGATTTGGAGGTCCCAGGAGGAACCACAGGGGAAGGGCTTATCTGACTTCTCCTCCTTCACATTCACGGTCAACTGGGCGTTGGGGGGTTCCGGGGAGCTGTGGGGGATCATGAGGGATCCCCAAAGTCCCCAAATCTTCCCAAAATCCACTGCCCCCAAGTGCCTCCCACGGGTCCCCCGAACCCTGAGGTCCCCTCAAATGTGCCCTGAGAGTCTCTTCAGTACCAGCCCTGTAGTTCACGATTCAGCAATGCAGTACATTTCACAACAACCGGTGAAAACTGCATTGGACATTGCCCCCACAGTGGGAGAAACTCTTCAGGCCATACAGCAGGTGAAAACTGGCAAGGCAGCTGGGGTCGATGGAATCCCACCTGAAGTCTGGAAGCACGGTGGCCAAGCACTCCATTCTAAGTTTCTTGAGTTCGTGGGGCATTGTTGGAAATGAGGCGAACTACCATTCAGACCTCCGTGACGCTGTCATCATCACCTTATACAAGAAGAAAGGAGATAAATCAGATTGTTCAAATTACCAAGGTGTTACTCTGCTCTCTACTGCTGGTAAAATCCTTGCAAGAATTCTTTTGAACAGAATAATACCTGCTATAGCAGAAGATCTTCTACCTGAGAGCCAATGTGGTTTCTGAGCCAACAGAGGTACCACAGACATGGTATTTGTTCTCAGACAACTGCAAGAGAAGTGTCGGGAACAGAACAGAGGACTCTATGTTACCTTTGTTGATCTCACCAAGGCTTTCAATACTGTGAGCAGAAAAGGTCTGTGGCAGATTTTGGAAGGTTTAGGATGTCCTCCTAAGTTCCTTAAAAGGATCGTCTCGCTTCATGAGGATCAGCGTGGCCAAGTCAGATATGGTGATGCACTTTCTGAGCCCTTTCCAATAGCCAATGGTGGGAATCAAGGCTGCGTTCTCGCACCAACTCTATTCACAATCTTCTTCAGCATGATGCTCCAAAGGGCCACAGCAGGCTTGGATGAAGATAATGGTATCTACATCCCATATTGTACTGACGGAAACCTCTTCAACCTAAGGCAACTGAAGGCCCACACTAAGACCTTAAATCATCTTGTCCATGAGCTGCTTTACGCTGATGACAACACCCTCGTGGCCCACACAGAAGCAGCTCTGCAGCGTTTAACATCCTGCTTTGCAGAGGCTGCTGAGCTTCTTGGGCTGGAAGTCAGCTTGAAGAAGACAGAGGTTTTTTATCAACCTCAGGAAGTCTCCCATCATCCCCATATCACCATTGGCAAATCAGAGCTCAAATCAGTCCAGCAATTAAATTACTTGGGAAGCATCATCTCCTCAGACGGTAAGATTGATGCAGAAATAGACAATAGGTTAGCAAAGGCAGACAGAGTTTTGGTAAACTCTGTGAAAGAGTTTGGCAAAATAAACACCTGAAGAAAAGTTCAAAGATCAGTGTTTACAGAGCCATTGTACCATCTATTTTTTTGATATGAGTCTGAATCGTGTCTTTTTTACCGGCACCACTTGTGTCTCTTAGAATGCTTCCATCAGCTCTGCTTCCGTACAATCCTAAACATCCACTGGACGGATTGTGTGACCAACACGTCTGTCCTTGAACAGGCAGCAGTCACGAGCATTGAGGCCATGCTGCTGAGAACACAGCTGTGCTGGGCAGGGCACGTCTCCAGGATGCAGGACCACTGCCTCCCTGAGATTGTGCTCTGTGGGGAACTTGCCTCTGGCTGCCACAAGAGAAGAGCCCCGAAGAGGAGATACAAGGACTGCCTGAAACAATCCCTCAGCCTTGGCCATATTGATCACCACCATTGGTCTACTCTGGCCTCTAATCAGGAGGCCTGGAGACACAGCATCTATAACGGTGCTGCTGCTTTTGAGAACACATGCAGGATCACTCTCAAGGAGAAAAGAAAGAATCGAGTCTGGTTGATATCACCAAGGGAGTCTTTCTGCTGTGCCTTCTGCAACCGGACTTGTCTATCTCGCATTGGCCTTTTTAGCCATCAGCACACTTGTAGCAAGCGTGGGTAGAGCCCTTCTCAAATCTTTGTTCACAACTAAAGCTAGGTTGTTATCTCTACAACAGTGACAGTTTCCCTATAATTCATACATTCTTGGACAACAAGGCTCCTAGAAGATCAGAATTCTATCATAATTCGTTTTAGGAAAGCAGAGATAGTTTATGGCTTATGACCTTGATGACCTTACAAATGTTCTGCCTTATCTCTTTATGGGGGTGCAATTAACTTTTACAATCTATTTGTTTTATTCTTTTATGTGGCTCTAGTAATTCATTTGTTTCTTTTACTGAGGTGAATTATAGTGGTGTTTATTACAGTAACAACACTCAGCGGGGCTCATTATTGCTTCAAGATACTCAAGGTTTGTTTAGGCACTTATTTTTGGCAGTCTTTTAGAGGTTTCTGCAATCACGGCCTCCAAAGATCTGCTTTAATTAGTCCCTTGAGAGGCTTTGTCAATAAAGAGACTCAGTGGGGCTCGTTAATGCTTCAAGGGCCTGCAGGTTTTTCAAAGTACTTTCCATTTTCCTTTCCACACTGAATCTCCAAGAGGTTTGTGCAATCTTCTGCAATTATCTGCTTTAACCTTGAGAGGCTGTGTCAGTAGTGACACTCACTAGGGCTTATTAATTCTTTCAAGGAATTCAATTTTTAGGGGGACTTTGGGTTTTGCTTTTGATACCGAGTCTTTGAGAGTTTTGTGCCATCGTGGCCTCCCATTATCTCCTCCAAGAGGGTCCATGAGAAGCCTGGTTTGGGAATGGCTCTCAGTTGCACCCACTAATGCTCTGAGATACTTGGAGTTTCTCTTTGACCCATGGGAAGGTTTGTGCAATCTGCTCTCAGTTCCTGAGGTTCAAAGGCTGTGGGGAACCAAAAGCCTGATGGTTATGAAATGTGGAAGCGTGAAGTGGAGACTAAAGAAAAAGTCTGTGAAACTTCCAAGACTTACACATTCACTACCTTCAAGTGATTACCCAAGCTGTGTGGACTTATGTTAAACTATAAACTTCATATGGTTGTATTCCGTACCCTTGAAATGTACCCCCCCTCCTTTTGTCATTTTTATGAGGGGTCCCCTATGTTCAGTACCCTGTGTTAACCTCCTTTTTACCTGTTGCCACATTGTGATGTACCTTATTTATTAATATTTATATTTATTATATTTATTACGTTACATTTATTCCATATTTATTAATACAGTTGTGTCCCTTCTATGGTCACTTCCATGTATTGGTAGCACCACCCCCATTTTCCTTCTATGTCCCTGGATGGTTTGCTCCTCCCTTGCTGCTCCCACTTTGCTCCCCCCACCTTCCCTCAGAACCCTCTAAAAGCCGGTGCTACCCTGTAATAAAGGACCATTTGGCTTCACCCCAACTCCATGGTGGGGCCCATTCTTTCCCCGGGCTGTGACAGATGGCACCCAACGCATGGCAGAGCCAGAGGTCACTCATATGGAGGGAACTCGCCCACCTCACACGGGTTTCTCGCTGTTCACTGGGGGGTGTTCAGCACTGGCAGCTCCTGTGATCACTCTGTGGAAGTGGATCCTCAGGATTAGCACACCCAAAGGTGAGTGGTCACCAAGTGGCTTTTATTCCTTAAATCCCCCTGCCTGTCTAAAAATTTAAAATAAAAACGGGAGCCTCAATGTCCACAACAGAGAAGGATGCTTATCGTCGAATTAAAACTTTTATTCTTGCGCAAGGACATCCAATAGATAAAGATTCTCTGCACTCCCTAGCGAAGTGGATTCAAAAGAATAAAGAGAGGTTTCCTGAAGTCTTACTTTATAAAGAATGGGATCGAATTGGAATTTTTTGTATCAAGCAATTGGAGGAAAAGATAAATTAGCATCAAAGTCTGAAATAGCACAGGGACTAGTTCTAGCACTTTTACAACAGCATGAGAAACAAAAAGAAACACCTAAAGTGCAAGGAGAGAACATAATGTAAAAAATCTCCCAGCCTGAACAGCCAGAAATTGACAGCAAAGATGGCGTCAGGAGTTGTGAGGAAAGCAAAAGGCGGGGTAACCCTCTAACGCCCCAAAATGGCCGCCACGGGGTCCCTCACCAGAAACATTTACAAAATGGCTACTCCTCTGTGGTGGGAAATCAAACTTCCATGTTGGGAAAATGTAGGGACTACCAAAATGGCACCCTAGATACTAACACTTCCTTGGCAACCAGGAACCACACCTCCACCCAAGATGGCACTGCCCAAGTAACTTCTGGTCTTCTGTGTGAAAACATCCACCTGGAGGGTGGTGCCCAGGCTGCGGCAACTCCCGGTTTCCCCAGTCACCTGGAAGATGGCAAGCCGCCCACCTGGCAGCCACTGCCGTACCCCTTCCTGAAGGATGCAAGAAAGGCAATCACAGAATACGGCCTCAGGTCACCCTGTGTCATAGGCTTGATTGAATCATTATTTTCAGCATATACCCTCACCCCAAATGATCCACCAACAATAGCTAAGGCAATTTTAAACACTATGCCATTTGCTTTGTTTGAAAATGAGTAGCGAGATTTAGTAAAAAGGCATGCACAAAATGCTTTGGCAATGTGATGGTTTCGGTGTAGGTCTTCCTGGTAACCAGCTTGTAACCAATGAAATGGCCAGGTACCCAGTATATCTTTATGTAAACCAGGTACCCATACAATCTTTATGTAAACCAGAGTATAAATAAGTTGGAGATCAGAGATCCCGCTCTCTTCTCTTCCGGCGAGGTTCAGGGCAGTGGGTCCTTGCGCTGGTCTCGCTTATCTAAGGCTGAGGCATTCAGTGACCCCTGGCCTACCACGTGGGAGATTGGAGAGTGCTGACCGTGTCTGCCAATCCTGCTTTTCTAAGGGATGTGATGAGATCTGTTTGCTAGTAATTAGCATAGTTCTTGAGTTTGACTGTGTATATCTGTTCACTATCCCTTTTCTGTCCCCTTTTGTCCCTTTTTTCCCCTTTCCTTTTCCCTTTGGGGGGTGTTTGGATTCCCTGCACTGTGTACATAGAATCTTAATTGTATATAAAAGTAACATACGTAAATATATTTTTTTATATATAATTACCTTGATTTTGAGCTCTTCAGTTTTTTTTTTTTTTTTTTTTCCTTTGCCCTAAAGGAAAAAGGGAGGGGGAAGGGGGTTGCTACTGTGATTTCGGGCATTTGGCAGGGAGCCAGGTCCGAACCATCACACTGGGGGTGAGAGTTGTGCCGTCAGATTCCCGGGCATGGGGCACCGTGTCCCTGAGCGGGGCCACCCAGCCCAGCCCCAGCCTGGCAGCAGTGACCCCCTGTCCCTGGGGCAGGGCATGGCCAGGACGGGCCTGTCCTGCTGCTGAGGGTCCTTATCCCAACACCACGTCCTCCTCCTCATCTTCCTGCTCAAGATCCATCTCCTCCTCCGTGTCCTCCTTCAGATCTACCTCCATCTCTTCCTGCACATCCTCTTCCAGATCTATCTCCATCCTTTCCTCACTATCCAATCCCATATCGATTTCCATCTCCTCTCCCATGTCTCCAGCAGCTGCTCTGGCAGCTCTGATGTCAGAGGAGTTGTGGGGCTGCTCCACAGTTGGGGATGGGGACCAGAGAATGATCGAATCCTCTAATGATTTATCTTGGAAGGGACCCTAAAAATCACCTCCTTCCAACCTGAGAAACCTCCCACCACACCAGGTTGCTGAGGGCTCCGTCCAACTGGCCCTTCAGCGTTCCCAGGGACGGAGCCTCTCGGGCACTGCCTGTGCCAGTCCCCTCCAGCCTGACTGGTGAAACAGGAAGGGTTAATCGAAACACTTTTACTGTAAACCCATAAGAGCCTCCCCTACCCCCCTGTACTTCGTTTACTTTAAGTTGTATTTCTTACAGGAAGGCTATGTCCTGTACTGAGGGCATTAGACCCTAAAGGAACTTCAACAAACACTAGACAAAGAACTCAACACCCATAAATCTCATCCAGAGGAGCCAAGGTAGACATTTGAATAGGTAAAGTAGGCCTAGAGCCAAGGGTTTCTTCAAGCCTGGACGATCAGAACATGAGAACAATGGAAAGTACAGAAGGTTACGAGGTCAGCCTGATGAAGAGGAGTGAAATGCAGACCCCAGGATGAAGGCAAGCAGGAACTCCCACCAAAATATTCCTCAAAATAGAGACCACGCCTCAATCTCCACCCCGACTCCACCTCCTATGAATATTGTAATCTAATGATGCAATAATATGAATATGCATGTAATTCTGTTGTAATCATGATTAGGAACTGTATAAATTGCTTGTTTTCACTCAATCACTTCGGAGCTCTTTGTCCAGCCTGAGCTGGAGATTCCCTGGCATCGTCCAATAAATACCTTGCTGTTTAAGGACTTAAAATTTTGTCTTTAAGCAGTTTTTTTTATCCGCCTTTTTGGGCATCACTGGAAGAAAACATCTCCCTGAGATCGACCCTAAATGGCCCTCCTTCAGTCCCCCCTTGTCCTCTCCCCACAGGCCCTGCTGAACACTCTGTCCCAGCTTTCCTCTGGGCCCCTTCAGCTCCTGCCCGGCCGCACTGAGGCCTCCCCGGGGCCTTCTCTTCTCCCGCCTCAGCAACCCCAACTCTGGCAGCCTTTCCTCAGGGCACAGGGGCTCCAGCCCTCGCAGCACCTCGCAGGCCTCCTCTGCACTCTCTCAGCAGCTCCATGTCCTGCCTGTGCTGAGCACTCAGTGCTGGAGGCCGCGATGAGCCCTGCAGGGGCTGCAGCTTCCTGGGGAACAGTGGGCAATGGGGGGTTACCCCTGCAGAGGAAGCAAACACACTTTTGTGCTGAGAGAAAGGCAGGAAGATGCTGCTGGTTCTTTGTGGAGTGTGCAGGGACGTGTCAGCAGCAGGTCCTGTGTGTCCCTGTCCCAGCACACAGCCCAGAGCAGCTCCATGGGGCGCCTGGGCCGGGCTGCGGGTCCATCCCCCAGCTCAGCTCACAGATCCCTGTGTTCCAACAAGCACAGGCTCCAAAGCAAACCCTGCCCATGGGGACACGGCATCCATGCCATGCTGGCTCCCTCCAGCTGAGCCTGGGCCTGCAGCAGCCTGGCTTGCTCACACAGCAAAGATTTCCCCAAAGCATTGGTGGAGCCTGAGCACAGCAGACCTTGCAAAAGCCAGAGGGCCCATCCTGATGCCTCTGGGACTTTGAAGCCCTGCTGAAAGGAGAGGCACAGGGTATACAAATCTTCAGGGGTTTATTGTCAGGAGAGAAATTCCTTTATAGGAAAGATGGGTTTCAAAACAGCACTGCTCTGCTCTCAAAATTAAATATACATAGATATCTACACACACACACATATTGATAGAATAATGACCACTTTGCTGTGTGATTATAAAACCAAACAAGATAATATCGATTCCCAAACAATTCTGCTAAACCAGGGCAAGGGGATCTGACAATTCCTGCCACCCTCTGTCCCAGGGGAGCCCACCTGGGCACCATGGCAGGAGCAGGACAGGCATTGCTGGCCCTGCCTGTGCCACCCGCCTCTTCTTGCCCCACCACTTGGCAGCAGACGCTGAGACAAGAGAAAGTCTCAAGGTGACACCACTGTAGGTTTTTCTCTTGCAAAGCAGCTTGCCAGGCTCTGGGGGGGCTGTGCAGGGCTGGGTCATCCTGGTTGCTCCTTGGAAAGGCTGGGTGTCACATCTGCCCAAAGACCTGTCTGGCCACACAGTCATCTCCCCTCATCCCAGACCTTCCAGCTGGGAGGAACGAGGCAACAGCCATGGGTGAAAGCCCTTGGCTTCACAGCAGAGGTTTTGATCAAGGACCTTTTTGGTGTTCTCAGGGTTTTTTGTTAAAATACAATCCACATTCCCCTGGGGGTTTTGAGATAGAAGAACAAACTCTGATGCTTTACCATAACATGGCAATAACAATGCCATGTAGCTCCTGTATATTGCTTAGGGGGTTGGGAGGACCCCCTGACGACAGAACCAGTGGCACATTTTGAATGGGAGACGACACACACCAGATGTGACCCACAAAATGGCATTTATTTGAACAAGATGGCAGCTTATATACAGGGGGATACAGAAGGTTCAGGAACAAAGGTGGGTTTCTGCCTGGAAACATCAAATCCCGAGGTTTAGTGATAAGGGGGTTTGGACGGATTGGCTGCAGGGAATATGTCTGGCCATATATGGGGAGGGGGAGAGTAAGGAAGGAGTGGTGAGGGGCACAGACAGGGGGGTCTGTGGGGGTCTGCAGGCTGCTTCTTATCAGTGGACTTCGGGTACATCCTGCAGCTGCATCTGTCAAGGCACTCCTAGATGGATTTCTTCCTCGGAGGCCCCCTTGCAGCCTTCCTGCATTCTTCTCCATTGTCTGTAGACCTCTGTGGGCCCACCTCTGACACCTGTACATCCCTGTGCCACATCTGAGGGCTGTAGCCCTCTGCCAGGATCCCTTCTTGTGGGCAATCTGCTTTTCCAAGTCTTCAAGTCTGGCCTCACCTGAGCGAGTGAAGGTGCTGAGGAAACAGCGTGAGCTGGACGGGGTGGGGGGCAAAGAGCTTTTGGCCCTTGAAGAAGCCTAAAATTCTGCCCAGCCCTGTAAACTGTCCCTCCCTTCCCCGGGTGGGCTCTGTCCCCAGTGCCCTGCACCCAAGCCAGCCCAGGCTTCCCCAGAAAGGATCTTTTTCTCAGTCAGGCTCTGCAGGATGGCCACAGTGTCCGTCTGGAACTGCCCCAGTGCCTGCACTCGCACGGGCTGTGGATCTCTGTGTGCCCTTTGCCTTCCTCTGGGATGGGAGGGTTTGGCTGCAGTCAGAGCCACAGCCCCACAGTGCCCCCACGGCTCTGCCTTGTTCTGTACAACTGCCTTGTCCCTACAGCCACCCACCAGCACTGGATCTGAGCCTCAGGGCTCTCCCCACTGTTTTACACCTTTTTTTTTCAGCCTCTCTCTTTTTGCCAGGCTGCATCCATAGAATCCACAAACCTCCTAAGAGGCTCTCCTCATAAAGGCCATGTCCACATAAACCCCATCCACCTCACAGTGGGGCCTCAGAAGGTCTCTGTGCTCATAGAACCCATTCACCCCATAATGGGGCAGCCTCATAAAGGCTCTGTCCTCAAAACCCTCACACCCCTCAGAATGGTGCAGCCTTCACACCTTCTTCATCACTGCGGAGTTCCCTGTACCCACTGCCCCATCCTCTGCATCCCGAGAAACACTAAACCAAAGATCACCACCCTTGATTGTGCACACAAGACTGATTGTAAAACTGCAGAATATGAAGCCCCTCTGGGAGTCATTTGGGGGTGCTCTGATGGAAAGGTTTATTCACATTTGTCACTGGAGCAGCATGCTGACCTCGGGTATGGACCTGGAATTCCCTCTCTTTGTTCCAGACGTGTCTTTGCTTTCACTCAAGTGTCAAAAGAACGTCCCCATGGCAGTGTTATTCCCTCTTCCAAAGCAACACAGAGACCAGAATAGGTAATTAAAGGTTTGATTTTCCACATTATTATACCACTGGACAAAAAGCATCCCTTTCTCTTGAGAATTTCTTTACCCTCTTAGTCACTTTAAAAAGACACCAAAGTTAAAAAAAGAAAAACTTAAAAAGTTTCTGTTAGAAGCTATTCCCTGGCAATGAAGTGTTTTAAGCAATTGGACACAGCCTGCATTTGGAGAATGAAACACTCCAGTCCAGCAAATTGCTAAAACTTGCAAACCAGATGAGCCTTCGCTCTGTTGCTGTTCAAAGAACAAGGTGTGTGTGGAATGTTCAGTCGATCAGAACTGAACGCTGGGTCACAATTGACCCAAATCTCGCCGTGCCCTTTGAGCCGCTGCAACTACAACTCCCGGCGTGCCCCGCGCGGCAAAGGGGGCGGGGCGGGGGCGCAGTGTTGGCTGCCGGGCAAAGATGGCGGCGCCTCCGCTGCGCTGGTGAGACCTGAGGGGGCTGCGGCGGGGCTGGGGATGCGCTCGGGGGCTGCGGGGAGCGCGGCTGTGGGCGGGAAGGCTGGAGGGCTCGGCAGAGTGGAGAGGAGGGGCTCGGGAGTTCCTGAGGATTTGAGGTCCGCTAGGGGTTCTCGGGGGGTCGCGGAGGGGATTTGGTGTCCTGAGGGCGCTCAGAGGGGAGGGTGAAGGTGCCTGAAGGGGTTTAGGGGGTCCCTGAAAGGGCTGGGGGCCTTGGAACCCTCCCAGGGGGGCTGTTTAAACGCCATGGCTGCACTGCGCAGGCGCCGGTGGAGTTCCCATGAGCGAACTACAACTCCCATTATGCCCCGCGCGGCGCCGCCATTGCCGCTCGTGCCACAGCGCCCTCTGCCGGCTGGGCGGACCGACCGCAGGGAAAGGAGATCCTAAGTGATCTCCCTGAATCCCAGAGATCCCCAAAACTCAGCACACAGAGAGACCACAGGGAGAGGGGCTTGGGTGTACTCTAAAGCCCAGCAGTGGGGTTCAGCGGGTCCCTCAGGGGAGGGGTTCTGCAGGTGCTGCCCAAAATCTGGGGTGAAGACGTACCACATTCGGGTAAAGGGGGCCCAGTGCCCCCAGTATAGCCCAGTGACCTCCCAGTTATCCTTAGTACGGCCCAATAACTCCCCCAGTGACCACTCAGAGTGTCCTAGTGACCTCCCACTGCCTCTCAGTATGGTACAGTGATTCTCCAGTGAGCACCCAGTAACCCCCAGTATGGCCCAGTAACCTCCCAGTGTCCCCCCATGTGTCCTGGTAATCCCTCACCAATTGTCCAGTGCTCTGCCAGTGCCCCCCACTGTTTCCCAGTTCCCTCCCAGCGTCCTTCAATAACTGAGAGGGCACTGGGGGGGGCTCAGGTGTCCCACAAAAACGTGGCCCAGCTCCAGGAGAGATCCAGGAGCAGTGAGGAGGTCCTGATCTGTCCTGGTCTGTCCTGGTCTGTCCTGGTCTGTACCCCCAATACCCAAAGCCCCTCCCCAGCTCCCCCAGGACCCTCCTGGACCCCAAAGCTCCCCAGGCCCCCCCAGACTCCTGACTTGGTCCTGCTGCCCCTTGAGCATCTCCAGCTCCTGCAGAGCCAGCATTTCATGAGCAAATTTGCAGCTGACACCAAGCTGGGGTGTGTTGATGTGCTGGAAGGCAGGAGGGCTGTGCAGAGGGACCTGGACAAGCTGGATCCATGGGCTGATTCCAAGGGGATGAGGTTCAACCAAGCCAAGTGCCGGGTCCTGCCCTTTGGCCACAACAAGCCCCGGCAACCCCAGGGCTGGGGACAGAGTGGCTGGAGAGCAGCCAGGCAGGAAGGGAGCTGGGAGTGTGGAGGGACAGGAAGCTGAACAGGAGCCAGAGTGTGCCCAGGGGGCCAAGAGGGCCAAGGGGTCCTGGCCTGGCTCAGGCAGAGTGTGGCAGCAGGAGCAGGGAAGGGATTCTTGGCCTGCACTCAGCACTGGGGAGGCCACCCCTGGAGTGCTGTGTCCAGCTCTGGGCCCCTCAGGTCAGGAAGGACATGGAGGGGCTGGAGCAGAGGCAGAGAAGAGCAAGGAGGCTGGGGAAGGGACTGGAGCTGGGGTTGTTGAGCCTGGAGAAAAGGAGGCTCAGGGGAGACCTCATCACTGTCCCCTCCCTACAGGACACTCTCCCAGAAATCCTCGAGGGGGCCTTTTGTGTCTATTGCTGGTTGCTGCTTCATCCTGGGGACCTGAGGGCCCCTCTGCAATCCCATCCCTGGGGCACAATCTGTTCTCCAGAGCTCGACTGACTCCTTGCAGACTTTGCAGGGAAATCTGTGCTTGCAGCTGCATCTTGAAACCAAGGTTAGATTTTTTTTCTTCTGAATCTTAACTTTTTGCAGTTTAGGGAGGGGTTCATCTTGTTATTTCTGTTTTTTTTTTTTTTTTTTTGCCTGAATCTCAGTGGTTTGGGTTTTTCTGGGCTGAATTTTGCTCTTTTGGAGGTTTTTATGGTCCCAGGATGCCCAGTGAGTTCTAGAGATGGACTTGGACAGGGGAAACCCCCAAGCCAACGTGCTCAGCCCTTGTTTCCCCCCAGCAGGATTTGTCCTTCCCAAAGCTTGGGCAAATGGAGGAGGAGGCTGCAAGGAAGAGGAAAATGCCTCAGGCCCCCCAGGCAGGTGAGGAGGAAGTCAGTGCCCCTTTGGCCCTGTCTTGTGGTGCATCTGTTGAGCAGCCTCCCAGCAGGGAGAAGCCCTTCAGGTGCTTGGAATGTGGGAAGAGCTTCAGCTCGAGCTCCAACATGATCCGACACCAGCACATCCACACTGGGGCACGGCCCTACACGTGTAGGGAATGTGGGAAGAGGTTTCAGACCAGCACACATCTCCTCCTGCATGAGCAGACACACACAGGGGAGAGGCCCTTCCGCTGCACTGACTGTGGGAAGCGCTTCACCCGAAACTCCACCCTCATCACCCACCAGCGCATCCACAATGGGGAGAGGCCCTACAAGTGTGGGGAGTGTGGGAAGAGCTTCAGGGACTGCTCCACCCTAACCCGACACCAGCGCATCCACACTGGGGAACGGCCCTACAAGTGCTTGGAATGTGGGAAGAGGTTTCAGAACAGCTCAGATCTCCTCAGGCATGAGCGGACACACACAGGGGAGAGGCCCTTCCGCTGCACTGACTGCGGGAAGGGCTTCAACCTGAACTCCACCCTCATCACCCACCGGCGCCTCCACACCGGGGAGAGGCCCTACAAGTGTGGGGAGTGTGGGAAGAGCTTCACCCACAGCTCTGCCTTGACCCAACACCAACGGACCCACCAGTAAGAGAAGCCCCACGAATGCCCCGACTGCAGGAAGAGCTTCGGCCGCTGCTCCCACCCCAAATGACCCTCTGATGGTGAGGCAACCCCTGGAGTCCAGTCAGTCCATCCCTTTCTACCAGAAAGATCCAGTCCCCTTTCCCAGGGGCAGGTTGTGCCAACAGAACCCTTCTTGGGGGGTGTGTGGAGATTCCTGCCTTGGCTGCGACCCCTGAAGGTCACTGCTGGAGGTTGAGAGCAGAGATCTCCCCTCGAGCGTTGGTCTGGGGGGTTCCATCCCTCTCTAATTCATAATTCTTGCTTTGGTGCCAGCTTGAGTAGAATTGCTTCAACAAATGCTTTAGTGTAGAGCACTGTCCTATCTTATGCTGTACTAGTGGTATTTTTAGTGTTTCTATTGTGCAGTAAATAATTGTGATAAAGAGATTTTGTCTGATCATTTGTAACCCTAAATAATTCATTTCTATCATCAGATGTGATTTGCCATCCTTAAAACTTGGGGGACAAAAGTGGTTCAGTCCCAACTCTGTAATTCCTCTGAACTGAAAGTGTTGGCATAACCCAAGGCTGAGATTGGATCCAGCAGCCCCCAGCACCCCACAGTAAGTCGAGAGCTCAGGGGGGCCACCCCCCTTTTGAAAACTACCCTGTGCCCAAAAAGCCCCATGGGACCATTGGACCTGCCCAACCAGCCCCTCTTTTCCACTCTTCTCCCTGTTCCTCCCACTTTGCCATGGTCCCCTGTACAATCTGTTTAAATATTGCAGAAAGAACTTCACATTCGAATATTCCCTTGAGGAAAATTAAAACTCACATGTTATCTGTTGATACCAAAAACTGATTTTTATTAATTGCTAAGAGTTACAAAGAGAAAGGAAAAAGTAAGAAAACTTGGAAACTGCTAAGAGTATTTTGTAGATGCAGAAAAAAAGTACCACTGAAAACTTCCTTTTCCCACTGAGCTGGTGTGTGTATGGGGGAAGAGAAGCAGTTAATGCCTTTTTTTTGCTCTGTCCCTGCAGCTTTTGGATGTTGTCTCTGTAGCTGCAGGGGGTCTGACAGCTTTAGTTCTCTGCAATGCACCATGGGTGGTTTCACTGCTCACGCCCCTGTCCCAGGCCATGCAGGGTCTCAGCTCAGCCGAAGCTTTGGGCCCTCAGAAATATGGTCAGGGTAGAAGGATAAGGTAGAACTCCCACATGTGGCACGGTGGTCTCAGCTCTCTCCAGGCCGGCACAGTTCCAGTCTCCGGTGGCAGGCAGGCAGCACGCGGTGGCGGAGAAAAGGTGAGGGGAGGTGGGCAGAGATTCTCGGCTACAGTCACCAGTTCTTCTCCCTTTCCTCTCCCTGATTTTCCAAAATTTGCCCTCAACTCTTATAGTGTTCAAAGGAGGTTGTACATGGTTTCTTGGCACGTAGCCAGTTGGGATGTTGGAGGAGATATGATAACCATAAACAATGGCAGGATCTTTTGGCAGGAAAAGTGCTGTGGGAAGTCCTGGTGAGAACTTCTGTCAGAGAGCAGACAGAGAATGTTTGATAGGAAGTTTTTGACAGGCAGAAACAATTTTTGGCATTTCAATATTATCTGTGTGTTACAGATGGTTTCCATGGTAAGCAACATAACAGGGAATGCATAATGGTTACCATGGTAACAGATCCTAATGATGGGAATGTATGATGGTTGCCATGATATCCTTCCATAGCAAAGGGAATGCATAATGGTTGCCATGGTAACTGACCATAGCAATGGGATAGTATGATGGTTGCCATGGTAAGTGACACATCAATAGGAATGCATAATGGTTGCCTTATTAACCGACTTTAGCAATGTAAATGCACAATGGTTGCTATGGTAACCCACATATCAATGAGAATGCACCATGGTTGCCATGGTAACAGAGGCCACAATGAGAATGCACAATGGTTCCCATGGTAAGTGACGTCACAATAAGAATGCACAGTAGTTGCCATGGTAACCGAGGTGTGATGTCACATGGTGATGATGTCACAATGGTAATGATGTCACATGGTAATGACAACACAATGAGAGTGCAAAATGGTGGCCATGGTAACCGAGGTCACAATTAGAACACACAATGGTTGCTATGGTAACCGAAGTTACAATGAGAATGCACAATGGTTGCCATGGTAAGTGAGGTCACAATGAGAATGCACAATATTCGCCATGGTAAGTGACATCACAATGAGAATACACAATGGTTTCCATGGTAACCGAGGTCAATGAGAATGTACAATTGTTGCCTGTCGCGGTCGAGGCTGGAGGCGACATTCCCGCCTCCAATGGCTATCTCAAAGACATCTCTCTCCTGGGACGTGAAAACCTTCTAGATTGCTTCAGGAGGTACTAATGTAAGTTACAACCAGAGTAACATAAAAGCAAAGCCGAACGGTAGCTGGAATGCTGCCTTTAGCAGGCGAGAGCTGATAAACGGTGTTTGCCGGGATACCGAGATTTTGCAACAGTCCGAGCCGAGCCGAGTGGGGGGCAAGCAGGAGTTTTCCTGCCCGGCAGCTGCAGAGGAGTAACGGAGCAGGGTCCTTTCGGAACGAACAGCACTGCCGAGTCAAAGCACGTTCGGGGTGCGGTCTCAGCTCACTCAGGGCACAGCCAGGGGCGTCCGGTGATAGCAGAGGGACACGAACCAGGCACGGAGCGGGCTGGGGCGCTGCGCTGAGCCGGGATGTCAGGAGCGGGACTACGCAGTTTCCGTACAGCAGCTCGCAGGTTGTGTACTCAGCCACGCAGTTTCCGTAGGGCTGCAGCTGGAACACGGAGCGAGATAACGAACCCTCCAGGGGGGAGCGGGGCAGCCCTGCGGGAAGGCTGGGAGCGGAGCGAGATGATGAACACTCCGAGGTAGAGCGAGGCAGCGCGGTAGGAGGGCTGATAACAGAGTGCTCAGTAACTTACGTAGCAGCAAAAAAGTCTCAGCAGCAGCAAAAGGGTGCTCAGCGGTAGCGATATCTCGAGCTGAGAAGCAGTGAAACAAATCGGGGGGGTCAGCGGCCACCTGGACCTCCCGGCGGAGGCTTCTCGAGGTCCCGCCCGAGCGATTCTTTGTTCGCTTCTTGTCGTCTTGTCGAGTTCTCTTCTATCTTCCTTTGCAATCACATCAGGATTCACCATATGTCGTGGGTTGGGGTGGTACACGACAGGGTTTCAGGATACCAGCTTGCTTTATTGCAGCAGTGTATCTACCTTTATACAGTTCTGGGTGACACATGTACATGCAGCATTGGTTTACCACTATCATAACAACTCATGATTAAACACACAGCCACATGTCTTAATACAATAGGTTAACACTCCTAACAGGAAACCCACTCTGTGTTACAGTCCTACTGTCCATGGTTAACCCTCTGCCAGGTGTAAGAAGTTCCATCTTTGGTATTTCAGCTTACAGAGCCCAGAGCCAGCTGGGCTCCCCCACATCTGGGAATATTTTACATCCCACTGGTTCCTTTTATACCCTTTCCTGTCCCTCCAGAGCACAGCGAAGGACCCAGGGGCTTCGGCTGCTTGTCCATGACCCTCTCCTGCTCTGACACCAACCTATGCTCCTTGGGGTTTGTGTTTGGTTAGTCCCTTTTTCCTGTTGTACCCCCAGACCCCCAGATGCCACAGGGACTGCCCTGTGTGCCCCCTGCCTCTCCCAGCCCCTGGGGGGGCACCCCAGAGTGCTCCAATCTGCCCACATGGAGGGGGTGAAGGGGATCTCCTGAGCAGAGACCTCCCAGGAGCCTCCTGAGCCGCTCTGCTGGACATGGGAACAGACACACATGAGGTCACAGAGTAGCTTTGCTGAAGGGGTTTATTGATCATTCAGGGGAAATGGCCCAGGGCTGCCAGGGAATCAAGGCGGTCCCCCAGGGATGATCATCTCCTCATGCCACTGGAGAGGGACACGACACAGTTCCAGTCCTGAAAGACAGAGCCCAAAATGTGACCCTTGATGTCCAGTGGCACATGAGAGGGGCCTTGTCCTGACCCCTCTCCCTGCAGGTGCTGCTCACCTCAGACATTCAGGGATGCAGCCACGCGTTTGTCACGAACAAGACCCACCACCTTCTCAACCACAGGAGGCTGGGGAGAAAAACAGGCTCAGAGACACACTGGGCTGAACTGGGATGTACTGGGAGCCAGGAGAAGCAGCGAGGCCCTTGGGGAAGGTGCTTTGGGCTGAAATGGGGTCCAGGTGCTTGTGTGGTGCTGTCTGGGAGCAGTGGGGGGTCCTGGCAAGGAGGCACAACTGGGGGAGGGGCTGATCCTGGGGCATCTGGGGGGGTCCTGTGGTGTCAGGGATTGGAATGCATCGGGGGCCCTGGGGAAGTGGGTTCCAGGGAAACTTCTGAGTGGCAAGGGTGTTGTCTGAGGTGGCAATAGGGGTGCACTGGGGTATACTGGGGCAGACTGGGATGGCAGGGAGTGTCATGGCCATGTGAGGGAGGGTCTCAGTCCAGCAGAACTCCTGGTACCCACCTGAGCTGTCTTCAGGATCTCAACGTCCACTAAATCAACCTGGAGAGAGACCAGGAGCCCTCACTGGTCACTGGGATGTCCCCCGTGCCAGCAAGGGATGGGGGGACCGAAGTGTCCCCCAGTTCCCAGACTGGATGCCCTCCAATCCCACCGGCCCACTTACCTCCCGGAGATCATTTTGGGTTCCTGCCAAGAGTGCCTGGGGAAGGAGAGCAAAGGTTGCTCAGGATTGGCCCTTGTGGGGCCGGGGGAGGGACAGGGGTGTCCCCAGTCCCCCCAGCCCATGGATGACCTCTGGTCTGAGGGGCAAAATCCCCCGAGTCCCACCCCACCCAGTTTCAGCTGCAACCCCCCTGTTCCTGCAGGGACCAGGGTGGGGATGGGCACAAGGAGAGCCAGGGGAATTCAGGGCCTCCAAGGAGGATGGTGGGAAGGAGGAGGGGACCCAAAGACACTGAACTGGGGGCAACTGGGGAGCCCACGGGACTGGGATGGGGGGGTTGAAGGGGCACTGTGTGGGATGCAGGTGAGGGGAAAGGAATTCAAGTGTAGGGACACGGGGACTGCAAGGGAGAGGCTTGGTGGGGACAGAAGGAGGATTGAGGGATGAGGACAAAAACAAAGGCACTGGGAGATGGTTGGGAGTGGAGAGTGAGTCAAGGAATGGTCTTGGGAGGTACCACTGCAGTGGCCTGGCTGAAAGGCAAAGGACTGAGGGGAAAGACAGAAAGAAAAGCTGTGGGAATGGTCAACAGGAGGATGTTTAGGGACCCTGGGGAGGACACAGAGCAGATCCTGGGGAGGAGATGCCTGAGGGGATCAAAAAGGATGGGATGGGAGGCCCAAGAGGGTGGGATTTGGGAGCACCATTAAAAGAAACAGGTGGGGACCCTCCCAGCAATTTATAGTGAACCTCCCTTGTGAGGGCCCTTCCTGGTCAGGTTCCCTGAGCATCTGGGGCTCTGGGCACAGGAAGATTTGCAGTGGAAGTGGAGTGAAGAGAGGGAAGAAGAGGAGGGAGAAGCTGCAGTGCCCAGCACTGGAGGTCCAGGAGAGCTGAGGATCCTCTGGACTGGGAAAGGGAGAGGCCAAGGCAAAGAGTTTTGGGATAACAGCCACAATTCCATCCTGCAGCAGAGCTGCTCTCCTGCAGACAGGAGCCATCCCCAGCCCTGAGCCCATCCCCGTGGCACGGGGGCCTCACCTTGGCATCTGCTGAGGGGCTCAGCAGGATGGTGAAGAGCAGGGCCACGCTGAGCACAGCGACCTTCATCTTCCTCTCCCCCTGGGCAGCGCTGGGTGAGGCTGCACAGGGAGAGGAGCACATTTATCCCTGCTGGGACTCCTCCCTGCCCCCTCCCCGAGAGCCCCCAGGGAAAATCCCAGCTGGGCACAGACCCCAGCCCTGGCCACAAGCCCAGGCCTGGCACAGAGTCCATCCCCTCCCCAGCACGGATCCAGCCACCTTCCCTGGCATCTGTCCAGCTTCCTGCATGGGGCAGCTGCCCCTGGAAGGGCCCAGGCACCTGGGGGTGCCAAAGGGGTGGGCAGGGAGCTGAAAGCAGATGGATACCCTGTGGGGACAATCCCCACTCCAACACAATCCATCCAACAACTACCCCCAAAGCCTGATCCACCCATGTCCTGGTGCCCCTCCAATCCCACAGCTTTTCCCACCCCAGAGCTGGCCCAGCCCCAGACCGGCTTGTCTGTCCACAACTGTCCCTGTTCCCACTCCTGCCCCATGGGGAAAGAAGGGGGCTGCCACTGAACATGATTTGGGAAAATCCCACCTCCTGAGGTGGGAGAACAATGGGGGATGTGGGCAGTGGGAACAGTCATGTGACTGGGATCTCCAGGCACTGGAGGCACTGGGGAGCACTGGGAATGTTGGGCACCTGGAGACAAGGGTTAGGCTTGGGGAATTGCTCGGCTGTGGCACTTCCCAAATCCAGCCCACCCCATTTCCCAGCACTGCAGGCCCCAAATGGGTCCAGTCTCCAGCCCCAGAGCAGAGCCCAGAGGGGAAGATCCCCTGCCCTGGCCCTCCCTTTGTCACACCTGGGGCCACCCACATCACCTGGGTCCCCCTAGGGGTTCAAGGGACCCCCTCCCCAAGAAGGCTCCCAGTCCAGCTCTGTCCCTGGCTGGGTCTTGGCCACAGCTCCCCACAGGCCCTTGTCCCCACACAGTGTCTCTCCAGGGCCCTGAGCCCACGCCAGCTCTGGCCCTGGGCAGGGTGTGGCCATGCAGAGGGACAGGGTGAAGAGGGTGCTTGTCCCCAGGCAGCCACTTGGAGCTAATTGGGCAAACAGAGCTCTCCTGTCAGCAGGAGGGGTGTTTCTCCCCTCCCAGCCCCTCTGATAAGCCCTGTTTACCCATGGCCTGAGGCAGCAGGAAGCCATTCCCCAATCCTGGGGCTTTCCAGCCCTGTCTGATCCAGGCAGTCTGTGAAGGGGGCAGGTTAACATAGCCTGGACACCTGGGCTCCCCCCAGGCCTGGCAGAGCTGGGGGCACGGGCAGGAGCAGGTCCTGGGGCACCCCACACACCTGGGGCTCCCTTGCTGCCCTCAGGACAGGCTGGAGCCCAGAGGTGGGGGCAGTGCCCAAGGCCCTGCTGAACTCCAGGCACACAATACCCACAGCTCTGCTCTCATCCAGCCAGCCAGCTGTGCCATCCTAGATGGCAATCAGGTGGGTCAAGCAAGATTGTCCCTGGGTAAATCCATGCTGACCACTCCTGATCCCCTTCCTGTCATCCACGTGCTCCGAGATGGCCTCCAGGATGAGCCATTCCAGCCCCTGTCCAGGGATGGAGGTGGGGCTGATGGGCCTGCAGCTCCCTGGGTCCTTCTTGCCCTTTTGGAAGAGTAGGATGACACTGGCTTTCTTCCAGCCCTCAGGCCCCTGTCCTGACTGACAGAGCCTTTCAAAGATGATCAGCAATGGCATCCCTGAGGTGTCTTCCTCAGTTCTCCCAAAGGATTCTGACAGAGTCTATGGACTTGTAGAGGCCAAATTTGCCCAGGAGATCTCAACCCCAAACCCCCTTGAGCACAGGAAAGTCTTTCTTCTACTATTTCTTTTCACTGCCTTCCTGGGTCAGAGATTCCTCAGGGCTGGTTTTCTATTCCAGAAGGGGTGACTCCACCACTCCCCATCCTGGCCTGCTTTGCTAAAAATCATGGAACCATTAATGACAACATTCCAACCCTGGAGCCACCCCACCATCTCTCTGGGGAGATCAAGGTCTCCCAATTGCACAGGATCTCTAAATCTGTGTTTCTTTCCCCATCTGGTGCTTTGCTCTCCAGCCACTTCACTGAGGTGTTGGAGAGGGTCTGTTTGCCAGGAGGGCTGCAAGAGGTCACCCCCTTGTCAGGCCTTTGGGGCCACTCCCTGGGCTGCTGGACCTTCCTGGAAGTTTCCCCACTGGAGCCTTGTCTTGCTGCCTGGGTGGTCTCCAGAACTCTGCCCTTCCCATGTCTTTCCTAGTTTAAATCCCTCCTTCCCAGGTTGCCTCAGACACCTGTGTCCCATTTCTTGAGGTGGATCCTGTGTCTCCCAATCCCCTGTTGATCTTAGAACAGGGTGCCATGGTTCCTCTGGAAACATTCTCTGTCTGATGTGTGCCACAGTCATTCAAGCTGTGCTTCCCAATCTCCATCCACTTCCCAATCCATCCAGCAGCCCGTGGGACTGGAAAATAATGCTCTGGTTTAGTGCTCTGCCTACGAGGGTGTGAGGAGAAGTATTTTTAGGAGTCCCAAGCTGGGGATCAAAGGGTCTGGTGGTGAAAACACATTTTGGGTTCCGAAGGCAGAGGAGGGTTTGCCTGATCCGCAGGGAATCCCAGGTGTCCCTGGGCTTGTTCCCATGATGATACAGATACCTGTCATGGCTTCAAAGAAGTAAAAATACACTGAGAAGTGGTTCCTGGGAACTGTCAATGACTGTGATTTTTGTTTGATGTTCCAGGGCATTTGTTAAAGGTTGTGTTTCTCCCTTTCTGGGACACTGTGGGGACAGAACAGATCTGTTGTGGGGCAGCTGGGGAAACATTCCAGGCAACCGCCTTGACTGTTTGCTCTGGAACTTGCCCAGGGAGGCAACAGTGCCCAGGAAGATTTTCCTCTGGACCCTTTCTGCTTTGTGCCCCATTTCTTAGAGACTGGCAGAGTGTGCCAGTGGGGGATTATTGCCCAGATGCACACGTGCCATGACATCATCTGTGTGCTGGATTGGTCTTGACAGGAATTAAGGGACTGTCCACAGGGTCATCACTGAGGAAGATTGGTGGAGGAGAGGTCCAGGCTGCCTTGGAGACACCAGTCAGGGGGATGGCATTGCACACCAGCTGAACACATGTGCCTGAGGGAAACGAGCTGGGCAGGCTTGGAGGCTCCCAGTGCAGGTGGATTGGCCATTCAGCTGCAGGAACTGAATGGGAACCCCACTGCCTCCCCCGGGGCTGTGTCTCGGCAGATGGCTCAGTATTTAAGGATGTCTTCCCCTCTCCTACCCACCAATGTCTCAACCAGGAGGAGCTGACCTTTGCTCCAGGGAAAGGCATCGGTGGCACAGCCCACGTGTCACCCCGAGGTTCTGTCTGTGGGACTGGGGCTTGGACATGAGGGAGTGGGATGGGGAACCTCCCTGGAGACTGGAAGCTCAGGTCCAGAAACTGGAAGGAAAACCAAAGGCCAAAAGCATTTCTGCAGGAGAACTCCTGCTCCAGTGTCTGTTGGGCAGAGGAGAAGGGCTGGTCTCACTTTTGACCCTGCTCAAGGCACTTCTGCTTTGCAGTAACAAACCCCAGAAATCAATACCCTGAGCAGGAACAGGGTCAGCCCGGCCTCAGAAAGGGACACTGCGGGTTCCTGGGATGTGTGGGCTCAATTGCCTGGCATATCAGCTGCACACGAACATAAATGTCTGGTGGGCACTGTGCAGAGTGAGCTCTGAAACATCCAGTGACAAAGGGGCAGAATCCATCTTTTTTTTGGAGAGATGGGAGGATCCCATGTCTTGACTGTGTTTGAAGCTGAGGATGCTCTCACTGGGAAAGAGTGGCCAAAGCTTCCTGTTGTGACTGGACTGGAGGCCCCGTTCATCCTCCATTCATGCCTGGATCAGAAAGGGCTGGAAAGCCCCAGGATTGGGGAATGGCTTCCTGCTGCCTCAGGCCATGGGTAAACAGGGCTTATCAGAGGGGCTGGGAGGGGAGAAACACCCCTCCTGCTGACAGGAGAGCTCTGTTTGCCCAATTAGCTCCAAGTGGCTGCCTGGGGACAAGCACCCTCTTCACCCTGTCCCTCTGCATGGCCACACCCTGCCCAGGGCCAGAGCTGGCGTGGGCTCAGGGCCCTGGAGAGACACTGTGTGGGGACAAGGGCCTGTGGGGAGCTGTGGCCAAGACCCAGCCAGGGACAGAGCTGGACTGGGAGCCTTCTTGGGGAGGGGGTCCCTTGAACCCCTAGGGGGACCCAGGTGATGTGGGTGGCCCCAGGTGTGACAAAGGGAGGGCCAGGGCAGGGGATCTTCCCCTCTGGGCTCTGCTCTGGGGCTGGAGACTGGACCCATTTGGGGCCTGCAGTGCTGGGAAATGGGGTGGGCTGGATTTGGGAAGTGCCACAGCCGAGCAATTCCCCAAGCCTAACCCTTGTCTCCAGGTGCCCAACATTCCCAGTGCTCCCCAGTGCCTCCAGTGCCTGGAGATCCCAGTCACATGACTGTTCCCACTGCCCACATCCCCCATTGTTCTCCCACCTCAGGAGGTGGGATTTTCCCAAATCATGTTCAGTGGCAGCCCCCTTCTTTCCCCATGGGGCAGGAGTGGGAACAGGGACAGTTGTGGACAGACAAGCTGGTCTGGGACCTGGGTCAGCTCTGGGGTGTCCCAGAGGGAAAGCTGTGGGATGGGAGGGGCACCAGGACATGGGTGGATCAGGCTTTGGGGGCAGTTGGAGGATGGATTGTGTTGGAGTGGGGATTGTCCCCACAGGGTATCCATCTGCTTTCAGCTCCCTGCCCACCCTCCTTGGCACCCCCAGGTGCCTGGGCCCTTCCAGGGGCAGCTGCCCCTGCAGGAAGCTGGACAGATGCCAGGGAAGGTGGCTGGATCCGTGCTGGGGAGGGGATGGACTCTGTGCCAGGCCTGGGCTTGTGGCCAGGGCTGGGGTCTGTGCCCAGCCGGGATTTTCCCTGGGGGCTCTCGGGGAGGGGGCAGGGAGGAGTCCCAGCAGGGATAAATGTGCTCCTCTCCCTGTGCAGCCTCACCCAGCGCTGCCCAGGGGGAGAGGAAGATGAAGGTCGCTGTGCTCAGCGTGGCCCTGCTCTTCACCATCCTGCTGAGCCCCTCAGCAGATGCCAAGGTGAGGCCCCCATGCCACAGGGATGGGCTCAGGGCTGGGGATGGCTCCTGTCTGCAGGAGAGCAGCTCTGCTGCAGGATGGAATCGTGGCTGTGATCCCAAAACTCTTTGCCTTGGCCTCTCCCTTTCCCAGTCCAGATGATCCTCAGCTCTCTGGACCTCCAGTGCTGGGCACTGCAGCTTCTCCCTCCTTTTATTCCCTCTCTTCACTCCACTTCCACTGCAAATCTTCCTGTGCCCAGAGCCCCAGATGCTCAGGGAACCTGACCAGGAAGGGCCCTCACAAGGGAGGTTCACTATAAATTGCTGGGAGGGTCCCCACCTGTTTCTTTTAATGGTGCTCCCAAATCCCACCCTCTTGGGCCTCCCATCCCATCCTTTTTGATCCCCTCAGGCATCTCCTCCCCAGGATCTGCTCTGTGTCCTCCCCAGGGTCCCTAAACATCCTCCTGTTGATCATTCCCACAGCTTTTCTTTCTGTCTTTCCCCTCAGTCCTTTGCCTTTCAGCCAGGCCACTGCAGTGGTACCTCCCAAGACCATTCCTTGACTCACTCTCCACTCCCAACCATCTCCCAGTGCCTTTGTTTTTGTCCTCATCCCTCAATCCTCCTTCTGTCCCCACCAAGCCTCTCCCTTGCAGTCCCCGTGTCCCTACACTTGAATTCCTTTCCCCTCACCTGCATCCCACACAGTGCCCCTTCAACCCCCCCATCCCAGTCCCGTGGGCTCCCCAGTTGCCCCCAGTTCAGTGTCTTTGGGTCCCCTCCTCCTTCCCACCATCCTCCTTGGAGGCCCTGAATTCCCCTGGCTCTCCTTGTGCCCATCCCCACCCTGGTCCCTGCAGGAACAGGGGGGTTGCAGCTGAAACTGGGTGGGGTGGGACTCGGGGGATTTTGCCCCTCAGACCAGAGGTCATCCATGGGCTGGGGGGACTGGGGACACCCCTGTCCCTCCCCCGGCCCCACAAGGGCCAATCCTGAGCAACCTTTGCTCTCCTTCCCCAGGCACTCTTGGCAGGAACCCAAAATGATCTCCGGGAGGTAAGTGGGCCGGTGGGATTGGAGGGCATCCAGTCTGGGAACTGGGGGACACTTCGGTCCCCCCATCCCTTGCTGGCACGGGGGACATCCCAGTGACCAGTGAGGGCTCCTGGTCTCTCTCCAGGTTGATTTAGTGGATGTTGAGATCCTGAAGACGGCTCAGGTGGGTACCAGGAGTTCTGCTGGACTGAGACCCTCCCCTCACATGGCCATGACACTCCTGGCCATCCCAGTCTGCCCCAGTATACCCCAATGCACCTTTCCCATTTACCCTAATTCCCCTGTCTCCCAGTACATCCCAGTTCAGCCCACTGTGTCCCTAACCCTGCCTTTGTCCCCAGCCCCCTGTGGTTGAGAAGGTGGTTGATCTTGTTCGTGAGAAACGCCTGGCTGCATCCCTGGAGAGCTGAGGTGAGCAGCGCCTGCAGGGAGAGGGGGCAAGACAAGGCCCCTCTCATGTTGAAGTGGATGATGTGGGGTGATGTTTTGGGCTCTGTCTTTCAGGACTGGTGGTGACACCCCTGCCCTGTCCCCCTCCAGTGGCATGAGGAGATGAACATCCCTGAAAGAACCCCCTGATTCCCACAGAGCCCAGGGCCATTTCCCCTGAATTATCAATAAATCCCTTCAGCAAAGCTACTCTCCCTGATCCTGTGTGTGTGTTCCCATCTCCATGTGTGTCCCTGTGTCCCTGTCCCCTCCCCACTCCAGCCCCTGCACATCCAGTGCCTCTCTGGCCACACCCCTGCCATGAGCAGAGCGGCTCAGGGGGCTCCTGGGGGTCCTTGCACACAAGATCCCCTTCACCCCCTCCATGTGCATCCTGAGCAGTGCAGGTTGTGACATCATGGAGTGTCCCTCCTGGGGGCTGGGACAGGCAAGGGGCACACGGGGCAGCCCCTGGAGAACCTGGACCTTCACTGTGCTCTGGGAGGGATGGGAAAGGGAATAAAAGGAGCCAGTGGGATGCCAAATATTCCCAGATATCAATACAGGCTCGGGGATGAAGGAAACGAGAGCAGCCCTGTGTAGAAGGACATGGGCATAGTGGTGGATGAAAAGCAGGATGTGACCCAGCAATGGGAGCTCACAGCCCAGAAAGCCCCCGTGTCCTGGGCTCATCCCACAGCGTGGGCAGCAGGGGAGGGGCGGGTTCTGCCCCTCTGCCCCGCTCAGGTGAGACCCCACCTGCAGCGCTGCCTCCAGCTCTGGGCTCCTCTGGGTGTCTGTAACGCACCCCCCGGAATGGGAATGGCTCTTGGGGATTTCCCTGCCAGCCCTGGCATCTCCTGCAGCTCCATGGGGTCCTCAGCACAGCAAAGGCAGGGACCTCTTGGGGCAGTTCCAGAGGAGGCCCCCAAGGTGATCAGAGGGCTGGAGCACCTCTCTGCTGGAGACAGGCTGAGAGAGTGGGGGCTGTTCATCCTGGAGAAGAAAAGGCTGTGGGGACACCTCCTTGGGGCCTTCCAGTACTTCAAGGAGGCTTATTAGAAACATGAAGGCAAAGGCTTCAGTAGGGCCTGTCACAATAGGACAGGGGGTGAGGTGTTTAAACTAAAAAGAGGAAGTTCAGACTAGAGATAAAGAGGAAATATTTTATAGTGGGAATGCTGAAACACAGGAACAGCTCAGGGGGCTCCTGGGGGTCTCTGCACATGAGAACCCCCTCACACTCTTAAGGGAACTTCCCAGTCTCACCATTCCCAGAACTCCCTGGCAGTCACTCTCCCACCAGCCCAGACTGGCACTGCTCACACTGAGGCCCCTTCCCAGCAGCAGCAGCTCCAGTGACCTGACAGGTCCCCTGTGACTCCCCACACCCCCCACTCTCACAGTCAGACCAGGTTTCCTCACTGCTTCCACCCCAGGTTTCCCATGACAGAGTCTCATGTCTGAAAAACAGTAAACCAATTTATTCCTGGTGCAGTAACACAGGAACAGGCTGAGCTGGTGCCTCAAGGAGGGACCCCCAAATAAGGACCCCATGGGGTTTTATCTCCTCACAGTCCAAGCACACAAAACACTTGCTCTTCCTGCTGAGTCCTCGGCTTCTGCCGTGTCTCCAAGTGTCCTCTCACTTGGCTGCTCCAGGGTCAGCAGCTCACGGCCTTTTGTCTGAGGCCCCGTCACCCAGAGCTCATCCCACAATTCCAACTGCAGCTGCTCCCCGAGCCACCAGCACCCAAGGGATTCCTCAACTCCTGAGTGTTACTGCAGGTGAGGGAAACAAGAGGCAGCAAATGAAGTTAAGAAGTGACACAATCCCCAGCTCTGGGAAGTCTGCGATTTTTAACTGGGCATCAGCTTCCCTTTGTCACTGTTATGTGCTATCTGTGCATCAAGAGAAGGTTTTGTGAGGGTGGTTTCCAGAGAAAGATCCAAATGAGTTGATACTTAAGGGAACAAAGAGGCAAAGAGCCTCTGTACCCTGCACAGTGGAGCTGCTGGTGCAGCCTCAGCAGCCTGAACCAGAGGTGGAAGGAAACAGCTTGCAAATAAAGCTGCAGAAATGAACAACTTCCATGAGTTGCCACCAGAGCAACAGGACATTTGGGATGGCTTCAGCGTGGAAAGAAGACTTTCCCTATTTTTATGGGCAAAGCACATGCATTAAAGGAAAAAACATCCATGACAGGAAAAAAAAAATACCACTGTAGTTCCATTACAGTGTCAAACCACCAGGTAATGGAAGTCACGAGCTTGTCCCATGGTGCTTGTTCAGGGTGTGACAGATGATGTGACGGCAGCTGTGAGTGACATCTTGGTGGCTCTGGCCCGCTCCTGCTGCCACTGTGCTGTGTCCAAACTCCAGAGCCACCTGAAGGCCACGGGGCAGGGCCCTGGTGACACCGTGCTCCTCACCTTGGGCAAAAGTGGCCGCAGCTCCGGCACGGCACTCTCGGCCCCCTGGTTTGGGCAGGGGGCTGTGGTCATGGGGAGGTCCCTCCCTTTCCCAAAAGCTTCGTGTTGGACTGGGGGGTACAAAGTTGCTGTGCCTCCTTGCTCTGAGCCAGGGCCAGCCAGTGCTCTGCCTTATCAACCCAGTCCCAGTTCCTGCAGGGTAGGAACCCGCTGGGAAAGACCCACAGGGTCTCTGCCCCTCTCTGTCCCCCTCATTTGCCTCAAGGACTTCCCTTAGGGAAGCAGCTCTCCCCACACCCTCTGGCTCATCCCGCACGGCCCAGCAGCCCCAGCCTTGCCAGGGAACAGCCCCAATCTCCTGTGTCTCTCCCTACTCCTCTCAGTGCCTGTCTCTGCCTTCTCCGCAGCCCTGCGGTGCATCCCCTTCGTGGGAACGCCCCTCTCGCCCTGCCGTGCCCAGTCGGGTGTGGAGGAGCCGGATCCTGTGCGCCGTCTGCGGTGCTGAGTGTTGGCTCCTTGGCCGGGATCCCGGGGACAGGGGCTGGAGTGGCCTTGGATGCCTCCCTGTGATCTCAGAGGGAACATGGTGAGTGTCAGCCTGCTGCAAGGTCAGGCTTTGGCGATCCCGAACTGCTGGGAGTGAGCAGAAGGAGCGGGGGAAGCCTGGGAGGTTCCTGTGGGCAGGATGTGGCAGTGCTGCCTGTGGAGGAGCTGCAGGGTCCCCTCCCCAGTGCTGCCTGTGGAGGAGCTGCCGAGTCCCTTCCCCAGTACAGGAACTCCTGGGTCCCTTCCCACAGCTTTGTTCCTTGGCTTTGCTTTGGGCTTAAAAGGGTGAGTACCTGGGAGGGGAAGAGCCGGGGTGCAGTGGAAGAGGCTGGAGGGAAACAGCCACTTAGGAGGGAAAGGTGCGATGGGGAGGAGGAGAGAAACAGCGAGGTGTTTGAATGCGGATACCTCGGGGCACACGTGGGCTTGGACCCAGAGCTGGTCCTGGGCTGAGCCCGGGACTGTCTGTAAAGCTCGGCTTGGGGAAGGGTGCAAGGGACCTTCCTCATTGCAGAGTCTCGAGTGCTCCCTTTTCTCTTCTCCTGGCACAGTTGTGAAACAATGGTCAAAAGGGGTCAATATGTATTTCTGCACCCAGCAGCGACACCCCTTCCCTGGCAGCTGGGAATGCAGCTCTCTGAAGACATTTACCCCATCTTCCATTAAGTGCTGGTCGATTGGCTGGGCTGCGAGGAGGGAGAGGAGAGAGGTGCTGCTTCCCAGGCCTTGGGCTGCAGCTGGGATGGCCACGTCAGTGGGTCCATCTGTGCCTGGTGGGATGTGAGGAGAGGGGGGCTGGGAAGGGCTGTCTGGGTGAGGAAGCACCCCAAGCCAGGAGCCTGCCAGCACTGTGCCCGAGGCTGGGGGCTCCCTGTAGGGACACAGCCAAGTCCTGGGCCCCTTCTGCAGGGAGGCCTGGGGTGCCAGCACGGGGACAAGCTGCTCTCTCTGCTCTGGAGGGAGCCCTTCTCCTGCAGGGCAGAAGAGAAGGGGAACCCCCCCCAGCAGAGAGGACAGACTGACCTTCAGCCCTCCCAGCAGAGCCTGTGCTTTCCCTCTCCAGGACAAGCAGGATGTCCTCAGGGTGTGACTGCTGTGACAGAGGTCCTTCCTCATGAGGAGCAGCACTGAGAGCAGCCCTGGGAGCGGCTCCTCTGGCTCCAAGACCAGGAGGGCTGAGACACCCCCAGATCACTGTCACAGGTGGGAGTGAAAGGCTTAGACAAAATTTATTACAGAAGCCCTGCTGTTGAGTCACAAGGTGCAGAAAGGACCCCCCTTGCTTTCTAAACTCCTTCTCAGAGAGGAGTCTCAGTGTGGCTGGATCCAATCTTAGCCTCAGATCATGTCAATAGTTTAAATTTGAGGAATTACAGAGCTGTGATTGAACCACTTTTGTCCTGCAGGTTTTAATGATGACAAACTGAGACTATTTATATAAAATAAATCATTTATTAGTACAAATGATCAGACAAATGAACAGATGAGTGAACAGTGGGAAGATCTTAATCAGAATTATTTACTGCACAATATAAAGGCTAAAACTACTACTAGTATAGGTAAGATAGGATAGTGCTCTACTGAAGCAATTATTGAAGCAATTATATTCAAGCTAACAGAAGGGAAATAATCATTAAATAGAGATTTGATGTAACTCACCCATACCAACGCTTGTGGGGAGATCTCCTGCTCAAGGAGTATCCCTGGGGGGTCCCCAGCCCAAGGGAGGAATCTCCACACATACACCCCAAGAGGGGTTATGTTTGAAGAACCTGACTGTCGGAAAGTGGACTGGACTTTTATAGTATAAAGTGATTGACTGCTAGTCACAAATTTACAGGCCAGCCACCAGCTAATCTGCCACATCCAACTTCAAAAAGCGGGATGAGTGTTTGGAGTTTGGTGAACCAGGCTGGTTTTAGCATAATTCAACTCCAAAACCCAGCACCATGGCACCACCAGTAACTCCTCACAGACAGCTTGCACGAGAGCTTGCACTGTGTGCATTTTCTGATGGGATTCCAGGCCTTATCGGGGTGGGCCCTCCTGCCACAGCCCACCCCTGGACTACAGTCAATCATCTTTACCTCATGAAGTGGTAGTGCAGGTACCTCTTGCCTCCATGCTATAAAAGCGTCCACTGCATAGGGGAGCCTTATTGCTAAGTATGTTGAGATACATCAATCTCCCGAGTTTTACTGTTTTATTTTAACTCATGGAGTTTAAAAGGGGCCTAGATCCCATTGCCATTACGTGGATGGCAGATGTGTAAGCAGCTGTTTCCCACAGTCTGCCACAGTGGGGACTTTTGTTCAGAAGCATGAATGAGGAGGTTACCCAGATCTGCCTCACCATCTGCCTGGAATGAGCGCCTTCCTCTTGCAAATTCCTCCCTTCTGTGCTTATCTCAGGTTCTCACAGTCTGCACAGCGGGGATTATTTGTCCAGTGGCTTCTCTTTCAGCAAGTTCCTTCTGTGGCTTTGACAGGGTTTTGAGACAGGCAACTGCCTTTGAGTCCTTACACCACCCCATGGCTCAAACAGTGTCTTCCAGGGACTCTTCCTCAGTTCATGGCCTGTCCATCAGGGTGTGCATAGAAAAGACAGAGGGGAAAAGACAGAAACAGCAGAAACAACAACAAGAGTAATCATACCACAACATCAGCTATTCCAATCATTAAAAATGTAAATCCAATTGCAGCCATCAACCTCTCATCAGCCACTGCCCCCACCCCGTGAGTCCCAAGGATGAGAATATGGACATCAGCCAGGAATTGGGGCCAATTCCTTGAAGCCAGTCCTTGGGTTGGAGTGATTGGAAAAGTTCTGATGTTTGATCAGCCATTTCTTTCATTTTGGCTCATGTTTCTTCAATTGATGCCGTTACACTGTGAATGGCAGTGCAACATTCAGTAAGATTTAACATTGCACACATCCCTTGTTCCTTTAACAATAACATATCTAATGCCAACCAATTCTGTAAAGCCATTTTTGACACTCACTGGACTTGCAAGTTCAGCTCTCTGAACACACCCCTGGACCAGTTACTGAGGGCATGCACCTGCCATGTGGTATTTTCCAAGGCCCACTGGTGTTGTGTTATAACTGTAGAAGGTGCAATAAATACCCAAAGATGAAAATCTGTCTTTTGCCCAACCATTTAATAATCAGGGGCACGTACAAAGCTGATCCAGTCTCAGCTTTGCTCAGGACAACTCAGTTCCTGCCATGTCCTTCCTTGCCAAAGGGTAAGGAGAGACACAATTTGGGCAAATGGATGGGATACCCCACACCTTAGACCAGAGTGATGGGTCAGAAACACCCCCAAGCTGAGCCAAGTGGTGCAGGAGAGCTGCTTGTCTTGCAAGTCCAGGTGTCTGTCATGTACATTTGGGGCTTAAAATGAGTCACAGAATTACCCAGCAGGTATTGATTCTTAAATCCCATAGAGGGGGATCCCCAACAAATACACACCATGAATTAAGACACGTATTCTTCAGCCAAGGCTCAAAGGGGATCTCCAGGTCTCACAGTAAATTGGTTACCTTTGCACACCAGAACAAGTGTGAATGGGTTTGTAAGGAGCTGTGTTCATACAGTTCAAAGGCTTTAAAATAGGGTTCCCTCTTGGCCACATCCACACAGGGTTGGAAGAATTTTTAGGCAATGTTCCTGCCCCGCTGGGTAATTCTACACACCATGAAAAATTAACATCTGGTGTACAAAGTTCTTATACATATAAAAATATATATACAATATTTACAATATAAAAAAGTTTTCATATAAGCACACCTTTACATGGGGCCTATACTCCATTCTCCAGGGGACAGAGTACAGGGGATAGCTCTGCTGTGATTTAGTCTTGACACAAAACAAAAAGCTGTGCCTTTACTGTTGGTGGGGTCATAAATGAAATTAATTCCCTTTCAAATTTAATCGTATTATACCAAGTTGCTTTTCCTTTTATGTTTTTTAGTGGGCAAATTACCCTCATCACACTCCTTTGCAATTGCTGCTACAGTAAATTGTGCCCAAAGTTTAGAAGCATGTGGGGTGCAGAATGTACTATAGTTACCATCCTGATTAGCATAAATAAAAGAAGAGATGTAAAGTAAAAAAACCTGCTTAGGACACACGGTAGGAAACCCCATAGTACATCAGACATGTTCAAGTGAGAATACAAGTGTTTCCAAAACTGGTTACAGGTCCTGAGAGCTGGTAAAAGGCCTTCCTGTATTTTATCCATGTCCCATTTGCAGTCCATGGCCATCCCTCCTTCTGGTTTAGGAAGGGGCACTCAACCATTCCCTATGTAATATTTTCTTTTGCTTTGTTAAGATTATTTAGTTCACTCATTAATATCTCTGAAAAATTTAGCCAAATCATAATAAATCTAACTCCTTCTGAGGCAGAATGGGAAGGTTAATACATATTTATATGATTCCAAATATGCATAAATTCCTGTACCAACTCCCAGGTTAAATTTGATTGAATTTTCTGAGACAAACATATATCCATAAGAAAAAAGCTTTCTCCACCTCATTCTTTTTAGCAAAAAGACAACAAAAACTTAGCTAAAATCAAACTGGCAATACATAGAATGGTTTGTCCTATATAATCCTACTAATATTTTGAGTTCTCAACAAGTCACTTGCGGTGAAAACACAAACAAATCACAAACATTAATAAACTGACAGCACAAGCAATTAGGAGGCAGTTAAAAGTTCCACTGGTTTCAGGCAGCTGGGTCTCACCTGTCAGCAGCTTCCTATAAAAAGTGAAAATTTGGCCTACTAGACTGATCATTAAAAAGAAGAAAAAAATGTCTGCATGATGCTACTAAAGCAGCAAGTAACCAAAAGTTAAAAGGGCCTAAAGGAAAAATGATTATCACATCTGGGCTGTCTGTGAGCCTTCTCAGGTAAATCTGCTGGCAGCTGCCCTGCTTGGAACTCGTTCCTGTGATCTTCAGTGAGGGGGAATGCTGGCATTCCTGGAAAAACAAAACAACACAAACTTCCCCTGTTTTTCAGGGGGGTGTCCTCTGGTTGGCAGAGCAGCTGGTAAAGGCCAAGCATTGGTATTTAATTGTCTGTAATAAAGTGCCCAGGTAAGAGAATGAGAAGGGAAGTGTGAGACCACTCCTCCAGTGCTGGAGCACAGCTGTGCTGGTACTGGGGTTCTGAGGTTTGCAACATTTAATACTGCAGCTGTTAGGGGAGCCAAATTAGCTACAGCTTCAGCAATTCTATTCTGTGTTGCAGCAACACCCCAGCACTGTGAGAGCACAGTCCCTGCGTTTCCTTTAGGGTTGAGATTAACAGCTTTCCACTTCTCAGCCAGGAGTCATAAAGTAACCTGAACAGTCTGGCAAATCACACTTGCTCTGTTTACTGCAGTGATTTGAACTCTTTGTTACCTGGGAAGCACACCTGGCCTCTCAGCATCCCACTGCTTTAATACTGACCAGATTTCAATCTCACCTGATTTATGGCCAGACCTTCACATCTCCATAGCTGTATACAGCACCATTTCAGTAGCAGTTTGCTGACCCTGACAATTGTTTGTGGTTTCAATTTTAATTATGGGTAGTAATGTTACTTCCTCATCATCAGATGTCAGTGCAAACGTTAGGGTTTGCTCTTTATCAGAATAACACTCATTCACTGTCCCCCAGCTCCTCCACTGAACACAAAAGGTCTGAGTCAAGGGTTCTACATCCTGCAATTCTTCACTCAGATTCTCTCTCATGTGCATTCCAAAGCTCTGTGTGAAGCTTTCCAACATGGTGCTCACCAGCAGCAGCCCCTCTACCTGCATTTCTTCCTCCTTCTCCTCATTTAACTGGAAGTACAATTCCTTCACCAAATCCTCTGAAGAGTGTATTAGTTAATTTTAAGATTTCTTAGTAACCAAGCACTCATTATCCCAATTTACTTGTGCCAACTCCACCCCAGGGTGGAACCTCTGGGTCTGGAGGGTTCCCGTGGTGCCCAAGGGGGACACATCAGCTCTGTGGTTCACAGGGGGAGGGTCCCCAGGGGGGTCCCACACCAGTGCCCACCTTGGCCAGGGCTCAGCAACAGGCTTAGAACTGGTGCAGACCACAGAAATACGACTGTTTAATTAAAGCCAAGCATCTGTGAGTTGCCCTGGGGTTCTCCTGGGAGGCGAATCAGCTGACTAGGGGGCATTGGATTTAAACATCTGCTGGGATCATGGCAAACAGGAACGGCTAAACAGCTGTTAGCTGACAGTGATCAAGGCTAGAAAACGCTGTGTAGAGTGTACGGGCACAGAACCTGCTCGTGTGGCTGTTCCGGTGCAATCCTATTATTTCAAAGGGTGTATGGCAAACAAATATGAGCTGTAAGCTGCTTTTGCAGGATTTAGCAGCCAAGTTTCTTATAATTTACATTTACCTTCCCATCCATTGCTCAAATTTTTTAGAGAAGTGCCAGTGAGCCAAAAATTACTACTCAGTTCTGTACCCTTGGACGGACTTACTGTTTTTACTGATGGCTCTGGAAAAACAGGGAAAGCTGCAGTTGTGTGGCAATCCACTGTGGAGGGCTGGCTACGTGACAAAGCACATAGACCTACAAGAACTGAGCGAGCATGAACTTGGCAAAGTTAGAACACAGCTGGTGTAATTACTGTGCAAGCAAGGTCACGCTGGCCTTGGTAGTAACCGTTTTGAAATAACAAGATCTTGTGGTTTTCTTGTGGGGCACCAGACCATGGGAAAAGAAGGAACTGAGAATTTCCATAAACAAGGATTGAGGGTGGTTCTGGCTCTTTAAGGCTGTTACCAATCGTAGAGCTAGGTTACAGAATATTAATGATCTCATTATGTATCCTATATATACTGTGATTTATAATCAATAAACAGAGCTTGCTGATACTCATATTGAGCGTCCCTGCCTTCCCGCACTGCGGCAAATGGCGCCCACACGGGGGCACTGACGAGCCTAAAAAGCCACGGTCCAGCGTCGTATGGACGTCGGTCCCGACCGCAGCACGGGAGGGTAAAAGAGCTGGCTCCGCACCCCTGAGAGACCGTATAGACGGGTCTCAGCCCACAAAGCATCGCCGGTGTCTTGCAAGGGCTGCAACGGTATAGCAATAACCTGATCAGGTATGGAGAGACAAGCGATGCATGATTTGCTCAAATGCTTTTTACAAAAGTGAGGAGTTACTAGCATTAACTTAGATAAGGAATTAGAAGAGTTATTGGCATTTGGGGTGGCCGAGGGTTGCTTTGTAGATCCCAATACAATTTTTTGTGTGGAAGAATGGCGAATTTTTGGGGATAAGTTATGGGAATCTGTATTGAATGATGGTAAGACAGCAAAAAAGGTAGGGAAGGCTTGGTGAGCTGTTATTGATGCTTTAAAACAACACCAGGCAGAGCAAAAGGCTGCTAAGGCTGCCTCAGAATGCCTTAATGCTACTCCGCCCACGGCAACTCCACAGCCGCAGGAGCAATCCTCTTGCCCCCTGCCGCCAGCCACACAGGTAGTGCACCTGCCACCGGGAGTGGTGTCTCGTGCCTCTGTTGTTCCGGCTCCCCCTGAAAGCAGTCCACAGGTGCCGACAGCACCTGTGGGAGGCGATGGAGGAGACTCTGAGCAGTGGCTCCCCCCCATATTCCTGAGCCGCAGGCGTCCGGCTCTAAGCCTCCTTTAGTGGACGCGGCAGGAAGTGAAAGGCAGAAGTTGTGGCAAGCCATAGCCCGAAATGCTCTTGCTGATGGTGATCAGGACGCAGCTGATGCCATATCTGGGGCTTTCCCAGTGATTTATGCACCAGCAGCTGGGGGAGGGACGACAGCCACTATTACTGCCCTAGATTGGAAACTACTATCTCAGTTGTGTGCTACGGTTAATGAGTCCGGAATTCAAGGAGAGCCTACCAGGCAGATATTGAATTATGTGTGGCAAAATAACTTATTGTTGCCGAATGACATAAAAAGCATTATGTGATTAATCCTGACTCAGCACCAACAGCTACTTTTTAATGCCCATCGGCAGGCATTATGTCAAAATTCAATTGCAATTGTCCGACAACCTGGAGATCCGTTACATGGGATTACTTTAGATGAGCTTATGGGACTTGGGCCCTATACACACACTGAGGCACAGGTGTTGCTAGGTGCTGACAAGTTAAGGGAATCAACGCAGTTAGCGCGAGCAACCCTGGATCGTATTAAGTCGCCAAGGGGAACCCCATCTTACATGAGTATTAAGCAGGGTCGAGACGAACCGTTTGGTACCTTTACAGACAAGGTTGCCAGTGCTATTCAAACTGCTGGAGTGCCTGAATACATGCAGGGTGCGTTGTTACAGCAGTGTGCATTGCAGAATTGCAACAATACCACCCGCAATGTTATTCTATCGATGCCTGGAAATTGGACCCTAGAAGACTTGTTAGAGCGTACATCTCAGATGCCTGTGGGCCAGCAAGCCTTTTTGGTAGACGCTATAAAAGAGTTAGGAGCTAGTCTTAAGGAGCAGGCACAAGCTACCCAGGCTCAGGTCCTTGCTGCTCTTGCACCCTTGCAAGCACCTATAATGACCCCAGGAAGAAGACCACAGAAAAGTCGATGTTATCGCTGCGGAAGAGAGGGCCATGTGCGCCGAGAATGTACTGCTGGAGACGTATGGTGTCGGTCTTGTCACTCTAATACTCACAATAATACTGCATGCCGGAGAAGATCGGGAAACGGGAAGGCCAGCGTGATGGGTCCCCACGCTATGACACAAGTGGTGAGCCCACAAGCAGCTGCTTTCCTAGTCCAGGGGGTCCCCTCCAACCCATTCCTGACAGCTCCAGTAGCTTCAGTGACCTCCAACCAGCAGCCTCCGGCAGCCTCGGCGTTGATTTGGCAACAGCAGTAGATTGCACCCTTGTTGATCCACAACCCCAGCGAATTTCTTCTGGAATAAAAGGACCCCTGTGTATCAATGAACAACAGGTGGGTGCCTTGTTAATCGGCCGTTCCTCTGCCTCCATCAGAGGGCTTTTTGTGATACCAGGAGTCATCGACGCTGATTATCATGGGATCATACAGATCATGGCGTATATGCTATACCAGCCAATGCATATCCCAGCCAACTCTCATACAGCCCAACTTGTTCCTTTGCCACAACTGATGTTTAGAGCACCTGTAAATTGAGGTGATGGAGTATTTGGCTCCACAGGTGCTTGTGCCCTTTTGACGGTTGACCTTAAGCAAAAGCCACAAAAAACTGTTTGCATTCAATACCAAGGTCAAAGTATCACCCAGACAGCCCTCTTGGACATGGGAGCTGATTGTAGCATTGTGGCTACACAAACATGGCCGCCAAATTGACCCACTTATACTACTGGAAGCTCTGTTGCTGGAGTTGGAGGTTTAACAGTAGCCCAGCAATCACCTCCAGTGCTCATTACCCTGGATGGTTGTGCAGTATCTGCTTTTGTGTCGGTTTTGCCACTTCCTGACACAGTGCAAGCCTTAATCGGCCGGGATGTGCTTGCTCAACTTGGCGTTGTGTTAACCACTGACATCCCTTTATGAATCAGGCTGCTGTTTGGACTTTCCCGATCCCCCTTTGGTGGCTAGATGATGCACCGATCTGGGTTGAGCAGTGGCCATTAAAATGGGAAAGTCTTCTGCAAGCTCATCAACTGGTTCAAGAGCAGTTCCAACAAGGACATTTACATTTATCTACTAGTCCATGGAACACCCCTATTTTTGTCATAAAAAAGAAGTCTGGGAAATATCGTCTTCTTCACGATCTGCGAGCAGTCAACAACCAGATGCAAGCTATGGGAGCGTTACAGCCTGGCCTGCCCAACCCTGCCATGCTTCCTGAAGATTGGGCCCTTTTAATCATTGATTTAAAAGACTGTTTTTTCACGATTGGGCTACATGAACAAGACAAAGAGCATTTTGCCTTTACCTTACCGTCCCTGAATCGAGAAGCGCCTGCCCAAAGATTTGAGTGGACAATGCTACCTCAAGGCATGAAAAATTCTCCTGCTCTTTGTCAGCTTTACGTCGATGCAGCTTTACAACCTTTGCGGAAAAAATGGCCTGATGTTATTGTGTATCACTACATGGATGATATTCTTTTTGGCTAGTTCGACGCCACTTACCAGTTTACACAAGCAACACATTGTCGCTACATTGGGAAGGTATGGCCTAGTTGTGTCTCCAGAAAAGATCCAAGACAGTAGCCCTTGGCAATACTTAGGTTGGACCATTCCGAATTCCCATGTTCGACCTCAGAAGTTATCACTTAGTCTCAAGATAAAAACCCTACATGATGCTCAGAAGTTATTAAGAGAATTGCAATGGCTTCGTCCTGTCATAGGCATCCCAAATGACAGATTAGACAGTCTTAGACCCCTTTTAAAGGGCACTGATCCATCTACACCTGTTACAGTTACTTCCAGGCAGCAGGAAGTGCTTCAATCAATAGCCCGGATGGTGGCTACGCACGCCACGCACCGTCGACAGTTGAACCTCCCTCTGAACCTCCCTATTTTAAGTAATAATGGACACTTTCTTGCAGCCATTACTCAAGTTAAAACAAAAACGGGGGAGAAAGAGGAAGGAACACAAGAAATCATCGTACTGGCATGGATAGCACCTCCCTTACAACCAAAGCGTACTATACAAGAGCAAGTGACTGTGCTGGCTGACCTAATTAGGAAAGGCCGACACCATATCCTGCAGATAATGGGTCAGCAGCCTGGTGAAATTCAATTGCCAATGCTGAAGAAAGATCTGGATTGGAATATAGAAAATTCACAGGAATTACAAAGTGCTCTTTTAACCGATGGGACCTTTATTACAACACGGCCCCTACAATCACCTGTTTTAAGCTGGATGGCAAATCAGGATTGGCTTGTTGTTCCTAAACGCTCCCCCTACAGTCAGCTGTCACTGTTTTCACCGATGCAGGGAAATGTTCCTGAAAAGCAGCAGCAACATGGAAGATTGCCGAACAATGGCACCATCAAATCCTGGACGCTCAACCTGAAGACAGTTTACAGACACTCGAACTGTTAGCAGTTGTCTGGGCTTTAACAAACTGGCTACACAAGCCAGTTAATATAGTCTCTGACTCAAGGTATGTGGTTGGGATTGCTAATCGCATCGAAAATGCCATGATCAAGGACTTAAAAAACAAGCAACTATTTTTGCTTCTTTTACAGATGCAAGGCGCAATATTTCAGAGATCTGCACCTTATGCCGTGTTACATGTTCGTAGTCATCAGTGGCCTATAGGATCGGGGGAGGGCAATGACAAGGCGGATCAGCTTGTTAGTGTAACACAGCAGTGTTTACCCCCTATCTTTACACGAGCCAGAGACAGCCATAATCTATTTCACCAAAATGTGCAAGGACTGCACAAGGCCTTTAACATTCCCCTTAGTGAAGCAAGAGCCATCGTTAAAGCCTGTCCTACTTGTAGTTATCACAATCAAGGTGTAGGCCTGGGAATAGGTGTTAACCCTAAAGGAATAGGTCCCAACCAGATTTGGCAAATGGATGTTACCCATATTCCCTCTTTTGGTCGCCTCAAATATGTTCACGTGACAATAGATACATACAGCCACATGCTGTGGGCTACAGCCCAAGCAGGAGAAAAGGCAAGAGATGTAAAGAGGCATCTTACTGTCTGTTTTGCCGTAATGGGGGTACCTCAAACGATAAAGACAGACAACGGGCCTGCCATATATTAGCAGTTCGCTAGCTCAGTTTTTAAGACTATGGAAGGTTAAACATGTTATGGGTATCCCACATTCCCCAACAGGACAAGCAGTTGTAGAGAGGGCTAATGGCACTCTAAAACGGTATGTTGAGAAATATGCTGAAATTCATGATCCGCGGGAAAAATTGGCCAAAGCCCTGTTTGTAATGAACCATCTATGTATTTTTGGAGATCATGCCCTTACACCAGTGCAACGCCACTTTCAGTGCAAAACAGAAGCGAACGGTTCCTGTGAAATGTGGGTTTGGTACAAAAATCCCACCACGGGAATATGGGAAGATCCCACAAAGGTAATATTTGTAGGGAGAGGGTACCTTTGTGTTTCTACCCCCACAGGTAACGTTTGGGTCCCCAGTAAGTGGACCAAACCTGCTCTAGGATACCCTGACGACACAACAGGATTGGGACCGAGTGCTAAGACATCTTTAACACATCCTAAAACCGCTTCTGCAGACCGTGAGCCATCTGCTGCCCCTTCGCCTGTTGCAATGGACGAATTATGAACAACTGGTAGAACTGTTTGCCATCCTACGGACTGCATACTTTGAAGCGGTAACGCACCTGGTGTGCCTGCAGTGCAGAGATCAAAGGTGTCAGGCATAGGACAGGTGGAGTTGGTGAATGTGACCACCACAGATGGCAGACTGAGAAGCACACAACCAGTAATACTTGGATCTGAGATCTGTGATTGAAATGCAAAACTATAATAAAAATCCCAGCTATGTGTGAATGAGGAGTGATTGAGGTGGCCACCTTCTGAATGACTGGGAAAAAAAAGGCTGTATGAGTGAAAAAAGCTGCGTAGATATCTATGTGTGTGAACTTAAAATACTTTATAAGTGTTAGGATTTTAAGAGGATGTGTTATATAAACTTAATTATGGTAAGCTGATGTATGCTAGCCTTCAATGATTGGAAGCAAGAATCAAAGACTTGTAGGTTAATGCTGGTCAGGACTAATTAAATGGTCTGTTGGTAAATGAGAACTATCAAGATGGCTTTTGCCTATAGTCAAGACCAGACCTGCAGAATAAAACTAATGAAAACTGCGAGCTTTTACTTGTAGCAATAAACGATACGCCCATACAGGCCTACAGCGATAATCCGGCCCAATGTCTGTGGGAAACGGACAAACAAACCATCACACTCACAGAAATAGTCGGCAGCGGAACGTGCGTAGGCCAAATCCCTCAACATAAAAGGGAATTATGCATTAGGGAAGTACACTATACGGCCTGAGCAAAATGGTTGATCCTGGCTAATAACACTAAATGGGCCTGTTCCTCTACAGGACTCACCCCTTGCATATCTTTAAAGGTGTTCAACAAATCCTCAAAATACTGTGTCCAAGTGACGATAGTCCCCAAGATCTATTACCACCCAGAAAACTATGTGTACAATTCCATGACTGTCCCAGACCATCACTTGTCAAAGCAGGAGCCCTTCACAGCAATAACCCTGCTGATGCTTGCAGGGGGTGCCGGAGCAGGTACAGGAATAGTGTCCCTAGTACGTCAGAACAAGGAATTCGGCACTTTAAAGGTAGCAATAGATGAGGACATAGCCCAGATCGAAGAGTCTATAACGGCTCTCGCAAACTCACTTAAGTCATTGTCCAAAGTGGTTCTTCAAAATCTCAGAGGATTAGACATCCTGTTCTTACAAGCAGGCAGACTGTGTGCTGCTCTTAAAGAGGAGTGCTGCGTTTTCATGGACCACACAGGGTTAGTGAAAGACACCATGGCCAAGCTGCGGGAGAGATGAGAAAATCGAAAAAGAGACAGGGAATCACAAGACTGGTTCACGTCACTATTCGATCAGGCACCATGGCTCACCACCTTACTATCCTCTCTTATCGGTCCAGTAGCAATACTCCTTTTAGCACTGATTTTCGGACCCTGCATTTTTAACAAGCTCGTGTCATTTGTTGAGAACCGTCTGAAAACAATCAACATCATGCTGGTCAGACAGTGGCAAATGCTGTAAATAGTGCCTTAATTCAATGTAATTCCACATAGTTTTGCACCAGCTCACAGTTCTATACCTCAGTGTTAAAAAAAAATCTTTCTACCTCCCTAGGTTTCCTTTTTGAGCCACTCGTCAAGCCTTAAACCTTTTGACCTCTATGACCTCTACAGCTGTATTTTGCACTTTCTATATTACAGCCTGCTTTATACGGCACGGAGAGGGAGGAAATGTGAGTAGATAGGGTATGGCGATCGGAAGACTTCGAGATGTACAGAAAGGCAGGGACCACCCACCACCCCCCCTCCAATGCCTGACAGACAACAGTAGTTTAGGTGGTACCATAAGCAGACGGAAATGATGGCGCAATTAAGCACTATAAAAGGCCGTATTATGAGCTAAGAAATGCCATTTTACCATCCACCACATTGCTGTCTGTGAGTTGATGGCCCGAGTGACTAAGGGGTAGTCACCGTGCCCTTCCTGACTAAGGTCGTCACACAACACACATAATAAATGAGATCTGCCTATCAATCATACTGGTCTGCCATGCAGTTACTCCGTGCCCTCTCGGCCACAATTGGCGCTCCGGAACAGGGATCTGGGACCCTTCGGCTGTGCTGACATAGAGCAGTAGATGGCAGGACGAAGGGGGGAAGAGAGGAAGCTGGCTGTAAAGAGTGCTGTCCCCAGCACTGGTTGTTTCAACGCGCTGGACGCAGTAAGCCTGTCTCTGTTGCTAGCAAAGGAAAGCCTGGGTGGGGGCTTCCCAGGCAGCCAGGGAGGAATGGGGGCTACCCTGACCAAAATGGAAGAGGCAGTGGTGAAACTCCTCCAACATATACTATCTACAAGAGGAATTAAGTACGATGAGGCTGCATTGAGGCAGCTACTGTCTTGGGCAAAAGGAAAAGGACATTTTGCGTCGTTCAACGATGCCTTTGAAGGGACTTTATGGGAAAAGATTGGGCAAGTGCGGAGGACAAACAAAAGAAGCAGGAGGAATGCAGGGGATGGCGCGCGATATATGAAAGATACTGGAAGAACTCTTACCTAATGGCACGGACGTTTGCGGGCGGTTTGAGACTGATTCGTAGATGAATAGGGTGTTCTGTAGTCGTTTAACTAATGTTTGTGATGTTTGCTGTTAATGCATTCTTTTTAATGTTTGTACCCCAGTTATATTTGTTGTGTTATATTTGGACATGTATGAACATGTTAGTCCCCTCATGAATTTTCTCCTCCCTGATTGGTCAAGCTTTCCCTCTCCCTCATTGGCCAGGATTTGCCACAGTGTGGGCGGTCCTGCCATTTCCCTCCTTACATGTTATTGGCTCCTAGTTAATTTATGCATGTTGCTGAATCCCCATTGGTTGTTTAGTCCCATGCTCCTCCCAGTTTCCAGATCCTTCCACCCCGAACCCTATATAAGGGTTAGCTCTCCCCTCAGTTGGGGACAGCACCCTTGACTCTGTACCCTCACGCGTCCCTGCGTCAATAAACATCTACAACAGAGTAAGAACCCCTCGTGCTGTCGTCGCCTCTCCTTTTACCCGGCTGCGGCAGACAACTATATAAATAATGGCCACTTTCTTAATTTTCAATGTACTTTTAGCAGCTTTTGCACCTGTTTTAGGTTACTACACGTGGGACAATCCAAATCCAACAGTGTTCAATTGGCGAGACATTTGGGAAAGGTATTCTTCCTATCTTGATATTAAACGCTGGATACTAGAAATTCCCAAACTGACTGTTGCCTCCAATAATTATGTAAACTGTGTGGCAACAATTCTGTTTATGATTAACGTGATGAACATACTATTTAAAATTGGAAGGATTGTGGTACGCTGGTTTCCTTGTTTTAGGAAAGGCCGTACTTCAAAGGGATTACCTGGAGCTTTGGAAAGGGGCTTGAAAAGGGCAGTTCCTGGTTGGCAAGGAGCATGGGAAGAGTTTGGTAAATGGATAGGGCGCTTGGCACCTCCCATTACTTGGGACTTCACGCCAGCACAGGCCTTTGATCCTAACGAGATAACCCGTCGTTTAATGGAGGGTTGTCTTACATACAAGGATCCAAATACCCAAATCTCTGCTCTATGCTGGGGCTTGGCTAGTGCTTATCGAGCCGCTGTAGACCACATTCAGAAGGCTAAGGCTGAGTCAGGGACGCAAACTATGCCAGTCGGAATGGAGTCCACTAAGACCAGAGTCCAGACGCCACTTGAAGCCAACACAGCTTGGATCAAACCTGCTGACATTGGAGTTCCAATTATGGACTTTATGAACATGGGAACTCACATATCAACACCTACAGCCACCTCTATAACCGAGACCGGGACTCACACCACAGATCCTGAAATCACTATTGCCCCATAACAAAAAAGATGTGGATAAGGGATGATGCAGGGTCCACAAGCCAAGCCCCACGACTGAGGCGTGTAACTGAAGAAGAAGAAGAACTAGCCATGAGAGAAGGACACGTCCCAAGGAATTGGGGGCACATCCAAAAGAGAGGGGGATGCGTCCGAAGGAAGAAGGGGCAGCAGCTCAGGTGCCTGATGGAACACAAAAGCCAAGGAGAATGTTGAAACCTGAATACACTCTTCTTGACTGTTCTACAGAAGAGATGGAGGATTATCTGAGATCTTCATCCCAGGGTCCGGAGGACTATTCATTACCTCCACCCACGAGAAGCCCATCCAGGCACCATGCTCTGTCCCCATCTCCACAACCCAGAAAACCATCCCTGCAGCAGATCCAGCCCCCACCTCAACACAGAAGCCCATCCCCGAGGCATGTTCCGTTTCCACCTCCACGTGAGAGAGGCAGAGTGGAGACAGTTCCACATAGATATGTCAAAAGAGAGGTAGAAATGGATAGGAGGGACATCCATCCAGAAGCGGGAGTCGTGAGAACATCGGAAGTATTACAATCATTGACCCCAGCAGAGCTCCGGGATTTAAGAAAAGATTATAGTCGCCGGCCTGGTGAATGAATTCTAACCTGCCTGGTAAGGTGCTGGGACAACGGAGCCAGAAGCCACATGCTGGAAGGTCATGAAGCACAGCAGTTGGGATCTCTGGCTAAAGACCGTGAGATTGAACAAGGGATTGCACGAGAGCCATATAGTCATAGTCTCTGGCTTAGGATCCTTACTGCGGTGAGAGAGAGATATCCATTTAAAGAGTACTTAGGAAGTTCTCCAGGAAAAAAGACAACTGCGGAGGAAGGTATTCAATATCTACGGGAACTGGCCATGCTTGAACTTATCTTTAGTAATCCGGACTATTATGATGTCTTAGACCCCGCGAGTCTCCCATGTACCAATCCAATGTGGAGAAAAGTGATTAAGGTGCCCCTGCACAATACATCAACTGCCTGATTTCAGCATTCCATCCAAAGTTGGATGAACCAGATGTAGAAACAATGTGTCAGTGGATACAGAGCATAGCAGAGAATTTTGAAGATCTTTCCAATGTCCGACGTCAACCCACCCACTCTAAGGGAAGAATGGAAGGAGGTTATGAATATTCCCGTTATGAGGATGACTACGAAGATGGAGATGACAGCATTTCCCGAGACTACAGAGACACACCAGTAAAGCGGTCTAGACCACGAGCTCGATCTCAACCTCGATCTTGGTCCAGATCTCGGTCAACAACTCCTCCCCCTACACGCAGGAGGAAGGGCCCTAACCGTCAATCACGTAATCAGCTGTGGTCCTACCTACGCAATCATGAAAAAATGGGATGGGCAGCCCACTTCCAAACTGCAGGCCAGAGTGAAAGATCTGAAGCAGAAGGAAGCCAATAAGAAATTTGTCTTTGTAGTTGATGCAGATTTTGTGGAAAAGCAATTGCGATCTCCACAATACAAGAAGGCTGCAGTTCACTTTCCTGACAACAAGAAGGCTGCTGGTGGATCAAAGAGGACATCTGACACTGAATGCTCCGACAAGGACCAATAGAGGGGCCCTGCCTCCTGCCAGGAGAAGGAAAGGGACCTGAAGGACAATCAGGTTTATTGGGCTGTGTGGGTTCAATGGCCTGGCACATCGGATCCACAGAGATACCAGGCTTTGATACATACCGGTGCCCAGTGTACATTGATGCCATCTGAACACAAGACTACGGAGACTGTGTCTATTTCTGGGGTGACAGGAGGGTCGCAAGAGTTGTCAGTGGTAGAGGCCAAAGTAAGCTTGACTGGAGACCAATGGGAAAAGCATCCCATTGTGACAGGGCCAGAAGCCCCTTGTATCCTTGGTATTGATTACCTGAGAAGAGGATACTTCAAGGACCCGAAGGGGTACCGATGGGCTTTTGGTGTAGCCACAGTGACTGAGGAGAAATACAAGCAGTTGTCTGCCCTGCCTGGTCTCTCAGAAGATCCTTCTGTTGTGGGACTCCTGCGAGTCAATGATCAACAAGTGCCAGTAGCCACTTCAACAGTGCATAGGCGACAATAGCGGACCAATCGAGATGCTGTGATCCCTATTCACAAGATGATCCGGAAACTGGAGAGTCAAGGGGTGGTCAGTAAGACTCACTCACCCTTCAACAGCCCCATTTGGCCTGTACGCAAATCCGATGGAGAATGGAGACTGATGGTAGACTATCCTGGCTTAAATGAAGTCACGCCGCCATTGAGTGCCGCTGTACCAGATATGTTGGAGCTCCAGTACAAGCTAGAGTCCAAGACAGCGAAGTGGTATGCTACCATTCACATAGCAAACACGTTTTTCTCCATTCCCTTGGCAGAAGAGTGCAGGCCGCAGTTTGCTTTCACGTGGAGGGGCATGCAATACACCTGGAATCGACTGCCCCAGGAGTGGAAACACAGTCCCCCCATCTGTCATGGGTTGATTCAGGTTGTACTAGAGAAGGGTGAGGCCCCAGAACACATACAATACATTGATGACATCACTGTATGGAGGAACACAGCAAAGGAAGTTTTCGACAAAGGAGAGAAGATCATTCAGATTCTCCTTAAAGCCGGTTTCGCCATTAAGAAAAACAAGGTCAAGGGGCCTGCCAGAGAAATCCAATTCCTAGGGGTAAAATGGCAAGATGGAAGGCGCCAGATCCCAACCGACGTCATCAATAAAATCGTAGCAATGGCTCCACCAACAAACAAAAAAGAGACTCAAGCTTTTCTGGGAGCCATAGGCTTCTGGAGGATGCACATCCCAGAGTACAGCCAAATTGTGAGCCCTCTTTATTTTGTGACACATAATAAGAACAACTTCCAATGGGGTCCTGAACAACAGCAGGCTTTCAGGCAGATCAAGCAAGAGATTGCACACGCCGTGGCTCTTGGACCAGTTAGGACGGGACCAGATGTAAAGAATGTACTGTACACTGCATCTGGAGATAACGGTCCCTCCTGGAGCCTCTGGCAAAAGGTGCCTGGTGAAACACGAGGGCGACCACTTGGCTTCTGGAGCCGAAGCTACAGAGGATCTGAAGCCAACTACACCCCTATGGAGAAGGAAATACTGGCGGCATATGAAGGCATACAAGCAGCTTCAGAAGTGACTGGCACTGAAGCGCAGCTCTTCCTAGCACCTCGACTACCGGTACTGAGTTGGATGTTCAAAGGGAAAGTGCCTCCTACACATCATGCTACCGATGCTACGTGGAGTAAGTGGATTGCTTTGATTATGCAATGTGTCCGAATTGGAAACTCGAATTGCCCCAGAATTTTGGAAATCATAACTAATTGGCCTGAAGGTGGGAACTTCAGTCTGGCAGATGAAGAGGAAGAAGAGCCAGTGAGTCGAACTGAAGAAGCTCCACCATATAATCAACTGCCAGATGAAGAGATGCGTTATGCTCTTTTCACTGACAGTTCTTGCCGTATTATAGGAGGGAACCAGAAGTGGAAAGCAGCCGTTTGGAGTCCCACCCGACGAGTGGCAGAGGCCACTGAAAGTAAAGGCGAATCAAGTCAGTTTGCAGAACTCAAAGCTGTCCAATTGGCCCTAGACATCGCAGAGAGAGAAGGATGGCCAAGGCTCTACCTCTACACTGACTCATGGGTGATAGCCAATGCCCTATAGGGATGGCTAGAACGATGGAAAAACATGAGTTGGAAGCGTAGAGGAAGACCCATATGGGCTGCTGATTTGTGGCAGGACATCGCTTCTAGAGTAAAGAAACCAGATGTGAGAGTCTGCCATGTAGATGCCCATATACCCAAGAGTCGAGCCAACGAAGAACATCGTAACAACAGACAAGCGGATAGAGCTGCACAAATTGAAGTGTCACAAATAGACCTGGACTGGCAACATAAGGGAGAGTTGTTCCTAGCCCGATGGGCCCATGATGCTTCAGGTCATCAGGGCCGAGATGCCACCTACCGATGGGCACGAGACCGAGGGGTGGATTTAACCATGGACTCTATTTCCCAGGTTATCCACGACTGTGAAACTTGTGCTGCTATCAGGCAGGCAAGAAGACTGAAGCCCCTATGGTATGGTGGACGCTGGGACAAGTATAGATACAGAGAAGCATGGCAGGTCGATTATATCACGTTGCCACAGACCCGCCAAGGTAAGCGCTATGTGCTTACCATGGTGGAAGCAACCACTGGATGGTTGGAGACATATTCAGTACCACATGCAACGGCCCGGAATACCATTCTGGGTCTTGAAAAGCAGGTCTTATGGAGACATGGCACTCCTGAACGAATTGAGTCAGACAATGGGACTCATTTCAAGAATAATCTAGTGGCCACATGGGCACGGGAGCATGGTATTGAATGGATCTATCACATTCCATATCATGCACCTGCTGCTGGGAAAATTGAAAGGTATAATGGACTGTTAAAAACAACTTTAAAAGCACTATGTAAGGGAAAATTCAAGAACTGGGATAAGCATCTAGCCAAGGCCACCTGGTTGGTAAATACTAGAGGCTCTGTCAACCGAGCTGGCCCTGCCTAAGCAGAATCCCTCTACACTGTAGATGGAGACAAAGTTCCAGTGATTCACCTGAGAGGTATGTTGGGTAAAGCCGTTTGGGTTGTCCCTACCTCGGGCCAAGACAAATCCATCCGTGGAATTGTCTTCGCTCAATGGCCAGGGTACACCTGGTGGGTGATGAGGAAGGATGGAAAGATACAGTGTGTGCCTCAAAGAAATTTATCCTTGGGGAAAAACTAACTTTGTGCTTCAAGTTGTTTTACAGGAGACCAGTCGCCAAATGAGAGAGACCTGACCAAGGCTGATACCGGTATCTGATGATGAGACAATGAACCAGTCCTAAACCTGAGCTGTGATTGTAACCGAAGTGCCAAGGATCCGAACCAAGCTACTGTTGATGCTGAAGCCGATCTTCTACCACAAAACAACTACTCCAAAGGACTATATATATATATATATGTATTTTTGCGTGGGATATAAGCAAATATGTGAAATATAAGTGTTACGTAAAAATAGTATGGAATAAGGGGTGGAGAATGTAGTGGTTTTGAGTCTAGGCCTTCCTTGGTGACTAGGTTGTAACCAAGGAACCAAGGTCATGTTCCCAGTATTCCATACGATTTTTATGTAAGCAAGAGTATAATTAAGGAGAAAGAGGAAGCTCTCGCTCTCTTTCTTCCGGTGGACCGAGAGTGAAGGTGGCTTTGCTGTTGCTCTTCCCGGGCGAGGGAGTGAGGCCTAGGGGATCTGGTTGGCCTTGAGAGGCAGACAGTGCCAACGGCTGTGTGGTGTGGCTCGCTTTCTCTCAAGTGGAGTATTTGGATTTGTATCCCTCTTTATCCCTTTTTCCCTTTTCCCTTTCCCTTCCCTTTTCCCTTTTGGGGGGTGTAATAGTGTACATAATTTTCTTTACATATATATATAAATCTGCCACTTCAAATTTAATTCGGTTTGGGTTCTTTTGATTTTTTTTTTTTGGTCAGCTGGGAGAGAGCGTAAGGGAGGGGGAAGGTTTTGTTCCCGGAGTCCAGGCACTTGGCTGGGAGCCAAGTCCGACCTGGGACAATTAGTGTGTATGGTTTGTTCACAAAACAAAAAGGGGGATTTGTGGGGTGCTTGGCTAAAACAGGCACTATGAACAAACCATACTATTAGGCCTTAGCCTGCCTCAGCAAGAGGCCTGCTTAAAGGTTGTGGGAAAAGTACTGGCATTTGATAGCAGGTTACAAGAATGTAAACTACTGAGATAACAGGAAGGAGCTCTCAGAGAAAGACAATGATTTCATACGCACGAACAGCGCATGGACACTGCATACAGACCAATCACATAGCAACATGTACTAACTAGTAAGAAGTATGTTTAAGTATTGCAAACCAATTATGTAGAGACATGTACCTATAGTTAACCAATGATGAAGTGACATGTGTGTGTGTGAGAATATAAAATAAATCCTGTAACACATAATAAATGAGATCTGCCTATCGATCATACTGGTCTGCGTGCAGTTACTCCATGCCCTCTCGGCCACAGCCAGGAAGTATATGTACAGGGAGAGAAAAGAAAGGAACATCAAACAAACACAGAACCATCAAAGTCAGGACAACTGAGGGCCCATTACCTGAAAATGATTATCATCAAGGAAGATAAACCTCAGGAGGTATTCCAAAAAATAATTGAGGGGCAAAAAGACTTATATGCAGCAATTAACCCTGCAACTGAGAAATGTTAGGGATGCCTCAGTTCAATGTACCAAATGGGAAAGACATCAACTTGAAAACAAAAACACGGCACAATCAAGAATGCACAAAGTACGAGAACATCACAAAATTGGATGAAAAAGAGGGCCATCAAAAAAGGGCAAGGTTCCAAGAATTATTCCATATAGATAGAAGGAAATTGGCAAGGATCATCCTCGAGGATATAGAATCTGCAAAATGTGAGATATCACCCAAGGAAGTGTATTCTGTGTTTAAGTCAAGATGGGAAACAATGGAACATTCAAAGGCCTTGGAGAATATCAATCTAAAGGACAGGAGGAGAACAACACCTTCCAAATCGTGATCATGGCAAAGGAAATTTCCAAAAACATCAGGGAGATAAATAAACACTCTGGTCCTGGGCTGGATGGGATTACATTAAGATACCTTATTAAAATGGACCCCAAATACTCCCAGACCTCAGAGATTTTCAATCTATGGTTAACATCTGGCAAGATACCAGGCATAGTAAGGGGATGCTGAACTAGACCCAAGTCAACTGAGCCTGATCATCTTAATGACATCAATATCTGGAGACCAATTACCACGGGGTCAGTCATTCTAAGACAGTTTTCAAGAATACTGATGGCAAGGCGGGCCAAGGCATGCCCCATCAACCCAAGGCAGAGAAGCTTTACAAAATCCCCAGGTTGCTCTGAAAATTCAGAATTATTACAGCTATTAACCAGGAATGCAAAAAGACAGCACAGAGAGTTGGGGGTGGTGTTTGTGGACATTGTGAAGGCTTTTGACACCATAAGCCACCAACACATTATCACAGGTTTAAAACAGAAGGGTGTCTATTCTCATATAATTATCTATTTAAAAACATGTAAGAAAACATCTACACCCATATTGGCACCAAAAATGAGAAATCAGAACCAATTCAAATACAAGTGCGTGTGAAACAAGGTGATCCTGTGTCTCCATTGTTATTTAATTTAGCCATGGACCCTCTACTATGTGAACTGGAACAGTATGGTGAAGGATTCCATCACAGAAATAATTCTACAACAGTTATGGCCTACAAATGTCTACCCCACCAGAGAGTTCCTAGCGAGGGGTAAGAAGGATGGATACATCAAGTCCTGAAGACAGTGCCAGGCTAAAAATGAAACCTGTTCCCATATCATTGGGAAATGCCCAATTGTTAAGGATGCTAGGATCAAATGGCACAATTACATCTGTGACATGTTCTCTCAGGAGGCAAACAGAAAAGACTGGGGAGTATAGCAAGAGCCGAACATCCAAGATTCATCCAAGGAGCTGTACAAACCCAACCTCATCTTGGTTAAAGATAAACAGGCATTCGTAGTAAACGGGATGGGGAGATGTGAATTTGACACCACCTCTTTGGAAACAGCTGCAAAGCAGAAAGTGAGCAAACACCAACATCTCCAGGACGAAGTGCAAAAACTAACAAATGCCAAAAAAATTACATTCATGGACTTTCCCCCTGGAGTGAGGAGTAACTGGTATCCCCAGAATTATGACCTGTTAAATGCTCTGGGTCTCTCCAAGTCGAGGTGGGAGAAGACAACCCGAGCTTTGGCCTCTAGAACACTACTCACTTCTGTAGATATTGTACAGATGTTTGCGGGCAAAGCTCGTACTACTGTTGTATCTTAATTTACAATAAAGTTTAGCAATGGCTAGGGCTGCAGGGCTGCCACAAGCCAGTTAGATCAGTGTTGGAAGTAGGGAGAAAAGAAACACCTGTGAAATGTGGAAGGCATGTGTTGTGGTCCAGAGAAACACCGAGACAGCTGAGAAGTCCTTCGCAGAATGGAAGGCACACACGGTGAAAGGTGCTGGCGATGAAGAGACATCGACCAAATCGTTTACTACATGATGGACTGATTTACTGTGTGTTTTAGGTTTGGGAAGAAAACCTAATCTTAGGTTGGACTCCATTCTACTTTACTTATCTTCTTCCCATAAGGACTCGGTGCCTGCCTTGGCAGGTACAGCAACAATTCCTCTATTAGCCAGATACCGTGGGGTACTGACCAATCACTGGGTTTGGCGGGCTCCCCTTGCCCTGTTGGCAGGAAAGCCTGATTGTTACCTCCCAGTTACCACCCCCCTTATCCATATTCATTTCCCCTGTCCAATGTTTGTAGGAGGATTTGCATGCTCCTCCTTCCCTCCGCCCAGTTTCCAGAACCTACCCCAACCGACCCTATATAAACTCTGAACCCCTTTGAATAAATTGGATCCGTTTATTACCCTCAGGGGATCAGCCCTGATAACTGCTTTGAACAACACCTCGGTCTCGTGTCTCTTTTTTGGGCTCAGGACTCCTAGCAGCGCTGCGCTACCCCTGCCTGGCTCGCACTAGTGTGCTCTGCTGTCTCACACACCTTGAGACCAGCTGCCGCCGGCTGCCTTAAGCGCAGACCATCTCCTCGGAGCCAGCGCAAGAACCCCTGACGCTGGATCGCTCCCTTCCCCGAACCAAAGCCACATCAGATCAGGGCAGATGGTACGTGGGGATGACAACTGGGACTCATATCATGATGTGTCACATAATGTCAACTTCTGGACAAAATTCTACCAGTTCTGACCAAGGTGGACAGGCCACCATACGTAACCCAGAAAAGGAACATATATTTCTATGTGTTCAACAAATAGCCAAATGCCTTGTCATCTAATTAGTGACGTGCATGAATGGATGAACGAGAGTCCCACTGTCCCTACCTACTATCCAGCCACACCACAGCCAAGGGAATGGACTTGGTCGAATCAGTGGGGAAAGAAGATCCTGCTGAGCTTGACTCTAGTCCGGCACTGTGAAGAGACATGAGAGGTGTGGTGTGGGAGATGGGTCTGAGGAAGAACACCGAAGATGGAGAGATCATTTGAGAGTGGAGGATGCTGATGAAGATGAGGCCCCTGAAACCCCGTTTGACGTTCTCTGGGACTGTTTTATAATCATTGCAATATCGAGTTTCTTAATTTTGAGAGTTCATGGTATTTTTCCCACTTCTGCATTATTCCCTATTTACTTAAAATCCTTTTTCTCCATTAGTTAATTTCTGCTGCAGTGCAGTAGTTTCCTTCTATGTCCCATGTTTCCTTATATGTTTAAGCCTGTCCCATGTTCTGCCCTACACAGTTTTGTTTTCCAAGCTCCTCCCAAGTTCCACCCCTTCTTCTAGAAAGTTCAGCACCCACCATATAAAAGGCAGAAGCCATCATAATAAAACTGTCATTTCAGCACCACACCCTGGAGTGACGTGCTGAGGCTCGGTGGAACCCGAGGGGTCACACAGGGTGGCAGTGGCAGATTTTTGGAGCATCCTGCCTGTCTTATAAATCCTGTCTGCCTGAGGTTAACGGGGCATGCCTTGGCCAGCCTTGCTGTCATTATTCTGGAAAAGAGGCTTAAAATGATTGATTCGATGGTAATGGGTTGCCAGTTGTTGATGTCCTTCAGGGGCTCTGGTCTGGTTGATTTTGGTATTAAAATAGTCCGGCAGCACCTCACCGTGTCCGGTATCACTGCTGATGCCACCCATAGATGGAAAATTTCCACGGTCTGGGAGTGGTGAGTGCCATCCTGTCCCTTTCCCCCTGCCGTAGCTCAGGAATCGCCGTATGGCAGCAGTGAGGGAGGGACAGAAAGAGAATAACAAGCAGAGACGTGGGACCCCTTGTTGGTCTGACAAACAGGCAGTCCCAAATAACCAAAGACAGACGGGTTGGACAGAAGCAGAATGTTATTACTGTGGCAAGAAAGGACATTTGAGAAGGAATTGCAGGAAGCATATGCAGGATGAGCAAATATTTCAAGAGGATTAGAGGGGTCAGGGGCTCTATTTGCTGGGGACCCGGACAAATACAGAGCCCTTGATAAAATTAAAATTGGGTCCCCAGCAACAAGAATTTGAGCTCCTAGTGGACTCAAGAGCAGAGAGATCAACTGTTCAGAAAATACCTTGGGGCTGTGTAGCATCCTCAGACTCCGTACAAGTTATAGGGGCAAAAGGAGAACCATTTAGGGTATCCCTTATTAAAATGTAGAGATAGAGACTCCTAAGAAATATGCTGTGGGATCATTCTTGTTAGTCCCTGAAGCAGAATATAATTTATTGGGAAGGGACTTGATAGAATTAGGAATAGTCTTAGAGGCAAAGGAACATGGATTACAAGTAAAGTTATATGCTCTTACAGTTGAAGATATGAAAAAGATAAACCCTGAAGTCTGGTATACTCTAGACTCTGTGGGGAAATTAAATATAAAACCATTTGAAGTCGTTATTCAGAATCCTGAGGAACCAATTAGAGTAAGACAATACCCCATTTCCTCTGAGGGAGGGGTAGGATTAAAACCTACTACAGAGAGGCTTATAACACAGGGACTATTGGAGCCTTGTATGTCAACACATAATACCCCTATTTTACCATGATGGTAAAATCCACCTGATGGAACTTATCCATTAGTCCAAGATCTGAGAGAAGTGAATAAGAGAACAGTCACCCCATTTCCAGTGGTTGCTAACCCATATACTTTACTGAATCAACTCACCCCAGCCATAAATGGTACAGTGTAATAGACTTGAAAGATGCCTTTTGGGCTTGTCCCCTTAAGGAAGAAAGCAGAGACTATTTTGCCTTCGAATGGGAAGACCCTGAAACCCACCGAAAGCAACAGTTGAGGTGGACAGTTTTACCCCAGGGGTTCACATAGTGCCCCAACTTATTTGGACAAGCTTTAGAACAATTATTGGAATCTTTTGGGACACACCAAGGTACTGTGTTAATCCAATATGTAGATGATTTACTAATTGTGGGAGAGAACCCAGAGGCAGTTAGAGAAGAGAGTATTAGATTATTAAACTTTTTGAGTTTAAAAGGATTGAAAGTGTCAAAATCAAAGTTACAATTTACTGAAGAAGAAGTTAAATATCTAGGACATTGGTTAAGTAAAGGACACAAGAAACTGGACCCCGAACGGGTAAATGGAATTCTGTCTTTGCAGGCACCTAAAACAAAAGACAGATAAGACAATTATTAGGATTATTGGGGCACTGCTGACAATGGACTGAAAAGTATAGCAGTAAATTCTTATATGAAAAACTGACAAAGGACGGATTAAGCAAATGGAATCATGAAGATGAGGAGCAATTAAAGAGATTAAAAGAAGCTCTAATAAATGCTCCAGTATTAAGTCTGCCCGATATCCGAAAACCATTTTATCTTTTTGTGAATACTGAAAATGGGACAGCCCATGGAGTCTTAACTCAAACATGGGCAGGACAAAAGAAGCCAGTGGGGTACTATTCTAAATTACTAGATCCAGTAAGTCGAGGGTGGCCTACTTGTCTGAAAGCTATTGTAGCAACAGCTTTATCAGTAGAAGAAGCCAGAAGAGTAACCTTTGGAGGAGAGTTGAAGGTTTTTACCCCTCATAATATAAGAGGAATCTTACAACAAAAAGCTGATAAATGGGTAACAGTCTGTGATGGGTTTGGTTTAGGCCTTCCTGGTGACCAGTTTGTAACCAAGGAAGTGGCCAAGTACCCAGTATTCCATACGATTTTTACATAAACCAGAGTATAAATAAGTTGGAGATCAGAGACCTCGTTCTCTTCTCTTCCGGCGAGGTTCAGGAACAGTGGGTCCCTGTGTTGGTCTCGCTTATCTAAGGCTGAGGCCTGCAGAGTCCACTGTCCTGCCACGTGGAGGTTTGGAGAGTGCTGGCCGTGTCTGCCAACCCTGCTGTTTTAAGGGACGTGGTGAGATTTGTTTTACTAGTTATTTTACTAGTTCTCGGGTTTGATTGTGCATATCTATTCGGTGTCCCCTTCTGTTCCCTCTTGTCCCTTTTTCCCCTTTCCCTATCCCTTTGGGGGGTTGATTCCCTTTTACTGTGTATATAGCATCCTAACTGTATATAACTGTGATCTACGTAAATATATATATTTTTTTATATAAGCAGCTTGACTTTGGGTTCTTTAATTTTTATAGTTTTTTTTTCTTTCTTTGCCCTAAGGGAAGAAGGAAGGGGGAAGAGGGGGGCCTGCTAACTAGAAGTTTGGGCATTTGGCAGGGAGCCAAGGTCCAAACTTTCACAGATTTTTGGTGGCCCGTACCGGGAGATTGTTTTGGTTATTGCGGTTTGTTTTGGAACAGTTACCGGGAAAACTGCCAAGAGAGGCTTGTTTATATAAACAAACCTATTGTTTAAGAACAGAGAAAAAGAATAATACAACAATGACTATTCTAACTACTTGTTTCATTGTATTAGCTATATTTGTGCCTGTCTTGCGCTATCCTGTAGGGAAACGTCCAACTGGAAATGAATGGAAGGAGTATGTCCTTTTCTTTGATTGGGATGAATGGAAGGAGTATTTTACTTTCCTTAATTGGAATGAATGGAAGGAGTATTTCACTTTTCTTGATTTTGACATTAAAGACCTGCTAAAGGAGATCCCCATCATTACAATTGGCTCCAATTTTTACTTAAATTGTTTAGTGACAATCCTAGTACTGGTGAAAGCAATGAAAGAGTTATTTAAAACTGGAAGAATGGTGTTGTGTTGCTTGTCGTGTTGTAGAAAAGGCCAGACCTCTAGAGGATTTGCTGGAACTTTGGGAAGGGTCTGGGAAAGGCCAGTTTCTGGATGGCAAGGAGCATGGGTAAATCTTGGCAAAATGGTAGGGCGTGTGACACCTCCCATTGTTTGGGACTTCACACCAGAACAAGTGTCTAATCCTGACGAGATGGCACGTTGTTTAGTTGAAGGGTGTCTTTCATACGATGACCCAAATACGCAGTTCCTTGCTTTATGCTGGGGTCTAGTGATGGCTTATAGAGCTGCCATAAATCACTATCAAAAGCCTAGGGCAGAGGCAGAAGGTCAAACTACGTCGCCTGAAACAAATGATGCCCCTATTGAGTCCACAGACGTCGGGATACAAACCCAACCTGAAATCAGCACCGTCCCTGCTAAGCTGACTGAGTATGGAACACAAACCCAACCCGAAATCAGCACCGTCTCTGCTAAGTTGACTGAGTATGGAACACAAACCCAACCCGAAATCAGCACCGTCCCTGCTAAGCTGACTGAGTATGGAACACAAACCCAACCTGAAATCAGCACCGTCCCTGCTAAGCTGACTAAGTATGGAACACAAACCCAACCCGAAATCAGCACCGTCTCTGCTAAGTTGACTGAGTATGGAACACAAACCCAACCCGAAATCAGCACCGTCCCTGCTAAGCTGACTGAGTATGGAACACAAACTCAACCCGAAATCAGCACCGTCCTTGCTAAGCTGACTGAGTATGGAACACAAACTCAACCTGAAGTTAGCGGTGTCTCCGTTAATTCAACTGAGCATGGAAAAAAGACCCAACTTGAAGTCAGCATAACTTCTACTAAATCTGTTGAAAGTGGAGTCCAGACCGTAGATCTCATAGACACCGGAACTCAAACTACAACATCTACTGTTAAGACTACGATGGAGATGAAGACCCAAACTACCAACCCAAGAATCACTATTGCCCCCCTTACTAAGAAGAAGATATGGATAAGGGATAATGCAGAAGCTACAGGCCTAGTTCCACGATTAAGGCGTATAAACGGAGAAGAAGAGGAAGAAGAAGAGGAAGAAGAAGAGGAAGAGGAGGAGGAGGAAGAGGAAGAGGAAGAGGAAGGGGAAGGAGGAGAAGGAGAAGGAGAAGGAGAAGGAGAAGGAGAAGAAGGAGAAGGAGAAGGAGAAGAAGGAGAAGGAGAAGGAGAAGGAGAAGGAGGAGAAGGAGAAGAAGAAGAAGAAGAAGAAGAAGAAACAGAAGAAGAAGAAGAAGAAGAGGAGAGAGCAAAAGGACTTGCCAGCCCCATGAAACCTATCCCATCCAGCTATGTAGTAGTGGACGAATGGACAGCTGCAAAAGAGGAAGAAGCAGCAGTGAGAGAAGGAGCGCGCCCAAAAGAGATAAAAGCACGCCCAAAAGAAAAGGGAGCACACCTAAAGGAAGAAGGGGCTGCAGCACAGATGACCAATAAACCAACAAAGACAAGGCTGACACCCAAATATTCTCTTCTTAACTTTCCAGTGAAGGATACAGAAGAACGGTTGAGACCTTCATCCCAAAGTCTGAAGGACTACTCGCTACCTCCACCCCGTGGGCTTGGACAATGGAGTAGAAGTCTATCCCCACTACATGCTCAATCTCTGCCTCCACGTGAGAGAGGCAGAGAGAGAGAGAAAGCAGTTCCACGTAGAAGCATCAGAAGGGAAGTGGAAATAATTCCACCTAAGAGAGACCTTTATTCCGGAGCAGAAGTTGTGCGAACGAGTGAGGTACTGCGAACAATGACCCCAGCAGAGCTTCGGGATCTAAGACAGGATTACAGCCGCCGGCCTGGTGAACAAATTCTCACCTGGCTGGTACGATGTTGGAATAATGGGGCCAGAAGCCACTTGTTAGAGGGTCATGAAGCACAGCAACTAGGATCCCTCGCTCAAGACCGTGAAATAGAACAAGAAATCACAAGAGAGACATACAATCTCAGTCTCTGGCTCCGAATCCTCCATGCTGTGAGGGAAAAATATCCATTTAAAGAATACTTAATGAGTTCTCCGAAAAAGTGGACGAGTGCAGAAGAAGGCATCCAATACTTGCGAGAATTAACTATGCTGGAACTCATTTATTGCAATTCAGATTATTATGACTGTTTAGAACCAGAGAAAATTTCATGTACAGAGCCAATGCAGAGGCAAATGGTTAGAGGTGCCCCTGCATCATACCTCAACTGCTTAATATCAGTATACAATCCAAAAACGGATGAACCGACTGTGGACACCATGTGTTCATGGATACGGACCATAGCGGAAAATTTGGAAAAGTCCTCCGATGCCCAACATCGACCTACCCATCCTAGGGAAGCAATGGAGAGGCCTTATGAATATTTCAGATATGAAGACGACCATAGGGATAGAAATGATAGAGTCTATATAGACTATAGAGACTATAGAGGCAGACCAATAAAATAGTTTCGACCACGATTTCGACCTCGATCTTGGTCCCGGCCTCGTTCACAGTCTCCTTTCCCAGCACGCAGAAGGAGAAGAAACCCCAGACTGAGATCACGCAACCAACTGTGGTCCTATCTGCGCAGCAAGGGAGAAAACATGAAGAAGTGGGATGGTGAACCCACTTCAAAACTTGAAGCCAGAGTAAGAGAGTTATAACAAAAAGAAAGCAACAAAAAAGTTGTCTACAAAAAAGTTGATGCAGATGCTCTGCAACCTCTGAAACACAAAAAGATGGAGGTCCACTGTGACAATAACAAGAAGGCTTCTAAGAAGACAAAATCAAAATCGGACGATGAATACTTGGATCAAGACCAATAGAGGGGCCCTGCCTTCTGCCAGGAGAAGGATAGGGACCAGGAAGATAATAGGGTTTACTGGGCTGTGTGGGTTCGATGGCCTGGCACATCGGATCCTCAGAGATACCGGGCTTTGGTGGATACTGGTACCCAGTGCACTTTAATGCCATCAAAACATAAGAGTATGGAAGCTGTTTCTATTTCTGGAGTGACCAGAGGGTCTCAAAAATTGTCAGTGGTAGAGGCTGATATGAACCTAACAGGAGACCAATGGCAAATGCATTCCATTGTGACGGGGCCAGAAGCCCCTTGCATTCTTGGTATGGACTACCTAAAAAAAGATACTTCAAAGACCCGAAGGGGTACCGATGGGCTTTCGGTGTAGCCACGGTGATTGAAGAGAAGTCCAAGCAATTGTCTGCCCTATCTGGCCTCTCAGAAGACCCTTCTGTTGTGGGACTACTCCAAGTTAAAGATCAACAAGTGCCTATAGCTACTGCAACTGTACACAGGCGACAGTACAAGACAAACCGAGATGCTGTAATCCCCATTCACAAGATGATCAGGAAGTTAGAGAGTCAAGGAGTGGTCAGCAGAACACACTCACCCTTCAATAGCCCTATCTGGCCTGTACGTAAATCCGATGGAAAATGGAGACTGACAGTGGACTATCGTGGCTTGAATGAAGTCACGCCACCATTGAGTGCTGCAGTACCAGACATACTGGAACTCCAGTACGAGCTGGAGTCCAAGACAGCGAAGTGGTATGCCACTATTAATATTACTAATGCATTTTTCTCCATTCCCTTGGCAGCAGAGTGCAGGCCACAGTTTGCTTTCACCTGGAAGGGTGTGCAGTACACCTGGAATTGACTGCCCCAGGGGTGGAAGCACAGTCCAACCATTTGCCATGGACTGATCCAGGCCACCCTAGAGAAGGGTGAGGCCCCAGAGCACCTGCAGTACACAGATGACATCATCATATGGGGAGGCACAGCAGAAGAAGTTTTTGAAAAAGGACAAAGCATCATCCAGATTCTCCTTGAGACTGGTTTTGCCATCAAGAGAAATAAAGTCAAGGGATCTGCCAGAGAAATTCAATTCCTAGGAGTGAAATGGCAAGATGGACGTCGTCAGATTCCAACAGACGTCATCAATAAGATCGTAGCAATGGCTCCACCGACAAACAAGAAAGAAACCCAAGCTTTTCTGGGAGCCATAGGCTTCTGGAGGATGCACATCCCCAAGTAGAGCCAAATTGTGAGCCCTCTTTATTTTGGGACACATAAAAAGAACAACTTCCAATGGGGTCCTGAACAACAGCAGGCTTTCAGGCAAATCAAGCAAAAGATTGCACACACCGTGGCTCTTGGGCCAGTCAGGGCAGGACCAGATGTAAAGAATGTACTTTACAACTGGAGATAAAGGTCCCTCCTGGAACCTCTGGCAAAAAGTGCCTGGCGAGACGCGAGGGCGACCACTTGGTTTCTGGAGCCGAAGCTACAGAAGTTCTGAGGCCAATTACACCCCCATGGAAAAAGAAATCTTAGCGGCATATGAAGGCATACGAGCAGCCTCCGAAGTGATTGGTACCGAAACACAGCTCTTCCTGGCACCCCGATTACGGGTGCTGAGCTGGATGTTCAAAGATAAAGTGCCTCTACACACTATGCCACCGATGCCACGTGGAGCAAGTGAATGGCTTTGATTACTCAATGTGTCCGAATTAAAAACTCAAATCGCCCTGGAATTTTGGAAATTATAACCAATTGGCCTGAAGGTGGGAACTTCAGTCTGGCAGATGAAGAAGAGCCAGTGAGTCGAGCTGAAGAAGCTCTGCCATATAATCAGCTGCCAGATGAAGAGACACGCTATGCTCTTTTCACTGACGGTTCTTGCTTCATTGTAGGAAGGAGCCGAAAGTAAAAAGCAACTGTGTGGAGTCCCACCCGATGGGTGGCGGAAGCCACTGAAAGTAAAGGCGAATCGAGTCAGTTTGCAGAACTCAAAGCTGTCCAATTGGCCTTGGACATTGCAGAAAGAGAAGGATGGCCAAAGCTCTACCTATACACCGATTCGTGGATGATAGCCAATGCCCTGTAGGAATGACTAGACAGGTGGAAGGAAATGAATTGGAGACGTAGAGGAAAACCCATCTGGGCTGCCAATTTGTGGCAGGACATCGCTGCCAGAGTGAAAAAAATGAATGTGAGAGTCCGCCATATAGATGCCCATGTGCCCAAGGATCGAGCTAATGAGGAACACGCTCATAACAGACAGGCAGACCGCGCTGCACAAGTCGAGGTGTCACAAATAGACCTAGACTGGCAGCAAAAGGGAGAGTTGTTCCTAACTCGATGGGCCCATGATGCTTCAGGCCATCAGGGCCGAAATGCCACCTATAGATAGGCACGAGACCAAGGAGTGGATATAACCATGGACACTATTTCCCAGGTTATTCATGACTGTAAAACCTGTGCTGCCATTAAACAAGCCAAAAGGTTGAAGCCCCTATGGTATGGTGGATGCTGGGACAAGTATAGATACAGAAAAGCATGGCAAGTCGATTACATCACATTGCCACAAACACGCCAAGGTAAACACTATGTGCTTACCATGGTGGAAGCGACTACTGGATGGTTAGAGACATATTCAGTACCACATGCAACGGCCCGAAATACCATTCTAGGTCTCGAGAAGCAGGTCCTGTGGAGACATGGCACTCCAGACCAAATTGAGTCAGACAACGGGACTCATTTCAAGAATAATCTGGTGGCCACTTGGGCACGGGAGCATGGTATTGAATGGGTATATCACATTCCATATCATGCACCCGCTGCTGGAAAAGTTGAAAGGTGTAATGGACTGTTAAAAACAACTCTGAAGGCACTAGGTGAGGGAACTTTCAAGAACTGGGACAAGCACTTAGCCAAGGCCACCTGGCTTGTTAACACTAGAGACTCTGTCAATCAAGCTGGTCCTACCCAAGCAGAATCCCTCCACACTATAGATGGAAACAAAGTTCCAGCAATCCATCTGAAAGGTATATTAGGGAAGACTGTTTGAATTACTCCTTCCTCAGGCCAAGACCAACCCATTTGTGAGATTGTTTTCGCTCAAGAGCCCAAAAATACTTAGTGGGTAATGAGAAGGGATGGAAAAATCCACTGTGTGCCCCAAGGAAATTTAACCTTGGGGAAAGGCTAATCATGTACTTTGAGTTGTGTTTTGCAGGAAACCAGTCACCAGATGAGAAAGGCCTGAACAGTTGACGCCAGTATCCAGTAATAAACCAGCCCAGACCAGAGGACAAGCCCGGAAAACCAGAACTATGATTGTGACCTAAGGGCCAAAAATTGGAACCAAGCTAATCCTGATGCTGATGCATATTCTTCTACAACAAGATGAATGCTTTAAAGAATGAACAAGGACTATATACATATATGTATATGTGTATATATGTGCAAGAAATAAGCGAACGCGAAATATAAGTGTTACGGAAAAATAGTATGGAATAAAGAGTGGAGAATGTGATGGTTTTGGTCTAGGCCTTCCTGGTGACCAGTTTGTAACCAAGGAAGTGGCCAAGTACCCAGTATTCCATACGATTTTTACATAAACCAGAGTATAAATAAGTTGGAGATTAGAGACCTCGCTCTCTTCTCTTCCGGCGAGGTTCAGGAACAGTGGGTCCCTGCGCTGGTCTCGCTTATCTAAGGCTGAGGCCTGCAGAGTCCACTGTCCTGCCACGTGGAGGTTTGGAGAGTGCTGGCTGTGTCTGCCAACCCTGCTGGTTTAAGGGACGTGGTGAGATTTGTTTTACTAGTTATTTTACTAGTTCTCAGGTTTGACTGTGCATATCTATTCGGTGTCCCTTTTTGTTCCCTCTTGTCCCTTTTTCCCCTTTCCCTATCCCTTCGGGGGGTTGATTCCCTTTTACTGTGTATATAGCATCTTAACTGTATATAACTGTAATCTATGTAAATATATATATATTTTTATATAAGCAGCTCGACTTTGAGTTCTTTAATTTTTATAGGTTTTTTTTTTTCTTCCTTTACCCTAAGGGAAGAAGGAAGGGGGAAGGGGGGGCCTGCTAACTAGAAGTTTGGGCATTTGGCAGGGAGCCAAGGTCCAAACTTTCACACAGTCGCTTGCTAAAATATGAAAGTATCCCACTACACTCACCCAAATTAGAATTAGAGATGACAAATTTGCAAAATCCAGCCCAATTCTTATATAGGGAACCTGAAAGAGAACTAGTACATGATTGTTTACAAGTATTCAATCTTCAGGCTAAAATTAGGGAAGACCTAGAGGAAGAAGAATTGGAGGAAGGCGAGAAATTATACATAGATGGTTTGTCATGTAGATGGATGCCGAAAATCAGGGTGTGCTGTGATAGATGGGACAACAATACCTGGAATTCCTATCTTATATGCAGCCCGAGAAGGTATAATAAGATTTGATTAGCAAATTACTGATGAATAGAAAAAGGGTGGAATTGTAATAGTTAATTAAAGCAAAAATAGATAATTTGCTAATCAAATACACTGTGTAATGTTAAGAGTTAGTGGTTTGCTTAAGTTGCAAAATATCAAACCATAATGTTATGTTACTGTGGTTAACTATATCTTGTTATGTTAAGCAAGTTATATCCTGTTATGCTGAATGTAAGCTTTAAATTTATTTATAAGTAAGAAGGTCAGCCAAAAAGAACCAGAAAAACGACCTGCCACCTTCATCCGGGACCTGCCTTCATCCGAGGACTGCCTGAAGTGGGGGGATAGCAGCATGTATAAAAGATGGGTTCCAGCTTTTCGAAAGCACGGACTGCTGGTGGAGCAGGAGACTCCCCGGTCGCCCAGTGCTGTTTTGCTCATTTGCTTTTAATAAAATTTGGTATTTCAAAAATTAAATTATTTCTGGTTTATTGACGATAACAGGGAGGAAACACCGTAACAGCAACGGCCTTTGCTGATGACTTGGTACTCTTAAGTGGATCCTGGGAAGGCATGAAAAACAACATCAAAGTCCTAGAGATCTTCTGGGAGCTTATTGGTCTCAGGACACAGGGAGAAAAAAGCCACGGCTTCTACATGAAGCCAACTAAGGATTCGTCCATCACCAGTGACTGTCCAGCATGGACTCTTAACTGCACACCCCTCAGTGTGGTTGAACCCAGTAGATCTGAGAAATACCTGGGCCTGCAGATTGACCCCTGGACTGGTACAGATACACCAGAACTGTCTGCAAATTAAGAGACTGGTCACAATGGATCAATAAGGCACCACTAAAACCATTACAGAAAACTGACATCTTCAAAATTTATCCCATCCCCACATTAATCTGCTTGGGCACCACACTGGGGGGAAAGCAGGGTTCCTCGAGTCCCCTGACCTACAGATACGATCGACTGTCAAGGACTGGTTGCATTTGCCACCGAGCACATCACACCATCCTAAATTCAAGCACAAAGGGTGGAGGTTTGGGTACCACCAGGCTCAAGGGATTGATCCCAAGTGCACAAGCCCAAAGACAGCATAGACTGGCTCAGTCTTTGGATGAAACAGTCAAAACAATTCTGAAAACAGAACAAATTAAACAAGCTTATGAAAACCTATGGATGAAAGCTGGGGGAGGCAAAGAAAATAAGTCAACAATATTTGAACCCAAACCAATAATGGAACTACCCAATTATGGTGATGAGAAAGTAACATCAGAATGGGAACTACCCCCTTGGAAGATCAGCTCTCTGAAACCCTGAAATTGGACAACACCAGAATTTGCAAAATGGACCAAGCTGGTATCCCAGGGCCTGGTCATTACCAGCTTTGAAAGGAGTGGGATCAGCAACTTTGGGATGGAGAACTAAAGAGGCATCACCCACACCAAGCCTGTAACAGCACTGCAATTGAGAGCTGATGTTTACCCCACAAGAGAGTTCCTAGCAAAGGGTAAACAAGCAAGGTACATCAAATCCTGCAGACACTGCCAGGCTGAGAATGAAACATGGTCCCATATCATTGGGAATTGCCCAGCCTTGCAGAATGCAAGACTTAAAAGGCTCAGCTATATCTGTGGCATGTTATCAGAGGAAGCTAAAGAGAAAAACCGGGTGGTGTTTCAGGACAACCACATATGAGAGATAACAAGTTACATAAATGGGACCTCACATTTGTGAAGGACAACCAAACATATGTGGTGGATGTCACTGTGATACTGACACATCTTTAGAAGAGGCTGTAATGGAAAAATTAGGGAAATACCAACATTTTTACAAACAAATTCAGGATCTGACTAATGCAGCAGACACTGTATTTATGGGCTTTCCCCTTGGAGCACAGGGGAAATGACACCATAGAAGTGAGGAAATTTTGAGGGCCCTGGGTCTCTCCAGATGGAGGAAAGAAAAGACATTCTTTCCTCCAGAGCACTTCTTACCCTGTTGAGCTTGACTCCAGTCTGGTACTGTGAAGAGACATGAAAAGTGTAAGAAATAAATAAGGCAGTTTTATTACAAGCAAGAGTTTACTCATGTCAAGATGCCTGGAAGCTGTATTATTTGGGGGGTTGGAGAGTTATTTAGTAGTCAAGTACTGGTAGTCTGCTTGCAGTTACTTGTTGCTGTTGCCTATAGTTACAGTACAGAGGGGAGCTGGGAAGCCTGTAAGACAATGGGAGCAGCCAGGGCTCATTGCCGAGGGACCACACGGCCGGGACAGGGAAACAACCTGATAGGTCGGGTAAGACAACCAATGGACTGGCAAAGGGAAGTGCGAGCCGGCCCTGAGAGACCCAGTCGAATCCAAGAAGAGGGGCTGTATCACCTTCTAAAGAAGAAAAGGAGCTGGGCTCCCCATGGGAGGAGCGAGAGAGTGGTTATGTAAATCAAGAAACCTTAAAAGGACTCATCCCTCCCACTCTCCGCATGCTCCGACTTGGCCACGAGGCCAATGCATCTAAAGCTCTTTGTTTCACTTTGTAAAGTTCTTTGTTTCACTTTATTTGGCCGTCTTCGAAATTTTAATTAGAGATATTTCTCACAAAAGGTGTAGAATAAGGAGGAGGGGTGGCACATGCTACTCTGATGGTTTTGTCACTTATTCAGTAAGGTGGGGGGCGAGCCCAGAGGGGATCTCTCACTTCTGGCATCAACTACCTGGGGTCCAGGGATCAGGCAACAATGGGTGTGCACAGAGAAGCCACTGGTTGCCTTTGCTTCCCTCGGTGGGGATACACAGGGATGGGGCTGGGCTGTGATGGTGGAACCCACCGTGACAGGGGGTGCAGTGGCAGGCAGCCCCTTGCTGATCAGTGGAGGGGCCCGGCTGTTCCCATCTCCCACCACGTAGTAGATCTCGCGGCCCTCGAGCCAGGGCCACCCACCCTTGGCACGCCTGGGCTGGGGGGGCAGACATGGCATCCCCCTCCCGTGCCCCATTTCCCCCTGCCTGGTGGATCCCGCTGGCACAGGCAGACCTGCTCCCCCTTCCTGGCTTCGCCCGGCAAACCTGCTCTCCGTGAATGGACCTGGCCTGCCCGTCAGAGGCGTGTCTTCCCTCCGGACGGCATTCCGGGTTTCTCGATGTCTGCAGTGTTTCACCTGCTCCTCTCCTCTGCACGGCCCAAGGGACGGCACTCCCGCGCTCCTGTGAACAAAGGCGATCGCAGGCGGCCCGAGCCCCGCGGCCCCCGCTCACAACGCCCCGGCCCCGGCCAGGAAAGCGGGGGCACTTTGGGCCCCGCCCGTGGCCCCACCGGGCAGGACGAGCGGCCGGCGCTCCGAGCAGGGTCAGCGCTCCCGGCTCTCTAAACCTGCTGTGCCCCTGCCCCGGCTCCCTTCTTCATTTGAGCGCCGCTCCCTCGCTCCCTCGCCCTGCTGCGGGTCCTGCTCGCCCGCGCCGGGGGTTGAAAGCGGCGGGGGAATCCCACAACGCCAAAAAAGACTCCCAGCGACGCAACCACAAAATGCGCTTCGCAAAGAGACACCGCCGAGTCCCCCCCACCCCCGCCGGCAGCACCCCCGTCCCGTCCCGTCCCGTCCCGTCCCGTCCCCAGCCTCACCTGCGCCCCAGGCCCCGCGCCCGGCGCCGGACGCGTTCGCCTCCCCCGGAGCCGCCCCCTCCTCGCCCCGGAGCCGCCCCCTCCTCGCCCCGGAGCCGCCCCCTCCTCGCCCCGGAGCCGCCCCCTCCTCGCCCCGGAGCCGCCCCCTCCTCGCCCCGGGCCGCAGGGACCGCCCCGGCCGCCCCGCTCCGGCGCCGCCGCTGTGAGGGAGGAGGGCGGGGCGGCCCCGGCTCCTGCGCGGGACAGGAGAGCGAAAGGGGCCCCAGGGGGGCATCTCTGTGAGGGTTTTATCACTTGTAGCAAGGGAATTAATTACCTCTGGGCAGCAGGTAAAGAAAACATCGCAGCCCCCTGCATGAGAAAGTTGTTTCTTCCCACGTTAAAACTTTCCCCTGGCAGCGAGAGTTTCCTTGAGTGGGCGTTAAGGTTTTCCATCCTCAGTATTTCTTCCAGAGGTTTTCTGCACCTCCATGCAGTGTGTGTGTGTGTGTCTGTGCGTCTGTACCTTTGGGTCGCAGGGACGAGGGGGGCCCGGCCTATGCAGGATGGCAGCTCCATGTGTGGAGAGATTTATTTAATTGAAAAACTGAAAAGTAAAAAGCAAAACAGACAACAACCTCCACCTCCACCATATTAAGTGCACCCACCCCCCACCACCAACACAAGAAAAAAACACCTCCCCTCACACCACTATGCTCCCAGTATGGGCCAGTATGGGGCTAGCACATACCAGTATGGACCAGTCTGGTGCCACTATGCACAACTATGGTACCAGTATGTGCCACTATGGACCCATAGGAGCACCAGTACAGCACCAATATGGACCAGGACAGGCACCAATGACACCAGGATGGCCTCAGAATGGCCACCAAGGGCTCCCAGTACTCCCAGTATGGCCCCGGTATGGGCATCAGGGCTTCCAATGTAGGAGTCTCCAGTTCTCCCAGGATGGGATCACCAGGGCTTCCAGTGCATCCAGTACTTTCAGGGTGGGGTCAGCAGCACTCCCAGAGCTCCCAGTATGTGGTCATGAATGCTCCCAGTATGGGCTGCAGTCACAGGGGCTTTTGGGGGTCCCCTGTCTTTCCAGCCCCTCCCCCACTCTGGCAATGGGTGTTTCCAGCCTCTCCCCCATCCTCAAAGGGGTTCCAGCCCCTCCCCCTCCTCAGAAATGGATCTCAGCCTCTCCCCCACCCTCCAATAGGGGTCCCAGTGACCCCCAACTGCAGACAAGGCGGCCCCCAACCTTCACATCTCCAACAAGGCCTTCCCTTTGGTCAGTGTGAAGTGGAGCAGCATTCCTTGTGGGATCCTCTACTCCCTGTGAAAGGAAGTCGTCACCAGTGCTTTCTAGGAACCTCCTGGACTGTTTGTGCTTTGCTGTGTTGTTTCTCCAGCTGATGCCAGGGCAGTGAAAGTGCCCCACAAGAACCAGGGCCCGTGACTTTGTGGCTGCTTCCAGCTGCCTGTACAAGGCCTCTTCCACTTCCTCCCCTTGATCCAGAGGGATGGAGCAAACACCCACACCAGTGTCACCCGGACCAGGCTGCCCTTTAAACCTGACCCACAAGGTCTCACTCGCTCATCATCCTCACTGAGACAGAGCTTGGCACATTCAAAGTGTTGCCTCACACCCAGGCAATTCCACCACGGGCCCTTTCCTGCTCTGTCTCTCCGGAGCAGTGTGGGGCTCTCCATGACAACATTCCAGTCATGGCAGCTGTCCCAGCACAGCTCTGGAATCACAGTGGGATCAAAGCCCTGGGACTGCTCACAGGTCTCTGGTTCCTCCTCTTTCCTCCCCATCCTGTGTTGCTGTAAAGCACTTAATAGAAGTGTTTGATGGAGACAATATCCCAATGGGAATGCAAAGGAATGTGCCCCAGTCCTGTGAAGTGATTGTGTCTTTGGCTGCCTGTGCTTGATCCAGGAGCTCCCTCTTAATTCTCCTTTGGCTATGAGGGACTTTCTCTGATGTTTCCCTGCTGGCTTCTATTATCCCAGGAGTCCCTGGCTCGTCTCTGTAAGACATCAGGTGTGCTCCAGTGCGGCTGCTCCATCTCAGAGTCACTGCAGAGGACGCTCACAGGTACCTTGTCCCTTTAAGTTTTTCATGTTCTCCCACAGTTTTCCAGGGACAAACCTGAGATTGTGCCTCTCTGCCATCATATCTGATTAAAAGCCCTGTGACACTGCAGGGCCTCATGGAACCAAAGGGATCCTGAGACACTGCAGAAACTCATGGAAACAAAGGACCCTGGGACACTGTGGAACATCATGGAATCACAGGGCCATTGTGATGCTGTGGAACCTGCTGGAACCAAAGGAACTCTGGGACCCTGCAGAACCTCAGGGAACCCAAGGAGCCCTGGGACATTGTGGAATCTCATGGAATCAAGGGGCCACTGGGACACAGACAAGCTCTGTCATGGTTTAACCCCAGTCTGCAACTCTGTAGATGTTCACTCACTCCCACACCAGCTGGATCAGGGGGAGACTTGGAAGGATAAAAGCTGCAAAACTCGTGGGTTGAGATAAAAGACACTTCAGAGGGAGAGCAAAGCTGGGCACATAAGCAAAGAAGAACAAAGAATTAATTCAGCACTTCCTATGGGAAGTGGGTGTTCAGCCACCTCCGGGGGAGCAGCGTCCCATCCCACAGAATGGTTACTTGGGAAGAAAAATGCCATCACTCCAAAACCTTTCTTTCCTTCTTCCCCTCACTTTATATACTGAGCATGGTGTCATCTGGTCTGGAATATCCCTCGGGTCAGTTTGAGTCACCTGTCCTGGCTGTGTCTCCTCACAGCCTCCCAACTTCCTTGCCAGCCTGGCTCTCCAAAAAGCAGAAATGGCCTTGGCTCTGTGTAAGCCTTGCTGAGCAAAAACCAAAACATCTCTGTATTATCAACCCTCTGTTCAGCACAAATCCAAAACACAGCCCTGTACTGGCCACTGGGAAGAAAATCAACTCTACCCCAGCTGACACCAGCACAAACTGTTACCAAAGCAGTTGTATTTTTCAAACCGAGTCTTGCAGCAGTGGGGAAAGATGTTGGAAATTTTTTTTACTGTAGTACAGTAGTGTTTGATCCCTACATCTGTGACTAATAGCCTTATGCCAGCCCTTGCTTCCTTATTTCCCTATATCAGTGATTAACATGTACTAGCAAATATCTTAGTTTTGAGAACAAGGATTGTGTGTCAGAGCAAAGAATGGTAAGAGAAGTACATTATGACATGACCACATGTCTGAGATACTCTCATGGAGAAAAGATTCACAGGAAGATCCAAAACCATATCCAACTAAGTCTATGGAAGTAATGAATAAATATGCATGTATTCAGGAAATGTAATGAATATGTAATAGAAACGTCATGACTATTAATTTCATGAAGATAAAGTGGTCTGTGAGGTAGCTGGGTGTGCGTGCTTTATGGAACTATCTTCATGCACCCAGCACACTGAATGAAGTAATGTGGGTTTTCTAACCCAAAAAACTGGTTGTAGAGTTTATTTCCCAGTTTTCAGTGCCAGAACCTCATGGAACCAAAAGGACCCTGGGACACTGTGGGGGCTCATGGAACCAAAGGGACCCTGGGACACTGTGGGGGCCTCATGGTGTCCAGGTTTGAGGAATCCCTTGGGTGCTGGTGGCTCGGGGAGCAGCTGCAGTTGGAATTGTGGGATGAGCTCTGGGTGACGGGGCCTCAGACAAAAGGCCGTGAGCTGCTGACCCTGGAGCAGCCAAGTGAGAGGACACTTGGAGACACTGCAGGAGCCGAGGACTCAGCAGGAAGAGCAAGTGTTTTGTGTGCTTGGACTGTGAGGGGCCTCAGTGTGAGCAGTGCCAGTCTGGGCTGGTGGGAGAGTGACTGCCAGGGAGTTCTGGGAAGGGTGAGACTGGGAAGTTCCCTTAAGAGTGTGAGGGGGTTCTCGTGTGCAGAGACCCCCAGGAGCCCCCTGAGCCGCTCTGCTCGTGGTGGGAGTGTGGCCAGAGGGGCACTGGGTGTGCAGGGGCTGGAGTGGGGAGGTGACAGGGACATGGGGACATACATGGACATGGGAACACACACATGGACATGGGAACACACACATGGACATGGGAACACACACATGGACACAGGAACACACACATGGACATGGGAACACACACATGGACATGGGAACACACACATGGACATGGGAACACACACACGGACACAGGAACACACACATGGACATGGGAGCACACACATGGACACAGGAACACACACATGGACATGGGAACACACACAGACAGACTCAGAGCATTGCTTTGCTGAAGGGGTTTATTGATCGTTCCAGGAAAATTCCCAGGGCACCCAGGGGATCACAGGGGGGCTTCCAGGGATGATCATCTCCTTATGCTGCTGGAGGGGGAATGTAACCACCAGTTCCAGTCCTGAAAGACGGAGCCCAAAACATCACACCCGGTGTCCAAAGGAAGATGAGAGGGCCTTGTCCCCACCCCTTTTCTGCAGGGACCTGGGGCAGGAGAAGGGAATTGGAGCCCTGGATATACCTGGGACAGGACTTGGATCCTGACATCCATGTGACCCACCCCAGGATGCTCTGAAACTTCCCAGAGCCCCTCCCTGCCCTCATGGTGACCCTGAGGGTCTGCATTGTCCCCCCAGAGCAAGGAAAGGCTTGGGAACAGCTCTGTCCAGCTCCCCCAGGACATGGATCTGGGACAGCCCCCTCTGTGTCCCTCTGCTGTCCCCAAGCTCTGCCCACCCTGGAGGGCTCAGAGATCCCCCAGGACCCTCTGTGGGGCAGAGGTCCCTCTGATATTTCTCACCTGGGGAGGCAGTGGAGGGTCACTTGTGCACAAGCTCCACCTGATCAGCCACGGGCGGCTGGGGAAAAAGGGCAGGTTAGGAACACACTGGGATGTACTGGGGCATTCTGGGGCACTGGTTGTAGCCATGAGAGGGGAGGGTCTGGGCTCAGCAGAACTCGGGGTACCCCTTTCAGACCTCTTTCACTCGACTGGCTTTAATCTCTCCCTCTGGAGAGACTGTGAGGTGTCACTGGCGTGCCCTAAATCCCAGTAAGGGATGGGAGGGTGGGGGTGAGATTTGGGGCACCCCAAAGGACAGGGATGGGGGTGTTTGACAGGACTCTGCAGGATGCAGGTTGAGGAGGGAGGAAAACCAACGGAGGGGACATGGGGAATAAATCAGGGGGTGAGTGGGGGCAGGAGAAAGAGAGGGGCAGGCAAAAAAATTGAGGGTTTGAGTGAGAAGGTCAAGGAAGAAGATTTTGGAACACCACTGTCATAGGCAATGGGAACAGGAGCAGACTGGGGGGAAAGAGGGGAGGGAATGGACTGGAAATGATGTCCTCTGTGTGTGTACTGGAGTGTGCTGGGATGGATGGGAATACAGTGGGGGCCTTGGGAAATGGGCAGGAAACTGGGGTGCACTGGGGTGCCCTGGAGGGTCGTGGCCATGACAGGGAGGGTTTGGGCTCAGAACAACTCCTGGTACCCACCTGGACTTTCATCAGACTCACTTGACTGACTCCACTCTGTGGAGAGACCACAAGATGTCACTGGTCATGGGAGTGTCCCCAGTCTCAGTAAGGGATGGGAGGTCGGGGGGAAATTTGGGATCCTACAGGAAATTTTTTTCACAGGAAAAATCTGGGGTGCACTGGGGTGCCCTGGAGGGTCGTGGCCACGAGAGGGGAGGGTCTGGGCCCAGAACAACTCCTGGTACCCACCTGGACTTTCATCAGACTCGCTTGAGTAACTCTGCCCTGCGGAGAGACCACAAGATGTCACTGGTCACTGGGGTGTCCCCAGTCTCAGTAAGGGATGGGAGGTCAGGGGCAAATTTGGGATCCTACAGGACCGGGATGGGGGTGTTGAAGGGGTGGGACTGTGGGGGATGCAGATGAGGAGGAAGGAATTGCAGTGGAGGGGACATGGGGAATGAAACAGGGTGGGGGAGGGGGAGAAAGAGTGGGACAAGGAACAAAAATAAAGCAATTGGGAGGGGGAGGTCAAGGAAGAGGATTTGAGGACACCACTGTCATGGGCAATAGGAAAGGCAAAAGACTAGGGGGAAAGAGAGAAAATGGACTGGAATTGAGGCCTCCTGGGGATGTACTGTATTGGATGGGGATACAGGGAGGACCTGAGAAAGGGGTGTCCACAGGAAAAATCTGGGGTGCACTGGGATGCCCTGGAGGGTCGTGGCCACGAGAGGGGAGGGTCTGGGCCCAGAACAATTCCTATTACCCACCTGAACTTTCATCAGACTTGCTTGACTGACTTGACTCTGTGGAGAGACCATGAGATGTCACTGGTTACAGGGGTGTCCCCAGTCTCAGTAAGGGATGGGAGGGTCTGGGCCAAGAACAATTCCTGGTACCCACCTGAACTTTCATCAGACTCGCTTGACTGACTTGACTCTGTGGAAAGACCATGAGATGTCACTGGTTACAGGGGTGTCCCCAGTCTCAGTAAGGGATGGAGGGACCAAACTACCCCACGGATCCCACAGAGGTAACCCCAATTCCAGGATTTACCATGATGTTTGAACCCCCACCTATGATGATGCTTTGGGGAAGGAGAGCAAAGGGTTGGTCTTGATTGTCCCTTGTGGGGCTGTTCCCCCACACCCCAGCCCCTGGTTGCCCCCTCATTTGAGAAGGAAAAAATGAGGGAACCATGGAGGTGCCCCTGGACGGTGAAAGAGAGAGGCTGGGACAAGTGTTTTCCTGCTCACCACTAGAATCCAGCAATGGGCACAGCTGGGTGAGTGGGATCTGCAGGCTCTGCAGGCACTGGGGAGCACTGGGGAATGCTGGTCCTGGCACACAAGGGCTGGGCTCAGGCAAGTGCTGGGGTGGTGGCAGTGCCTGGCTCCAAGCCCACTCCCCACCACTGCAGCCCCCAAGTGCTCCATGCCCAGCCACGCCCTCCCTGAGCAGAGCCCAGAGGGGCACATCCCCTTTCCTGGCCCTCCCCCTGTCCCATCTGGCCACTCCGTGTCCTCCCAGCTGCCCCGGGTGCCTCTGCTGAGCTGTCCCACACAGGGGGTCCCAGTGACTGGGAGCCCAGCAGGGCTCTGGCTCCAGGCTGGGCTGGCACTGGGACACAGCTGTCCCAGCGCCCCTGTCCCCAGGGATGGCTCTGCCCTGCCCTCGGCCCAGCGCTGGCCCTGGGCAGGGTGGCACCTTCCCGCCCCAGTGTCCCTCCCTCCCGACCCCGCTCAGAGGCTCCTCTCCACTGGGACCCCCGTGGCTGAGATCAGTGACAGGCACTGATCGGGGGCTCCCGGGAGCTGCTGCCAGAGCCTCAATTCTCCACTGACATTCTGGGACATTTCCGGGACACCTTCCATCCTTACGGGGCACTGACCATACAGAAGAGACCATTGTGGGGAGGTGGGAAAACATTTCAGGTGAATGACTTGACTGTTTGCCTTGGATTTTCCCGAGGAGCCGGCAGTGACCTGGAAGATTTTCCTTTTGCCTGTTTATGCTTCGTGCCCTGCTTGTTGGATAATTGAGAGGGGGAATTTACAGGCCCTCAACACCAAAGGTCCCATTCTGCACTACACAAATTGTGGGATCCCAGAGGTGCTCATGTTTGTGGATCAGCAGCTCATTGGAAGAGGGAAATGACCCAAGTTTAGTGTTTGAGAGAGAGATGGATGAGAAGCGTAACCAGGGTGCCTGAGGTGCAGCTGATCCCACCTGGACTGACTCCTTCCTTCCCCCTGAGCAGGGCTGGGAGCACCTGGGGAAATTCCTCTTGTTCCTCCAGTCTCTTCTGTGGGATTTTTCCCACACTCTGGTTCCAAATGGATTTTGGACCTGGCCGTTCTCCTCAGGCCGTGACCCGCAGGGAGGTGTTGCAGTGACTCACAGAGGAAAAGGGGAGGAGAAAAGGGGGCCCTGTTCTCCCCACATTTACATCCCCTTTCCCAATTTCCTGGTGCCCTGCAGTTCCCAGAGTCCCTCAGTAGCTGCACATCGGGGGGATTTGACTCAGCAGGAGGTCTCTGTCCTGCTGTACTGGTTTTGACTGGGATAACTGACTGGTCTACAGTCACTGCCCATCACAGGGACTTGCCTTGTGTCAGCAGAGAATCATGGAATCATGGACTGGTTTGGGTGGGAAGGGACCTTCTCAACTCATGCCACCCCCTGCCATGGGCAGGGACACCTTTCACTATCCCAGGTCACTCCAAGGCCAGTCCAAGCTGGCCTTGGACACCTCCAGGGATGGAGCAGCCATAGTTTCTCTGGGCAACCTGTGCCAGGGCCTGCCCACCCTCACAGGGAAAACTTTCTTCCCAATATCCTCCTAACCCTGCCCTCTGGTAGTGGGAAGCCATTCCCCCTTCTCCCATCACTCCAAGGCCTCCCTGGAGCCTGCTCTTCTCCAGGCTGAGCAATCCCAATTGTCCCAGCCTTTCCCGGGGGGAATTCCAGTGCCCTTTTTTGGGGACTGACACATCACAGTGAAAGGGAAAATCCCTCAGTGGATATTTCCCAAAAGTTATCCCCGCATGGACAAAACTGGCAGCACCTTTATAAAGGGTTCCCTCCAACACTCTTTATTAATACAAACTGGGCCAGGTTAAAGGTTTGTAGTGGTCAGTGAAAGGGTCTGGCTGCAAAAACACACTTCAAACAATGTAAAAATTGTTTTTGAAGCAAAGCATGAGCACAAACTGTAAATCAAACCAACCCACTAATAGATTAGGCAGCAAAACCCAGCTCCAGTCCTTCAAAGCAGTGACCAGCACGCAAAGCTGACACTTCTCACCCAGCACAGTGTCTGGGCTGGGGGGAGGGAAGGAAGGCAGGTTCAACCCCTCCATTGATCCCAGCAATTTCAGTGGAAATCTCCCTCCAATTTTTTCCCCATTTCCAACAGCAGCAGCTGGTTTTCCTCTGGAATTCCAATTCTATTTTAACTTTTATCCTTATTTATCACTCCAAACACGGGACCATTTCTCTGGCTTGTCCGGGTCCCTCTGGATGCCATCCCTGTCCCTCAGGTGTGTGCCCTGCACGGCTCAGCTCAGGGTCACCGGCTAAGGGTGCCCTCCACCCCTTTGCCTACATTGTAAAGGAAGATGCCAAATACTGTGGCCAGGAGTCAGGAATTCAAAGGTATGGAGTCCAGCTGGGGATTCCTTGCTGGGGATAAGGGCATGGACAGTGGGATTGGGAAGGGGGCAGCAGTGCTCGGCCTCTGGAGGCAGCTCCTGCTGAGTGGGAAGGACAGGAATGGCTTTGAGAAAGGTCTTGCAGACTCACAGTGCAGGAGGTGCCCAGGATCCAAGGGAATTCCTTGTGGTGGAGGCAATCATATCCCCTTGGGGTGCAAGGGCTGTAAATGCCCCCCTGAGCAGCTTCACCTCCCCTGGGCTTCACCTCAGTCAACTTTCCTCAATTATCCAACAAACGAGGCACGAAGCAGAAAGAGGCAAAAGGAAAATCTTCCAGGTCACTGCCAGCTCCTCAGGAAAATCCAAGGCAAACAGTCAAGTCATTCACCTGAAATGTTTTCCCACCTCCCCACAATGGTCTCTTCTGTATGGTCAGTGCCCCATAAGGATGGAAGGTGTCCCGGAAATGTCCCAGAATGTCAGTGGAGAATTGAGGCTCTGGCAGCTCCCAAGAGCCAGGCACTGCCACCACCCCAGCACTTGCCTGAGCCCAGCCCTTGTGTGCCAGGGCCAGCATTCCCCAGTGCTCCCCAGTGCCTGCAGAGCCTGCAGATCCCACTCACCCAGCTGTGCCCATTGCCCAGGAGCCCGTTTATCTCCCACCTCCCTGTTTTCCTGATCCCGGCTCCTGGTGCCCCAGGGAGAGGGGTCAGTGCCAGCCCCTCGTTCAGCCAAGGGGCTGGAGTGGGAACAGGGACAACTGTCCTCAGACACCCTGGGTTTGGGGCTGGGCTCAGCTCTGGGGTGTCCCAGAGGGAAAGCTCTGGGAAGGGATGGGCATTAGGGCATTGAGGGATCAGGCTTTGGGGGCAGTTGGAGGATGGATTGTGTTGGAGTGGGGATTGTCCCCACAGGGTATCCATCTGCTTTCAGCTCCCTGCCCACCCCTTTGGCACCCCCAGGTGCCTGGGCCCTTCCAGGGGCAGCTGCCCCTGCAGGAAGCTGGATGGATGCCAGGGAAGGTGGCTGGATCCGTGCTGGGGAGGGGATGGACTCTGTGCCAGGCCTGGGCTTGTGGCCAGGGCTGGGGTCTGTGCCCAGTCAGGATTTGCCCTGGGGGCTCTCGGGGAGGGGGCAGGGAGGAGTCCCAGCAGGGATAAATGTGCTCCTCTCCCTGTGCAGCCTCACCCAGCGCTGCCCAGGGGGAGAGGAAGATGAAGGTCGCTGTGCTCAGCGTGGCCCTGCTCTTCACCATCCTGCTGAGCTCCCCAGCAGATGCCAAGGTGAGGCCCCCGTGCCACGGGGATGGGCTCAGGGATGGGCCCCTTCCCAATCCAGGGGCTCCCCCAGGACCCCCCAGCACCCCCAGCCCTGGGTGGTGCCACTTTCTTCGGCCACAACTCCCTCTGTCCTTCCCCTGTCCACAATTCTACTCCTGCTGCTGAAGCTCTGCTTCATCATGGGATGCTTGGACCCTGCTCCATCCTGGGAGAGTCCCACCAGTTCCTGCTCTTTCTGCCCCCAGATCCCACCTTTCTGGGCCTCCCCATCCCATCCTTTTGTCCCCTGAATCATCTCCCAAAGATCTCCTCTGTTTCCCATCTGAGGTCAAGGTCGAACCCAAACTGGGCAGAACTGGCCGAGCCCCACTTGAGTCCAGTGAGGACAAACAGGCCCAGACTCCACACTGGGCTGAACTGGGACAGGGCCTGGCCAGGCTGAACTGGGACAAAGTGGGAAATGCCCTCCCCTGGCCAATTCCCAGGGCCTTTCCTGCAGTCTTTCCCCTCCATCCCTCACCTTTCCCCCTGCACTGGTGTCTCCACCTTCCCTGGGACCTGCAATCCCATCTGGCCCCGCTCAGCCTGGGCTGCAGCCGGGCTTTGGAGGGGGTGGGGACAGCCGTGTCCCCCCCAGCCCCACAAGGGCCAATCCCAACCAAGCCTTTGCTCTCCTCCTGCAGCCCTTTGAGGCCAGCGGCGCTTACTGCGAGGGGGTAAGTCCTGGCCTTGGGGGGCACCCAGTGTGGGAACTGGGGGGCACTTTGGGCTCCCCATCCCTGACTGGCACTGAGGACCCCCAGTGACCCGTGACGTCTCCTTGTCTCTCCACAGGCAGGTGCCATCAGTGGCCCGGTGGGTACCAGGGGTTGTGCTGGGCCCAGACCCTCCCCTCTCATGGCCACCACCCTCCAGGGCATCCTAGTGCTCCCCAGTCCACCCCAGTGTTTCCCAGGGAGGCCCCTTCCTCAAGGCCCCCCCCCCTACTCTATTCCCTCAGCCCCCAGTACACACACACAGGGCATCATTCCCAGACCATTCCTTCCCCTCTTTCCCACCTAATCCTTTCCCTTTCCCATTGCCCAGGACAGTGGTCTCCCAAAATCCCCTTCCTTGACTCCCCAGTCCCAAATCCCCTCCCAATCCCTTCAAGGTTTGTGCCCTTCCCCATTTCTCCTGCCCCCACCCATCCCCTGCTTCATTCCCCATGTCCCCTCCACTGGAGTTCCTTCCCTCTCACCCCCACCGTCCCATCCCTTCCAGACCCCAATGCCCATCCTGTAGGGTCCCCAATTCCCCCCAGTTCAGTGTCTTTGGGTCCCCCCAAACTCCTCCCCACCCTCCCTGGAGTCCCTGAATTCCCCTGGCTCTCCCTGTCTCCATCCCCACCCTGGTCCCTGCAGAACAGGGATCCCGGGGAAACTGGGAGGAGTGGGGCTGGGGGAGCAGAAGGGATCTTCCCCCTCAGACTGGGGGCCATCCCTGGGCTGGGGGGGGCTGGGGACACCCGTGTCCCTCCCACAGCCCCACAGGGGCCAATCCTGCTTAACCCTTTGTTCTCCTTCCCCAGCCACTGCAGGGAGTAGGAGTAGGTGGATGTATCGCGGTAAGTCCTGGAGTTGGGATGCCCCCAGTGTGGGAAATGGGGGGAAACGTAGTCCCCCCCTCCCTGCTGAAACTGGGGACACCCCAGTGACCAGTGACACCTCACGGTCTCTCCACAGGGAGGCATCAGTATCCACCGAGTGAAGAGGTCTGAGGTGGGTACCCCGAGTTCTGCTGGGCCCAGACAATCCCCTCTCATGGCCGTGACCCTCCAGGGCATCCCAGTATGCCCCAGTACATCCCACTGTCTCCCAGTACAGCCCAGTGTCTCCTAGTACAGCCCAGTGTGTCCCAGTACAGCCCAGTGTGTCCTAGTACAGCCCAGTGTGTCCTAGTACAGCCCAGTGTGTCCCAGTACCTCCCAGTGTGTCCCAGGACCTCCCAGTGCATCCCAGTACATCCCAGTGTCTTCTAGTACATCCCAGCGTGTCCCAGTACAGCCCAGTGTGTCCCAGTACAGCCCAGTGTGTCCCAGTACCTCCCAGTGTGCCCCAGTACAGCCCAGTGTGTCCCAGTACCTCCCAGTGTGTCCCAGTACAGCCCAGTGTGCCCCAGTACAGCCCAGTGTGTCCCAGTACCTCCCAGTGTGCCCCAGTACAGCCCAGTGTGTCCCAGTACCTCCCAGTGTGTCCCAGTACAGCCCAGTGTGCCCCAGTACAGCCCAGTGTGTCCCAGTACCTCCCAGTGTGCCCCAGTACAGCCCAGTGTGTCCCAGTACCTCCCAGTGTGCCCCTGTACCTCCCAGTGTGCCCCAGTACAGCCCAGTGTGCCCCAGTATAGCCCAGTGTGCCCCAGTACCTCCCAGTGTGCCCCAGTACCTCCCAGTGTGTCCCAGTACCTCCCAGTGTGCCCCAGTACAGCCCAGTGTGTCCCCACCCCTGCCTTTGTCCCCAGCCCCCCGTGGCTGAGCAGGTGCAGCTTCTGCGCGAGTGACGCTCCCTCGGCTGCCTCTCTGGATGCCCCCCCAGGTGAGAAATATCGGAGGGTCCTCAGCCCCCCAAAGGGTTCTGGGAGGGTTCTAGGGGGTCCCTGAGCCCCCCGGGGTTGGCAGAGCTTGGGGACAGCAGAGGGACACGGAGGGGGCTGTCCTTGCCCCGTGTGCTGGGGGAGCTGGACAGAGCTGTCCCCCCAAGCCTTTCCTTGCACTGGGGGGGCTCTGCAGCCCCCCGGGGTCACCGGCAGGGCCGGGAGGGGCTCTGGGAGGTTTCAGAGTGTCCCGGGGTGAGGGGCTCTGGGGGTCACAGGGATCTCAGGATCCAATTCCCTTCTCCTGCCCCTTGTCCCTGCAGTGGGGACAAGGCCCCTCCTATGTCCCAGTGGGCACCCGGGGTGACATTTGGGGCTCTGTCTTTCAGGACTGGAGCTGGTGGTGACACCCGTGTCCCGTCCCCCTCCAGTGGTATGAGGAGATGATCATCCCTGGAGAACCCCTCTGATGCCCTGGGTGCCCTGGGAATTTCCCTGGAAAATCAATAAACCCCTGCAGCAAATGCTCTGTGTCTGTGTGTGTGTGAGTTCCCACATTCACATGTGCATTCCCGTGTCCATGTGTGTTCCCATGTCCCCTGGGGCACGGCGGGAAACAGGGTCTGACTGGGGCTGTCCAAGCACCATCCCCAAGGACCAGAGGTGGGTGTCGGGGCTGGGGAGGATCAGGGACAACCAGCCTGGACCCCTGGCTCCTTCAGTGCTCTGGGAGGGATGGGAAAGGGTATAAAAGGAGCCAGTGGGATGCCAAATATTGCCAGATATCAATACAGGCTCGGGGATGAAGGAAACGAGAGCAGCCCTGTGTAGAAGGACATGGGCATAGTGGTGGATGAAAAGCAGGATGTGACCCAGCAATGGGAGCTCACAGCCCAGAAAGCCCCCGTGTCCTGGGCTCATCCCACAGCGTGGGCAGCAGGGGAGGGGCGGGTTCTGCCCCTCTGCCCCGCTCAGGTGAGACCCCACCTGCAGCGCTGCCTCCAGCTCTGGGCTCCTCTGGGTGTCTGTAACGCACCCCCCGGAATGGGAATGGCTCTTGGGGATTTCCCTGCCAGCCCTGGCATCTCCTGCAGCTCCATGGGGTCCTCAGCACAGCAAAGGCAGGGACCTCTTGGGGCAGTTCCAGAGGAGGCCCCCAAGGTGATCAGAGGGCTGGAGCACCTCTCTGCTGGAGACAGGCTGAGAGAGTGGGGGCTGTTCATCCTGGAGAAGAAAAGGCTGTGGGGACACCTCCTTGGGGCCTTCCAGTACTTCAAGGAGGCTTATTAGAAACATGAAGGCAAAGGGTTCAGTAGGGCCTGTCACAATAGGACAGGGGGTGAGGGGATTGAACTAAAAGAGGGGAGATTCAAATTAGAGAGAGGGAAGAAATATTTTATGAGAATGAAACCCTGGAACACATTTCCAGGGAGGTGGTGGATGCTCCAAACTTACAAACATTCAAGGCCAGGTTGGATGGGGCTCTGAGCAATCTGATCTGGTGAAAGATGTCTCTGCTCCCCCTCCAGGGGGTCTCCTGGCCTGTGGTGTTGGCTACCGGAGTGAACGGGCAAGGATGCAAGTGCCCAGAGAGCAGAGGGACCACACAGCACCTCTGTTAGCAGGGACATATTCAGATAAGATGGGAATATTTTGGATCAACACGCTCAGGCTCCACTACTTTGTCTCTCTGTGGATGCACAGAACCATCAGAGACTGAAAACCACGAGGTCCCTCAGTGTCACAGAGTCCCTTTGTTTCCCTGAGGCCCTGCACTGTCACAGGGTCCTCCTTGCCATCAAGAGTGCCAGAGGGGCCCCAGGGCCCCGTGAGGTCCTGCAGGGTCGAGGGGGACCCTTGACTCCCTGTGTCCCTGGAGTGTCACAATGTCCCCACGGCTCCAGGAAGCCACAGAAAAGCAGCACTGGGCCAACATCAAAGGACCAAAAAGTGATGTCACCACGAACTCATGAGGGCTGAAAGGAGTGGGGTAGACCTGCAGGCCGAGCCGTGCCCCGGAGCCAGGCAGGCCTGATAAACCAAAGGAGTCGGGAAGACCCGGCAACACCATCCCATCCCAGACCTGGATTTCGGTATCAGGAAACACTTTTGGCAAAAAGCAGGTGGAGTGGTGGGAAGGGGCAGAAGCAGCAGAGCCCAGTGAGGAGCCACCGGCTCCAGGCACAACCTCCCCATCACCGGGAGAGCACAGGAGCCAGAGCCCTTTGCCAGGTCCGGCTCCCAGCACTGCCGGGCGCTTTGGTCTTCGGTTTTGGGGTCTGATGTGAGGGATTGTTTCTGTGGTGGTGGGTGGCAGAGGGGCTGAGGGACTGGGCTCGAGAGGGATGCCTGTCCCCTCCAGTGACAAAGTCACAGACAGGGATCAGGTGTTCCTGCTGGGATCAGAGACCAGGTTTATCCAGTGGCACTCAGGGAAGGGAGGGAGGATCACCGTGCTATGTTCCATCACTGTCTCCAGGTCCACTCACCGGGCACAGACAGCAGGTGTAGTGGGTTGGCCCTGGCTGGACCCCCTAAAGCCTCTCTCTCACTCCCCTCTGCAACTGGAAAGAGAAAAAAAGCACCAAAGGATTCACAAGCTGAGAGAAGAGCTGGGACAGGACACTCACTGAGCACCTTCAGGGGCAAATCAGACTCCAAGTGGGGATATATATTAACTCATGCCAAAAAAGCTCAGAAGAAAAGAACTGCTGAGATAGACTTTGCACCTTTAAGCAGCAAGGTATTTGTGTTTATTCAGTGCTGGACAAACTTGCTGGGCTCGGAAGTCCAAAAGCAAACCATTTTATACACTCTAGATCCATGGTTACACCCTGGCTCTGGGCCCCTACCTTGTGGCCTATTGTATACTATTCCCTGGCATTCTTTCTATAATGAAACTCTGGTCTCCAGTGAGCAGAATAGAACATGATTATTAACCAGTGCTCCTAAGATGTTCTAACAGCAACACAGGCACAGCAAACCTCGGGCAATTACCTTCTCTGGGCAGGGTATACCAATTGAGCCACCTCCTTTTATGCCTTTTTGCCATCACAACTGACCCCTCTCTGGTGTGTCCCCTCTGGGGTTTGGAGGGTCTCCCCTCTCTGGGATGTTGAGGGTCCCACTTAGGGATGCTGGGAGTGTTGGGGGTCCCAAGGGTCCCTTCTCCTCTGACTCTCACCTTCGGGGTGCCACCTTCCCAGACATTTCCCCTCTCTAGGTTCTCCACCTTGTTGTCCCAGGGATCCCAGGGGTCCCCACTCTCCAGGTTTCCCCTTCTCTGCTCCCCCCGTTTCAGGCTCCCGGGGGTCCCGGGGCTCCTCCCTCTCCGTGCTCCCCCCTCCAGCCTGCCGGGGGTCCCCCAGCTCCGCCATCGCCCACTCCGCCCTCCACCCTCGGCAGCTCCCAGGGGGACCCCAAACCTGCTGTGTCTGCCCAGCCAGCCCCGGGCTGACAGTGGCCCTGGGGCTGTCCCTGCTCCTCCCTGCAGGCTCCGTGGCCGTGCACACTTTGTGTTCCTGGGTGCCACCAGCTCAGCAGCTGCAGCCGCTCCAATCAGCGCCCGCAGCTCTGCAGCAAAGCCCCAGCTCACCTGGCACACAGGGCATGGACACAGCACCTTCTCGCTGCTGGGCACTCCCAGCTCAGCCTCTTCCCCAGCACGGGGCTCTCCTGCCTCAGCACCACCTCTGCCTTCCACTTCTTCTCAGGGACACCTCAGGGCCTGCTCTCCAGCACAGGAACCTGCAGGGAGGGCAGATGATGTGCAAGCCCAGGGGGGGCTGCTTGCACTGGCCTGGGGGCTTCTTTCTCCTTCCACAACCACCCCACAACTTCTCCTGCTTTTCTAACCTCACATCTTTGCAGACTGACCTTGTCTCTCTGTCTGCACAGACACATCTATCCCCTGTGGACAGAGCCTCCAGCATGTGCTGCCCTGGCAATGGCACCCAGAGAATCCCAGAATCAGCCGGCTTGGAAAAGACCTCCCAGATCATCAAGTGCACCCCTTGATCCAACCCGGCGTGGTTCCCAGACCGTGGCACGGATGCCCAGGGGAGGGGCTTTGGGGATTAGGGCTCTCCCAGTACAGCCCAGTGCCCCCTCAGTGCCCTCCCAGTACAGCCCAGTGCCCCCAGTACAGCCCACTGTGCTCCTGTCCCAGGGTGCCAGGTGATCCCTCTTTGGGAGGTTTGACTGGGATTTGGGGCACTTTGGGGGTCTCTGGGTGCATTTGGGGAGTTAAAAGGGGTCTTGGGAGCATTAGGGGGTAAAAGGGATCTTGGGAGGGAGGGGATTAAAGGAAAAATGGTGTTTAGTGGACATTTGGGGGGCCTTACTGGGGCCTGGGGGGGACAGGAGGAGCAGCACCACAAGCAGGTGAGTCCTGAGACCCCCTTGGTGTCCCCAAGACCCTCCTGCTGTCCTCAATTTCCCACTTGGCACCCTGAGATCCCCCTGGTGTCTCCAATGTCCCCAGGGCCTCCCCTTGGCCCCAATTCCCCCCTTGACACCCCCCATTCCACTGTCCCCAAACTCCATCCCTGATGTCCCCAACCCTCCATCTCCCCCCAGAAGGCCCCCCTGGACCCTCTGATCCCCAAAATGACCCTGCCCCCCACGCTCACAGAAAGCCCAAGAGCATCTGGGGACACACTGGGGACACTTCGGGGACTTTGGGGGGAACTGGGTGATTACTGGGGCATACTGGGACACACTGGGGGGAACTAGGGGGCACTAGGAGGGACTGGGGGGTTATTGAGGGACACTGGGAGGGCACTGGGAGGGACAGGGTGATTACTGGGGGATTACCAGGACACACAGGGGGACACTGGGAGGTTACTGGGCCATACTGGGGGTTCCTGGGTGCTCACTGGAGGGTCATTGGGACATACTGAGAGCCACTGGGAGGTCACTGGGCTATACTGGGGGCACTGGGGGGGCACCCCCACAAGACTTTGGGTGGCCCCCCCAGGACCCCTCCCCTGAGGACTGAGGGACCCCCTGAACCCCAATGATAGGCTTTAGGGGACCCCCGAGCCCTCCTCCCTGTGGGGTCTCAGTGTGCTGAGTTTTGGGGGTCTCTGAGGTTGGGGGGGTCATTAAGATGCACAGCAGGGGGCGCTGTGGCACTTTGACCCCTCCCCTCGACCCTCCTCCCCCAATTTCTCAGCCCCTCCCCCCAATTTCCAGCCCCTCCCCCCTCCTTGTCTCTGTGCCCCCCTCCCCCCCTTTGACCTCTCCCCTTGTCCCTCCCCCCAAAATTCCCAGCTCCTCCCCCTCCCTTCCAGCCCCTCCTCCCTCCTTTTTGGCCCCTCCCCCCCAAATTTCCCAGCCCCTCCCAACTTTGGCCCCTCCCCTTCTTAAAAAGTCCCTCCCCCCAACCCTTTCTGGCCCCTCCCTTCAATTTTTTCAGCCCTTCCCTCCCCATTTTCAGCCCTTTCCCCACCCCCCCCGTCAAATAAAATTGGCCCCTTTTTTGGGGGTTAAAAAAAAAGAAAAGAAATCTCAATTTTACTCTTTTTTTGCTTGGCTGTGGTTTTTGTTTGTTTGTTTTGTTTTGTTTTGCTTTTTTTTCTCTTTGTTTTTGAGGTTTATTTTTCGGTTCCCCGATGACGTCACCAAATGCTCTCCAGTGACATCACCGGTTCCCCTCCCATGATGTCACCATTGTCTGCTGTGACGTCAACACATGACGGTGACATCACTGCTGACCCCAGTGATGTCACCATTTCCCCTCAATGACATCAGCGCTGACTCCAGTGATGTCACAGACCCATGATGACATCACCGGTGACCCCTGTGACATCACAGACCCACGGTGACGTCACTGCTGTCCCCAGTGATGTCACAGATCCACAACAATGTCACCAGTTCCCCCCTGATGATGTCAATGCCAAGCTCCAGATGACATCATCAGTCCCCCTTATGACATCATGGCTCTCTCCGATGACGTCACCGGTGTGTGTCCCCCCCATGGCATCACCAGTTCCCCCTAATGACATCACTGGGTCCCTGACGATGACGTCACCGGTCCACAATGACATCATCACTTCCCCCCAGAATGACGTCACTGGGTGTCTGATGACATCACTGAGTCCTTGATGACATCACTGAGTCCTTGATGGTGTCACCGAGTCCCCGATGACGTCATGGGGATAAACTGGGCCAAACTGGGACCAACTGGGGGTGTGTCCCCAAGGAGGGCAGAGCCGACGGCCTGGAGGTGGGACAGCAGCGAGGCCACACCCACTGTGGGGACATTTGGGGACATTTGGGGACATTGGGGGACAGTTTGGGGACATTGGGGGACAGTTTGGGGACATTGGGGGGATTTGGGGACATTGGGGACATTGGTGGGACATTGGAGAGACATTGGGGACATTGGGGAGACATTGGGGGGACATTTTGGGGACATTGGGGGGACATTGGGGACATTTTAGGGACACTTTGGGGACATTTTGGGGACAGTTTGGGGATATTTGGGGACAATTTGGGGACATTTGGGGATACTGTGGACATTGGGGGGGACACTTTGGGGACTTTGGGGGGTTGGGGACATTGGGGTGGCATTGGGGACATTTGGGGACATTTGGGGACACACTCACCTCTGCCAGGGGGTGGCATCTTCATGTCCCCTCCTGGGGTGGCCTCGGGGGGGGGTTGAGGACAACCCTGGAGGTGACAAAGAGGGGACACCGACCTGGGAGGGGACACCAGTTTGGCCCAGTTTGGCCCAGTGACCTCCCAGTGCCATCCCAGTTTGTCCCAGTCCCTCCCAGTCCCTCCCTGTCCCTCCCAGTTTGTGCCAGTGCCCCCCAATCCCCTCCCAGTCCCTCCCAGTTGCTCCCAGTCCCTCCCAGTTACCTCCCAGTCCATCCCAATCCCCTCCCAGTTTGTCCCAATCCCCTCCCAATCCCCTCCCAGTTTGTCCCAGTCCCTCCCAGTCACTCCCAGTCCCCTCCCAGTCTGTCCCAGTTTGTGCCAGTGTCCCCTCCCAGTCCCTCCCACTGCCCCCCAATCCCCTCCCAGTCACTCCCAGTCCCTCCCAGTCTCTCCCAGTACCTGCCCAGTGCCCATCCCAGTTTCCCCAGTGCCGCTTCAGCTGCCTCGGCCCGGAGACGCTGCCGGGTCACCTCCTGTCCCCAAATGTCACCAAAATGTCCCCAAATGGCCCCAAAATGGCCCGAAATGTCACCAAAATGTCCCCAAATGGCCCCAAATGTCCCCATATATCACCAAATGGCCCCAAATGGCCCCAAATGGTCCCAAATGTCACCAAATGGCCCCAAATGCCCCTGAATGTCACTGAACTGTCCATAAAGTGACACCAAATGTCCCTAAGGTGTCATCAAATGGCCCCAAATGTCTCCAAGTGTCCCCAAAGTGACATGAAATGTCACCTCCTGGGACAGGACCTGCCACCAGTGTCCCCAAATGTCCCCAAATGGCTCCCAACTGGTCCTAAATGGCCCCAAAAATGCCCCCAAAGTGTCCCCAATGTCCCCCCAATGTCCCCTCACCTGTCCCCAGATGTCCCCAGATGTGTCCCACCTCTCCAGATGTCCCCAAATGTCCCCAGGTGTGTCCCCAAATGTCCCCAGGTGTCCTCAGGTGTGTCCCCAGGTGTGTCCCACCTGTCCATGTGTGTCCCATGTGCCCCCCCAATGTCCCAGGTATGTCCCAGGTGTCCCCAAATGTCCCCAGCTGTCCCCCCCCAGGTGTGTCCCCTCACCTGTCCCTCCTCCCGCAGCCGCCGCTCCAGCCGTGTCACCTGCCGGCTCCTCGCGGCCACCTGGGCACAGGGGACACCAAAGGTGACGTCACCTGGGGACAGCTGACCCCCAGGGGACCCCACCTGTGACAGGTGACAACTGGGGGACCCCCAGGTGACCCCACCTGAGAAAGGGGACACTAAAGGTGACGTCACCTGGGGACAGAGGACACACAGGTGACCCCCAGGTGACAACCAGGTGACCCCCAGGTGACATCACCTGTCCCCCCAGGTGTGTCTTTGGGGGGGGTCTCCCCTGTTTTAGGGGGTCTCACCTGGCCAGGTGTGTGTTCGGGGGGGTCTCCCCTTTTTTGGGGGGGTCCCCCCATTTTTGAGGGGTCTCACCTGGTCCCGCAGGTGCCTCTCGGTGCCCTCCTGGGTCCTCACCTGCACCAGCAGCTCGAACACCTTCCGGCGCCACCGACTCACCTGCCCGGGGGGCGGGGCCTGCTGGGACCCCCCCAAAAAACGCACCTGAGCACCCCAAAAATATCGGGCACAACCCAGGGGTGTCCCCAGGTGTGTCCCCAATGCCCCCAGGTGTGTCCCAGGTGTGTCCCTCCTGTCCAGGTGTCCCCAGGGGTGTCCCCAATGTCCCCAGGTGTGTCCCAGGTGTGTCCCTCCTGTCCAGGTGTCCCCAGGGGTATCCCCAATGTCCCCAGGTGTGTCCCCCAAAGGTGTCCCCCCCCCAAAACTCACCTGGGGGTCCTGCAGGGTCAGGAGGTGTCCGAGGGCGCTGAGACGGGCCCGGAGCTGCAACTGGGGATAGTGGGAGGTTACTGGGAGGGAACTGGGAGGTTACTGGGAGATTACTGGGATGACTGGGAGCACTCACCTCCTCTGAGGATGGCTCCGCCCCCTTGTCCTGGCCATGCCCATCCTTGGCCTCAAGCCCCTCCTCCAGGACTTGGTCACGCCCCTTCACTGCAAGCTCCGCCTCCAGAGCACAGACACGCCCCCTCAGGGTCTCAAGCTCCACCTCCAGGGCCTGGACACGCCCCCTTTCTGCTTCAAGCTCCACCCCCAGGGCTTGGACTCGCCCTCTTTCTGCTTCAAGCTCCACCTCCAAGGCCTGGCCCCGCCTCCTCTCGGCCTCAAGCTCCGCCCCCAAGGCCCTGGACAGGGGACTGGGGTTACCGGGAGCACTGGGAGGTTACTGGGAGGTAACTGGGAGCACTGGGAGGCCTCACCTGGGGCGAAGCACGAAGTGGGAGGGGGGGACGAGTCCCTCCAAACTGGGAGGGGCCAACTGGGAGCTACTGGGAGGCAGCAACTGGGCGAACTGGGAGCTACTGGGAGCACTGGGAGGGCCCGGGGGGTCCATCGTCACCTGGAAGGGGGTGGAAATTCCCAGTAAGGACCAGTATGGACCAGTATACCGCATTCCCAGTCCCAGTAACCCTCGTACCCTCTACCATTAAGCCCCAGTAAGTCCCAGTAAACTCCGTCCCCTGTCCCAGTTCCCCTCCCAGTCACCTCCCAGTCCCTCCCAGTTACTTCCCAGTCCCTCCCAGTTCCCCCTCCCCACGTTCTCAGTCCCTCCCAGTCACTCCCAGTCCCTCCAGTTGCTCCCAGTCCCTCCCAGTTACTTCCCAGTCCCTCCCAGTTCCCCCTCCCCACGTTCCCAGTCCCTCCCAGTCACTCCCAGTCCCCCCCAGATACCTCCCAGTCCCTCCCAGTCACTCCCAGTACCTCCCAGTCCCTCCCAGTCTCACCCAGTTGCTTCCAGTGCCCCCCAATTCCCTCCCAGTCCCTTCCATTCCTCCCAGTTCCCTCCCAGTCTCTCCCCGTTACCTCCCAGTCCCTCCCAGTTGTTCCCAGTCACTCCCAGTCCCTCCCAGTGCCCCCCAGTCCCTCCCAGTATCCCCCAATCCCCTCCCAGTCTCTCCCGCCGCTCTCCCGCGCTCCCGCCGAGGCCCCGCCCCTTCCTGCTCTCTGATCAATCAGAAACGGCGCTGCCCAAGTCCCGCCTCCCCATCCAATGGGAGGCCGAGACACCAAAAATGAGGGGAAAACGGACCAATCAGAGCTCGGGGGCGGGGCCTGAAGTGTGAGGGGAACCTGGAACAGTCAAGGGGGGTCCCGGAGGGTAAAAATGTACCCCCTTTGGGGTAAAATTGATCCCCTGGGGGGGTAAATGGTGGTCCCGGAGGCGTGGAGAGTGGGAGGAAGGGGTCGTGATGAGTGGGGGGGGTCGTGATGAGTGGGGGGAGTTGTAAATGAGTGTGGGGGGGTCTCATGGATGGGGGGGAGGTCGTGGTGAGTTGAGGGTCGTGGTGAGTGGGGTGGGGGCGACCTGAGACCCCCCCGGGGGGGCACGAAAGAAGGGGGGTGGGGGAGGGGTGTCCAGACCCGATGCACGAGTGAGGGGGATTGGGGGTTTTCAGGGCACGAGTGGAGGGGGGGGGTCGGACCCCAATCCCGGTGCACGAGGGGGGGGTCCAGTCCCAGTCCCGATCCACGAGGGGGGGTCCCGGTTCATGAGTGGGGGGGGGGGGGGGGGTCCAGTCCCGGTCCTGGTTCACGAGGCGTGAGGGGTTTGGAGGGGGGTCCGATCCCAGTCGGAATCAGCACAAAGAAGGGGGGTGGGGTGGTCCCGATGCCCGGGGGGGGTTTGATGCACGAGGGGGGTGGTCCCGGTTTCGAGGGGGGTCCTGATGCACGGGGGGGGGGGGGGGGTCCCGGTCCCCCAGGTTTTAGAGGAGGGGGAAGAAGCACGAGGATGGTTTTTTTGGGGTGGGTGGGTTGGGGGGGTCCCGGTGCACGAGGGAGGGTCCAGCCCCGGTGCACGAAATTTTGGGAGGGGTTTGGGGCGGGTGGGAGGTCTGGGGGGGTGGGGGAAGATCCAGGAGGGTCTCCCCGGTACACACGAAGTTTTTAAGGGTGGGGAGTGGGGGTCATTTAGGGGGTCGTGGCGGGGGGCACGAGAGAAACTCCCCTGCCCCCCCCAAAAAATAATAAATTCCTCCTGGCTCTCTCCGCCCCTGGCAACAAAATCGGCCCTCTCGGTCCCTCCTCCTCCTCCTCCTCCCCCCTTCCCCCCGGGAGTCTCTGGGTTCTTTTCCCCCCTTCCCCCCCCTGTTTTTTATTTTCCCCTCCCCGATGTTGCCTAAATGGCTGTGGGGAAAAAAAGACTCCAAGCCAAATTAGGTAAGAGATAAGATAAGGATACAAAGGCTTTAATGAGCCCCCAGGCTTTCCGGAATACCCCCAAAACGCTCCCGAATACAGATGGTCACAGTTTTTATCATGATTTTCACCCAATCCCCGTCCAGCCACCACCCAGGTTCTGTCCCCACCACGCCTCTTGGGGATTGGGTCTGGGGCGTTTTGGGACCCCCTCTTCTTCATCTTCATCTTCCTCAGAGCACGTAATGTCCTTGGAGACCTTCCAGAGTCCTAGGCCTGAAGGTTGTTGGGTCTATGGCTGTATCTTCTGTAGGGTTAGGATGTTCCCTATAATTCTACCTTGAAAAAGAGACAAAACAGGCTGTGGAATTTATGGGAATTGATATGGGAATGGGTAACAGGGGTTTGAGCTGGTGTGTTAAAGGGTAAAGGGATAATATGCTGCTACTCTAAAATCTACATTTACTACATAACTACTTCTAAGATCTACAAAAATTAAAAAAAATCAAAACATCAAAACTCCAAGGTATCAATGTTTTCTGCAATATTAATTATACATATAATTGTATTTCCAACCTTCTTTTAACCAGCAGCAAAGCACAAGGATGGAAGGATGGGATGTGCTTGGGATTTGTAGGGGGCTTGTTAATTTTGGGGGGTTCTGGCAACTTTTGTGGGGTGTTTCTGGCAGCTTTTTAGGTCTCGGTGCTGCTCCCACCCCACCTCAGAGGGGTGAGAAGGGCAGAGCTGGTGACCCTGGAAACACAAACCTGGTTGTGTTTGGCTACAAAACTCACCCTGGGCTGGTTTGGCCTTTCTGGAGGTGACTTTGCAGCAGATCCCTGTGGATTTGTGCTCCTGGGAATGCTCCAACACCGCAGGAAACATCTGTGATGGCACCGAGGCTTCTCTGGCCAAAAGGAGGATTTTAAGGAAGAAATCTCTTTGCCAGGATTCCAGCATGATCCCAGTTGCTCACAGCCACTCCCAGTCACTCCCAGTGTGGTCCCAGTTGCTCCCACTACGATCCCAGTCACCTCCTGTATGATCCCACTTGCTCCCAGTATATCCCAGTTGCACCCGCATGGTCCCAACTGCCCTCAGAATGCTCCCAGCCACTCCCAGTATGACCCCAGTCACCCTCACTGTCGGCCCAGCAGTCCCCAGCATGGGCTAAGCTGCTCCCAGTTGCCTCCAGCACAGATCCAGTCAATCCAAGTATGGTCCCAGCCTTCCCCCAGCATGGTCCCAGTCAATCCCAGTTGTCCCATTGTAGATCTAGTCACTCCCAGTTGCTCCCAGTCGCCCCTTGCATGGTCCAAGTGATCCCAGTGTGGTCCCAGTCACCCCCAGGATGGTTGCAGACTCTCCCAGTATATCCCAGTTGCCCTCAGCATGCTTGTAGTCATACCCAGTTCCTTCCACTGCCCCAGGATGCTTCCAGTTCCCATCACTGTGATCCCAGTCACTCCCAGTTTATGCCAGTTGACTCCAGCCTGCACCCTGTCACCCCCAGTTACCCCCAATTCCACCATACTTCCAGCGTGGCCCCACTGGCTCCCAGTTCCCCTCTGCATAGTTCCAGTCATTCCCAGTATGGTTCTGGGCACTGACAGTCACTCACAGGATAGTTCCAGTATGGTCCTGGTCACTCCCAATAGGATCCCAGTTGCCCCCAAGGTGGTCCCAGTTGCTCCCAGCGTCTCCAGGATGGTTCCTTTCCCTCTCAAGGACTCCCAGTCTGAGTCCAGTCTGGCCCCAGGCACTGTCAGTCTCTGCCTGGAGGATGCCATTTGCCCCCCTGCATGGTCCCAGTTGCTCCCAGTATGAGGCCAGTGATCCCCAAGGTGATCCCAGTAACATCCAGACACTTCCAGCACGAAGCCAGTTTGATCCCACTCATCCCCAGTATGGCTGCAGTCCCTCCCACACACTCCCAGTAGAATTGCAGTCACTCCCAGTATGATCCCAGTATGAGTCCAGCAGGGGCCTGGGACCCCAAACTGAGTGGGAGGGGAGTGGGACCCCCAAAACTGGAGGGGGACTGAGGTTCATGGGAGAAGGGTGGGAGAGATCAGAAGAGTGGGGAAAAGGCAGGGTGGGACCCCCAAACTGAGCATGAGGGGATTGGGGGGTGGGGGGATGATGTGGAAGGAGTGGGGGAGAGGGGAGAAAATGTTGGGGTTGGAACCCTTTAACTGTTTTGGAAGGGCTGGTGATTGAGGGCCATGAAAAACTGGAGGGAAAAGGAGAAGGGTGGAAAATGGGGGGTGGTCTGGCAGATCCAACATTCCCAAAGGGATCTTTGGGCACAGGGGAGCTGGGAAAGGGGGGTGGCCCCCCTGAGCTCCCCAGGTTTTATGATGGCAAATCACATCTATTGATAGAAATGAATTATTTAGGGTTACAAATGATCAGACAAAAGATCTTCATCAGAATTATTTACTGCACAATAGAAACACTAAAACTACCAGTAGTACAGCATAAGATAGGACAGTGCTCTATACTAAAGCAATTGTTGAAGCAACTTTTCAATTCTACACCAAAGCAAGAATTATGAATTGGAAATGGATGGAACTCTCCCAGACCAACGCTCCTGGGGAGATCTCTGCTCTCAACCTCCAGCAGCGACCTTGGGGGGTCCCAGCCAAGGTAGGAATCTCCACACACCCCCCAAGAAGGGTTCTGTTGGCACAACCTGCCCCTGGCAAAGGGGACTGGCCCTTTCTGGTAGAAAGGGATGGACTGACAGTCCCTGGACTCCAGGGGTTGCCTCACCATCAGGGGGGTCATTCGGGGTGGGAGCAGCGGCCGAAGCTCTTCCTGCAGTCGGGGCATTCGTGGGGCTTCTCTTACCGGTGTATCCGTTGGTGTCTGGTCAAGTTGGAGCTCCAGGAGAAGCTCTTCCCACACTCCCCACACTTGTAGGGCCTCTCCCCAGTGTGGAGGTGCCAGTGCCTGACAAGGGTGGAGTTCCGGTTGAAGCCCTTCCCGCAGTCGGTGCAGCGGAAGGGCCTCTCCCCTGTGTGTATCTGCTCATGCCTGAGGAGATTGGAGCTGCTCTGAAACCTCTTCCCACATTGCAAGCACTTGTAGGGCTGCTCCCCAGTGTGGATGAGCTGGTGGCTGAGAAGGTAGGAGATGTCCATGAAGCTCTTCCCACACTCCCTACACATGTAGGGCCGTTCCCCATTGTGGATGCGCTGGTGTTGTATCAGGGTGGAGCTCTGCCTGAAGCTCTTCCCACATTCCCTACACGTGTAGGGCCGTTCCCCAGCGTGGATGTGCTGGTGGCTGAGGAGATTGGAGCTCTTCCTGAAGCTCTTCCCACATTCCAAGCACTTGTAGGGCCGTTCCCCTGTGTGGATGAGCTGGTGTTTGATCAGGTTGGAGTTGTCCGCAAAGCTCTTCCCACATTCCCTACATGTGTAGGGCCGTTCCCCAGTGTGGATGTGCAGGTGGGTGAGGAGCTGGGTGCTCACCCTGAAGCTCTTCCCACATTCCAAGCACCTGAAGGGCTTCTCCCTGCTGGGAGGCTGCTCAGGTACCACCAGCTCGGAGCTCTGGCTCAAGCTCCGGCCGCCTTCCCGGCACAGGCCGGGTCTTTCCTCCTCAGAGCTCCCTGGGCTGGCTTTGCAGCCCCTCCTCCGGGGACATCTCCGGGCCTTTTCCTCCCCGCTGCCTTCCTGCGCCGGGGAGCCCTTCAAAACGGCCTCTCCCAGCAGGCTCTGCCGGGGGGATTTGTCCTCCGTGCTCTCCATCCTCAGCTCGGGGCCTGGGGCAGGAAGGAAGAAGGACAGGCAGGGGATTTGCCTCTGTTTCAGGCTCCCGGGGGTCCCGGGGCTCCTCCCTCTCCGTGCTCCCCCCTCCAGCCTGCTGAGGGTCCCCCAGCTCCGCCATCGCCCGCTCCGCCCTCCACCCTCGGCAGCTCCCAGGGGGACCCCAAAACTGCTGTGTCTGCCCAGCCAGCCCCGGGCTGACAGTGGCCCTGGGGCTGTCCCTGCTCCTCCCTGCAGGCTCCGTGGCCGTGCACACTTTGTGTTCCTGGGTGCCACCAGCTCAGCAGCTGCAGCCGCTCCAATCAGCGCCCGCAGCTCTGCAGCAAAGCCCCAGCTCACCTGGCACACAGGGCATGGACACAGCACCTTCTCGCTGCTGGGCACTCCCAGCTCAGCCTCTTCCCCAGCACGGGGCTCTCCTGCCTCAGCACCACCTCTGCCTTCCACTTCTTCTCAGGGACACCTCAGGGACACCTCTGGGCTCACCTCCGGGCCATTGCTCAGGGACACCTCAGGGCCTGCTCTCCAGCACAGCAACCTGCAGGGAGGGCAGATGATGTGCAAGCCCAGGGGGGCTGCTTGCACTGGCCTGGGGGCTTCTTTCTCCTTCCAGAGCCACCCCACAACTTCTCCTGCTTTCCTAACCCCACATCTTTGCAGACTGCCCTTGTCTCTCTGTCTGCACAGACACATCTATCCCCTGTGGACAGAGCCTCCAGCATGTGCTGCCCTGGCAATGGCACCCAGAGAATCCCAGAATCAGCCGGCTTGGAAAAGACCTCCCAGATCATCAAGTGCACCCCTTGATCCAACCCCACCGTGGTTCCTAGACTGTGGCACGGATGCCCAGGGGAGGGGCTTTGGGGATTGGGACTCTCCCAGTACAGCCCAGTGCCCCCTCAGTGCCCTCCCAGTACAGGCCAGTGCCCCCAGTACAGCCCACTGTGCTCCTGTCCCAGGGTGCCAGGTGATCCCTCTTTGGCAGGGGTTTGATTGGGATTTTGGGCGTTTTGGGGGCCTCTGGGTGCATTTGGGGGAGTTAAAAGAGGTCTTGGGAGCATTGGGGGGTAAAAGGGATCTTGGGGGGAAGGTGATTAAAGGAAAAATGGTGTTTAGTGGACATTTGGGGGGCCTTACTGGGGACTGGGGGGGGACAGGAGGGGCAACAGCACGAGCAGGTGAGTCCTGAGACCCCCTTGGTGTCTCCAATGTCCCCAGGGCCTCCCTATGGCCCCAATTCCCCCCTTGGCACCCCCCATTCCACTGTCCCCAAACCCCATCCCTGATGTTCCCAACCCTTCATCTTCCCTCAGAAGGGCCCCCTGGACTCTCTGACCCCCCAAACGGCCCCGCCCCCCACGCTCACAGAAAGCCCAAGGGCATCTGGGGACAATGCTGGGGACACTTGGAGGGCTTTGGGCGGCACTGGGTGATTACTGGGGAATACTGGGACCCCTGAGGGGAACCAGGGGGCACTGGGAGGGACTGAGGGGTTATTGAGGGACGCTTGGAGGGCACTGGGAGGGAACTGGGACATACTGGGGGTACTGGCAGAGCACTGGGAAGTTACTGGGGAATTACCAGGACACACGGGAAGACACTGGGAGGTTACTGGGCCATACTGGAGGTTACTGGGTGCTCACTGGAGGATCATTGGGCCATACTGGGGGGCAGTGGGAGGTCACTGGGAAACACTGGGTGGTTACTGGGCAGGTTACTAGGCCATACTAAGAGCCACTGGGAGGTCACTGGGCTATACTGGGGGCACTGGGAGCACTGGGGGGGCACCCCCACAAGACTTTGGGTGTCACCCCCAGGACCCCTCCCCTGAGGACTGAGGGACCCCCTGAACCCCAATGATAGGCTTTAGGGGACCCCTGAGCCTCCCTCCCTGTGGGGTCTCTGTGTGCTGAGTTTTGGGGGTCTCTGGGGTTGGGGGGGTCATTAAGATGCACAGCAGGGGGCGCTGTGGCACTTTGACCCCTCCCCTCGACCCTCCTCCCCCAATTTCCCAGCCACTCCCCCCAATTTCTGGCCCCTCCCCCCTCCTTGTATCCCACTTAGGATCTCCTTTCCCTGCGGTCGGCCCGCCCAGCCGGCAGGGGGCGCTGTGACACGAGCGGCAATGGCGGCGCCGCGCGGAGCCTCTTGGGAGTTGAAGTTCCCTCGTGGGAACTCCACCGGCGCCTGCGCAGTGCAGCCATGGCGTTTAAACAGCCACCCCCCCTCCCCCCTCCGGCAGGGTTCTAAGGCCCCCAGCCCTTTCAGGGACCCCCTAAACCCCTTCAGGCACCTTCACCCTCCCCTCTGAGCGCCCTCAGGACACCAAATCCCCTCAGTGACCTCCCGAGAGCCCCTCACGGACCTCAAAACCTCCTCGGGAACCCCTGAGCCCCTCCTCTCCACTCTGCCGAGCCATCCAGCCTTCCCGCCCACAGCCGCGCTCCCCGCAGCCCCCGAGCGCATCCCCAGACTCACCGCAGGCCCCGCCAGATCTCCCAGAGTCGAAGATTCCTGTGTCGCCGCCATCCCTTTCCCGGCAGCCACCACGGGGCTGTGCGCGCGCACCGCCGGCAGAGACCCCGCCCCGCTCAGCCAATCAGCGCGTGGTGCCTCTCCCCGCCCGCCCCGCCCCCTTTGCCGCGCGGGGCACGCCGGGAGTTGTAGTTGCAGCGGCCTTTACGAGGTTTTTGGATTCTCTGGATGCAGCCTGACAAAAAGAGATTGGCTGAAAAAAGGTGTAAAACAGTGGGGAGGGCCCTGAGGCTCAGATCCAGTGCTGGTGGGTGGCTGTAGGGACAAGGCAGTTGTACAGAACAAGGCAGAGCCGTGGGGGCACTGTGGGGCTGTGGCTCTGACTGCAGCCAAACCCTCCCATCCCAGAGAAAGGCAAAGGGCACACAGAGATCCGCAGCCCGTGCGAGTGCAGGCACTGGGGCAGTTCCAGACAGACACTGTGGCCATCCTGCAGAGCCTGACTGAGAAAAAGATCCTTTCTGGGGAAGCCTGGGCTGGCTTGGGTGCAGGGCACTGGGGACAGAGCCCACCCGGGGAAGGGAGGGACAGTTACCAGGGCTGGGCAGAATTTTAGGCTTCTTCAAGGGCCAAAAGCTCTTTGCCCCCCCACCCTGTCCGGCTCACGCTGTTTCCTCAGCACCTTCACTCGCTCAGGTGAGGCCAGACTTGAAGACTTGGAAAAGCAGATTGCCCACAAGAAGGGATCCTGGCAGAGGGCTGCAGCCCTCGGATGGGGCACAGGGATGTACAGGAGCTACATGGCATTGTTATTGCCAGCTTATGGTAAAACATCAGGGTTTCTTCTTCTATCTCAACACCCCCAGGGGGATGTGGATTGTATTTAAAAAAAAAATCCTGAGAACACCAAAAAGGTCCTTGATCAAAACCTCTGCTGCGAAGCCAAGGGCTTTCACCCATCGCTGTTGCCTCATTCCTCCCAGCTGGAAGGTCTGGGATGAGGGGAGATGACTGTGTGGCCAGACAGGTCTTTGGGCAGATGGGACACCTGGCCTTTCCAAGGAGCAACCAGGATGACCCAGCCCTGCACAGCCCCCCCCGAGCCTGGCAAGCTGCTTTGCAAGAGAAAAACCTACAGTGGTGTCACCTTGAGACTTTCTCTTGTCTCAGCGTCTGCTGCCAAGTGGTGGGGCAAGAAGAGGCGGGTGGCACAGGCAGGGCCAGCAATGCCTGTCCTGCTCCTGCCATGGTGCCCAGGTGGGCTCCCATGGGACAGCAGGTGGCAGGAATTGTCAGATCCCCTTGCCCTGGTTAGACCAAATTGTTTGGGAATCGATATTATCTTGTTTGGTTTTATAATCACACAGCAAAATGGTCATTATTTTATCAATATGTATGTGTGTGTAGATATCTATGTATATTTAATTTTGAGAGCAGAGCAGTGCTGTTTTGAAACCCATCTTTCCTATAAAGGAATTTCTCTCCCGACAATAAACCCCCTGAAGATTTGTATGCCCCATGCCTCTCTTTTCAGCAGGGCTTCAGAGTCCCAGAGGCATCAGGATGGGCCCTCTGGCTTTTGCAAGGTCTGCTGTGCTCAGGCTCCACCAATCCTTTGGGGAAATCTTTGCTGGGTGAGCAAGCCAGGCTGCTGCAGGCCCAGGCTCAGCTGGAGGGAGCCAGCATGGCATGGATGCCGTGTCCCCATGGGCAGGGTTTGCTTTGGAGCCTGTGCTTGTTGGAACACAGGGATCTGTGAGCTGAGCTGGGGGATGGACCTGCGGCCCGGCCCAGGCGCCCCATGGAGCTGCTCTGGGCTGTGTGCTGGGACAGGGACACACAGGACCTGCTGCTGACACGTCCCTGCACACTCCACAAAGAACCAGCAGCATCTTCCTGCCTTTCTCTAAGCACAAAAGTGTGTTTGCTTCCTCTGCAGGGGTAACCCCCCATTGCCCACTGTTCCCCAGGAAGCTGCAGCCCCTGCAGGGCTCATCGCGGCCTCCAGCACTGAGTGCTCAGCACAGGCAGGACATGGAGCTGCTGAGAGAGTGCAGAGGAGGCCTGCGAGGTGCTGCGAGGGCTGGAGCCCCTGTGCCCTGAGGAAAGGCTGCCAGAGTTGGGGTTGCTGAGGCGGGAGAAGAGAAGGCCCCGGGGAGGCCTCAGTGCGGCCGGGCAGGAGCTGAAGGGGCCCAGAGGAAAGCTGGGACAGAGTGTTCAGCAGGGCCTGTGGGGAGAGGACAAGGGGGGACTGAAGGAGGGCCTTTTAGGGTCAATCTCAGGGAGATCTTTTCTTCCAGTCAGGCTGGAGGGGACTGGCACAGGCAGCGCCTGAGAGGCTCCATCCTTGGGAACGTTGAAGGGCCGGTTGGACGGAGCCCTCAGCAACCTGGGGTGGTGGGAGGTTTCTCAGGCTGGAAGGAGATGATTTTTAGGGTCCCTTCCAAGACAAACCATTCAAGGATTCCATCATTCTCTGGTCCCCATCCCCACAACTCCTGTGCCATCCCAGCTGCCAGAGCTGTGCCCGTGTTCCATGTGGAAGGGCCAGCACCCAGCACCGAGCACAGCGCAGCCATTCCCCTGCTGCCATCACACCTTTGTGCAGCTCCCAGTGCAGCCTCTGCCCTGACCAACCCTGGCTGTGCTCTGAGACAGCCCTTCCCCCTGCTCAGAGACCACCCTTCCTCCTGCTCCCAGCACACTGTCCTGCCCTGCTCCCTTCAATCCCCAGCAGTCCTGAACAGCAGCTGCTCTTCTCCAGACTAAACAACCCCAGCTCCCTCAGCCTCTCCTCACAGGACTTGTGCTCCAGTCCCTTCACCAGCCTGGTTGCTCTTCTCTGGACCTGCTCCAGCCCCTCAATGTCTTTCCTGAACTGAGAGGCCCAGAACTGAACACAACACTCCAGTTGTGGCCTCATCAGCGCTGAGTACAGAGGAAGGATCACTTCACTGCTCCTGCTGCCACACTGTTCGTGATGCAGGCCAGGATCCATTGGCCTTCTTGGCCCCCTGGGCACACTCTGGCTCATGTTCAGCCTCCTGTCAATCGGCACCCCCAGATCCCTTTCCACCTGGCTGCTCTCCAGCCACTCTGTGCCCAGCCTGTAGCGCTGCAGGGGTTGCTGTGGCCAAAGTGCAGGACCCGGCACTTGGCCTGGTTGAACTTCATCCTGATGGAATCAGCCAAACTCTCCAGTCTGTCCAGGTCCCTCTGCAGAGCCCTCCTGCCTTCCAGCTGATCGACACTCCCTCCCAACTTGGCGTCCTCTGCAAATTTGCTAATGATGGACTCAATCCCCTCATCTAAATCATCAATAAAGATGTTAAACAGGACTGGGCCCAGCACTGATCTCTGGGGGACACCACTGGTGACTGGATCCCAGCTGGATGCAGCCCCGTTCACCAGCACTCTCTGGGCCCGGCCCTCCAGCCAGTTCCTGACCCAGCACAGAGTGCCCTGTCCAAGCCCTGGGCTGCAGCTTTTCCAGGAGTATATTATGGGAGACAGTGTCTAAGGCTTTGCTGAAGTCCAGACAGACACATCCACAGCCTGCTCCTCATCCACCAGGCGGGTCACCTGATCATAAAAGGAGATTAGGTTGGTCAAACAGGATCTGCCTCTCCTAACCCCGTGCTGGCTGGCTCTGATCCCTTGTCCATCCTGTAAGTGCTGTGTGATTGCACTCAGGATGATCTGCTCTAGAACCTTGCCAGGCACTGAGGTCAGGCTGACAGGCCTGGAGTTTCCCAGGTCCTCCTTCCAGCCCTTTTTGTAGATTGATGTGACATTCCCCAACTTCCAATCATCTGGGACCTCCCCAGTGAGCCAGGACTGTTGGGAAATGATGGAGAGCGGCTTGGTGAGCTCTTCTGCCAGCTCCCTCATCACCCTAGGATGGATACCATCTGGTCCCATGGACTTGTGTGGATCCAGGTGGCTCAGTAAGTCACTGACTATTTCCTCCTGGAATACAGGGGGGCTGTTTGGCTTCCTGTCCCTGTCTACCAGCTCCAGAAGCCAGTTCTCCTGAGGGCCACCGTCCTACTGGTGAATACTGAGGCAAAGGAGGTGTTAAGTACCTCAGCCTTCTCCTCATTGCTGTTAACTCTGTTCCCCTCCAGGTCCAACAAGGAATGTTGGTTTTCCTTGTCCCTCCTTTTGTTATTAATGCATTTATAGAAGCGCTTTTTGCTATCCCTGACAGAAGTAGCCAAATTGACTTCAAATTGCTCTTTTGGCTCTCTAATTTTCTTTCTGCATGAAATTTTCTTTCTTCATCCTGCTCATCCCCGTGGTCTCAGGGCAGAATCCGTATGCACAGCAGGACAGTGTCAGGATCCCGTGTTCCACTTGGCCCACCAAGTCCCCCATTCCCAAATTCCCCATTCCCATAGGAATTTTGCCCCCCACCTTGGTGCTCCAGCACCTGCTGCCCGTCTGGGAGGCATTTCTGGAGCTCTTCCCCATGGGTGTGTCCCAGGGAATGCTGCACGTGCTCAGCCACGATCCCTTCGCATTCCCAGCGCCTCGGGCTGATCCAGGCGGCACAAAATAATCAGCTCCTCATCCGATGAGCACGGGCACCAACCACGATCACAGGGAGCTCTGAGCAACACTGCTCACCTCAGGACTGAAAGCATCAGGGAAGGCCCTGAGCAAAGGGCACAGTTCCTGTGCAACTGAGGATTTCAAAGTGCACCAGGGAAAGGTGCTGACCCAGGAGGGTCACCAGAGAGAGAGACTTCTTATATCTGCAGTAGCTTTTGCTTGCTCAGAGGAAATAAAAAATAGCCTCTGAAATTTAAAACTGGACTATATGTCCCCTTTTTGTGTTTGAGTCCTGTTTCTGTATGCACACAACTGTCCTGGCTCCTGCCAGGAAAGGCTGGAGGAGAAAAGAGAGGGAGAGAGCAGCACTGGGGTTAAAGAGGGTCTCGGTGAGGGCACTAAATTGGGGAGTACCATTTCTAAACCACAGGAACACAGTTCATTGGGCTACATTGAAGCTTCTCTGAAAATAGCCTGACAGCTGGATGCTCTCTGAGTACCAGGTGGCCTCGCATCACAGAGCCTTGGAAGCTGATCCCAGACCCTGCCCCCAGGGCAGGTGTCCCATGGCAGATAGAAGGAACCACAACAAACCATTCTATTTTATGGTTCTTATATCTTAAACAGATATAGAGACCAGAGGAAAGACAGCTCTTACACCTGCAGTTGCTGTCACCTGCTTAGAGATAATCAAAATGCCCTCCAAAAATTAAAACTGGACTTCATCTCAGCATTTTGTATTTGAATCCCTTTGTTCATATGCACACCACTCAGGAATCTAGGTGAAATTGAAGCTTTTATTGAGGAAAATTATAATCTATTAATATTTATCTCTCTATCCTTCTATCTATCTATCTATCTATCTATCTATCTATCTATCTATCTATCTATCTATCTATCTATCTATCTGTCTATCTACCTATCTTATAATCTATCTAATGTATCCATCATCATCATCATCATGGCTGGCCTTCGCAAACGAAGATTCGAGAAGGGCTCTACCCTCGCTGGCTACAAGCGCGCTGATGGCTAAAAAGGCCAATGCAAGATAGACAAGTCCAGTTGCAGAAGGCACAGCAGAAAGACTCCCCAGGTGGTATCGACGAGACATGATTCTTTCTGCGTTGTTTTTTCTCCTCGAGAGTGATCCTGCGTGTGTTCTCAAAAGCAGCAGCAGCGTTATAGATGCTGTGTCTCCAGGCCTCCTGATTAGAGGCCAGAGTAGACCAATGGTGGTGATCAATATGGCCAAGGCTGAGGGATTGTTTCAGGCAGTCCTTGTATCTCCTCTTCGGGGCTCCTCTCTTGTGGCAGCAGCCAGTGGCAAGTTCCCCACAGAGCACAATCTTAGGCAGGCAGTGGTCCTGCATCCTGGAGACGTGCCCTGCCCAGCACAGCTGTGTTCTCAGCAGCATGGCCTCAATGCTCGTGACTGCTGCCTGTTCAAGGACACACGTGTTGGTCACAAAGTCAGTCCAGTGGATGTTTAGGATTGTACGGAGGCAGCGCTGATGGAAGCGTTCTAAGAGACACAAGTGGTGGCTGTAAATGACCCACGATTCAGATCCATATAAAAGAGTAGATGGTACAATGGCTCTGTAAACGCTGATCTTTGTACTTTTCTTCATGTGTTTGTTTTGTCACACTCTTTTATGGAGTTTACCGAAAGCTCTGTATGCCTTTGCTATCCTGTTGTCTATTTCAGCATCAATCTTACCGTCTGAGATGATGCTTCCCAGGTAATTAATTTGCTGGACTGATTTGAATTCTGATTCCCAATGGTGATATGGGGATGATGGGAGACTTCCTGAGGTGCAGGCTGATAGAAAACTTCTGTCTTCTTCAAGCTGACTTCCAGCCCAAAAAGCTCATCAGCCTCTGCAAAGCAGGATGTTAAACGCTGCAGAGCTGCTTCTGTGTGGGCCACGAGGGTGTTGTCATCAGCGTAAAGCAGCTCATGGACAAGATGATTTAAGGTCTTAGTGTGGGCCTTCAGTCACCTTAGGTTGAAAAGGCTCCCATCGGTACGATATCGAATGTAGACACCGTTTTCATCATCGAGGTCTGCCGTGGCCCTTTTGGAGCATCATGTTGGAGAAGACTGTGAATAGAGTTGGTGTGAGAACGCAGCCTTGCTTCACACCATTGGCTATGGGAAAGGGCTCAGAAAGTGCATCACCATATCTGACTTGGCCACGCTGGTCCTCATGAAGCGAGATGATGATTTTGAGGAACTTGAGAGGACATCCCAAACGTTCCAAAATCTGCCACAGACCTTTTCTGCTCACAGTATCGAAAGCCTTGGTGAGATCAACAAAGGTAACATAGAGTCCTTTGTTCTGTTCCCGACACTTCTCTTGCAGTTGTCTGAGAACAAATACCATGTCTGTGGTACCTCTGTTGGCTCAGAAAACCACATTGGCTCTCAGGTAGAAAATCTTTTGCTATGGTGGGTATTAATCTGTTCAAAAGAATTCTTGCAAGGATTTTACCAGCAATGGAGAGCAGAGTAATACCTCGGTAATTGCAGCAGTCTGATTTATCTCCTTTCCTCTTGTACAAGGTGACAACGACAGCGTCACGAAGGTCTGAAGGCAGTTCACCTCGTTCCCAGCAGCGCACCACAAATTCTCGGTGGCTTGGCCACCGTGCTTCCAGATTTCAGGTGGGATTCCATCAACCCCAGCTGCCCTGCCAATTTTCACCTGCTGTATTGCTTTAAGAGTTTCTCCCATGGTGGGGGCAGTATCCAGTTCAGTTTTCACTGGTTGTTTTGAGATGTACTGCATTGCTGAGTCCTGAACTACACGGCTAGTACTGAAGGGAGTCTGGAAGTGTTCAGAGCATCGATTCAAAATGGAAACTTTATCAGTGAGAAGCGTTTGGCCATCTGCACTGAGTAGAGGGCTTTGAACCTGGTGTGTAGGACCAATCTATCCAGACCCTACTATCTATTGGCACATTGCGATGAAACTGTGACCCAGCTCAAGCCCTAAGGTGTGTTTGGGGCAATCCCAGGCTGGTGACAGGAATCACTGGGTGAGCCCAGGCTGGCAGTGTGTGCTTGGGGCAGTCGAATGCCTGAGGTGCTGTCCCTGCAGCCGTGGCTGCGGTGCCTCCCTGTGCCGCGCTCTCAGCCGGACGCTGCCGAGGCTCAGCACGGTCACCTGCAGGCAGCTGCCTGGCGCTGGCAGCCTGGCACTGCTGCTGCTGCTCTCGTGGGACACAGGTGCCAAGGAACAGCCTGGCACAGCCCTGAGCACCCTCCTGAACAAGGAGTGTCGTTGCCATCGCTCCAGGCCACGAGTGGCTGTGGCAGAAGGAGATGTGTGGCCAAGGGGCTGAGTGGGCAGCAGGCAAGCTCCTGCCTGTCCCACTGGCACCAAGGGCTCTTGCCAGGGAAGAGCAGGCAGTGCACAGGCAGTGGTTGTGGTTGTGGCGGTGCCAGCCTGTCCTGGGTGCTGCTCCCTGGGACGGCTGGGCCAGGCCTGCCACCACTGGGGCAGCACTGGACTTTGGGACGTGGCTGGCTCCTCCTCGGTGTTGGTGGCACCAGGTGGAGCTGGAGACACGCTCTGCAGGGGTCTGACTGCCTCCTGTGTACTGCTGTGCCCTCCTTATCTTGGCACTGAAGCGGCCCTGGGTTGCTCTGGTTTTCCAGCACGTTTCGGGATGCCTGGGTTTTGCCATGCTCTTCCGGCATCTTTGAGGGCACTGCACATTCCAGGTCCTTTTGTCACAGCCCATGGGACAATCCTTTGTCAATGTCATGGTCTCAGTCCAAGGCCCAGGTCTCAGTGGGGAAATGGGCTTCGAGCCCCTCCAGCACCTTCTGCGTGCTTGGCGTGGCCTCCTGTCCCTCCAGGCCTGTCAGCTCTGGCTTCCCACTCTCCAACTTTGGCTTTCCCTGGCAGAGGAGAAAGGAGAGAGGGACATTTCTTGAGGAGATCTCCCTCAGTGTGAGGAGGAAGAACTTGTTGACACTGAGGCTGTCAGAGCACTGGCCCAGGCTGCCCAGGAAGGTGCTGGAATCTCCGGAGGCATTCCAAAGCTCCCTGGAGGCATTGCTGTGTGAGCTGCCTGAGGTGAGCCTGGCTGGGCAGGGAGGTTGGAGTGGATGATCTCCAGAGGGCCCTTCCAACCCTAAGGATTCTGTGGTTCTGTGCTTTGTCAGGGTCTCCTGGTTCCCCCAGCAAATGCTGCTGGGCACGTGGCAGCAGGAGCTGCAGGGCCAGGGCTGTGCAGGGGAGATGCTGGGGCTGCAGCGGGGCCGAGCAGCGGCTGCCCCAGGAGAGGGAAGCTCATCCCCCTGTCCCGTCCTTGGCCGTGCCATCCCGTCCTTGGCATTTCCCTGCCCGGCTCTGCCATCAAGGCAGGCAGGATGGTCCTGGTCCTTGTGCTGGGGGAGCCCCATCCCCTGCAGGCTGTGCTGCTGCCCTGGCAGGGGGGCTTTGCCACATGAAGCCCTGAGCTTGGGGCGGGCCTGGCGGCTCCTCTGCAGCCCCTGTGGAGGCTCCATCTTGCCCGGCACGATGGTTGGGTGGCTCCTAAAAGAATGGAGTTACACAGCTTAGTGCTTCCATTTCAACATTTTCTGTCCTTTGCCACACTGGAAAATTTGTACCAACCTGCTGACCAAAAGTCGTCGGCTTTACCACACGTGGCTGGGCTGTGTTCTGAGGCCGGGAGTTCTGCCCAGTCCCAGACGGTTCCCAAGGTGTCCCAGGCCAGCTGAATCCAGAGGTGGAATTGCAGCCAGACGTCTGCTGACATCGCTGATTGTGGCTGCAGATTTGCTTCTCTGGCGTTCACAAAAGAGCTTTGCGTTGGCCATTTCAAGTCTCTCATTGGCTCTGAAACATTCAGAGGCACACAAAGAGTCACCTTGGGCAGTAACGCTTTGGCAAAGTTCCCCTCCATGTCCTTAACTATTCCTTGACTTCTAAAAGCCAAGGGGATGAAGAGCATCCAAAACAAGCACATCCTTTGATCTGAGCTTGTGCAGAGGGCCTGTTTCCAAGATATCACACCAAGTGCAAGGAGCAGCAAGTGTCACCTCCATAAGAACTCTGGGCTACCCTTCTGGCCTTCAAGGGAAAGCTCAAACCCCAGAGCCGCTGCTAAAACTGAAAGATCATTCTTAGTTTTGATTCACAGAATCCAACTCTGCTCTCTGAGAGGCCTCTCCTTATTCAAACAGGAAAGGCCACAAGATTAATCTCTTCTGTCCCACACAGGAGGAGGAGATTAGAGATTGGCAAAAAAACTGCCTGTTAAATCAACATCAGCTGGAAAAAGACACCACTAATGCTGTAATGGTGCTACTGTGGTGTTACTGCTGGAACTCTCTAGAGAGAGGAAGACAGGTCTGGTGAAGGGAAGGGTCTTGAGGTACTTTCCCCACAAATATGCCATGTTATGCTTTCACACATCGTGCTGGCCAGATGTAGAAAAGGGATTTTAGAAGGAAAATGCACAAGGAAAAAAGAGTCTGTGATTACCACTCCAAAAAAGCATGGACTTACCTTTCCAGTTTCTTTGCGAGGCTGTTGCTGGTTTTCACTTCCTGCAGGTACAGCTCTTTGTACTTGTCCACTGCTGGCTGTCTGGATTCTTTTTCAAAAGGTCTTCCTTGTTGGTTGCTTTTTGTCCTTCCCAGTGCATGTTCAAGATCTCTGGTTCTGTCTTCTAACTGTTTTTTGAGTGAGTCAAAATGACTGCTTCTGATTTTTTCTAACGTGTCCTGGTAGGCTGTCTGTGCCTGAAGGAGACAGTGCACCTTCAATCACCACAAGAAAAAGAAACTTCTCCCCAGCAGAAAATTGCATGGACCCAATTTCAGGGCTTTGCTCAGAAAGGCGGCTGTGCCTCCTCACAAGCAGCAACAATCAAGGCAGAACCCAGGAGCTACCAGGGTAAATAATTCTTCTCCTTCAGAAAGAGGCCAAATCAGCACTCTTAGTCAAAGCTACCAATGAAAAGACACTGTATCTGCAGGACAGGGCATATTGAAAAGGATGCTTCAAAGACAAACAGAGCATCCCCACCTGCACTCTCCTCACCCCACCCCTTTAATTTCAGGGACTCCTTTTCTGAGCACTTTCCCCCCTACAGGGACAAAGCAGCACCCGAATGTCTGGCCATGACAGCTGCAAGTTGCCAAACCCCTTGGAGGATGAGCAGCCAGAACCAGAGCAGGGGACAGAGATCCCCCCCAGGTACTGCCAACTGGGAATGTGCCTTGGGCAGGCTTTGGATTCAGGGACCTGCCAGCACCTCACACACCCAGCACTGCTGCCCAACCATCTGCCCTTCTCCCACTGCCTCCAGCACAGACAGAAGTACAGCACTAACACACAGAATGCAGGAGAGAAAGGAAAATACCAGAAATCGTGGCCACAACAGAAGTTTACGTAGTGCCTGTGGACACTGGTGAGAAATTCACTTACTTGCAAAAACTCATTGATTTCTTGTAGCTTTTGTGTTATTTCCTTGCTTGCTCGTTCTTCCGCCTCTCTTTTACATTGTTCCAGCTGGGAGCGATCCACCATGTTTGTCTCCAAATGATGCTGGAGTTTTGCCAGCTCTTCTTGCAGCTGGCATTTGTCCACCTCCAGTTGTTCACACTTCCCATGCAGAGTGGACAGCTCTTTTTGCAAATCCTGATTTTGGGCTTCCAGCTGCATGCATTTTTTAGATTCCCTGTCCAGCTGCTGGGAAAGTTCAGCAACCTGCAGACAGAAAGAAAGAAAAAAGGAACTCAGTGGGATCTAAAAGCAGGAAGCGATTCCACAGCGATGCCTTCCAACCCCAGGGTCCCTCTGACACAGCCGCTTCAGCAACGAGTCCCAGGAACGAGCGGAGAGGAGACCAAAGGTTACCCGGCCCTGCTGAACAGGCAGAGCAGCCTCAAAAACACTGCTGGGAACAGCCCTGCTGGGTCCCTGCCACCAGATGGGCTGAAACAGCTCCCCGGGAGCAATAAGGGACAGGTTTTTCCCTGGGAGGCCCCTCTGCTCAGTGTGCCCCGGGCAGCAACAGCTCTGCTGAGAAAAGCAAAACCTCCAGTGCCTCCTGCTCAGCTCGTGCCTGGGACAGGGCCCAGGGGCTGATCGTGCCCTGCGAGTGCCAGCGCTGTTCCTGCCCTCTCTGCCAGGGAAGGAATTCATCTGTCAGTCCCAGGTGACGCTGGCACAGCCTCCCTCAAGCTGCAGCCAGGCCTGAGCTGGGCCCCACTGCTCTCAGCCCAGGGCCGTGATGTCCTGCCAGGACGGCAGAGCTGCCCCTCCCTGAGGCCCAGCCGGGGGATCTGCACTCTTGGCTGGCCCCGCTTGCTGTCACTGGGCCTGTTCTGCTCTTCTGGCTCAGGGGCTGTGGGACGGCTCCCTGGCCCGGGAGGTCACGCACCCTGCCAGGCTGGCTGCCACTCTGGGCTTGCCCTTCCTCTGCAGGACAGCCTGGCCTTCCTGAGCCCTTGCACCCACTGCTTTGCACTGAACATTTGCATCTTTACCCGCAGTGATAACCACCCCAGGATCAGTTATAGTCATCTACTACTGTAACAGCAGAAGGAGCATTAGGAAAAGCCCCAAAAATCCAAAATGCAGCCAAGGAAAATAGAAATTATCAACCTGACAAGTAATATAGGGAAAGCATCTCCCAGGCTTCAAAAGAAGTAACACCACAAACAAAAACTCCACCCAAAAAGCGCAGCTCACCTCTGTTTGTAACCTATCAACTTCCTTGACCTTTTCAGAATATTTGTTCTTAATTTCTTCCTTCTGGGACCGGGTTTCTTTCTGTTCATTATCCCTAGGTTTCCTCCTATCATTCTTCAGAAGCTTTTCCAACCTGCACAGCAAATGAGTTAAGGAAACAATGAAACACAGGAAGAACCAGCCTTTTCCCCACAGTCTCACATAAACAGCACAGACATCATAGAAGCATCGAATGGCTTGGGTTGGGAGGAACCTGAAAGATCATCTCTTTCCAACCCTCCTGCTGTGGGCAGGGACACCTTCCACAAGACCAGGTTGCTCAGAGCCCCATCCAGCCTGGCCCTGAACACTTGCAGGGATGGGGCAGCCACAGCTTCCCTGGGCAACCTGTTCCAGTTCCTCCCCATCCTCACAGGAACCAATTTCTGCCTGGGATCAAATCTAAACCTCCTCTCTTTCCCTTTGAAGCCATTCCCCTTTGTCCTCTCACTGCATGCTCTTTGACATGGACTCTTTTCACCCTTCTTGGAGGCTCCCTTCACGTACTGCAAGGCCACAATTAGGTTGCCCCAAAGCCTTCTCTTTTGCAGGCTGAAGGATTCCAGCTCTCCCAGCCTTTCCTCCCAGGAGAGGTGCTCCACCTTTCTAACCACCTTGGTGGCCTCCTCTGGACTCCCTGCAACAGGTGGGGGTCCCTGCTGTGCTGAGGAGCCCAGAGCTGGATGCAGCACTCCAGGTGGGGTCTGCCAAGGGCAGAGCAGAGAGGCAGAATGCCCTCCCTGCCCCGCTGGCCACGCTGCCTTTGCTGCAGCCCAGGGGACAATCGGCTTTGTGGGCTGCGAGCGCACATTGCCGGCTCCTGTCCAGCCCCTCATCCAGCCCAGGTGCTGCTGGGCAGGGCTGCTCTCCCTCTGTCCATCCCCCAGCCTGCATCCATCCAGGGGGCTGCCCTGAGCCACGGGCAGCATCTTGCACTGGCTCTTGTTAAACCTCCGGAGATTGCCATGGGCCCACTTCTCCAGCTTGTCCAGATCCCTCTGGATGGCATCAGGTGTGTCAACCACACCCCTCAGCTGGGTGTCAGCTGCAAATGTGCTGAGGGTGCCCTCCATCCCTTCATCTGTCTCCTTAGTGAAGATGGGAAATAACACTGGCCCCAACACAGACCCCACTCTGATGGCACTGCTGTCCCTCAGGACTCTGAGCCATTGATCACCACCTCTGGATTGGACTGGTCACCCAGGTTCTTAATCCATCTAACAGTCCACGCATGGAATCCACCTCTCTCCAGCTTAGAGAGAAGGATGTTTTGGGGGACTGTGCCAAAGGCTTTCCAGAATTACAGGGAAAGGACATTTGGAGCCCTTGGCCACTGTGGCAGTCGCTCCATCTTAGAAGGCCACGAGGTTGGTCAAGCAGGACTTGCCCTTGGTGAAGCTGGGCTGGTGTCTCGAATCACCTCCCTGTCATCCCTGTGCCTTGACAGAGCTTCTAGAAGGATCTTTTCCATGACCTTCCCAGGCACAGAGGGCAGCCTGACAGGTTGGCAGTTAGCAGGGCCCTCCTTTCTACCCCTTTTAAAGATGGGTACAGTGTGTTTCCCTTTTTCCCATCACCTGGGACTTCACATGTCTGTCATTTTTCAAGTATCAAGGAGAGTGTCTTGGCAACTACATCAGACCCTGTTGGCCTATGTAGGGCAATAGTGCTGGCGAGAAGTAAAAGATGGATTTAGAAGGAAAATGAATGAAGAAAAAGGAGTCTCTTATTAACACTCCAAAAAAAGAATGGACTTACCTTTGCAGTTCCTTTGTGAGGCATTTTCTGGTTCTCACTTCCTCCAAGTACAAATCTTTGTACATTTCCATTTCTCCCTGCGTTGCCTCTTTACAACAAGCACTCTCTTGTTGGCCTTTTTTAACCCTTTCCAATTCACTTTCGAGATCTCGAATTCTTTCTTCCAGCTGGTGTCTCACTGAATCACAACTCCTGTCTCCAATTTGTCCGAATTGGTGCTGGTGGGCTGCCTGTGCCTGAAGGAGACAGTGCACCTTCAACCACCACAAGAAAAAGAAACTTCTCCCCAGCAGAAAATTGCATGGATCCAATTTCAGGGCTTTGCTCAGAAAGGCGGCTGTGCCTCCTCACAAACAGCAGCAATCAAGGCAGAACCCAGGAGCTACCAGGGTAAATAATTCTTCTCCTTCAGAAAGAGGCCAAATCAGCACTCTTAGTCAAAGCTACCAAGGAAAAGACACTGTATCTGCAGGACAGGGCATATTAAAAAAGGATGCTTCAAAGACAATCAGAGCTTCCCCACCTGCACCCCCCTCACCACATCCCTGTAATTTCATTGACTCCTTTTCTGAGCACTTTTCCCCCCTACAAGGACAAAGCAGCACCCGAATGTCTGGCCATGACAGCTGCAAGTTGCCAAACCCCTTGGAGGATGAGCAGCCAGAACCAGAGCAGGGGACAGAGATGCCCCCAGGCACTGCCAACTGGGAATGTGCCTTGGGCAGGCTTTGGATTCAGGGACCTGCCAGCACCTCACACACCCAGCACTGCTGCCCAACCATCTGCCCTTCTCCCACTGCCTCCAGCACAGACAGAAGTACAGCACTAACACACAGAATGCAGAAGGGAAAGGAAAATACCAGAAGTCATGTCCACAACAGAAGTTTACGTAGTGCCCGTGGATACTGGTGAGAAATTCACTTACTTGCAAAAACTCATTGATTTCTTGTAGTTTTTGTATTATTTTCTTGCTTGCTTGTTCTTCCACGACTCTTTTGTGTTGTACTGTTTGGCTGCCATCCAGCATGCAATTCTTGAAATGATGGTGGAGTTTTGTTGCCTCTTGTAGCAGCTGGCATTTGCTCTTCTCCAGTTGTTCACACTTCTCATGCAGGATGAAAAGCTCTCCTTGCAAATCCTGATTTTGAGCTTCCAGCTGCATGCCTGTTTTAGGCTCCGTGTCCAGCTGCTGGGAAAGTTCAGCAACCTGTACTCAGAAAATAAAAGGAAACTCCACATGATTTAAAGGCAGTGAATTCTGGGAAAACCTCTAAAGGGGTGGCCAGTAAAACTGTATTTATCATCTCTTGGAAACAAGCATGGAAAAGACTGGAAAGATTCACCAACAGAAAGAAGACACTTTAGACCTACTTAAGAATTTGTGAGATGTTTCTGAGAGCAATACTTCCAGGTCCCTTGGAGCTCATAATGACACTCATAATTTATTATCTCTATTCCTCTATGTCCACTACAGAAAACACCCTCAGGGCTTTTGTAGCAGCTGCAGAAAGGACCAGGCTGCTTTCTGAGCAGCCTCTACTGAGGAGAATGCAGAAACTGAGCTCCCCTCGGCTCTCCAGGAAAACTTCATCTTGCAGTTTCTCCACAGAAATGGGCAGCCAGGCTCAAGAGTCACAAACAGGGAAATTTATGAGTAGCTTACTGAGGCAGAGGCTTGCAGGTCTCTCTGAAGGGCTTCAGCGCGATCTCTCAGCTGTTGGACAGTGGTTTCCAGTCTGGTGTTTCCACTTTCAAAGCTTCAGAAGAAATACAGGTCTTATTACCAGAAAATCCAATGCAAGACAAACTGTGTTAAGTAACAGAATCCAAAGCAGAAGTGTCCTTCAAAATCAGACTGACTCTCCTGTTGCTCCACCCAGTCCCCCAAAGCTACAGACCCCTCACTTCGCTGTGTTACTCTCTTACTGTTGCTCGTGTTCTTCCAGTTGTTTTGGAGCAGTATCAGTCTCCGAAGATGCCAACAGGAGGTCCTGCAGTTTGTGGGAAGAAGCTATTTCTTCTCCTTCCTTATCAGCCAAGGCAGTCTTCAAGTCACCAACACAATGCTCAGACTGAAGATGCTTTTCCTCCTCCTCCTGCAACTGTAAAATCACGGGCAGAACCCACAGTTGTCAGGTGAGCTTTCCCAGAGAGGAGCCAGCTGCTGCCAAAGGCCTGCTGTGCTGCATGTGTGTGTGCACACCCTCTGCCCAGAGAACTGCAATCCATTCCAGTGCCTTCAGAGCTTCACTTCTGCTCCCAAATGAACACCAGCTGTATTCCTTTGTCCTCTTTAACAGCAGCCTCTCCCATCCCTCCACTGATTTCCTACAGCATGGTTCTAAGGACCAACACTGCCCCTCCGACCTTTTTTGTGAGCTGTGATGCTCCTTGTATTGCCTTGCTTGCTACTCCATGAAAAGATGCATGGAATAGTTCATCTTCCTAAAGGAAGGCGTCTGGCAAGGGTCAAAGGTGAACTGCTCTGGCACATGTGCTCTGGAGCCCAGGATTGCACCAGGGGAGCATGGGGAGCTTTCTGAAGTGGGAAAAGCCCTGACTGAAGTGCAGAGAGAGGCACCCAGCAGCCCCTGAGCAGGAAGCAGTGGATGTCTGAGGAGAGGCAGCTCTGCTTCAGTGTGGTGGGGCCAGGAAGGATGGCATCACTGGCAAGCTGATGACCAACATTTCAGCCCAGGCAGCCAGGTGAACTGCTCCACACACCTGCTCTGGAGTCGAGAATCGCACCAGGGGTGTGTGGGGAGTCTTCTTAAACCAGGAAGACCTCGAATGTAGCAGAGAGAGAGGAGCCCCAGCCCCTCTGACCGGCGAGCGGTGAAACCCTAAGGAGAGGCAGCTCTGCCTCAGCATGGCGGGTTGTGGGGCAGGGGCTGGAGGGACAGAGGCAGATCAAAGCCCGATGTAACTGCTGCTTCCTTAGGTCTCTGTCATCCTGGCTCCCAGAAGTCTGTTTTGTCCGTTTTCATGATGTATAGGGAGCAACTGGCACCCCCAGGTTTATCCCTGTAGGGACAGGCTTTCCATACCTTAATGTCAACCCTGTCCAACTCCTTCTGCAAGTGCAGATTATCTTCCTCCAGGTGAGCCTCATGGGTTCCAGGAACCACAAGAGCAATCCTAAGGCATCCAAAATTTAATCTGAAACATGTCTGATCCTGCATCATTTCTCCCCTGCTTGCTCCCAAAACAGCTCTTCCCCCTTTCCTACAAGCTCTGTGAAAGCAAAGCCAAGCACATGGAAGCACTGGAGAATTCAGCTGAGAAGGGGCCTCCCTAAAGCAGCCTCAACTCCGAGGTCAGGCCATGCTGTCCAGGGCTCCTTGCACTGCTCTCCAAAGTCCCCCCAGATGCGGCTGCGCAAACTCCCGGGGCCGTTCACCCCCTGACCATCTGCATGGCAGGAAGTTTTCTCCTCAGGTGGGGTGTCAGCCCCTCGTGTCCCCTCGGACAGTGTTGCTTCTCTTTCTGCCAACGCTTCCCTTCAGAGCACTCAACACCCCAACTGTGCCTTGGCTTGAACCTCCCTGTCCTGCAGAGCAGCCCGGCTGCTGAGCTCATGGCAAGTGTCCCGCTGGCTCTGGGGCTGTGTGGGGAGAGGGCACCACACACAAGGCTTTCTTGCAGACCTCAGAGGGCAAAGGATGAGCCCCTAAGGGATGAGAGCAGCCAAGTGCAGACCTGCTTTCACCAGTCACACAGGGAACAGCTTCCACGGGGCTCCTCCTCCTTTTCCCAACCCCATTGCCATGCCCCTCCTCTCAGTCCCACTTTCAGACTACTGAGAACACTTGTGTGCTGTTTTGACAAACCCCTCACCTCTCAGGCTCAGCTTGAGCATGCCTGTCAGCTGCTTTGGTCAGAAGGCACTCCAGCATCTCCTCATGCTCCAGGAAGGCTGCAAGTTTTAAGGGGATAAATCCCCACTACAAGAATAAATAATCCCCATTAGAAAAACACAGACAAGCTCTGCACCTGTTTGAAAGAGCAGCTTTACCCACATGCCAAGGTTACCTGGTTCTGAGCATCACTCTTGGCATTATGCTGCAGTAACAGCCCTGCCACAGCTGCATTTTTAGACAGCACAGCCAGGTGAAGGGCAGTGTTGCCGTCAGCGTCCTCCAGATTCGGGTCGGCACCGTGTTCCAGCAGAACAGCAACACATTCTTCCTGCTCCTGCTGCACTGCCTGGGAACAACACACGGAAAGGGAAAGACTTGCAACTTTTACATCCCCCTCTGTGTCACAACTTCCTCAGCTCCTGAATGCTGGAATAGAGGAGCATCTTCAAAGATCAGCTAACAGAGGCCCATGCCATGCTGAATGCAACTTGCATGTTTCTGTGGGGCTGCAGGGCAAGGAATCCTGCCAGACATCTCCTCTTTAACACAGCAGCACTAACCCCACCCACAGGATGGTAAGGCATTCCACACACCTTCATCAGTGCCGTTCTCTTGAAGCTGTCAGTGAGGTTTGGCTGGCTGTTCTTTCTCATCAGATATCGAACAACATCTGCATGGCCATTTGCCGCAGCGAGATGCAGAGGTGTCCTAAAAATTAAACAGATGCTCTTAACCTGGACAGATAAAGGGAAACCAAAGCTGTGTCTCTCCCCAGCCCCCTGGGGACCCTGCCCGGACTCTGCTCCTCCTGCTTGCTGCTCTCTGCTGCTGCTGCTGCTGCAATCCTGCGCTGATGAGCCACAGGGCAGGAGAGAACAGGTGAGGGCTGAGCAGCTGCAAAACAGCCCTGCAGAGAGACCACGGCGAAGCGGCAGGTCGGGGACACGCGTTTCCAACAGCGCTCGAGCCCAGCCGGCAGCTCCAAGCAGTGAAAAGCTCCAGAGTTCACTCTCCCAGCTGACAGGGCACATCTCACTTTTCAGGCCTTGTCCTTCAGAGAGGGCTGCCGAGGACTGCTGCAGCTTGGCTCAGGAGTAGCCCAGGTGTGCCATCAGCGTCCCACAGCACTCACCGCATCTCCTGGTCTCTCCTGTCGATGCCAACTGCCCTCACATACCAGCGCCAGCGCCTCAGCCAGGCCAGGTCGCCGCGGGCGGCCGCGCGGTGCAGCCTGCCCAGCCCCTTCTCCCTGAGCTCGGAGGCACTGGTGGAGCTGGGGGCAGCCCAGGGCTGCCCACTGGTGCTGCTGGACGGCGACTGCCGTCGCTTCTTGCTGAGAAGCCACGGCATGGCCCTGCTCGGAGCTCCCAGCAGCAGGAAGTGCACGAAGCCCCCGGCGGGGCTGCCAGGAGCCAAGTAGGGATGATGAACGGGACGAGGGTGAGGTTTAGGGTGAGGGACAAGGACAAGAATAAGGACGGGCAAAGGGTATAAAGCACAAGGCAGACGAGGTCGCCCTGCGCAGTGGTCGTGTCCTGTAGCCACCAAGGTGGCAGAACAGGCGCACAAAGCTCCCAGAGCGGGATGTGCTGCTGCTCCCAGAGAGGCCACAGCAGCTCTGAGCGCCGGCACCGGGCACCAACAAAGCCGTGCCCTGCTCACACCTGTGGCGTCACAATGGCTGGTGGGATGCTCAGCACGTCCCGTGGGGTGTCACAGAGGCCACGGTGCAGGGCGGGGCCGGGCGGGACATGGCCGGGCCGGGCAGGCGTGAGGGCGTCCCTGCTGGGCCGTGTGGGAAGGAGGCGGCCTGGGCCTTGTGAGGGCGGCCGGCGGGAGTGGGCACTGCCCCGCTCAGGGTGCCAGGGGCAGGGCCCGGGCCGCTCCCACCGGGCCGGAGGCTGCGGTAGGCGCTGGAGCAGGTCCCGCCTCACCCGCTCATGGTTTGGCTTCAGCTGTGGCCGGGCTGTGTCGGGACACACTGCCATGGAATGAGGCTCAGGATGGGATCGCATCCCAGCCCGAGCAGGCGGGGGGCACCCGAGCTCTCAAGAAATGCCCACCGGGCTCTCCAAGCCTGCCATGCCAGGGTTCTGGGACAATTCCCCAACGCCTTTGTCTTGGCCCTCTTGAAGAGCAGACACCTCAGCCCCCACCCCATCGTCACTGCTGTCACCTGCTGCTTTGCCAGATGCCAACAGGGAATTTCTGCTCTGCTGCTCCACCAGCCAAGCAGCAGCACACAGCAGGGCAGGGAGAAACTTTTAAAGACATCTTGTCCCCGTTTTTCCCAATGACAACACAAAGTGAAGGCCCAGAGGTTCTGCACCAGCTTTCTTGGGGGAGACACGCTACAATGTACCACTGTTATAATCTGTTTAAATACTGCAGAAAGATTTGGATATTCCCTTGAGCAAAATTAAAACTTACACAAGTTATCTGTTGATACCAAAAACTGATTTTATTGATTGCTAAGAAATGCAAAGAGAGGAAAAACAAGAAATGTTGGAAAATGCTTAAGATTATGTTTTAGAAGTAAAGATACCACCATACACCTTTCCGGCCAAGCTGGTATGTGTGTGTGAAGGGAGGGAAGCAGTTTTCTGCCTTTTTTTTTCCCTTGTCTCTGCCATTTTTGATGTTTTCTTTTTAGCTGCAGGGGGTCTGATGGCTTTAGTTCTCTGGAACTCACACTGAGCCATGTCCCAGGCTGTGCAGAGTCCCGCTCAGCCACACTTTTAGGCCCCCAGTAATATGGCAAGGCTGGAAGGACAAGGTAGAACTCCCACATGTGGCACGGTGGTCTCAGCTCTCTCCAGGCCGGCACAGTTCCAGTCTCCAGTGGCAGGCAGGCAGCACGCGGTGGTGGAGAAAAGGTGAGGGGAGGTGGGCAGAGATTCTCGGCTACAGTCACCAGTTCTTCTCCCTTTTCTCTCCTTGATTTTCCCCAAGGCCCATCCATCCCAGCCTTCCCCCTGCCTGTGCACTCACTGGTCACCCAAGTCCAACTGCCCTGGGGCTGCCTGCTGTTGTCCTTGGGGACAGCTCCCATTGTCCCCTGTCCTCTGGGATGTCACAGCCACCAGAGACACATCACACAGCCAACAAGCCTGAAACGAGAGCAAGGCCTAAAAGAGTTAACTGAGATCTCTTGCTCTGTTGACAAAAGCCCCCCTCAACACCTGTTCTGCCTGAACTGTTAAGAAAAACTCCTTCTGTTCTGCTCACTGCACCTAAACCCAAGGAGAATGCTAGAAATGCTACACAGTCAACCTAGAGGGAATAAATTTAGACTGAGTAGATATTTGAATAGGAGAAAACGGCTTAGAGCCAAGGGGTTTTGGAAGCTTCAATAACTGGGACATCAACAATGGAGGGGAGAAAGGTCAAAGTGAGGAAAAAGAGAAATAGATCCTCGATTTGAGGCTGAAGGCTGGAACAACCTCTAACCAGAGAAGAATCTGGAAGGCACCACCATAAGCTCCGCCTGGACTCTGCTCAGCCTCTGCCTACTCTCAATTTGCATGATTAGATGTTGTAATCATATGAATATGTATGTTAAGATGTAATCATGGAGTTAAACTGTATAAATTACCCTGTTTTCATCTATGCTTTTGAGCAAGTTTGTCCAGTGCCAGCTGGCTCACTCCCAATGTTGAATAAATAAATACCTTTGCTGTTTAAAGATCAAAAAAAAAAAACTCTGAGTAGTTCCCATTCTGAGGTTTTTTGTCATCAGCCCCATCCCTGGGAGTGTTCAAGGCCAGATTGGATGGGTCTCAGAACAACCTGGTGTAGTGTCAGGGGGCTGGAACCTGTTGGTCTTTAAGGTCCCTCCCAACCCAAACCATTCTATGATTCAGTGACTGGTGGGGGATGTGGTGGTTGGAGCCACCCAGGGCACAGAGACTCCAAGATGATGGAATTTTCCTTTCTGAGTGAAGGAAGGAGAGGGCAGCAGAACTGACACCTTGGGCTTTGGCCTGTTTGGGAGACTGACCGAGCTGGGTGTGATGGTGGATCTGCTGCAGGGCAGGAAGGCTCTGCAGAGGGATCTGCACAGGCTGCATCAACCAGGCCAAGTGTCAGGCCCTGCCCTTGGGTCACAACAACCCCCCTGGAATGCTCCAGGCTGGGGGCAGAGGGGCTTGAGAGCTGCTCAGCAGGAAGGGATTTGGGGGTGCTGCTTGACAGTGACTGGATATGAGCCAGAGTGTGCCCAGGGGGGCAAGAAGGCCAAGGACACCCTGGCCTTTCTGGAGAACAGGGTGGCCAGCAGGACCAGGGCAGGGATTGTCCCTCTGTGCTGGGCACTGGGGAGGCCCCCACCTGGAGTGCTGTGTCCAGTTCTGGCCCCTCAGTGCAAAAAGGCCCTGGAGGAGCTGGAGCGTGTCCAGAGAAGGGAACAGAGCTGGGGAAGGGCCTGGAAAACATGTGTGATGAGGAGCAGCTGAGGGAACTGGGGTTATTGAGTCTGCAGAAGAGCAGGCTCAGAGTGCACCTCTCTACAATGTGCACTGCTCTCTATAATGATCCAAAACAAGATTTTAGTGAGGTTGGGGTTGGCCTCTTCTACCAAGCTTTTAGAGAAAGGAAGAAGAAATGGCCTTAAATTGCCTTGGGTGAGGTTAAGATTAGATATTACAAAATTCTTTTTTAACTGAGTGTTTATGCTTTGGAATAAGATTCCTAGGGAGGTGGTGGAGTCTCTGGAAAAGTTCAGATGGTGTCTGCATATGGCACTTTGAGATATGGTTTAGGGGTGATTATGGTGGTTCTGCTTGACAGTTGGACCAGAAGATCTTGAAGGTCTCTTCCAGCATTGATGATTTTGTGATACTCTGACCTGTCATCACAGTTTCCACATTTGTGCTCTAACAAGATCCTGGGGATGTTTTCTCTGCTGGGTCTCTCAGTGGGACCCATTAACACTACAAGAAACTTTACAGTTTGAATCTCACTTTGGTTTCTCAAGAGGTTCCTGCAACTCTCCTCAGGGTCTGATGTTCAGGGACTCATCCCCAAAGCCCCCGAGGCTGATGAAATGCCTGGGGCTGTTGCTGTGCTGCTGAGCTGGGCTGGGCTCCTGGCACACAGGGAGCTCCTGGCAACCAAGAACAGCTTCAAAGACACAGCTCTGCTGCTGAGCAGCTCCTCTGCACAGCCCAGCAGGGCTGAGGGCACTGCCTGCAGCACCCAGGGCACAGGAGAGAAGGCAGAGAGGTGAGAGGCAGCCTGGGCTGGGAGGGGACTGAGCTCTCACTACAGGAGAAAACTTCCCAGGATTTGAATGGGGAATTCTCTGGCTGTAGAACAGTTAAATTTGCCTTCCTGCAGGGATCTCCTAAAGCTGCCACATCCCACAGCTTGTAGGATCTCTCAGAAGGCCTCTCCCAGTGCCTGCAGGGCACAGAAGTGGCCCTATGGCAGAGCAGGGCAGGAGCTGCAGGCAGCAAGGGCAGGCAGGAGAAGGGAGCAGGAGGTGAAAGGGATCCTGGGCTGGGAGGACAGGGCAGAGCTGCTCAGGGGAGGAACCTTGGCAGCCCTTTGGCATGGGCAGGCTGTGGCTGCAGAGCAGTGCAGGGGAGTTGCTGCCAGTGGCTCTTGCAGCTGCCAAATGGCAGCCCTGGCAGGAGCTGTCAGGATGGCTGTGCTGGATTTGCTGGGGGGCAGCAGGAGAAGCTGCTGCAGAGCAGGACTTGCTGCTGCCCCATCAGAGGCCCAGGGCAAGGAGGTTCCCTGTGGCAGGGCTGGCTGTGGGGTGGGAAGGGGGGGGTTGCAGCCAGGGCTGCCCAGGGTTGTGGCTTGTCCTGCCTGGGCTCCTTTTCCAGCCTAAACAGAGCCTCTGCCCTCAGGCCCACGGGGGCTGGGCTGGGCATAGCCCTGCAGCAGCCAGAGCCCAGGCAAGGACAAGGCCCTGATTTTCATCTCTCTCTGCCTGTCCCTCCTCCCTTGGCAGCAGCACTCTGGAATTTCCCTGCCATCCCCTGCTGCCAGGGGCAGCTCTCAGGGGCTGGTGGAGAAGGGCTGTGGGCAAGGAGCAGTTACTGGTAGGGCAGAGCAGGGCAGAGTCCTTCATATCTCCAAAGTGTGCTGCAGGGATGAGGGCTGGTCACAGCTCCAGATCAAAGCAAGAAATTTCCCCAGAAAATATTTGCAAGAGGTGCAGACATACAGGGGGTACCTTGAAGAGAATGAACCAGTTCTTTCAGTGTTTCACTCTGGGTTGTTTGGGTGCTCACTTTGACAGAGAAATCAATCTCTTAGCAGATGAAGAGACACTGAAACTTGAACTCTGTTAGATTAAAAGAAATCGAACCTGAGAGTATCAGATATCAAAACTGTCTTAGACACAGCACCAGTGTCACTTTTCCATCCTCCTCAGGATTGCTCTGACTTTGGCATCAGAGCCTGCCCAGGCAGAGCTGCCCCTGGGCAGTGCCCAGTGCTGCTGGGAGGGCTCTGCAGGGCAGAGCTGAGCCCCCAGGGCTGGGATGGGCTCTGGCAGCACTGGCAGGGCCCAGCCCTGGGCCCAGGGAAGCAGCTGCTGGCAGGGACAGCTCCAGGCAGCAGAGCCCTGGGCAGGGAGTGGGGGCCAAGTGCCCCCAATAGATATGAGGATTCCTGTACTGGAAAAGAACCTTCCCCAGCTGTGATGGTAAAAATAGAAAACACTGGTACAATTATTCTAAGGAGACACTAAGTTTCTGCTCTGCAGCCCCAGCTCCTCTGAGTCGTGGGGGAAGAGATGGAACTTTTGTATTCAAGGTCTGTTACATCTGACATTTCTTTGTATCTGTGAGAGCTCTACCAAAACAGTTCCATGCTGCACTGCAGCAGAGCAAAACTGACTCCTTGGTGTGCATTTGGTGACATTTGACACATCGATTTCCTTTTGAAATGGAGTTGCTTTTTGCCAGAGGTCTGTATTAACTGTTTCCTCTCTTTTCCTTTTCCGAAAAGACTCTTTGCTAAGAATTAGCAAATGCCCAACAGCAGCTCCATGGCCCAGTTCCTGCTGCTGGCATTGTCAGACAGGCGGGAGCTGCAGCTGCTGCACTTCTGGCTCTTCCTGGGCATCTCCCTGGCTGCCCTCCTGGGCAACGGCCTCATCCTCAGCGCCGTAGCCTGCGACCAGCACCTGCACACCCCCAGGGACTTCTTCCTGCTGCACCTCTCTCTCACAGACCTGGGCTTCATCTGCACCACTGTGCCCAAAGCCATGCACAACTTGCTTTGGGACACAAAAACCATTTCCTACACAGGATGTGCTGCACAGCTCTTTTTCTTTCTGTTCTTCATGATAACAGAGTATTTCCTCCTGACCATCATGTGCTACGACCGCTACGTTGCCATCTGCAAACCCCTGCACTACGGGACCCTCCTGGGCAGCAGAGCTTGTGCCCACATGGCAGCAGCTGCCTGGGCCTCTGGGTTTCTCAATGCTCTGCTGCACACAGCCAATACATTTTCCCTGCCCCTGTGCCAGGGCAATGCCCTGGGCCAGTTCTTCTGTGAAATCCCACACATCCTCAAGCTCTCCTGCTCACACTCAGGCTACTTCAGGGAAATTGGGCTCATTGTGGTTAGTGTCTTATTAGGGTTTGGTTGTTTCATTTTCATTGTTTTCTCCTATGTGCAGATCTTCAGGGCTGTGCTGAGGATCCCTTCTGAGCAGGGACGACACAAAGCCTTTTCCACGTGCCTCCCTCACCTGGCCGTGGTCTCCCTGTTTGTCAGCACTGGCATGTTTGCCTACCTGAAGCCCCCCTCCATCTCGTCCCCATCCCCGGATCTGGCCCTGTCAGTTCTGTACTCGGTGGTGCCTCCATCACTGAACCCCCTCATCTACAGCCTGAGGAACCAGGAGCTCAAGGATGCCATAAGGAAAATGATGACTGGATGCTTTTCAGGATCAATAAAGTGCCTGTGTTCTGGTGTGTAGCATTCAGAAGGGGACTCAGTAATGGCTCAGCATTCCTTCTCAGGTTTTTAGGGGAGGTCATTGAGTATTTCTTGTAATAACTTTCTGTGCAATTAAATAATATTATGCCTCTTTCTTTTAATTTACTGTGTACCCATTCAATTTGGCCCACAGATATAAAAATGACGAATTGTGTTCTCTGAATATTTAAATAAAATAAAGGATCCTGCAATGCCTTCTTTGTTCAGGACCCTTCTTCTTAGCTGTTCCCAAAGGACAGCACACTGCAGGACAGGGGGGATTTGCAAAGGCCAAGGGGACAAGAATCCCAGCACAGCAGCACTGCCAGGGAGCAGCAGAGCTTGGGCTTTGCAGAGCTGCTCTTTCCACTTCCACACTGTCCTTGTGAGCCCCTTTCTGGCTGCAAGGCCTGAGTGCTCTCTGAGCACAGTCCTGGCGGTGGGAGCCCTTTGAGCACAGGCAGGGACAGGCACTGAGAACTTGTGAAGCAGAGCTGGCCTCCCTGACAGCATCTCCAGGATTCTGTGGGATCTCCTGAGGGCACTGCATGGACTGGGTCACTTCTTCTGTGCCCTTGCTGCAGGGCTGGAACTCTCCTGCAGTGACACCAGGACACTCCTGCTCTTTGCATTCCCAGCCTGATTTTTGAATCCACTCTTCCCCTCTGTTCCCAGGGACATGCTGGGAGTGCTTCAGAGCTGCCATCCTGGGGCAGCTCCTGCCCAGCGTGGGCAGGCACAAGGTCTCTCCCCCTGCTCCTCTCCCCTCAGCAGTGCCACTGTTTGCTGCAGCCTCCTCCTCCTTGCCCAGCACAGCCCTCCTGGCAGAGTTGGACACAGCCCTTCTTCTACCCCCTCCTCATGGCCCTGCCCAAGCCCCTCAGCTACAGCCTGATGGCCAAAAACCTTCAGGGCAGGGAGGCAGGGGGGAAATGCTGAGGAAACCTTTCAGCTGCACTAAAATCCAATGGGAGAAAATGGCCTCAAGGAAGAAATCACTTCTAATTCTCCAGAACCACCATGAAAACCTGTGTTGTGTCCTGGGCAGTGCTCTCCAAGTGTGGGATAATAGAAAAGGTTTTGGTGTCAAGGATATTGAGAAGGCTGGGCAGTGTCACTGGGAGACCTCTCCCAAACCCTTGCAAAGGCCAGAGCCATCCCAGAGGTTCCTGGGGCCTTGGCAAAGGCAGACATGGAACCAGTCTGCAAACAGGGCAGCAAGGAGGCTTGGCAGAGTTCCAGACTGCTCAGGCTCAGCAGGGAAGGGGACATGACAAGTCCTCCTGCAGCCATTGCCAGGCACAGGAAGGACAAGGCAGGGATTGCAGAACCCCTGCGGGAGGGAAAAGAAGGGGATGTTGTGTTCCCAGACTTCAGTAGGGCCTTTGACATGGTGTCATGTGGTCTCCTTAGAGCCAGACTGGTGACAGCTGGACTGGGCAAGTGAAACATGTGGTGGGTGGGAAGTTGAAGGACTGATGAGGGTCAAAAGTCATGGCACAAATTCCTCTTGGCAGAAAATCCCAGGTGACATCCCTAAGGGACCAGCCCTTGACCATTGCAATGGAACATTTTTATTGTGTCTCTGGGTGATGGGATGAAATGCACTTTCCACTCCTTTGGGAATGATGCCAAGTTGCAGCGAGTCTGAGAAATCTCTTCTAGTTAATGGTGACTTGTACAAGAAATCTGGTCAAGGTGACTGAGTTGGATAAAGTTGACTTGCCATCAGGGGCCCACCAAGGCAAAAGACAGTGAAAAAAACCCTCATGGGTCAGAGGAAAGGCAATTCAAAAGGGAGGCAAAAAGATCAAACACAAACAAACCAAACCCAAACAAACCCAGAATGACAGAATGTGCTGAGTTGCAAGAGACCCCCAAGGATCATCCAGTCCAACGCTTAGTGCTGCCCAGGATCATCCCCAAGGCTCACACCATGAGCCTGAGAGGATCATCCAAACATTTCTTGAGCTCTGTCAGCCTTGGTGCTGTGCCCACTGCCCTGGGGAGCCTGTTCAGTGCCAGCCACCCTCTGGGGGAAGAACCTTTTCCCAAGATCCAGCCTAACCCTGCCCTGACACAACTCCAGGCCATTCCCTCAGTGCTGTCCCTGGTCCCCCCAGAGCAGAGCTCAGGGCCTGCCCCTCCTCTGCCCCTGCCCAGGATGTTCTGACTGCAGTGAGGTCTCCCCTCAGTCTCCTCTTCTCTGGCTGAACACACCAAGTGCCCTCAGTGTCCTCACACGCCTTCCCCTCCAAGCCCTTCCCCTTCTTCATTGCCCTCCTTTGGACACTCTCCAGTGTCTCAATCTCTCCTTCCATTGTGCCCCCCCAAACTGCCCCAATCTTGCAGGTGAGGCCGCCCCAGGGCAGAGCAGAGCGGGACAATCCCCTCCCTGATGCCCCCAGCACAGGGATGTCCCTCCTGGCTGCCAGGGCACTGCTGACTCAGGGCCAACTGGCACCCACCAGCACCCCCAGGGCCCTTTCCCGGCTCTGCTTCCCAGCCTCTCATTCCCAGTGTGTCCGTCCAGCCGGGGTTGCCCCATCCCAGGGCACAATCCGGCCCTTCCCCCTGGGGAAGTTCTCAGGGCTCCTCAAGAGCCGGGAGGTCACTTTGCTGTCCCGGGGGCTCCATGGGGACCTCCCAGGGCTCATCCTGAGGAATCTCCTGGAATCAAAGGCTCTGTGGGGACACTGCAGGGCCATGTGGAGTCCAGGGGCCATTGGGACACTGGGGAAATCCATGGAATGAAGGGACCACTATTGCACTGCTGAATGCCATGGAATCCAAGGGCCATTGTGACCCTGCAGGGCCTCCTGGAGCTGAAGGGACCATTGTGACACTGTCACACCTGGTGGAATCAAGGGCCCAGTGAGACAGTGCAGGTCCTCAATCAAGCCAAGGTAACATGGAAAGCACAGATACTCGTGGCATCAAGGGGTCACTGTGACACTGTGGGAACTCATGGAATAAAGGGGCCATTGGGACACTGCAGGGCCTCGTGGAACCTTGTCTGTTGGGAAACACAAAGGGATGTGTGGGAGGGTTTCACTGACAACCAGGAGAATCTTGGAGAGGGACCTTTACACACCCAGATCTTGATGTGTCCACACATCTCTGCCTGGGTGTGGGTGTTGTTGCCTTAAGAGACCATGGAGAAAAAGACTCCAGGCCAATTTAGGTAGGAGATAAGATAAAGAGATCTGGTCCTTTAATGAGTTGTTAGGCCTAGAGGAACACATACCATGTGTGCCCCCCCAGACAGAGGTTCTATGATTTTATAATAAGGTCCATCCAATCCCAGGTTTATGCAGCCCAAATTCTGCCCCATTCTGCCCCCTGACACACCCCTTCAGGATTTGGGTTTGGTGTCTTTGGAATCCCTTCTTCCTCATCTTCATCTTCTTTGCAGTACACAAAATCCTGGGAGTTCCTAAAGAGTTCTGCCTAGAATGTCACTGTGTCTGGCTGATATCTTCTGGTCCAGTCCTTGGGATGTTTTTCTACAATTCTACCTTGAAAAGAAGACTAAAATCAGTTGCTATGGAATGGGGTAGTAGGGTTGGGTATGTGAAACTACTCTGTTAAGGGTAAGGGATATATTAATACAGCTACATTAAAATATATTCACTACACAACTAGTTCTAAAATCTACAAAAGATAAAAAAAAAAACAAAAACAAAAACAAAAAGGTCTGAGACATCAGTGTGAATTGACTCTGGTGTGAGTGTTGTTATTGTGAATCTATAATTCAGTCACCATTCAATTGCAGCAAATGCTACTGAATCCCTTGATAACTGTTTAGCTGGTGAATGATTAAATGTTACTAATCTCTTTTGCCCCTTTTTCTTTGTGTCCAAATCCTTTGAACCCTGACCCTCTTGCATCCCAAGGCTCTATGTAAATAATTCCATTTCATAAAAAAACCCCAAACTATTCTTTGGGAGCTGCTCTTTGAAATTTTCCTCTTTAGCTAAAGTACAAAAAAACTTTAATTAGTTGTTGAAGATGTGCAGACAGGAAGACAATTTAAAAAAAAAAAAAAGAAAAACAATTTGTTTTTCTGTATTTTAATGAGCCCCACGGTGTGTTTAGGGATTAGTCTATCATCCTGAGGTACTGAGAGAAGATTGAAGAAGCTGCTCAAGAAGTCAGAAGCAAAAGCCCAAGTCCCTTGAAGCATTGCTGGGCCCCACTGAGGGCAGGCACTGACAAAGCCTCCCCAGGGACTCCTTGGAGCAGATCCTTGCAGGCCAGGAGTGCAGGCAGACAAAGGCTCTGGGCAGGCCCCTGCAATGCTGAGCAAAGCCTGCCTTGGTTTTGGGGAGCACAAAGGCCAAGGCTGAGCCCCAGGCCCTGGCCCAGCAGATCCTGTCCCTGCCGGGGGGCTCAGGGCTGTTTGGGGGGCAGTGGGATGGGAGGGGGAGCAACAACCAAGGCCCCAAACTGGGCAAGCCCTGCCAGGCTGCTCAGGGAGGGGCGAGGCAGAAGCCAAGGGCAGAAGCTGCCAGGAAAGTGTCTTGTGGTGGCCTGAGGGGCAGAGGCAGCTGCCAGAGCCAAGGGCACAAAGGCCTGGGTGCCTTTGGGCCTTGCAGCCCTGCCAGAGCCCTTGGCCATCTGTGCTGCAGGCTGTGCTCCCCTGGCCCTGCTGCTCCTCTGGCCTTGCAGGCTGCACACACCCCTCCTGCTTTCCCACCTCCCTCCCAGCAGCATTTCTGGGCCCTCCCTGATGGCTCTGCTGTCCCCCAGCTCTGGCTGCTGCCATGTGCACTTGGCCTTCTTGGCTTTGCTGCTGAGCCCCTGTGCCCCAGGACATCCCTGACAGAGCCCAGGCCCTTCTGTTGGGGGTCCCTGCAGAGCTGAGCAGATCCAGGTCACCTCCCATTGCTCTGCCAACCCCTTGGGCCTGCTCTGGGCCCTGCAGGTCCTTGCCCTGCTCCCAAGGGCTGTGGGGGTGCTTCATGGTCAGGGTTTGGGGTTTAGAGCTCAGGGTGGGGAGTAGGTAGAACTTTGGGGGGTTTGTTGTTCTGCTGGCAGTGTCTGGTTCATGATTAGGGGAAGAATTTTTTGGACTGGATCAGGATTAAAGCTTGGCTTTTCATACTAACAATGCAGGTTTGGGATTGGGTTGTCATTGGAGGACAAAGAAGAGTCTGGAGTTCTGGGTTTGGGCTTTGCCTTTGAGGTCTTTGGGTGGATTTCTTTCCATTGGAAGGACAGCACTTTTAGATTGAGCCTGAGGTTATAAAGAGGTTAAAGGTCCATCAAGACTGTTTGCACAGTCAGTGTTCCAGCACCTTCAGCATTCCCTGAACATGCTTTAACCTCATCAAAATCTTTCCTCTCTATTTTCCAGGCCTCTCTTTCCTTCCCCAAATATCCAGTCCTTTTAGTCCCAGTTCCTCATAATCCCCCCAAACTTTCATCTGGGTGGGCCCTGTGGAATAAAAGGAACCCTGAAACCTTTTGGAACCTGATGGAACCAGGGAGTCGTTGTGTCACTGTGGTGCCTCCTGGAAACAAAGAAACCCTGGGACACAGTGGAACCTCATGAAATGAAGGGGCCACTGTGACACTACAGGGCCTTTTTAGTGCCAAAAGGACCTTGGGACACCGGGGAACCCCATGGAACCAAGGGGTCATTGTGATACTGAGGACACCTCATGGACTCAAGGACCACTGTGACACTCCAAGGCATTCTGGAGCCAAAGGATCCCGGGGACACTGAGCAGCCTCCTGGAATCAAGGGGCCACTTTGACACTGCAGGGCCTCATGGAAACAAAACCAAATCCAGGCTTGTCCAGGTCCTGAGGGTGATTCAGAAGGGAGGCACCAGTGATTTCTCCCTACAGACCCACCACTCCAATGGTCTCTCCCTGCCCTGAAGGTTTCTGGCCATCAGGCTGGAGCTGAGGGGCTTGGGCAGGGCCATGAGGAGGGGGTAGAACAAGGGCTGTGCCCAACTCTGCCAGGAGGGCTGTGCTGGGCAAGGAGGAGGAGGCTGCAGCAAACAGTGGCACTGGGGAGGTGAGAGGAGCAGGGGGAGAGACCTTGTGCCTGCCCACGCTGGGCAGGAGCTGCCCCAGGATGGCAGCTCTGAAGCACTCCCAGCATGTCCCTGGGAACAGAGGGGAAGGCTGGATTCAAAAATCAGGCTGGGAATGCAAAGAGCAGGAGTGTCCTGGTGTCACTGCAGGAGAGTTCCAGCCCTGCAGCAAGGGCACAGAAGAAGTGACCCAGTCCATGCAGTGCCCTCAGGAGATCCCACAGCATCCTGGAGATGCTGTCAGGGAGCCCAGCTCTGCTTCACAAGTTCCCAGTGCCTGTCCCTGCCTGTGCTCAAAGGGCTCCCACCCCCAGGACTGTGCTCAGAGAGCACTCAGGCCTTGCAGCCAGAAAGGGGCTCACAAGGACAGTGTGGAAGTGGAAAGAGCAGCTCTGCAAAGCCCAAGCTCTGCTGCTCCCTGGCAGTGCTGCTGTGCTGGGATTCTTGTGCCCTTGCCCTTTGCAAATCCCCCCTGTCCTGCAGTGTGCTGTCCTTTAGGAACTGCTAAGAGGAAGGTTCAAGGGTGACCTCATCACTCTCTACAACTACCTGAGAGGAGGTTGTAGCCAGGTGAGGGTCGATCTCTTCTCCCAGGCAATCAGCAGTAGGACAAGAGGACACGGGTTTAAGCTCTGCCAGGGGAGGTTTAGGTTGGATATTAGAAAGAAGTTCTTTACAGAGAGAGTGATCAGAGATTGGAATGGCCTGCCCAGGGAGGTGGTGAATTCACCATCCCTGGAGGTTTTTGAGATGACGGTGGATGTGGCACTGAGTGCCATGATCTGGTGATCACAGTGGGGTTGGATCAAGGGTTGGACTTGATGATCTCGAAGGTCTCTTCCAACCCAGTTAATTCTATGATTCTATGATTCTAAGAAAAAGGGTCTTGGACAAAGAAAGCACTGAAGGGTTCTTTATTTTATTTAAATGCTCAGAGAGCACAATTCATCATTTTTACATCTCTGGGTCAAATTCAGTGGGTGGACACTAAATAAAGAAGAAAGATACAAAAAAATATTTCATTGCACAGAAAATTATTGCAAGAAGAACCCGATGACCTTCACGGAAAACCTGAGCAGGAAGGCTGGGCCATTAGGGAATCCTCTTCTGAATGCTACACACCAGAAAACAAGCACTTTATTGCTCCTGAAAAGCATCCAGTCATCATTTTCCTTAAGGCATTCCTGAGCTCCTGGTTCCTCAGGCTGTAGATGAGGGGGTTCAGGGCTGGAGGCAACACCGAGTACAGAACTGACAGAGCCAGATCCAAGGATGGGGAGGAGATGGAGTGGGGCTTGAGGTTGGAAAATATGCCAGTGCTGAGGAACAGGGAGACCACGGCCAGGTGAGGGAGGCACGTGGAAAAGGCTTTGTGCCTTCCCCGCTTGGAGGGGATCCTCAGCACAGCCCTGAAGATCTGCACATAGGAGAAAACAATGAAAATAAAACAACCATGTGCTAATGAGATGGAAAAAAAGAGAAGCCAAATTTCCCTGATGCTGGAATGTGAGCAGGAGAGCTTGAGGATTTGTGGGATTTCACAGAAGAACTGGCCCAGGGCATTGCCCTGGCACAGGGGCAGGGAAAATGTATTGGCTGTGTGCAGCAGAGCATTGAGAAACCCAGAGGCCCAGGCAGCTGCTGCCATGTGGGCACAAGCTCTGCTGCCCAGGAGGGTCCTGTAGTGCAGGGGTTTGCAGATGGCAACGTAGCGGTCGTAGCACATGATGGTGAGGAGGGAAAACTCTGCTGACATGAAGAATACAAAGAAAAAGACCTGAGCAGCACACCCTGCATAGGAGATGTCCCTGGTGTCCCAGAGGGAGTTGTGCATGGCTTTGGGCACAGTGGTGCAGATGCAGCCCAGGTCTGTGAGGGAGAGGTGCAGCAGGAAGAAGTCCCTGGGGGTGTGCAGGTGCTGGTCGCAGGCTACGGCGCTGAGGATGAGGCCGTTGCCCAGGAGGGCAGCCAGGGAGATGCCCAGGAAGAGCCAGAAGTGCAGCAGCTGCAGCTCCCGCCTGTCTGCCAGTGCCAGGAGCTGGAACTGGGCCATGGAGCTGCTGTTGAACATTTGCTACCTCTTGGTGTGGGGCACTGTCCGAGGAGGAAACACCAGTGATATGTTAGCAAAGAACTTGCTGAGAAAAATCAAAGTACCCCTCAGCACTTCTGATGCGCTCAGGGAGAACAGAGCAGGTTCTGCCAGGCAGGAGGATTGTCTGGGGCTTAGTGCAGAGTGAGGGGAGCTGCTCTGTCCCTCTCTCTTGTTCCCAACTGCCCTGGGTTGGCTCCTTCCTCAGATGGAGATTGATCACACTCCCAGTTTGGTCTGAAAAGCCCCCAGACACTGCTGAGAGCAGAGGGATCCATCCCACACCCCTCAGTGTCTCAGCCTGTCTCAAGGGCTCAGCACCCCCCTTGTAGCCAAGGACACCCGTGGCTCATCTCACCAACCCAACAGCATCTCCTGGGCTGGCACAGCAGCTCTGCCCCTCTGCACTGGGCAAGCTGAGAAACAAGGAATGCACAGGGAGGGGCCAGCTGGGAGAGGCCAGGGCAGAGCCCACTGGGCACTCAGGGCAGCCTCCCCCTGAGCCAGCTGGGCCACCTCCCACACACCCCCAGTGCCAGGAAGGTGTTCTCAGCCCTGGGCAACTCCTCAGAGGTCCCTCTGGAACTCAAACCACCAGGCATGTGGCTTGAGAGCTTGAGAGAAATCCCTCCTTGGACCTTCCCCTTGAAGGATCCCCTGGGAAATATCCTGGGCTGCTCTGGTTCTGTGAGCACAGCCTGGCTTCCCAGCCCTGCAGGAGCCCTGGCAGAAGGGAACCCTGCTGGGATGTGGCTGGGATGCTGCAGGAGGGACTGGGATGTGCCAGCGCTCGCAGATCTTTGCCAAACCTGCAGACACCTTGCCCTTCCTGCTGACTGACCTGACACCAACACCCAGGGAGGAGTCTTCCTAAACTCTGAGGTGTTACTGAGGAGAACAGCAGCTTAGGAAACATCTATACCCAATTAGCCAAGGGACAAGCCCAGGGACTTTTTTTCAAGAGAAAAATCTGAATCCCACAAACAGGTCATCCTAATGCTTTTAATGTTTTCCCACAGTATTTGTTCCATTTTCCTGTGAGTTTGATCTGTGTCATAGAAGTCTCACTCAAAATGTCCAAGATACAATTAAAGTTTGCATGATAGAAATGTCACCATGATTGTTTTCTAATCTACACACTTCATAATATAAGAGGAAAAAAAATATTATTTCTATTTAAAACCAAAAGAAATCCCTGAGATACTCACCTTCATTTCAATTGAATGCTTGAACTCAAAGCAACCATTCACATGCAGATTATCCACAGAGCAGCAATGCCTGCTTGTCCCTAAATGTTGTAAAAGGTGCAGCCTCCTCTTTTGAACTCTCAGCTGTCTCCCTGCTCCAAAGATCTGGGCTGGAGCCCAGGGCAGGCCGGCTTTGCTGCCAGGAACCTGCCAGAGCCGTTTTTAGGTGGTGCCAATCTGCCAGGCAGCGTTTCCCAAAGCTGGAGGAAGCTTGAAAAGGAAGGAAACTTCCCCAAAGCCAGCCAGGCTTTTCTCAGCAGCTGAGCTGCTGCCCAGAGCCTTTGGCTCCCTGCACTCAGGGCCTCCAAGGAGCTGCTGCAGAGTCCCTGGGGAGGCTTTGGCAGGAGGGGCCCTCGGGGGGCTCCTTAAAGCTTCAAGGGCCTGCAGGATTTTCAGAGCAATTTGGGCTTTGTGTTTGGTTTTGCATCTCTGAGAGGTTTGTGCAGCCATGGCCTCCAATTATCTGCTGTAACGAGTCCCTTGAGAGCCTCAGACAGTGACAACCCTCAGTGGGTCATTAATGCTTCAAGGCACTCAGGGTTTATTAAAACAGTTCTTTTTGACATTGAGTCTTTGAGAGGTTTGTTCAGTCATGGCCTCCAATTATCTGCTTTAATGAGTCCCCTGAGAGACTCTGTCAGTTGTGACACTCACTGTAGCTCATTAATGTTTCAAGGCACTCAAGGTAAATTTGTTAAGACACTTCTTTTTGACACTGAGACTTTGACAGGTTTGTTCAGTCCTGGCCTCCAATTATCTGCTCTAATGAGTCCCTTGAGAGCCTTTGTCAGGAACTGCCCTCAGGGGGGCTTGTTAAAGCTTCAAGGTACCACAGGTTTGTTAAAGTACTTTGCCTTTTCTTTTGATTCTTAGTTTTGAAGAGGTTTGTGCAATCATGGCCTCAAATTACCTACTTTAATTAGTCCCTAGAGAGACTTTGTCAGTAGTGACACTCAGTGGGGCTCATTAATGCTTCAAGGTACTCAAGGGTTTTGAAGGAACTTTTCCTTTTGAAAGTGAGGTTTTTGAGGCGTTTGTTCATTCATAGCCTCCAATTATCTGCTCTAATGAGTCCCTTGGGATTCTCTGTCAATTGTTACACTCAGTGGAATTCACTGATGCTTCAAGGAACTCAAAGCAAACTTATTAAGACACTTCTTTTTGACACTGAGTCTTTGAGATTTTTGTTCAGTTATGGCTTTCAATTATCTGCTCTAATGAGTCTCTTGAGAGCCTTTGTCAGAAAGGGCCCTCAGTGGGGCTTGTTAAAGCTTCAAGGTACTACAGGTTTATTAAAGGTACTTTGAGTTTTGAAGAGGTTTGTGCAATCATGGCCTCCAATTCTGTGCTTTAATTAGTCCCTGGAGAGACTTTGTCAGTAGCAACACTCAGTGGGACTCATTAATGCTTCAAGGTACTCAAGGGTTTTGAAGGAACTTTGGTTTCTCCTTTTGAAAGTGAGTCTTTGAGAGGTTTATTCAGTCATTGCCTCCAATTCTCTCCTCCACAGAGTCCATGTTTTGGGAATGGCCCTCAGGGGGACCCATTAATGCTTCCAGGTACTTTGGGATTTCCTTCTGACTTTCCCTTATGGACAGGTTTGTACAATCTCCCCTCAGTACCTGAGGTTCAAGGACTCAGCACCAAAAGCCCCACAGGGCTCTCAGATAAAGCAAGTCCTGACAAACCATGGCCCATCCTGTGATTTCCCTCTAGTCTGGACAGTGAATTATGAATGTTGTCTCATGGAATCAGGAGACCATTGTGACACTGCCCAGAGCCTTTGTCTGCCTGCACTCCTGGCCTGCAAGGATCTGCTCCAAGGAGTCCCTGGGGAGGCTTTGTCAGTGCCTGCCCTCAGTGGGGCCCAGCAATACTTCAAGGGACTTGGGCTTTGGCTTCTGACTTCTTGAGCAGCTTCTTCAATCTTCTCTCAGTACTGTAGGATATTGACTTGTCTCTAAACACACTGTGGGGCTTATTAAAATACAGAAAAACAAATTATTTCCCTTCCTTTAATTGTCTTCGTCTCTTCAAGAACTAATTGGAGTTTTTTTGTAGTTTAGCTAAAGGAGGAAGATTTTAAAGTGGAAGTCATAGAATTTTTTTTTTTTCCATGAGAGCAAGTGATTTACTCAGAGCCTTGGGATGCAAGAGGGTCAGGGTGCAAAGGATTTGGATCCAAAGATAAGTGGGAAAAAGAGATTAGTAGCTCTTAATCATTGACCAACTTAACACTTATCACATTATTCAATAGCATTTGCTAGTATTTTAACAGTGACTGAATTATAACAACACTCACACCACAATCAATTCACACCCACACCAAGGCAGAGATGTGTGAACACATCAAGATCTGGGTGTGTAAAGGTCCCTCTCCAAAATTCTCTGAAGCACCTCATGGAACCAAAGGGAGTTTGGGACGTGGTAGAATCTCATGGAATCAAGGGGCTGTTGTCACGCTCTGGAGCCTCAAGGAATCAAGGGGCCACTGTAACAGTCAGGGGCCTCATGGGACCACGGGAATCCTGGGACACTGTGGAACCTCATGGAACAATGGGGCATGTGTGACTCTGCCAAACCCCATGCAACTTTAACTTTGTTTAAAGATAAACTCTGGGGCTGGAACTCCAATCAAATGAACTCCTTCCCTTTTTATTTCCCACCAATACAGAGACACAAAATGAGAGGAAGTCTAAGTTGAGAAATAAGTTTACTGACAAGGAAATAGCAGCAACCAAAAAGATAAAAAGGGAAGGGCTTACCCACAAAGAGAGGAATTCCCTGCCCACCAGTCCCCCCTGAAATAAAGGGGACACATAGTGGAGAGTCCTCCTCTCCAGTCACCGCCAAAAGAAACAGTAGAAAAAGAGTTCCATTTTCCACTCGACCTTTTTTTTTTTTTTTCTTCTCCTTCTTCCCCTCCCTGCTTGGCCTTGGCAGGAAGGGAAGGGGAACTTTGTCCTTAAAAAGAGAATTCCTACAACACAGTGTTGGAAAAGGAAGTAAAATTCAAAACCTCCTGTAGCCATGACATTATCCACACATGTACTCTATTCCTTTTTTTCCTCATGTTAACATTTACAATTATCAACTATATAGATATGCACACACACATTTACACTACATAAATATAAGCAGATATCATCATGGCTGGGCTTTGCGAACGAAGATTTGAGAAGGGCTCTACCCACGCTTGCTACAAGCGCACTGATGGCTAAAAAGGCCAATGCGAGATGGACAAGTCCGGTTGCAGAAGGTGCAGCAGAAAGACTCCCCAGGTGACATCGACGAGACATGATTCTTTCTGCGTTGTCTTTTCTCCTCGAGAGTGATCCTGCGTGTGTTCTCAAAAGCAGCAGCACCGTTATAGATGCTGTGTCTCCAGGCCTCCCGACTGGAGGCCAGGGTAGACCAATGGTGGTGATCAATATGGCCAAGGCTGAGGGATTGTTTCAGGCAGTCCTTGTATCTCCTCTTCGGGGCTCCTCTCTCTCACAGTCAGTGGAGAGTTCCCCATAGAGCACAGTCTTAGGCAGGCAGTGGTCCTGCATCCTGGAGACGTGCCCTGCCCAGCACAGCTGTGTTCCCAGCAGCATGGCCTCAATGCTCGTGACTGCTGCCTGTTCAAGGACACACGTGTTGGTCTCAAAGTCAGTCCAGTGGATGTTTAGGATTGTACGGAGGCAGCGCTGATGGAAGCGTTCTAAGAGACACAAGTGGTGGCTGTAAATGACCCACGATTCAGATTCATATAAAAGAGTAGACAGTACAATGGCTCTGTAAACACTGATCTTTGTACTTTTCTTCAGGTGTTTCTTTGGCCAAACTCTTTTATGGAGTTTACCAAAAGCTCTGTATGCCCTTGCTAACCTGTTGTTAATTTCTCCGTCAATCTTACCATCCGAGGAGATGATGCTTCCCAGGTAATTAAATTCCTGGTCTAATTTGAGCTCTGTTTCACCAATGGTGATATGGGGATGATGGGAGACTTCCCGAGGTGCAGGCTGATAGAAAACTTCTGTCTTCTTCAAGCTGACTTCCAGCCCAAAAAGCTCAGCAGTCTCTGCAAATCAGGATGTTAAATGCTGCAGAGCTGCTTCTTTGTGGGCCACGAGGGCGGCATCATCAGCATAAAGCAGCTCATGGACAAGATGATTTAAGGTCTTAGTGTGGGCCTTCAGTCGCCTTAGGTTGAAAAGTCTCCCATCGGTATGATATGAGATGTAGATACCGTTTTCTTCATCAAGGTCTGCCGTGGTCTTTTGGAGCATCATGCTGAAGAAGATTGTGAATAGAGTTGGTGCAAGAACTCAACCTTGCTTCACACCGTTGGCTACTGGAAAGGGCTCAGAAAGTGCATCGCCATATCTGATTTGACTGCACTGGTCCTCATGAAGTGAGATGATAATTTTAAGGAAACTTGGGAGACATCGTAAAAGTTCCATAATCTGCCACAGACCTTTTGTGCTCACAGTATCGAAAGCTTTGGTGAGATCAACAAAGGCTACATAGAGTCTTTTGTTCTGTTCCCTACACTTCTCTTGCAGTTGTCTGAGAACAAATACCATGTCTGTGGTACCCCTATTGGCTTGGAAACCACATTGGCTTTCAGGTCGAAGTTCTTCTGCTATAGACAGTATTAATCTGTTCAAAAGAATTCTTGCAAGGATTTTACCAGCAATGGAGATCAGACTAATACCTCAGTAATTGGAACAGTCTGATTTATCTCCTTTCTTCTTGTACAAGGTGATGATGACTGCATCACAAAGGTCTGATGGTAGTTCACCTCATTCCCAACAATGCACCACAAATTCCACCTGAATCCCACCTGAAATCTTGAAGCATGGAGGCCAAGCACTGCATGCTAAGTTTCATGAATTTCTGGTACCCTCTGTGTAGAGGAACAGGAACTCACGTTTATACTCGAAATACTGATGTTTAAGAAGTGCTGAGATTACTAGTATTCAAAGAGTTCTTATCTCATTGCAGTTAATTTCAGAGATTTAAATTGTTGATTTTTTCATTTTTACCCTTCTATATATCCGTTACTGAAAGAGCAATTCAGAGCAATTCAGAAGTTCTACTAATTTAATACCAGTCTGAGTTACTATAGTCCTATGATTGCAAATTACACCTTCTTTCTTTCCTTCCCCCCTTTCCAGCATTAAGTTTATTCCTCCCTACAATGAACTTGAAACATGAGATTTTTTCTTCTTTGCTTAACTGAATCAACAGTGTGATATGGGTGTCAAGAGTGCTTCGTCTCCAAAGCAGACTGACTTGAGCACTTGTGAAAATAAATCTACAGGAAATATGAAAATAAATATAAAATTAAGTGATTTATATGTCACAGAAAGTATAGTTTCTGATGATGTCCCTTGATCATATAATTTGAAATTATGATAATAGCCTTAAGTAAATATTAACTGCAATTTGCAGGTCCATAAAGGTAATACAGTTAATAAAGTTACTATGTTAAATGAGAAATGTTAGGTTAAAAAATAATTAACTAAAAAGTTTCAGAATTGCACTGTTCTGTATCTTGTTGTAATAAAAAGGGGGAGATGCAGCCTTTGGGGTTTCAGGAGTGCCAGCAGAGCACTGTGGGCAATGAAGTCTGCAGGACTCCGGTTCACATGAGCAGTGAAGACCCTTGGTAGGATTGGTCGAGAGGGTTACACGTTGGGATATTTTATAATTCAAAACTGCAACTTTAGCCTTTGTTCTCGTTTAATAAAGCACTCTGTTACACATCCTATTGGTGTCTCTTGGTCTATGCAGACTCCTTATTTATTATATTAGTAATATTACAACAGTTCTTTCCACATCTGGGCTTTGGGAAAGCATGGGGAAGGTTGGGAAAGGTGTTAACAGGGTGGTTTTGCCTGAGGTGTTAAACATGGGAGCGGGTCTACCTTCACAATTCCCAAGAGAAGAGATGGCAGAAAGCTGCCCTGCAAGTTGTATTTGAAGGAACAGGAATAGAGACCGAGAGGAAGGGGTTTCTTTCCTGGAGGGCAGGGCTGTCGTTCGCTTGCAGGAGCCCCGCGCTGGAATTGTCAGTCCGACTGCAAAATTGGAATCTGGACAAAGATTCCTGCCAGACAAAAGGTGGCAGGACAGAAAGCTCTTGCTGCCCATGGAATGCCCAGGGTGCCCATCAACAGCACCTGAAACCCGAAGGTTACAGGCTTTCTTTGCTGGGGGAAAAGGCCGTGACATCACAGAGAGTCCCATTGCAGATGGGGGTGCTGCACTGTGACATTCTGAGATGTTGGTTCTTTGGTTTCCAGGGACTATTCCAGAATGGAGAGGACAGGCCATGACATCACAAAGTGGCCCAGGACACACGGGTGGGGCTGCATTTCGGGGTTTTGAGGTATTGGCTTTTTGGTTGCCAGGGGCTATTCCGGAATGGAGAGGATGGGTGTGACATCACAAAGGAGCCTTCGGCACACAGGTTGAACTGTCACATGATGAGGGCTTGGTTTTTTCGTATCCCCAGGCTATTCCAGAATGGACAGGATAGGCTGTGACATCACAAAAGGGCTCAAAGCACATGGATGGGTTTGACTGTGCTGGTGTGGGGTGTTGGTTCTTTGCTTGCAAGGGCCTATTCTGGAATGGAGAGGATAGGCCATGACAAGCAGTGCCTGTCAGAACTGCAAAGATGGACCCACAAGAATCTTACATGGGGGAGATTCTCTGCTCTGCCTTGCACACCCCAGTGCTGGGGTCAAAACTCAGCCTTTTTTGCTTCCCTCTCCTAAGGGACTTGTTCTGAGACATCCCCTTCCCTACGCTCATTTCAAAAGCCCTCCTGGCAATTCCCAAGCCTCTACCCAGCTCTCATCCCCTCTCTGGCTCAGAGCCCTCCACTTATCTTGCAGAGAGCTGGGCCTGTCCATCCACCTTCCAAAAGCAGATCCCTTGGGCTGGCTCAGGGGTTCCTGCAGTCCCTGGGTTCTTCTCTTCCTCAGCTTCAAAAAAGGAAACCAAAACCAATGCATGACTTTAGCAGCACATTGGCCAAACCCCAACCATTCCCACACTCACCATCTCAGCCAATTGTGGTGTTTTGTTGTTTTCTTAACATATTCTTGAGTGTTTGATGAGCACGCTCTAGCACTGCTTGACCAGTGGGGGAGTGGGGGATCCCTGTGACATGGGAGATGCCCCACATGTTGAAAAACTCTTTGAAAGAGTGAGAAGTGTATGTCGGTCCATTATCTGTTTTTATCATTTTGGGGATGCCAAGGACTGATATTGATGATAGAAGGTGTTTGTTGACAACTTGGGCCTTCTCTCCTGCATGTGCTGCTGCTGCAATGGCACCAGAACACGTGTCAATGGACACATGGATGTATTTTAATTTTCCATGTGGTGAATAATGCCTTATACTCGACTGCCAGATGTCCAGTGGGTTAATTCCATGAGGGTTTACACGTTCAGATGGTAGAGGAGTGAGCCTCTGGCAGTCAGGGCACACAGAAATAATTGCTATGGTTAGAGATAGTGTAAGGTGGAATGTTTTTTTGGAGGGATTTTTCATTTTGGTGAAAAAATCTGTGGGGCAGCTTTGCTTTTACAAAATTGTTTGATACTACTGAAGTTTGGATAAGGTGCCCTGTATCAGCTATGTGATCTGCCATGTGATATCCTGCTGGGATGGGCCCTGGGAGAGAAGTGTGAGAACAAATGTGGATTATGTGGAATTTGTGTTTACGATGACTAATTTCATACAGTAATGATTTGAACATATGAGCTAATTGTAATTGGAGATATCTTTAATGTATGAATTTTCAATTCATCAGACTGTTCTAACGACAGAGGCCGAATGGGAAACAATGTTTAAAGGCTCAAGAAATAGTGTTAATGCAGGTATGACTGCAGAGAGCTCTGCTATCAGAGAGGAACCTCTTACCTTGCGTGTGTCATAAACCCATTTTCCTGCTCTGAGCCAGATGACTGCTGCATTAGACGTTCTGCCAGAACCATCTGTGAGCACAGTTCTAGCACTTGTTAGTGGAACAGGAGAATAGTTTTGTGTTAGCTCTGGCTGAGTAAGGGCCAGCAGCTGCAAAAAAGGAATAGAGGGAAGGTGAGCTGAAAATTGACCCCTGTAATCAGCAATGGCTAACTGAAAATCAGAGCTATGAATTTGCAATTGAGTTAGTTGAACAGGAGACAGAGGAACATAAATAATACCTGGATCCCTCCCCAAGAGTTCCCAAAGCCCCAATCTGTTTTTGTAGCAGACTTTTGAGAGCATCTCAGGATATGTAGGAAAGCATTTGGAAAACTGGAAGCTGAAAAAACCCATTCCCATAACAGAAAATCTTTGCCTTTTACATCTAATTGTCCTATTACAGCAGAAGGTTGTTTGATACCTTTAAAAATTACTGAAACAACAGGTAACCCACACACTTTTCTTTTTCTCTGACAGGAACTCAGTCTTTGATTTATTTCCTTTAATACTGCCAGGGCTGCGGGTGTTAAGCATCGAGGACAGGTTAAGTCTGCCTCCCCTTTCAGGAGCTGAAAGAGCGGTTTCAGGGTGTCTGTTGTTCCACCTAACAGAGGCCTAACCCAACTGATTAAGCCTAATAGCGACTGCAAATCACTTAATGTGTGGATGTCAGTGGGTAAAGTAACAGTCTGGGGCTGAATAGTGGTGTTCTTAATTTGAAATCCAAGGTATTTCCATGGAACTGTCACTTGTCCTTTCCCCAGTGCAATTTCAGACCAGGTGTCAATAGTGCAGTTTTCACAGACAAATGCACTTGCAGGAGTTGTCCCTCGGATTGCGCTGCCAGCAAGAGATCGTCCCTAGAGTGAGATACGATGGTATCCGGACACTGTCGAGGGATTGGTGATAACACGTCTGCAACGACTCTTTGGCAAACGGAGGGGCTGTTCCTCCTTCCTTGTGGGAGGACTGTCCAGTGATAGCACTGAGATGGTTCTGCTGCGTTGATGGAAGGCACTGTAAACGTGAACCTACGAGAGTCTTTAGGGTTTAATGCAATGTTGAAGAAATGATCTTTTCTATCAATAAGAACAATGGGACACTGTGAAGGTATCATTGTAGTGATGGAAGCCCTGACTGGAGAGCTCCCATCAGCTCTATTATTTTACTGAGTTCTCTTAAATTCTCTAGCAGTCTCCACTTTCCACTGGACTTCTCTAGGGTAAAAATGGGGAAATTCCAGGGACTATAAGTTGGCAAGACAGGTCCCTTTTCTCCTTGTTCATGTACTATTAGGTTGATTTGCTGCAGTTTCTCTCCCTTTAGGGGCCACTGGGACATCCAGATTGGCTGGTCCGAGAGCCATGTGAGGGCAGGAGATTGAGGCTCACCTGTGGCCTTTAAACTAAACTTGAGGTAGTTGGTTGGACTCCCCGTTGTCCTATCATATCTCTTCCCCAGAGGGTCATTGGGATATTAAGGACATAGGGCTTTGCTGAGGCAGTTTTACCTTCTGGTCCTTCAGTCAGTAAAGTGGAGACACTTTGGAACAGTGTCTGGGCTCCTCCTACCCCTTTGATGTCAATGCAGGGCTCCGTAGTGCTCCATTCCTTCGGCCAGTCGCTCTCCGCAAAGATTTTGGTGTCTGCTCCTGTGTCTGTAAGACCTTGAACTGGAGCACATTGGTCAGTGCTGGGAAAAAATACCCTGCAGATCAGCATTGGTCGATGGAGTAAAATGAACTGTGACCACTGGACCATGGGCACAGAGTCCAAAGTGTCCCCCCCTACAGCAGTGGGGGTTAAATTGGCAATGGATGTTTCTGTGTCTTGATCCACAGGTGGAAATAGAGCTTTTACAGTCACTTCTAATGCCTTAGGGTTGTCTACAGTCACTGATTGTGGGATAACTGTTAACCCTGTATTATTAGATGGAGCAGTGCCAGTTAAAATGTATTTTTCAGCAGTGGTGACACGCAGCCTCCTTCTGTTGTTGTTACACTGCCAGGACTTCAGTTAGTAGGGATTTTTTGTACGTGTTGGATCCTACACTGTGACACACCTTAACCATGTCCATTGGAGTGGGATCTTTGAGGGACCTTAATATTTCTTGACAATCCTTGATTGTTTTAGTGCCATTTTTAGAAACTGTGCATCTTTAGAAACTGAGCCTCTAGATTAATTTCACTAAATGTTTAGGTACTGGAAAAAGATTCCTAGAAAAGTCATTGAGTCTCTGGAAGCATTCAGATAGCATTTGTATATGGTTTAAGAATGATTACGATGGTTCTGATTGACAGTTGGACAAAAAGATATTAAAGGTCTCTTCAAACCTTGATGATTTTGTGATTCTCTGATCTCTCATCAAAGTTTCCAGGTTTGTGCTCTAACAAGATCTTTTCTAAGTTGCATCCCTCAGTGGGACCCATTACCACTACAAGAAACTTTACAGTTTGAATCTCACTTTGGTTTCCCAGGAGGTTCCTGCAACTCTCCTCAGGGTCTGATGTTCAGGGACTCATCCCCAAAGCCCCCAAGGCTGATGAAATGCCTGGGGCTGTTGCTGTGCTGCTGAGCTGGGCCGGGCTCCTGGCACACAGGGAGCTCCTGACAACCAAGAACAGCTTCAAAGACACAGCTCTGCTGCTGAGCAGCTCCTCTGCACAGCCCAGCAGGGCTGAGGGCACTGCTTGCAGCACCCAGGGCACAGGAGAGAAGGCAGAGAGGTGAGAGACAGCCTGGGCTGGGAGGGGACTGAGATCTCACTACAAGAGAAACTTTCATAAGATTTGAATGAAGAATTCTCTGGCTGTAGAACAGTTAACCTTCCCTTCCTGGTGGGATCTCCTAAAGCTGCCACATCCCACAGCTTGTAGGATCTTTCAGAAGGGCTCTCCCACTCCCTGCAGGGCAGAGGAAGTGGCCCTATGGCAGAGCAGGGCAGGAGCTGCAGGCAGCAAGGGCAGGCAGGAGAAGGGAGCAGGAGGTGAAAGGGATCCTGGGCTGGGAGGACAGGGCAGAGCTGCTCAGGGGTGGAACCTTGGCAGCCCTTTGGCACGGGAAGGCTGTGGCTGCAGAGCAGTGCAGGGGAGTTGCTGCAAGTGGCTCTTGCAGCTGCCAAATGGCAGCCCTGGCAGGAGCTGTCAGGATGGCTGTGCTGGATTTGCTGTGGGGCAGCAGGAGAAGCTGCTGCAGAGCAGGACTTGCTGCTGCCCCATCAGAGGCCCAGGGCCAAAAGGTTCCCTGTGCCAGGGCTGGCTGTGGGGTGGCAAGGTGGGGGTGCAGCCAGGGGTGCCCAGGGTTGTGGGGCAGAGCTGGGTCCTGCCCCCCAGGGCTGTGTGTGCTGGGGCAGGGACTCTGCTGCCTGCCAGGGGCAGCTCTCAGCCCGGCCAAGGAGCTGCCACGGCCCTGCAGGGAGAAGGGGTAGGGGGAAGGAGGGAGCCCTCCTGGCAGGCCAGGGCTGGGTAGGGCCCTTCAGCTGCAGGCTCAGGGCTCCTCCCAGCTTCAGCTGCACCTGCTGCCATTTGCAGGGGCCCTGCTCAGGAAGCACATTCAGTGCCAACCCCTGCCCCTTCCCAGCCAGCGCAGGGGGTCTGGGATCTGCTCTGCAGCCCCTGCCCAGGCAGAGCTGCCCCTGGGCCCTGGGCTGGGGATGGGCTCTGGCAGCACTGGCAGGGAGCTGAGCTGGGCACAGGGAGGGGCTGCTGGCAGGAACAGCTCCTCACACACAGCCAGGCAGGGAGGGAGAGGCAGCTGCTGCCACAAGTGCTGCCCAGGGGGATGTGGCCCCTCCCTGCCTGTGTCTGTGGCACAGAGCCCTTCCCTGAGCAGCTCCTGCCTGGGCTCCTTTGCCAGCCCAAGCAGAGCCTCTGCCCTCAGGCCCACGGGGGCTGGGCTGGGCATTGCCCTGCAGCAGCCAGAGCCCAGGCAAGGACAAGGCCCTCATTTCCAGCTGCCTCTGCCTGTCCCTCCTCCCTTGGCAGCAGCACTGGGGCATTTCCCTGCCATCCCCTGCTGCCTGGGCTCTCCTTCTTCACACCCTTGGCTTTTCTGAGCCAGTGTGGGGTTTAGGGGGGCAGATTCCTGTGCAGACACAAACCCTTTGGGTGCTGCTGTGCCCTCCAGGCAACTTCAGGCTCTTCAGCTGTTTCCCTGGGTGTCCTGCAGGGCTGCAGGTGCCCTCCAGAAGGCACAGCTCTGCCACAGTATCTCTGTGCTGCACAGGATCCCCGTGGAGAAATCTGCTCAGTGCTAACTCCATGGAAATGCTCTGGGAGGGGAGAGATGAAAAGGTGAGGAGTGTGTCAATCTGTTCTTTGGACAGGGATTCCTGGCTATCTGTGCAGTTTCTGTGTAGGGGAACAGTTGAGTGTGATGCTCCTGCAGCTCCAAGCTGCCAGCACAGGGCAGCTGAGCACAGACTGATGGGCAGAGCAGCTCTTCTGTCTGCACTGAGGGACCGTCCCTGTGCCCTCAGAACCCACAACACTTGAGCTGCAGTGCCATGGAAATGTCAGGGATTTCAACCATCCACAACCACTCCTAACTGTGGCAGGTGCAACTGGGAGAACAAACACAAAGACTTCCCTCAGCTCAGTCCTTCCTTTGGGCAAATTGCAAACAGCAAAGCTGAGAAGCTCTTGGATGTATCAGGAGCACATTTAATTGGAGATCACCCTGCATTCCAAGTTCCCTCTGCCGGCAGAGCAAGAAGAAGTCCTTGGGAGCCCATCCCAGAGTTCCTGCTTCCAATAGTGCCCTCAGGCAGCAACGGCCCGAGCTCAGGGGAGGGAGCTGCAGGGAGGTCTGAGTGAGGAGAGAGAGCCTGAGAGTGGGGTGGCTGTGAGACGTGTCCTGTTTTGCTGCAGCAGCCTGGTCTAACTCAGCATTGACTTCTCCTCAACAGATCCAAACACTCTGAGGCAGCAAATGCCCAACAGCAGCTCCATGGCCCAGTTCCTGCTGCTGGCATTCTCAGACAGGTGGGAGCTGCAGCTGCTGCACTTCTGGCTCTTCCTGGGCATCTCCCTGGCTGCCCTCCTGGGCAACGGCCTCATCCTCAGCGCCATAGCCTGCGACCAGCACCTGCACACCCCCAGGGACTTCTTCCTGCTGCACCTCTCCCTCACAGACCTGGGCTGCATCTGCACCACTGTGCCCAAAGCCATGCACAACTCCCTCTGGGACACCACAACCATCTCCTACATGGGATGTGCTGCTCAAGTTTTTCTTTTTGTCTTCTTCATCTCAGCAGAGTTTTCCCTCCTCACCATCATGTGCTACGACCGCTACGTTGCCATCTGCAAACCCCTGCACTACGGGACAATCCTGGGCAGCAGAGCTTGTGCCCACATGGCAGCAGCTGCCTGGGCCACTGGGTTTCTCTATTCTCTGCTGCACACAGCCAATACATTTTCCCTGCCTCTGTGTCGGGGCAATGCCCTGGGCCAGTTCTTCTGTGAAATCCCACAAATCCTCAAGCTCTCCTGCTCACACTCAGGATACCTCAGGGAACTGGGGCTTCTTGGGGTTGGTGTCTCTTTAGTATTTGGCTGTTTTGTTTTCATTGTTTTCTCCTATGTGCAGATCTTCAGGGCTGTACTGAGGATCCCCTCTGAGGAGGGAAGGCACAAAGCCTTTTCCACGTGCCTCCCTCACCTGGTCGTGGTCTCCCTGTTCCTCAGCACTGCATTCTTTGCCTACCTGAAGCCCCCCTCTATCTCTTCCCCATCCCTTGATCTTATTGTGTCAGTTCTGTACTCGGTGTTGCCTCCAGCCCTGAACCCCCTCATCTACAGCCTGAGGAACCAGGAGCTCAGGGATGCCCTGAGGAAACTGATAACTGGGTGTTTTTCAGAAGCAATAAGGTCTCCTTGTTCTGCATGTTATGTACCTCATTAAAGGCCAATGCTCTCATGTACTTCATTAAAGGCCCATATCTTCTCTATTTTTTTCTCTCCTGGTATGGGTAGTTATTTTTGAGAATTTGTTATTAACACCATGTTCAGTTCAGTGTTTGCCTTTCTAGCCTGGCCCAGAGGCATTACAATTTGGAAATTGTATTCACCGTGTGTTTAAACAAAATAAAGAACTCTGCATTGACTGGTTTCCCTGCCATCTTTTCTCTCTGACTGCTCTGGAGCTGCAGGGTCGGTGCTTCTGTGCAGAGCTGGGTGACAAAAGAGTCCCAGCAGAGCAGCCCTGCCAGGGAGCTGCAGCCCTTCTCCTCCGGGGCCTCCTCCTCCTGCCCTTGCCCACTGTCCTGCAGAGCCCTGTGTTGTTTGAGGCCTCAGTGCTCGGGCAGTCGGGGCCAGTCCTGCTGCAGGACTGGGCAGGGACTGCAGGCAGGGACAGCCACGGGCACTGCTGGCACAGAGCTGACCTCTGCAGCAGCACTGCCATCCTGCAGGGGCATCTCCTCAGGGCAGGGCCTGAGAGCTTCCATCTCCTCTCCAGTTGGCTCTGCAGGCTGTGCCCAACACAAGGCCCTGCAGAGGAAAACAGCAGGAGCAGCACAAGTGTGGGAGGGCTCAGGGTGGGGGCACCCAGCAGTGCCCTTGCACAGCCAGGGTGTTCCCAGCACTGGCCTCTCAGCCCAGGGCAGGGAGGTTGTTCTTCCCTCCAAGGAGGGACAGAAATGACCAGCTCAGCAGTCCATGTTTGCCCTGCATGGACAGGACATGCCCGTGTGTCACGGCTTGGGGGTGGGGGTGGAAGGCTTAGACAATTTTTCTTGGAGAAGCCTCTCATTGAGCTACGAGGGGCAGAAAGGACCCCCTTGCTTTCTAAATTCCTGCTCAGAGAGGAGCCTGGCTGTGGTTGGATCCAACCTCAGGCTCAGATTGTGGTTTAAATTGAAGGAATTATAGAGGTGTGATTCAATCATTTTGTCCTGCAGGTTTTAGTGATGGCAAATCAGAAATATTTCTAGAAAATGAATTATTTATTATGACACATGAACAGAAAATTGATGTCAAGTGAACAAGAAATTAAGCAGAATTACTTACTACATAGTATAAAAGTCAAAACCTCCTAGCAAACCTTACAAGATTTAACAGTGCAGTTTAAGAGAGTAATTCTATTAAAGCAATTGGATCAAAGGCAGCAAAAAGAAATGATCCTGAAGTAAAGATTGAGGTAAGTCAGCCCACAAGGACAGGAGGTAGCTGTCTGCCTTTCACTTAACCCCTGGGCAGGATCCTGAAGAGCTGTCCCTGCTTCATGGGAGAAGCTCCACACACTTCAAGGAAGTCTGAGGAAGAATCTGCCATGGAAGTTGGACAGGGCTTATATAGTTAGAAAGGGTTTGACTGCCAGACATATTTCCAGGCCAGAGAGCAGCTTATCTGTCCAATCCTGCTTCAAAAAGCAGGAGGTGTGTTTGAAGGTTCATGAAGCACTTTGGGTTTAGCAGAATTCAACATTAAAAACAGCACCTTGACACCAGCAGAGAGCATTCTCTGTTTTGTTTGCATTCTCTGACCATTTTTTAGATATTTTCAGAGCAGAGCATCCTGCCAGAAATGGCCCCTTGACTCCACGAGGTTCCAAAAGCTCTCAGTGTTCTCATGAATTCAAAATGTTTTGTAATGCAGGGGGAGGGGTTTCTATTGTGTTGGAGGTGCCGCCCCTTGGGACACATCATCAATAAACCATCCAGCTGACTTGGATGAGTTGGCTTGAGATCAGTCAATGCTTTGGGGAGTGCCCTACTCTGGTGGAATGTTGCCCTATAAACTTTAGCCAAGCTCCCTTATTTTCTAAAGTTTGCCAGTAAAATGTGTTATTTGACAACCTGGGAAAACATGTTTAGGATCCTCTCCCTTGTGGTTACTCTCAAGGTATTAAAAGAACTGAAGACCATTTTCAGATATGTGGAGGGTGAATATTTTTGATGCTTTGTATATTTTTTAGAGTAAAAGTCCTTGATGAACTTGTAGCTCATACCTGTGGTCTTACAGTCACCATCCCTGGAAGTGTTCAAAAAACACTGAGCTGTGACACTTGCAGACACAGTTCAGTGGTGAAGATGACAGTTAATGGTTGCACTCCATGATCTCAGAGGTCTTTTCCAACCTTAGCAATTCTGTGATTCTGTGGCGACTCAACCACTTCCCTGGACATTCTGTTCCAGTGCTTGATAACCCTCAGTCATCCCTTTGATGCTGCAGCCAAGGCACAGAGCAGTGATTTTCAGAGTGTTCCTGGATCACAGCATGTCCAAAGCCAAGGACATTTCCACCAGCACCTTGTCCTTCCTGCAGATCAGAGTCACCTGAAGTCTCCAGGCCCTCCACGCTGGCAGAGACCCCCCAGGCATCAAAGCCCTGTCCTGCCAGGCTGCACAGCCCAGCCCTGTGTCCCTCTGGCCTGGGCACAGCAGGGTTTGCTCTCCTTGGGGCACCTCAGCCCCTCTGCCATTGCCATCTGCCCCCAGCCCAGCAGGCTCTGCAGCAAAGCACGGCTGAGGCCAGCACAGCTCTGCTCTGACACAGAGAACCTGCAGGCAGGGAGAGCAAGAGGACAAAGTCTGGTTTCAGCAGCCTGAGGAAGAATGGGCTCAGTGACCTCCTGTATTCCTGGGCACTTCCATGACCCTGTGTATCAGGTTTGGTAGCAGGGAGGGGGCTGCAGGTTTGCCTTAGGGAAGAAGAGATCCAGAGTTGACTTTGTGTGAGAGGGAGGCAGTTCCAGAGGGCTCCAAAATGGACCAGCCAGTGCCCAAAGCTGAGCCAAAAAGCAATTGCAGAGGCACCTCTGGGATAACCCTTTGGAGAAAGGATAAAATCCAGGGTGCTGGAACCCAGAGAGGAGTGAGGGAAATGTGGGAGAAACAACCCTGAAGGCACCAAGAGGAGTGGAGAAGGAGGAGGAGTGAGAGAGAGCCTTGGTGGGCACCTGACAGCCAAAAGCCAACCCCCCCAGCCCTGATAGCCACAGCTCAGCCCAGCGCAAAAGCTTTTTGAGGTCTGGAGGTTCTTTGCAGCAGCTTTTTAGCAGAGCTGCCAGATGGGCCATCAGAGGGGATGCTCAGCTGGGTCTGAAACCTGTGTGATCCCTGGCAGCCCTGGCTCCAAGGGAAGAGTAGATGAGGGAAGAGTTTTGGTGGGAAGGGACCTTTGAAGTTCATCAAGTCCAACCACCCTGCAATGAGCAAGGAACATCCTAAACTAGATCAGGTTGCCCAGAGCCCCATCCAACCTGTCCTTGAATGTTTCCAGGGATGAGGCATCACCTCTCTGGGCAACCTCTGCCAGTGTTTCACCACTCTCAGTGTGAAAAATTCTTGTTTATATCTACTTCAAACCTTCCTTTTTTAAGTTTAGAATTATTTGGCTTCCTACAGCTGTGACAGAACCCTACAGAACATTCATTCCAATCTTTCTTAGAGGCTTCTGTGGTGGTGCATCCTCCCCCCATTGTCCTCAGGCCTGGTCGATGATCTCAGGAGCTCCTGACAAGCCTTGACTCAACCAGCTGAGCAATGAAGAGCCCCTGGACTGGACCAGGGGTGTGGTGAAGTGTCCCTGCACTGGACCAGATGCTCCTGGATGATACAGAGGGGAACAATCCAAAGTGGAACAGCTGGGGAACACAGGAAAATCCATCATTCCATGAAAGCCTTGGAACATTCCCTGCCTGAATCACAGTCCAAATGGAACAGTTTAGGTACAATTACCAAATCTTTTGGAAACTCCCATCATTCCTGACACAAGGATGGAACTTCAGCAGATATCTAAAGCCAGTGCCCTTGTGAGCCCACAGCCAGCGGTGCTGAGGGAGGCCCTGGGAGCTCCCCAGCACCTCCCTCTCAGTGGGACACCTCTCACAGCCTCTCAGAGCTCGGGAACCCTCCAGTTTGCAACACTGCAAAGAGCGTGGCTGATGCCCAGGACAATTCTGATCCTCCTCAACAAACACTCCTCCAGCTGTGACCCTTGTCTGGTGGGAAACACAAAGGGATGTGTGGGAGGGTTTCAGTGACAACAGGAGAATTTTGGAGAGGGACCTTCACACACCCAGATCTTGATGTGTCCAAACATCTCTGCCTGGGTGTGGGTGTGAATTGACTGTTGACTGTAGGTGTGACTGTTGTTATTGTGAATCTAAAATTCAGTCACTGTTGAAATTGTAGTAAGTGTTATTGAGTCACTTGAAAACTGTAAAACTATCAATGATTAGGTCCTACTAATCTGTTTTCTCTCCTTAACTATGTGTCCAAATCCTTTGCACTCTGACCCTCTTGCATCCCAAGGCTCTGTGTAAATGATTCCTGTTCATAGAAAAAATATATTTTTGTGAATTCCACTTTAAAGTCTTGCTCCTTAGCTAAACTACAAAATAACTCCAATTAGTTGTTGAAGACTTGAAAACATGAAGACAATAAAAGGAATGAAAATAATTTGTTTTTCTGTATTTTAATGAGCCCCACAGTGTGTTTAGAGACAAGTCCCTCATCCTGAGGTACCGAGAGAAGATTGAAGAAGCTGCTCAAGAAGTCAGAAGCCAAACTGCCAGTCCCTTGAAGCATTGCTGGGCCCCACTGAGGGCAGGCACTGACAAAGCCTCCCCAGGGACTCTTTGGAGCAGATCCTTGCAGGCCAGGAGTGCAGGCAGACAAAGGCTCTGGGCAGTGTCACAATGGTCCCCTGGTTCCATGAGACAACATTCCTAATTTACTGTCTAGACTAGAGGGAAGTCACAGGAAGGGCCATGGTTTGTCAGGACTTGCTTTATCTGAGTGAGCCCAGGGGGGCTTTTGGTGCTGAGTCCTTGAGCCTCAGGTACTGAGGGGAGATTGTACAAACCTGTCCATAAGTGAAAGTCAGAAGGAAAACCCAAAGTATCTGGAAGCATTAATGGGTCCCTGTCATAGTTCTGACTTTAGCAAGGAATTTTTCTTCCCTTCCCCTCCCCCTGTGTGTGTGTGTGTGCAGCACACCCATTTAGGTGAAAACAAAAGAACTAGCCGGGGCGCTAATGGTCGAACATTAGTTGCCTAGCAACGAAGGGGGAGGGGTTGGGGCTGGTGTGTGGGCTGGAAGGAGGTGGGGGGGGAAGTCGGGCTCGCGGGGAGGAGGAGAGGCTGCTGTGAGCTGGCAGACGCTGGTTCATTTGGTTTTTTTTTTTGTTGTTGTTTTTTTTCCTGTTGGAGGGAAGTTTTTTTTGACTGCTGTGGTTCCTTCCCAACTATTCCTGTTTGTCGGGGCCCCCCCGGAGTTCGTGAGTTTTTCTTCCATTGAGAGAACTTTCTGTGTTGTCGGTGTTGTTTTTTTTCGCTTCCCCCTTCCCCTTCACCCCCCCCCCCTTCCTCCTTTTCCTCGGGAGGGGAAGAGGAATCAGTTTTTTTGTTGTTTTTTTCTCCGATATACCCGGGGGGGGGTGTTGTTGTTGTTTTTTTTTGTTTTCCCCATCCCACGTGGCAGTGACCAGGGATCCCACAGCGCTGCCTGGTGACAGGCACTGGTGACAAGCTCTGCTCCTGTAGTGATCCAACAGCGCCACCTGGTGACTACCATAGGACACTACAGGTTCTGCACTTCCAACGACCCAACAGCGCCACCTGGTGAATGGTACAGGACATTACAAGTTTTACACCTCCAGTGACCCGACGGCGCCCCCTGCTGACTGTGGTTGGAACTACACCAAAGGGTGCTAAAAATTGAACTATTTTAAATTTTCCTTTTGCCGGGCTATCGGTTTTGTTCTTGAAGGGGATTATTGGTGGGTATAGTAGTATTGCTTGGTTGTTTACTTGGGTTCTTTTTGTGTTCTTGTTAATACAAACATACCTTTTAATAAAGGGCTGTTATTTTGTTTTCCCTTTTCCATAATTTGTTTTTTTTTTCCCTTCAATCAAAGCTCCTTAGTTTTGGATTAATAATTGCTTAGGAAAAAGTTTGGGGTCTTTTCCTCCTAATCCATCCTCAGCAGAAGACCCTTGTCCCATTTAAACTGGGACATTTTTGGCGCCCAACGTGGGGCTTTGAGAGAGGAAAAGTGGAAAAGGAATAACTGCCCTTTTGTGACTTTATACGTGTTTGTGAACCTGTAGGCACCATGAAGTCTAAGCTCGCTGCTTTTCTGTGGTATATAATTATGCCAAAATCTATGTCTCACCTGTCGATGTTTTTCAGCTCAGACACTATGACCCTCATTGTAATAAGTATGTTTGAGATCTCGCATTGGGTTCATGACATAGCAAACTCAGCACCTGTTATTTTCCTTCGGGACATGTTCTCAAGGATATATTACTGCTCTAGCCTACACTGTCTCCTTTGGGGTTTTAAGGATAATGGCACCTATCCCTATGGAGAAACACAGGGAGGTATATTTACCCAACCCCTCCTACATTTTCTCTTTGGTTCTAATACAACGGCCTCTGAGACATTTAAACTCTCTTTAGGTGTAAGAGACGTTTTCCTTTTGGGGTTTTTCGTGCAAGCTTGTGCCACGGTGTTATATCTAACATTTGTAGTTAGGCCCATGATTAACCAGGCACGGGCACAGAAGCCAGCCCCAGGGGTGGGAAACTTCGAATGGCATGGGCCATGGGAAGACTTGGGTAAATTTCTAGAAAGTGGTTCAGTTCCTACAGCATGGAAGTTCGCTCTCGAAAAACTCCCAGACCCTACACAGATAATAATAGCTGCAAGGGAGAGGAGTCATGGTAAACCCATAGAGAGGCAGGTGGCAGATGCATGTGGGGCTTTAGCCGTTGCCTACCAAAAGGTGCTCGGTATGGTGCAGCCTTCACAGGGAAAAAGAAAAGATGAAAACGAGAGGTCTGATACAAGGGTGACTCCAGATCAGGCCAGTTCCAAGGAACCAAACAAGTCAATGGAGGTTGCACCTATCCAAAGGAGAAAATATAAGACCAAATCAGCCCGCCCAGTTGATGATGATGAGGAGGCAGGACCCTCACAGGCAGCCAACCCGGAGCCAGAAATCATCACTGAGTCCTTATCGTATGACAATCTCCGGAAATTACGGGAAGACGTCATTCGTCAGCCGAATGAGTCCATACTAACCTGGATGATCCGAGTTTGGGATTCCACGGGTGATGCCATAAGCCTTGATGGTGGTGAAGCAAGGTCCTTGAGGTCTATTGCCCGAGATGCGGGCATTGAAGAGGCATTTGTGAGAGAATCAAAGCCCCTGTCTCTCTGGGCACGGCTGCTGGATGCTGTGAGAGAGAAGTTCATTCACAAAGAGGCCTTCCAAGCAGACCATCTTACAAAGAGCTGGAATACCATGGAGGAGGGGATCCGACGCCTGAGGGAAATGGCACTGTTGGAGGTACTGTTTGGAGGGGATATGCAAGCTAATCACGATCCCGACAAGGTTAGATGTACACCATACATGTGGTGGACCCTCATACGTATGGGGCCATCTGCACACATCAGTTACCTGACATCATTGGAGGCTGGGGAAAAGAGAGAGCCAGTGGCGTTTATAACAAATAAACTTCGGATGTACAACAGTATGGTCCAAGAATCACTACAAGCCCGCGTTTCCTCCGTAGAGACCTCGATCAACAACCTCACTACCATAGCTACAAAACTACAAGATCAACAGGAGAAAATCCTAGAAAAGATGGAGAAGAACAGCTCCCAGGTGGCACCAGTGAGAACCAGGCGCCCCCCAGCCAGAGAGGGGAGACAGGCCTCACGAACCGAGCTGTGGTATTTCCTAGCTGGCTCTGGAGAAGACATGGGACAGTGGGACAAGAAACCCACCCATGCCTTGGCAGCCCGAGTACAAGAGGTTAAGGACCAGAGAAAAACAACGTCCGTGAAAGTGAGTGCAGTGCCGGTATCCCGTGGGCAGGGATCTGACCCACTAGAAGGTACCTCCCGCCGGTATTTACAGACGGAAAACTGTGACGAGCAAGACAGAGACCAGTATTAGAGGGGCCCTGCCTCTAGCCAGGTGGAGGCACGGGACAACCGTGTCTATTGGACGGTGTGGATCCGATGGCCTGGCACATCAGACCCACAAGAATATAAGGCTTTGGTTGACACTGGCGCTCAATGCACGTTAATGCCCTCAGGACATGTGGGACCAGAGGCTATTTCCATTTCTGGGGTGACCGGAGGGTCACAGCTGTTGACCGTGTTGGAAGCTGAAGTGAGCTTGACCGGGAAGGAGTGGCAGAAACACCCCATTGTGACTGGTCCAGATGCCCCATGTATCCTGGGCATTGACTACCTTAGGAATGGGTATTTCAAAGACCCCAAGGGACATAGGTGGGCTTTCGGGATAGCTGCTGTAGAGACAGAAGTGGCTAAGCAGTTGAATTCACTACCTGGCCTCTCGGAGAACCCTTCTGCTGTGGGACTGTTGAAAGTTGAGGAACAGCGAGTGCCAATTGCCACTACAATAGTGCACCGTCGGCAGTACCGAACGAACCGAGACTCTGTGATCCCCATCCATAAGATGATCCGTGAGCTGGAAAGTCAAGGAGTGATCAGCAGGATCCACTCCCCCTTCAACAGCCCCATCTGGCCTGTGCGTAAGTCTGACGGAGAATGGAGATTGACTGTGGACTATCGTGGCCTGAATGAAGCCACCCCGCCACTGAGCGCCGCTGTTCCAGACATGTTGGAGCTCCAGTACGAGCTGGAGTCTAAGGCAGCGAGGTGGTACGCCACTATTGACATCGCGAATGCGTTCTTCTCCATTCCCTTGGCGGCAGAGTGCAGGCCGCAGTTTGCTTTCACGTGGAGGGGCGTGCAGTACACGTGGAACCGACTGCCCCAGGGGTGGAAACACAGCCCCACCATCTGCCACGGATTGATCCAGGCTACGCTAGAGAAAGGTGAAGCTCCAGAACACCTTCAGTACATTGATGACATCATTGTATGGGGGGACACAGCAGAAGAGGTCTCTGAGAAAGGAAAGAAGATCATACAGATTCTCCTGGATGCTGGGTTGGCCATCAAAAGAAGTAAAGTCAAGGGACCTGCCCGAGAGATCCAGTTCCTGGGAGTAAAGTGGCAAGATGGACGTCGTCAGATCCCGACTGAAGTCATCGATAAAATCACAGCAATGGCCCCCCCAACTAGCAAGAAAGAAACCCAAGCTTTCCTGGGTGCCATAGGTTTTTGGAGGATGCATATCCCCGAGTACAGCCAGATCGTAAGCCCTCTCTATCTGGTAACCCGCAAGAAGAATGATTTCCAGTGGGGTCCTGAACAACAGCAAGCATTCGAACAGATTAAACAGGAGATTGCCCATGCTGTAGCCCTTGGGCCAGTCAGGACAGGACCAGATGTGAAGAATGTGCTCTACTCTGCATCTGGGGATAAGGGCCTCTCCTGGAGCCTCTGGCAGAAGGTGCCTGGTGAGACCCGAGGCCGCCCACTTGGGTTCTGGAGCCGAAGCTACAGAGGGTCAGAAGCCAATTACACTCCAACAGAAAAGGAGATCCTAGCAGCTTATGAGGGAGTACAAGCTGCCTCAGAGGTGATTGGCACAGAAGAACAGCTCCTCCTGGCACCTCGGCTACCGGTATTGAGTTGGATGTTCAAAGGGAAGACGCCCTCTACACATCATGCCACTGATGCCACCTGGAGCAAATGGATTGCCCTGATCACGCAGCGCGCCCGCATTGGAAACCCAAATCGCCCTGGGATCCTAGAGATCATCACGAACTGGCCGGAAGGTGAGAATTTTAGTCTAGCAGAAGAAGAAGAAGGGGAGCAAGTGGTACGGGCAGAGGAAGCCCCAGCATACAACCAACTACCAGAAGAAGACATACGCTATGCACTCTTTACTGATGGTTCCTGCCGTATTGTAGGAATGAAACGTAAATGGAAAGCAGCTGTATGGAGTCCCACACGACAAGTTGCAGAAGCTATAGAAGGAGAGGGTGAATCAAGCCAATTCGCAGAACTCAAAGCCGTCCAGCTGGCATTGGACATTGCTGAACGAGAGAAGTGGCCGAAACTTTTCCTTTACACAGACTCATGGATGGTGGCCAATGCCCTGTGGGGGTGGTTGGACAGATGGAAGAAGACCAATTGGAAACGTAGGGGAAAACCCATCTGGGCCGCTGATATATGGCAAAACATTGCTACCCGGGTAGAGAAACTGATTGTGAGAGTCCGCCACGTAGACGCCCACGTGCCCAAAAATCGAGCCAATGAAGAACATCGCAACAATGCACAGGCAGACCGAGCTGCACAAGTTGAGGTGTTACAGGTGGACCTAGATTGGCAGCACAAAGGCGAACTGTTCTTAGCACGATGGGCCCATGATGCCGCCGGCCATCAGGGCAGAGATGCCACCTACAGATGGGCACGAGACCGAGGGGTGGATCTAACCATGGATGCTATCTCTCAGGTTATCCATGACTGTGAGACATGCGCTGCCATTAAACAGGCTAAGAGACTGAAACCCCTGTGGTATGGTGGACGGTGGAATAAATACAGATATGGGGAGGCTTGGCAGGTTGATTATATCACACTGCCACAGACCCGCCAAGGTAAGCGCTATGTGCTCACCATGGTGGAAGTCACCACTGGATGGCTGGAGACGCATCCGGTGCCCCACGCCACTGCCAGAAATACCATCCTGGGCCTCGAAAAACAGGTCCTGTGGCGGCACGGCACCCCAGAGCGGATTGAGTCAGATAATGGGACACACTTCAAGAATAGTTTAGTTACCACCTGGGCGAAAGAGCATGGCATTGAGTGGGTCTATCACATACCATACCATGCAGCAGCTGCCGGGAAGGTTGAACGGTGCAATGGACTGTTGAAGACTACCCTGAAAGCATTAGGTGGAGGGACTTTCAAACACTGGGATCAACACCTAGCAAAGGCTACATGGTTAGTCAACACTAGAGGCTCTGTCAATCGAGCCGGCCCTGCCCAATCAGAGTCCCTTCACACTGTAGATGGGGACAAGGTCCCAGTGGTTCACATGAGAGGTATGTTAGGTAAAACAGTTTGGGTTAACCATGCCTCGAGCAAAGGCAAATCCATTCGTGGAGTTGTCTTTGCCCAAGGACCTGGTTCCACATGGTGGGTGATGCAAGAAGATGGAGAAACCCGGTGCATACCCCAAGGAGATATTATCTTAGGGTAAACAGGCTATAATTGTACCCGTATTTGTACCTATATATTTATGAATGTGTATGTAGTTTAGAATAATGTATGTATGTATGGAGTTCAAGAAAAAGGGTTCAATTTGATAGATGTATAGTGGCATGGGAATGGGAAGAAAAATTAGGGGTGGATAATGTCATAGTTCTGACTTTAGCAAGGAATTTTTCTTCCCTTCCCCTCCCCCTGTGTGTGTGTGTGTGCAGCACACCCATTTAGGTGAAAACAAAAGAACTAGCCGGGGCGCTAATGGTCGAACATTAGTTGCCTAGCAACGAAGGGGGAGGGGTTGGGGCTGGTGTGTGGGCTGGAAGGAGGTGGGGGGGGAAGTCGGGCTCGCGGGGAGGAGGAGAGGCTGCTGTGAGCTGGCAGACGCTGGTTCATTTGGTTTTTTTTTTTGTTGTTGTTTTTTTTCCTGTTGGAGGGAAGTTTTTTTTGGCTGCTGCGGTTCCTTCCCAACTATTCCTGTTTGTCGGGGCCCCCCCGGAGTTCGTGAGTTTTTCTTCCATTGAGAGAACTTTCTGTGTTGTCGGTGTTGTTTTTTTTCGCTTCCCCCTTCCCCTTCGCCCCCCCCCCCTTCCTCCTTTTCCTCGGGAGGGGAAGAGGAATCAGTTTTTTTGTTGTTTTTTTCTCCGATATACCCGGGGGGGGGGTGTTGTTGTTGTTTTTTTTTGTTTTCCCCATCCCACGTGGCAGTGACCAGGGATCCCACAGCGCTGCCTGGTGACAGGCACTGGTGACAAGCTCTGCTCCTGTAGTGATCCAACAGCGCCACCTGGTGACTACCATAGGACACTACAGGTTCTGCACTTCCAACGACCCAACAGCGCCACCTGGTGAATGGTACAGGACATTACAAGTTTTACACCTCCAGTGACCCGACGGCGCCCCCTGCTGACTGTGGTTGGAACTACACCAAAGGGTGCTAAAAATTGAACTATTTTAAATTTTCCTTTTGCCGGGCTATCGGTTTTGTTCTTGAAGGGGATTATTGGTGGGTATAGTAGTATTGCTTGGTTGTTTACTTGGGTTCTTTTTGTGTTCTTGTTAATACAAACATACCTTTTAATAAAGGGCTGTTATTTTGTTTTCCCTTTTCCATAATTTGTGTTTTTTTTCCCTTCAATCAAAGCTCCTTAGTTTTGGATTAATAATTGCTTAGGAAAAAGTTTGGGGTCTTTTCCTCCTAATCCATCCTCAGCAGAAGACCCTTGTCCCATTTAAACTGGGACAGTCCCCTTAAAGGCCATTCCCAAAACAGGCTCCTCATGGACTCAGTGGAGGAGAGAATTGGAGGCCATGACTTAACAAACCTCTCAAAGACTCATTTTCAAAAGGAAAAATTCCTTCAAAACCCCTGAGTACCTTGGAGCATTAATGAGCCCCACTGAGTGTCACTGCTGACAAAGTCTCTCCAGGGACTAATTAAAGCAGAGAATTGGAGGCCATGATTGCACAAACTTCTTCAAAACTCAGAGTCAAAGGAAAAGGCAGAGTATCTTAACAAACCTGTGGTACTTTAAAGCTTTAACAAGCCCCACTGAGGGCCATTCCTGACAAAGGCTCTCAAGGGACTCATTAGAGCAGATAATTGGAGGCCATAACTGAACAAGCCTCTCAAAGACTCAGTGTCAAAAAGAAATGTCATAATAAATTTATCTTGAGTGCCTTGAAGCATCAATGAGCCCCACTGAGTGTCCCAACTGACAGAGAATCCCAAGGGACTCATTAGAGCAGATAATTGGAGGCCAGGACTGAACAAACCTCTCAAAAACTCACTTTCAAAAGGAAGAGTTCCTTCAAAACCCTTGAGTACCTTGAAGCATTAATGAGCCTCACTGGGTGTCACAACTGACAGAGTCTCTCAGGGGACTCATTAAAGCAGAGAATTGGAGGCCATGACTGAACAAACCTCTCAAAAACTCAGTGTCAAAAAAAGCACCTCAATAAACCCTGAGTGCCTTGAAGCATTAATGAGCCCACTGAGGGTTGTCACTGTCTGAGGTTCTCAAGGGACTTGTTACAGCAGATAATTGGAGGCCAGGGTTGCACAAACCTCTCAGAGATGCAAAACCAAAAGCAAACCCCAAATTGCTCTGAAAATCCTGCAGGCCCTTGAAGCCTTAAGGAGCCCCCCGAGGGCCCCTCCTGCCAAAGCCTCCCCAGGGACTCTGCAGCAGCTCCTTGGAGGCCCTGAGTGCAGGGAGCCAAAGGCTCTGGGCAGCAGCTCAGCTGCTGAGAAAAGCCTGGCTGGCTTTGGGGAAGTTTCCTTCCTTTTCAGGCTTCCTCCAGCTTTGGGAAACGCTGCCTGGCAGATTGGCACCACCTAAGAAGGGCTCTGGCAGGTTCCTGGCAGCAAAGCCGGCCTGCCCTGGGCTCCAGCCCAGATCTTTGGAGCAGGGAGACACCTGAGAGTTCAGAAGAGGAGGCTGCATCTTTGACAACATTGGGGACAAGCAGGCATTGCTGCTCTGTGGATAATCTGCATGTGAATGGTTGCTTTGAGTTCAAGCATTCAATTAAAATGAAGGTGAGTATCTCAGTGATTTGTTTTGGTTATAAATAAGAATATTTACTTTTTTCTGTATAACTATATTATGAAGTTGGTAGATTAGAAAACAATCATGGTGACATTTCTCTCATGCAAACTTTAACTATCTCTTGGACATTTTGAATAACACCTGTATGAGACAGATCAAACTCACAGGAAAATGGCACAAATACTGTGAAAAACATGAAAAGTATTCAGATGACAAGTTTGTGGGAATTCAGATTTTTCTCTTGAAAAAAGTCCCAGGGCTTGTCCCTTGGCTAATTGGATATTGATGTTTTCTGACCTGCTGTTCTCCTCAGTAACACCTCAGAGTTTAGGAAGACTCCTCCCTGGGTGTTGGTGTCAGGACAGTCAGCAGGAAGGGTAACGTGTCTGCAGGTTGGGCAAAGATCTGCGAGCGCTGGCACATCCCAGTCCCTGCTGCAGCATCCCAGGCACATCCCAGCAGGGTTCCCTTCTGCCAGGGCTCCTGCAGGGCTGGGAAGCCGGGCTGTGCTCACACAACCAGAGCAGCCCAGCACATTTCCCAGGGGATCCTTCAAGGGGAAGGTCCAAGGAGGGATTTCTCTCAAGCTCTCAAGCCACATGCCTGGTGGTTTGAGTTCCAGAGGGACCTCTGAGGAGCTGCACAGGGCTGAGAACACCTTCCTGGCACTGGGGGTGTGTGGGAGGTGGCCCAGCTGGCTCAGGGGGAGGCTGCCCTGAGTGCCCAGTGGGCTCTGCCCTGGCCTCTCCCAGCTGGCCCCTCCCTGTGCATTCCTTGTTTCTCAGCTTGCCCAGTGCAGAGGGGCAGAGCTGCTGTGCCAGCCCAGGAGATGCTGTTGGGTTGGTGAGATGAGCCACGGGTGTCCTTGGCTACAAGGGGGGTGCTGAGCCCTTGAGACAGGCTGGGACACTGAGGGGTGTGGGATGGATCCCTCTGCTCTCAGCAGTGTCTGGGGGCTTTTCAGACCAAACTGGGAGTGTGATCAATCTCCATCTGAGGAAGGAGCCAACCCAGGGCAGTTGGGAACAAGAGAGAGGGACAGAGCAGCTCCCCTCACTCTGCACTAAGCCCCAGACAATCCTCCTGCCTGACAGGATCTGCTCTGTTCTCTCTGAGTGCATCAGAAGTGCTGAGGGGTTCTGATATCCAGGAACACTCCTCAGGAGAGATGAGGGAATTTGAAGAAAAAAAACCCAACAAAACATGTGGGGGAACAAAGCATGGAGAGGCTATTGGGAAAATGCTTTGATTTTTCTCAGGAAGTTCTTTGCTAATATATCACTGATATTTCCTCCTCAGACAGTGCCCCACACCAAGAGGTAGCAAATGTTCAACAGCAGCTCCACGGCCCAGTTCCTGCTGCTGGCATTCTCAGATAGGCGGGAGCTGCAGCTGCTGCACTTCTGGCTCTTCCTGGGCATCTCCCTGGCTGCCCTCCTGGGCAACGGCCTCATCCTCAGCGCCGTAGCCTGCGACCAGCACCTGCACACCCCCAGGGACTTCTTCCTGCTGCACCTCTCCCTCACAGACCTGGGCTGCATCTGCACCACTGTGCCCAAAGCCATGCACAACTTGCTTTGGGACACAAAAAACATTTCCTACACAGGATGTGCTGCACAGCTTTTTTTCTTTTTCTTCTTCATCTCAGCAGAGTATTTCCTCCTGACCATCATGTGCTACGACCGCTACGTTGCCATCTGCAAACCCCTGAACTACAGGACCCTCCTGGGCAGCAGAGCTTGTGCCCACATGGCAGCAGCTGCCTGGGCCTCTGGGTTTCTCAATGCTCTGCTGCACACAGCCAATACATTTTCCCTGCCCCTGTGCCAGGGCAATGCCCTGGGCCAGTTCTTCTGTGAAATCCCACAAATCCTCAAGCTCTCCTGCTCACACTCCAGCATCAGGGAAATTTGGCTTCTCTTTTTTTCCATCTCATTAGCACTTGGTTGTTTCATTTTCATTGTTTTCTCCTATGTGCAGATCTTCAGGGCTGTGCTGAGCATCCCCTCTGAGCAGGGAAGGTACAAAGCCTTTTCCACGTGCCTCCCTCACCTGGCCGTGGTCTCCCTGTTCCTCAGCACTGGCATATTTTCCAACCTCAAGCCCCACTCCATCTCCTCCCCATCCTTGGATCTGGCCCTGTCAGTTCTGTACTCGGTGGTGCCTCCAGCCCTGAACCCCCTCATCTACAGCCTGAGGAACCAGGAGCTCAGGAATGCCTTAAGGAAAATGATGACTGGATGCTTTTCAGGAGCAATAAAGTGCTTGTTTTCTGGTGTGTAGCATTCAGAAGAGGATTCCCTAATGGCCCAGCCTTCCTGCTCAGGTTTTCCGTGAAGGTCATCAGGTTCTTCTTGCAATAATTTTCTGTGCAATGAAATATTATTTTGAATCTTTCTTCTTTATTTAGTGTCCACCCACTGAATTTGACCCAGAGATGTAAAAATGATGAATTGTGCTCTCTGAGCATTTAAATAAAATAAAGAACCCTTCAGTGCTTTCTTTGTCCAAGACTCTTTTTCTTAGAATCATAGAATTAACTGGGTTGGAAGAGACCTTCGAGATCATCAAGTCCAACCCTTGATCCAACCCCACTGTGATCACCAGATCATGGCACTCAGTGCCACATCCACCGTCATCTCAAAAACCTCCAGGGACGGTGAATCCACCACCTCTCTGGGCAGGCCATTCCAATGCCTGATCACTCTTTCTGTAAAGAACTTCTTTCTAATATCCAACCTAAACCTCCCCTGGCAGAGCTTAAACCCGTGTCCTCTTGTCCTACTGCTGATTGCCTGGGAGAAGAGATCGACCCTCACCTGGCTACAACCTCCTTTCAGGTAGTTTTAGAGAGTGATGAGGTCACCCTTGAAGCTTCCTCTTAGCAGTTCCTAAAGGACAGCACACTGTAGGACAGGGGAGATTTGCAAAGGGCAAGGGGACAAGAATCCCAGCACAGCAGCACTGCCAGGGAGCAGCAGAGCTTGGGCTTTGCAGAGCTGCTCTTTCCACTTCCACACTGTCCTTGTGAGCCCCTTTCTGGCTGCAAGGCCTGAGTGCTCTCTGAGCACAGTCCTGGCGGTGGGAGCCCTTTGAGCACAGGCAGGGACAGGCACTGGGAACTTGTGAAGCAGAGCTGGGCTCCCTGACAGCATCTCCAGGATGCTGTAGGGTCTTCTGAGGGCACTGCATGGACTGGGTCACTTCTTCTGTGCCCTTGCTGCAGGGCTGGAACTCTCCTGCAGTGACACCAGGACACTCCTGCTCTTTGCATTCCCAGCCTGATTTTTGAATCCAGACTTCCCCTGCTGTTCCCAGGGACATGCTGGGAGTGCTTCAGAGCTGCCATCCTGGGGCAGCTCCTGCCCAGCGTGGGCAGGCACAAGGTCTCTCCTCCTGCTCCTCTCCCCTCCCCAGTGCCACTGTTTGCTGCAGCCTCCTCCTCCTTGCCCAGCACAGCCCTCCTGGCAGAGTTGGACACAGCCCTTGTTCTACCCCCTCCTCATGGCCCTGCCCAAGCCCCTCAGCTACAGCCTGATGGCCAGAAAACTTCAGGGCAGGGAGAGACCATTGGAGTGGTGGGTCGGTAGGGAGAAATCACTGCTGCCTCCCTTCTAAATCATCCTCAAGACCTGGACAAGCCTGGATTTGGTTTTGTTTCCATGAGGCCCTGCAGTGTCAAAGTGGCCCCTTGATTCCAGGAGGCTGCTCAGTGTCCCTGGGATCCTTTGGCTCCAGAATGCCCTGGAGTGTCACAGTGGTCCCTTGAGTCCATGAGGGGGCCTCAGAGTCACAATGACCCCTTGATTCTGTGGGGTTCCCCAGTGTCCCAAGGTCCATTTGGCACTAAAAAGGCCCTGTAGTGTCACAGTGGCCCCTTCATTTCATGAGGTTCCACTGTGTCCCAGGGTTTCTTTGTTTCCAGGAGGCACCACAGTGCCACAATGACTCCCTGGTTCCATGAGGTTCCAAAAGGTTTCAGGGCTCCTTTTATTCCTCAGGACTCAGCCAGATGAAAGTTTGGGGGGGATCAGGAGGAACTGGGACAAAAAGGACTGGATATTTGGGGAAGGAAAGAGAGGCCTGGAAAATAGAGAGGAAAGATTTTGATGAGGTAAAAGCACGTTCAGGGAATGCTGAAGGTGCTGGAACACTGACTGTGCAAACAGTCTTGATGGACCTTTAAACTCTTTATAACCTCAAGCCCAACCTAAAAGTGCTGTCCTTCCCATGGAAAGAAATCCACCCAAAGACCTCAAAGGCAAAGCCCAAACCCAGAACTCCAGACTCTTCTTTGTCCTCCAATGACAACCCAATCCCAAACCTGCATTGTTAGCATGAAAAGCCAAGCTTTAATCCTGACCCAGTCCAAAAAACTCTTCCCCTAATCATGACCCAGAAATTGCCAGCAGAACAACAAACCTCCCAAAGTTCTACCCAATCCCCACCCTGAGCTCTAAACCCCAAACCCTGACCATGAAGCACCCCCACAGCCCTTGGGAGCAGGGCAAGGACCTGCAGGGCCCAGAGCAGGCCCAAGGGGTTGGCAGAGCAATGGGAGGTGACCTGGATCTGCTCAGCTCTGCAGGGACCCCCAGCAGAAGGGCCTGGGCTCTGTCAGGGATGTCCTGGGGCACAGGGGCTCAGCAGCAAAGCCAAGAAGGCCAAGTGCACATGGCAGCAGCCAGAGCTGGGGGACAGCAGAGCCATCAGGGAGGGCCCAGAAATGCTGCTGGCAGGGGGGTGGGAAAGCAGGAGGGGTGTGTGCAGCCTGCAAGGCCAGAGGAGCAGCAGGGCCAGGGGAGCACAGCCTGCAGCACAGATGGCCAAGGGCTCTGGCAGGGCTGCAAGGCCCAAAGGCACCCAGGCCTTTGTGCCCTTGGCTCTGGCAGCTGCCTCTGCCCCTCAGGCCACCACAAGACACTTTCCTGGCAGCTTCTGCCCTTGGCTTCTGCCTCGCCCCTCCCTGAGCAGCCTGGCAGGGCTTGCCCAGTTTTGGGCCTTGGTTGTTGCTCCCCCTCCCATCCCACTGCCCCCCAAACAGCCCTGAGCCCCCCGGCAGGGACAGGATCTGCTGGGCCAGGGCCTGGGGCTCAGCCTTGGCCTTTGTGCTCCCCAAAACCAAGGCAGGCTTTGCTCAGCATTGCAGGGGCCTGCCCAGAGCCTTTGTCTGCCTGCACTCCTGGCCTGCAAGGATCTGCTCCAAGGAGTCCCTGGGGAGGCTTTGTCAGTGCCTGCCCTCAGTGGGGTCCAGCAATGCTTCGAGGGACTGGGAGTTTGGCTTCTGACTTCTTGAGCAGCATTTACAATCTTCTTTAAGTACTTCAGGATGATGTACTTGTCTCTAAACACACCATGGGACTCATTAAAATCCAGAAATCCCTCAGGATCTCTTTGTCTTCCTTTGTCTTCAAGGCAATTTCAAAACAAATTGCCTTCAAAGTTTGTACCTTTTTTTTTTTTTTTTTTCTAATTCAAGGATGGATATTTTTTAGTTCAGAGGAGAAGTGATAGAGGTGTTTTCCAAGTGATTTTGATGCTGAGTGTCAACCTTGCTCCTCACCCCCTACCTCACCAGTTTTGACATGGCCAATTTTGGACTGACATCACCCTTCTTGCATTAGACTTCACCTCTGAGCTCTGCAGCTGGATGTTCCAGCCCCATAGCACCATCTTCTACTTGCTCTCCTTAGAGCTCTGCTTGCACACAGGCCCAGAAAAGTTTTCCTCTTTCGAAGAAAAGAAAAGAAGTATCATCATGGCAAGGCTTTGTGTGGGGTTTCATGGGGTTTCGCACGGACGACTCAACACACCAGTATGATGATCAGAAAACACCATTTATTTGAATCAAGCAGCAGTCTTTTATAGTTTTCTACACAATACTCTTCTATTAGCTTTATTTCTTTAAAACTCTTTATGTCCTTTTCCACTCTGATAGCCAGTACTGAGATCCTGTTTTTTATATTTAGTTTTGCTACTGTTTCTCTTGGTAGATCTTTCACATCCTGGTACCATCAGAAGGCCATCAGAACAACAGATCATGTTTTCAAAATTGAAACCTAAAAGATTATTTCTCATAGCACCATATCCTCTAGTTAGCAACATAAGGTTATATTCTCACAGCAGCATATTTTTTATGTTAGCAACATAAGATTGTGTTCTCACAGCTGCAGCACATCCTCTATATTAGCACTAAAAATCCCTACACTTCCCCCTTTTTCTTTAAACAAAGCAGACACAGTTTGAGCCGTTAAGCTACGAAAACATTGAACCAGACATGGCAGAAAAATACACACTCTTGGAAGCAGAAAGACAACGGGTGCCAACCATTGCACAGTTTGCATAAGCTGATTCTGGGGGGGCTTTGGGAAGGCACCTGTCCTTCAACACCAGGACTGCAGAGAACTGGGGAGCTTTACTGGGAGCACTGGGAGCAGGTGGCTGGTGTGAGAAAAGTAGGGCTGGGGGGGACACACGACCCCCTCAAACTCCAGGTGGGGATGGACTGGGGGGTCTTGGCTGGGCCCGAGGCCACGGGGAGGGGCTGTGGCTGCCACTGGCTCAGGAGCTTTTTGGGGAGAGAAAAGGGGTGACAGCGGGCTGGGGGGCAGGGGGGGCACACACGCTCTGGGGAAGGGGGGACACGACCCCTGAGGACCTCCCTTTACCTTCTCCCAAAGGTAGAAGCCGAGCCCCAGTGCCAGGAAGATGAAACCAAACATGAAGCCCCCAACCCCACCAGGATCTTGCTGCGGATGGTGTCCTGTGGAATCTCTGGGGAAGCCAGATGGGTCAGGACCCCCAAAACCTCCCAGAGACCACCCAGGACCCCACAAACCCCATCCTGGTCTCCTTCAGCCCACCCAGAACCCTCTGAAACCTCTTCCCAATCCCTTCTGTATTAGCTTGTTTGAATCCAACCCTGGAACAAAGACAAGTACAACAGTCATTCAAACACTACAAAAAATCTTTCAGAGCAGTGAGAGAAAAAAGCTACTACCAAAGGGAATCAAAAGCTGAAAAATACAAAACCACTACTTTATCAGTTGGCATTCATACAATACTAGTAACAGCCTCTATTACAGCATTAGCTAGTAAAAAGGGAATTAAAGGGATTTAAAAAGGGAAATAAAATTTTTGCTTTCCCGGCTGCTTCCTATCAATAAACTGTGCTCACCTGCACAGACAGCCCAGCCCTACCAGGCTCTGCAGGGCTGGTCGGTGCCCGTGCTTGGCGGGTGTCCCCGCGGAGCAGCACAGTGTGGATGGAAGGATGAGCATCGCTCCACCCAGCAGTGCTGACACCCCATTCCATCAGCTCTACATTACACTACATAGGGCCAGGACGCAGCACAAGGTGGTGCTTGAGTGGCAGCCAAACAGCGCCCGTTCATCACCTCATGGCAACAGTCTGGGCGTGCCCCACTGGAGGGCAAGGGGTCAACGACCCCTGCCCACATCATCTTCCTCTCCATCACCTTCCTCAGCCCTATGGACAACCTGTACCATTGTGTTCCAAGGGGATTTGTATCTCTCTTGCAGAGTGGAGCCAAGCCAAGGAGGAACTCAGCTCTGATAATGGGGGACATCCAGTTAACTTTGCTAAAGGCAAAATGGGCCTTAGAGTGAACTTGTGCAATAAAGTCACATTGTACAATATTCTGGCTCGTTTCACATTTGAATATAATCACTTTCTCACCCCTCTGTGCTCCATTGATCATCTAAATCAAAAATACCCCCTTACACCATGACAGCCATTACGCTTTCTCATTGTTACGTCACTTAAAATGGCAACCATTATGCATTCTCACTGTGACATCAGTTACCATGGCAACCATTATGCATTCTCACTGTGACATCAGTTACCATGGCAACCATTATGCATTCTCATTGTGACATCAGTTACCATGGCAATCATTATGCATTCTCATTGTAACATCAGTTACCATGGCAACCATTATGCATTCTCATTGTGACATCAGTTACCATGGCAACCATTATGCATTCTCATTGTTACAAGGGGTTCCCAAGTTAAGTATTATGCATTCTCATTGTTACGACTGGTTACCATGGCAACCATTATGTATTACCATTGTTGCCTCTGTTATAATGGCAACCATTACCAATCTCATTATTACCTCAGTTACCATGACAACCATTATGCAATCTCACCGTTTAGGTCGGTCACCACGGCAGCCATTATACACTAGCATTGTTATGTCAGTAACCATGGCAACCATTATGTATTCAAATTGCTATGTCAGTTACCATGGCAACCATTGTCCATTCCCATTGCTACCTAGGTTACCATAGATACCATTACGCATTTTCTTTGTTACCTGGGTTACAATTGAAACCATTAGGCAGTCTCATTGTTAGGTTCGGTTACCATGACAACCATTACACATTCTCATTGTTACAAGTGGTTACCATGGCAACCATTACACATTCTCATTGTTACATCATTTACCTTGGCAACCATTATGCATTCTCATTGTTACAAGTGATTGCCATGACAACCATTATGCATTCCCATTGTTTTGTGGCTTACCATGGAAACTCTTATGTATTCTCATTGTTACAGTCGGCTACCATGACAACCATTATGTAATCCCATTGATCCCTTGGTTACCATGGCAATCATTATGCACTCTTATTGATACTCAGGTTACCATGGCAACCATTACGCATTCATATTGTTATGTGGGTTACCATGGAACCATTGAGCATTTACATTGCTAGTGTTGGTTAATACAGCAACCATTATGCATTCCTATTGTGAAGTCGGTTACCATGGCAACCATCATATCCCATTGCTACGGTCAGTTACCATGGCAACCATTATGCATTCCATTTCCTATGGATGGTTAAAATGGCAGCCAGCATGCATTCCCATCACTAGGGTTGGTTACCACAGTAACCATTATGCGTTCCCAGTTACGTCACTTACCCTGGGAACCATCTGTAACACACAGAGAATATAGAAATGCCAAAAATTGTTTCGGCCTGGCAAAAACTTCCTATCAAACATTCTCTGTCAGCTCTCTGCCAGAAGTTCCCACCAGGACTTCCCACGGCACTTTTCCTGCCAAAAGATCCTGCCATTGTTTATGGTTATCATATCTCCTCCAACATCTGAACTGGCTATGTGCCAAGAAACCACGTACAACCTCCTTTGAACACTATAAAAGTTGAGGCCTAATTTTGGAAAATCAGAGAGAGGAAAGGGAGAAGAACTGGTGACTGTAGCCGAGAATCTCTGCCCACCTCCCCTCACCTTTTCTCCGCCACCGCGTGCTGCCTGCCTGCCACCGGAGACTGGAACTGTGCCGGCCTGGAGAGAGCTGAGACCACCGTGCCACATGTGGGAGTTCTACCTTATCCTTCTACCCTGACCATATTTCTGAGGGCCCAAAGCTTCGGCTGAGCTGAGACCCTGCAGGGCCTGGGACAGGGGCGTGAGCGGTGAAACCACCCATGGTGCATTGCAGAGAACTAAAGCTGTCAGACCCCCTGCAGCTACAGAGACAACATCGAAAAGCTGCAAAGACAGAGAAAATAAAAGGCAGTAACTGCTTCTCTTCCCCCCCCAACACCAGCTCAGTGGGAAAAGGTAGTTTTCAGTGGTATCTTTTCTCTGCTTCTAGAAATAATCTTAGCAGTTTCCAACCTTTTCTTACTTTTTCCTTTCTCTTTGCAATTCTTAGCACTTAAAAAAATCAGTTTTTGGTATCAACAGATAATGTGTGAGTTTTAATTTTCCTCAAGGGAATATTCGAATCTGAAGTTTTTTCTGCAATATTTAAACAGATTGTACAGGGGACCATGGCAAAGTGGGAGGAACAGGGAGAAGAGTGGAAAAGAGGGGCTGGTCGGGCAGGTCCAATGGTCCCATGGGGGTTTTTGGGCACAGGGTAGTTTTCAAAAGGGGGGTGGCCCCCCTGAGCTCTCGACTTACTGTGGGGTGCTGGGGGCTGCTGGATCCAATCTCAGCCTTGGGTTATGCCAACAGGGTCAGTTCACAAGAATTACAGAGATGGGACTGAATCACTTTAGTCCCCCAGGTTTAAAGGATGACAAATCACATCTACTGACAGAAATGAATTATTTAGGGTTACAAATGATCAGACAAAAGATCTTCATCAGAATTATTTACTGGAAAATAGAAACACGAAAACTACCAGTAGTACAGCATAAGATAGGACAGTGCTCTACACTAAAGCAATTACTGAAGCAATTCTACTTTTCAATTCTACACCAAAGCAAGAATTATGAATTGGAGACGGATGGAACTCCCCCAGACCAACGCTCGTGGGGAGATCTCTGCTCTCAACCTCCAGCAGTGACCTTGGGGGGTCCCCAGCCAAGGCAGGAATCTCCACACACCCCCCAAGAAGGGTTCTGTTGGCACAACCTGCCCCTGGCAAAGGGGACTGGCCCTTTCTGGTAGAAAGGGATGGACTGACAGTCACTGGACTCCAGGGGTTGCCTCACCATCAGGGGGGTCATTCGGGGTGGGAGCAGCGGCCGAAGCTCTTCCTGCAGTCGGGGCATTCGTGGGGCTTCTCTTACCGGTGGGTCCGTTGGTGTTGGGTCAAGGCAGAGCTGTGGGTGAAGCTCTTCCCACACTCCCCACACTTGTAGGGCCTCTCCCCAGTGTGGAGGCGCCGGTGGCTGACAAGGGTGGAGTTCCGGTAGAAGCCCTTCCCGCAGTCGGTGCAGCGGAAGGGCCTCTCCCCTGTGTGTGTCCACTGGTGCTTGTGGAGATCTGAGCTTGTCTGAAACCTTTTCCCACATTCCAAGCACTTGTGGGGCCGTTCCCCAGTGTGGATGAGCTTGTGTTGCTTTAGGGTGGAGCTGTCACTGAAGCTCTTCCCACACTCCTCACACTTGTAGGGCCTCTCCCCGGTGTGGATGCGCCGGTGCCTGACGAGGTTGCCCTTCCGGGTGAAGCGCTTCCCACAGTTGGGGCAGCGGAAGGGCCTCTCCCCTGTGTGTGTCTGCTCGTGTTGGAGGAGATGTGTGCTGGTCTGAAACCTCTTCCCACATTCCCTACACGTGTAGGGCCGTGCCCCAGTGTGGATGTGCTGGTGTTGGATCACGCTGGAGCTGCAGCTGAAGCTCTTCCCACATTCCAAGCACCTGAAGGGCTTCTCCCTGCTGGGAGGCTGCTCAACAGATGCACCACAAGACAGGGCCAAAGGGGCACTGACTTCCTCCTCACCTGCCTGGGGGGCCTGTGGCATTTTCCTCTTCCTTGCAGCCTCCTCCTCCATCTGCCCAAGCTTTGGGAATGACAGATCCAGCTGGGGGGAAACAAGGGCTGAGCGTGTTGGCTTGGGGGTTCCTCCTGCCCAAGTCCATCTCTAGAACTCACCGGCCATCCTAGGACCATAAAAACCTCCAAAATAACAAAATTCAGCCCAGAAAAACCCAAACCACTGAGATTCAGGCAAAAAAAAAAACCCAGAAATAATGAGATGAACCCCCCCCCCAACTGTAAAAAGTTCAGATTCAGAAAAAAAAACACCTTGATCTCGGGCTCAGGATGCAGCTGCAAGCAGAGATTTCCCTGCAAAGTCTGCAGGGAGTCAGTCGAGCTCTGGAGAGCAGATTGTGCCCCAGGGATGGGATTGCAGAGGGGCCCTCAGGTCCCCAGGATGAAGCAGCAACCAGCAATAGACACAAAAGGCCCCCTCGAGGATTTCTGGGAGAGTGTCCTGTAGGGAGGGGACAGTGATGAGGTCTCCCCTGAGCCTCCTTTTCTCCAGGCTCAACAACCCCAGCTCCAGTCCCTTCCCCAGCCTCCTTGCTCTTCTCTGCACCTGCTCCAGCCCCTCCATGTCCTTCCTGACCTGAGGGGCCCAGAGCTGGACACAGCACTCCAGGGGTGGCCTCCCCAGTGCTGAGTGCAGGCCAAGAATCCCTACCCTGCTCCTGCTGCCACACTCTGCCTGAGCCAGGCCAGGACCCCTTGGCCCTCTTGCCCCCCTGGGCACACTCTGGCTCCTGTTCAGCTTCCTGTCCCTCCACACTCCCAGCTCCCTTCCTGCCTGGCTGCTCTCCAGCCACTCTGTCCCCAGCCCTGGGGCTGCCGGGGCTTGTTGTGGCCAAAGGGCAGGACCCGGCACTTGGCCTGGTTGAACCTCATCCCCTTGGAATCAGCCCATGGATCCAGCTTGTCCAGGTCCCTCTGCACAGCCCTCCTGCCTTCCAGCACATCAACACCCCCCAGCTTGGTGTCAGCTGCAAATTTGCTCATGAAATGCTGGTTCTGCAGGAGCTGGAGATGCTCAAGGGGCAGCAGGACCAAGTCAGGAGTCTGGGGGGGCCTGGGGAGCTTTGGGGTCCAGGAGGGTCCTGGGGGAGCTGGGGAGGGGCTTTGGGTATTGGGGGTACAGACCAGGACAGACCAGGACAGATCAGGACCTCCTCACTGCTCCTGGATCTCTCCTGGAGCTGGGCCACGTTTTTGTGGGACACCTGAACCCCCCCAGTGCCCTCCCAGTACAGCCCAGTGTCCCCAGTACAGCCCACTGTGTTCCTGTCCCAGGGTGCTGGGTGATCCCTCTTTGGGGGTTGGATGGGGATTTGGGTGGTTCTGGGGGGCTTTGAGTGTATTTGGGGGAGTTAAAAGGGGTCTTGGAGGCACTGGGGGGGAGAGGATTAAAGGAAAAGGGGAGATTAGTGGACATTTTGGGGGCTTATTGGGGCCTGAGTGGGGATAGGAGAGACCACCCCGGTGTCCCCAAGACCCTCTTGGTGTCCCCAATTTCCCCCTTCACACCCTGAGACCCTTCTGGTGTCTCCAATGTCCCCAAAGCCTCCCCATGGCCCCAATTCCCCTCTTGACAGCCCCAATTCCACTGTCCCCAAACCCCATCCCTGATGTCCCCAAACCTCCATCTCCCCCCATAAGCCCCCCCTGGACCCTCTGACCCCAAAAATGTCCCTGCTCACTCCACACTCACAGAAAGGACAAGGGCATCTGGGGACACGTTGTGGACACTTGGGGGGCTTTGGGGGGCACTGGGTGATTACTGGGGGATACTGGGAAATACTGGGGGGAACCAGGGGGCACTGGGATGAACTGGGGGGTTATTGAAGGACGCTGGGAGGGAACTGGGACCCACTGGGGGGCACTGGCAGAGCACTGGACAGTTATTGAGGGATTACCAGGACACACGGGGGGACACTGGGAGGTTACTGGGCCATACTGGGGGTTACTGGGCCATACTGGGGGTTACTGGGCCATACTGGGGGTTACTGGGTGCTCACTGGAGAATCATTGTACCATACTGAGAAGCAGTGGGAGGTCACTGGGACACTCTGAGTGGTCACTGGGAGAGTTATTGGGCCGTACTGAGGGTCCCTGGAAGGTCACTGGGCTATACTGGGGGCACTGGGCCCCCTTTACCCAAATGTGGTACATCTTCACCCCAGATTTTGGGCGGCACCTGCAGAACCCTTCTCCTGAGGGACCCGCTGAACCCCACTGCTGGGCTTTAGAGTACACCCAAGCCCCTCTCCCTGTGGTCTCTCTGTGTGCGGAGTTTTGGGGATCTCTGGGATTCAGGGAGATCACTTAGGATCTCCTTTCCCTGCGGTCGGTCCGCCCAGCCGGCAGGGGGCGCTGTGGCACGAGCGGCAATGGCGGCGCCGCGCGGGGCGTAATGGGAGTTGTAGTTCGCTCATGGGAACTCCACCGGCGCCTGCGCAGTGCAGCCATGGCGTTTAAACAGCCCCTCCCCGGGAGGGTTCCAAGGCCCCCCAGCCCTTTCAGGGACCCCCTAAACCCCTTCAGGCACCTTCACCCTCCTCTCTGAGCGCCCTCAGGACACCAAATCCCCTCCGCGACCCCCCGGGAGCCCCTCACGGACCTCAAATCCTCGGGAACCCACGAGCCCCTCCTCTCCACTCTGCCGAGCCCTCCAGCCTTCTCGCCCACAGCCGCGCTCCCCGCAGCCCCCGAGCGCATCCCCAGCCCCGCCGCAGCCCCCTCAGGTCTCACCAGCGAAGCGGAGGCGCCGCCATCTTTGCCCGGCAGCCAACACTGCGCCCCCGCCCCGCCCCCTTTGCCGCGCGGGGCACGCCGGGAGTTGTAGTTGCAGCGGCTCAAAGGGCACGGCGAGATTTGGGTCAATTGTGACCCAGCGTTCAGTTCTGATCGACTGAACATTCCACACACACCTTGTGCTTTGAACAGCAACAGAGCGAAGGCTCATCTGGTTTGCAAGTTTTAGCAATTTGCTGGACTGGAGTGTTTCATTCTCCAAATGCAGGCTGAGTCCAATTGCTTAAAACACTTCATTGCCAGGGCATATCTTCTAACAGAAATTTTTTAAGTTTTTCCTTTTTTAACTTTGGTGTCTTTTTAAGGTGACAAAGGGGTAAAGAAATTCTCAAGAGAAAGGGATGCTTTTTGTCCAGTGGTATAATAATGTGGAAAATCAATCCTTTAATTGCTCATTCTGGTCTCTGTGTTGCTTTGGAAGAGGGAATAACACTGCCATGGAGATGTTCTTTTGACACTGGAGTGAAAGCAAAGACACGCCTGGAACAAAGAGAGGGAATTCCAGGTCCATACCTAAGTCCAGCATGCTGCTCTAGTGACAAATGTGAATAAATCTTTCCATCAGAGCACCCCCAAATGACTCCCAGAGGGGCTTCATATTCTGCAGTTTTACAGTCAGTCTTGTCTGCACAATCAAGGGTGGTGATCTTTGGTTTAGTGTTTATCGGGGTGCCGTGGATGGGGCAGTGGGTACAGGGAACTCCACAGTGATGAAGGTGTGAGGCCTGCACCATTCTGAGGTGTGTGAGGGTTATGAGGACAGTGCCTTTATGAGGCTGCCCCATTATGGGTGTGCTGAATGTTTGAGTGAAATGCTTTTTCCTTGCTTGTATTTTACTGCTGCAAAAGCCTTTTGGCGAAATATCGTATCTTTTTCACTAAATTAAAAAGAATTTCTCTTACAGAAGAGTGTGTGACTCTTTCTCCAGACGCTAATTAGAGGTTATAAGAAAGCAAAAGGCTTTTGAAAAATCTTAAATAAAAAATGTAAATGCTCTGGGCAGTTTATAGCTTAATCCAGAGCACAACACCCTCTCGTCTTTGGAGGTGCCATCCCAGTAGCCTCTGTAAAGAGATGAGCATTCCAGGTGAGTCGTGGAGGCAGCAAGGAGGAGCAGGGGTCCAGGGCACATGTGCAGCTGAAGTCGTGCATTGCTTTTGGTTTCCTTTCTTGGAGGTGACAAAGAGAATAAGCCAGAGACTGCAGGAACCCCTGAGCCAGCCTAAGGGACCTGCTTTTGGAAGCTGGAATGACATGCCCAGCTCTCTGCAGGATAAGTCGAGGGCTCTGAGCCAGAGAGGGCCCGAGAGCCGGGTACAGGTACAAGTCCCTTAGGAGAGGGAAGCAGAGAGGCTGAGTTTTGGCCCCAGCACTGGGGTGTGCAGGGCAGAGCAGAGAATCTTCTCCATGGAGGAATCTTGTGCCTCTGTCTTTGCAGGTCTGAGAGACACTTCTCATCAGAGGTCGTTCTGTGAGTGTCTTTGTGTTCTTTCTTTCGAGGTGGGATGAGAGCAGTGGGGCGAGCTATCGACACTGGAGGGCAGATGAGCAAGGGAAGCATTTTCCTGCCAGTCCCAATCAGATGTTACTTCTGATGGGCTGTGTTTTAGGTGAATCCAAGCACATGCCTTGTCATTAGTTTGTTTTTTTTTTTTTTCCCAGTTTTACATAACCTTACAAGAGTGGACAGAATGTGAAGGAGATCCTTGCATTTAGAAGTCAGTGTAAAAGAACCTCAGAAGGAAAATTTATTCGGACTCTGAGGGGATCTGTCAGTATGTGCCTTTGCCTCTATGATTTTTTTGCAGTGGCCATCTGCATTCCCAGAGGAGCAGAGCCACAAAATGTCACAGTGCAGTCCCTCCCATGTGCCATGGGCCCCTCTGTGATGTCACGGCCTAAAGTCTCTATTCCAGAATGGCCCCTGGCAAACAAGACCCTGCACCTCATACCCCACAGAGCAGCTCAACCCTTTGTGATGTCATAGTCTATCCTCTCCATTCCAGAATAACCCCTGGCAACGAAAGAACCGATGCCCCACATTGTCAGAATGCAGCCCCACCTGCCTGCCATGGGCTTCTTTGTGATATCATGGCCTATCCTCTCCGATTTGGAAAGGCCCCTGGAATACAAAGAACACACATCCCACTGCCCTGCCCTGCAGCCTCACCTCTGTGCTCTGGGCCCCTTTGGGATGTCCCAGCCTATCCTCTCTGTTCTGGAATGGTCCCTGGAAAACAAAGAGCCAAGGCCCCACACCCCCAGAGTTCAGCCCCACCTGTGTGCCATGGGCCCCTTTGTGATATCACAGCCTACTCCCTCCATTTCAGAATGGCCCCTGGAAAACAAAGAAGCCACACCCCACAATGTCACAGTGCAGCCCAACCCATGTGCCATGGGACTCTTTGTGATGTCACAGCCTGTCCTCTCTATTCAGTTATCCACACTGGCAACCACAGAACCAATGCCCCAAACCCGCAGAGTGCAGCCCTACCAGTGTTCCCTTGTCCCCTTTGTGATGTCATGGCCCATCCTCTCCATTCCAGAATGGCCCCAGCAACCAAAGAACCAACGCCTCAAACCCCACAGAGCAGCACCACCCATGTAAGTGTTGCCCCCTGTCATGGTCTGTATTCTCCCTCCCGGAAAACCCCCTGGATACCAAGGATCCAATGCCCACACTGTCAGAATGCAGTCCCGCCCCAAGCGAGGGTGTATGACAATACACAAATATCCTTTAATAGAGGGCTGTTATTTTTCCTTTCTCCATACTTGTTCCCCATACTTGCAGCTTCTGAATTTTGGATTTACAATTGCTTATAGGGAGGAGTTTGGTCTTCCTTCTGACTCATCCTCCTTAGGAAAACACTTGTGTTTCATTAAACTGAGAGAGGTGCAAAAATCCTGTTTTGTTTACAGCCCAGAGATCTTCCAGGCTCTTCCCATTTGCCTCTGCCCCTCTCAGAGAACTTGTGTGGACACCTTCTCTGCCTGCACCTGATGATTTCACAAAACTGGGAGGGGGGGTATTTCATGGAGAAGGACCTTGGAGTGTTTTGAGGCCACTCTGGTGGGGGATTGCCAGCGCTTGGCTTGGCAGGGCAACACCTCCCCACAAGCCCTGGCCATGCCAACATGGCCACACCCAGCCCTTCCACCAGGCCCAGGCCCATCACAAATGTGTTCTGGATGCCTTGATCCCAAAGCATCTTTGTGACTGGCACATGTATTGACAATGTCTGATGGATAAATCCAGATCCAATCTATTCCCTGGATTGGACATGGAGACGGGAGCCCCTCGAGTGAAGACATCTCCATGCCCTGTGTCCAAAGGAAGCCGTGTGTCCATAAACCACGGGATCCAGCTGCGGGTGTGCTCTTCTCTGTGCCCACCCCGATGCTCCCCTGGCTGGAGAGGCACACAGGGGCAGAGGCCCTGCTGTGCTCAGGGCTATGGGGGTGTGCAATGCTCAGGTGCTTCTGCTCCCGGGGAGAACAAACATGGATTTCTCTCCCTGACTGCACCTCTGCCTCCCACAGTCCCTCCTGGAATGGGGCTGAGCTGCCCAGTGACATCCCTGGAGATACAAAGGGGTGGCTGGAGAGACACGAAGGGTCTGTGGAGCTACAGGGTGAGAGAAAGGGGAGATGCCTGCAGCCTGAGCTCAGCTGAGACATCCACCAGACCCTCAAACCTTCGTATTCATACAGTTCTACTGCCCCTTCTTTCTTTTCTTGGGTTTTCTTGCCAAATCTTAATCCCAGCTATTTAGCCCTGGCTGGACCCAGAAAGGCCCATGCCATTGGAGTGTTAAAATACCATGTGAGGTCACAGGATCACATCTGTTCCTGCATCAAAATTGTCATAAATTGGCAGATAGAGGTTTGACCTAAATTTTTAGAAAAAAACAGCTCTGCATATTCCCATGTGGGCTGGGTTTGATGTCCCACATGAGCCCCGTGCAGCAGGTTTTGGTTAAAACTCCTGGAGACAGAGAGCTGCTCTTGGGGGACATTTCACCTGACCCTTCTCCTCGGATGAGGCAGAAACATCCCCTTTCTCTTGCCCTTCTGGGTGTGTGGGGCGAAAATCGCCCTTGTCAGGGAGCCCCTGCAGGCTCTGCTCCTCCGGTGATCCAACAGCGGCCCCTGCTGACCGGCATTGGAATTGCGCCAAAAAGCGAGGAATACCGGACTCTTTCCTTTTCCTTGAGGGCGATTTTTGGTCCAGGATTACTCGATGGTCCTTGTGGGTCCCTTCCAACTTGGAATATTCGGTGTGATTCTGTGAAGTTCCACAGGGCTGTGTCTGAGGAGAGACAACCCTTTATTAAAGAATATTTGTGTATTGGCAGAACAACGAAAGAGCACAAAAACAACCAAATAATCCTGTACCAATATCCATGGTGAAGCAAGTTGTGCCCTTGCAGTCCATGGAGACCATCAAAAGGCAGAGAGAGAGAGAGACCCCTGCACCTGATGAAAAGGGACCCCTCAGGATAATAAATTGGAAAGAGGGCCTGTCCAAGAGATGGATTTGAACAGCCACAGAAGCAGCCGCTGGTTTTGACTTCCCCTCTTTTCTCATCTCCTTGTGCAGGGGAGGGAAGGGGGGAGTGGAAGAAAAGTATTGTGCTTTAAGGCCATTTTATTCTTTTGTTCTTTAATTCTTATTTTCTTAGCAATAAACTTAGCTTTTAGTATGTAACAATAAATTTAAGTTCTATTTACTTTGATTCTGGTTGTCTATGAAAATTAGTTAGTAAACAAGTCTCCCAGTTCTTATCTCTGCTCAAGAATTCTCTGGGGTTTTTTTTCTCTCTCCTCTGAGAACAGCAGAGGAAGAAGGTGGGGGGCAAACAGTTTTCAGTAAGTGTTTAAAATCCAAAGTCGAAAAACACAATGTGAGGTGTGTGGTGTCTCAGAGCAGTTCTGCAAATTCCTCAATAAAAAAGGGAAAGCAATGATTAAAGAATGAAACGACACTGGAGAACATTGGGACAACCTTTCCCATCGTGCTCTTACTTCTTGTATTTACTCATTGAGCTGTGACTGTTCATCACCTGTCATGTTCATCTCACTGCTGCATAAATCAACCTTGCATTGTACCCGAGGACAACACGCATTTCCACACAAAAGCAGTTGATAGAGGGAAGGTAAATACAAAGCAGGTTATATATTGATAAAAGTAAATTTGCTGGGAATGGAATAAAACAACCTGCAATTAAGAACCAGGGACTAGATTTTAGTAAGACTCAAAAGTGGAAAAAGACTTTGGAGAAAAAAAAAAAAAAAAAAAAAAAAAAAAAAAAGCCAAAAAAATTTAATGTCCTGGTGGAAAAAACTGTGAGTTTGGGACTTCCTTTTCTCCTCAGGGCTATTCTTCCTTGTTACAGACGGCAGTAACAGGAGCCCTGAGAGGTGAGCCTGCATCCCTCTGGTGCCCAGGGGATGTGTGACTGCCTGGGCTCTGTGCTCTGCCCCTTGTGGGGCTGCAGAGCCGGGGGCAATGGCCGTGGGCACGGCCGGGCTGTCTGCGTGGGGCTCCACGGGCTGTGCCGTGAGGGAGGCCAAGGCAGGCCAGGGGGTCCCCTTGCCGGGGGTGGGGCCCTGGCCATGGCAACGGCGGGGCGTTGCCGTGTTCCACGGCCCGGGACATCCCACAGGACAAGCCATGGAACGGTGCTCCAGGGGCTCCAGGCACACCAGGCCGCAGCGTTGACACTGCAGAGCAGCTCGAGGCAGCGCTGAGTGGGGCAGGGGGAGCAAGGCTGGGCTGCCCCAGGGCTGCCCACAAGCACCTGGGGCCACCCTGGGCGGCTTCTGGGGCTGCAGGGAGGGCACAGGGGCTGCCTCAGCTCCTGGGCCACATCCACTCCCACCCATTCCCAGCTCCCTGCAGCTCCTGGCCCCGCTACCCCAGGCACCAATTTCCCCACCCAGCCCCGCTGAGCCCCTTCTTTCCCTCCTCCTCCTCCAGGCCATGGCTGGGAGCTTCACTCACCTCCTGGTGCTGCTGAGCATCTTCCAGTGTGTGGTGAGAGTGGATGAGGAGAGAGAAGAGGCCACTCAAGAGCTCCTGCAGCAGCATGAGGAGCAGCAGAGGCAGCAGATGGCCTGGCTGCTCGAGGAGGTGGAGGAGATGGAGTGGAGGAGCCAGCTGCTGGACGAGATGGAGCAGAGCAGCCAGGACAGCGTGCTGCTCTCTGCCTGCCAGCACTGGTGGTTCTGGGTCTTGACTGACGTCCTCCTGATGGTCTTCACCTTCTTCTGGCTGCCCAGGCAGAGGAGCTCTGCATCTGACAGCTCAGACACCGAGGAACCTCCGAAAGAGACAAAGAGCAGAAGGAGCAGGGGAAGAAGGAACAGGATGAGTGGCAGCACTGCTGACCAGCTGGATCCCATCAGGTCTTCCCATCAGCATCCAGACTCCATGGACATGCAGAACTTGTGGAATAAGCACGGTGTGAAGCAGATGATCACTGCATCTGACAGGGCCTTCCCACAAAGCACTTTGGCAAGAGGCTGCATCTGGGGAATATATTAATACTCAAGAAAAACTTTTCTAAATTGTAGTTCCCATAGGTGTTGGAAATAAATAAGTTTTCTGCATTTCTAAAGTGAGATAATTAATGGGATTTGATTAGGAAATGGGTTAAGCAATGAAATTAATTTCTTGCATCATCAAACCCATTTGTGGCATAACAAACACAGACTTAAAATCTTTACAGGATATGCTGAGAACTGGTAATCAATTGACAGAAGCTCAACCATTGTCAGACGCTTGAAAACAAGCCCTACAGACAATTGAGCAGAAACTGGCACATGCTTTTTCAGGGCAATTGCTTCAAGAGAAACCTGTTCAACTTATCATCTATAACACAAACAGAGAAGTTGCAGGAATACTTTGTCAATGGGACATGACACAAACAAATCCTTTATGGATCCTAAAATGTTTTTTTCTTCCTGCATCATTATCTAAACCAATTGTCACCCCTGTAGAAGCATTAAGACTCTGTACACAAAAAGCTGTAGATTGCTGTTTGCAAATGTCTGGAAAGTATCTGGATGAAATTGTTGTCCCATTACGACAGGATCAAATTGCAACAGCAATTCTCACAAATGAAACATTTGCCCTTGCAGTAATGGGTCTTTCTGTGACTTTAACCTGTCACTTCCCATCACATCCACTGTTCAAAATCACTTTGAATTTGGAATCATATTCTTTACTCAGCAAACACCCTCTAGAAAGTCTTACAGTCTTTACAGATGCCAACAGCCACACTGGTAAAGCTGGCTTTGTCTGGCAGATTCAAGGTACTTGGAATTCAGAAACTGTCATAGCTGATGGTTCTCTACAAGTTTTGGAATTAGTAGCTGTAACACGAAGTTTTTGCAAAGTGGCCACAATGTCCTTTGAATATTGTATCAGACTCTAAGTATGTTGTTGGCCTTGTGTCTCTCCTGCATCGTGCACTTTTTAAAGAAGTCTCCAATAAGGCCCTGTTTTATGCCATTTTTCAATTGTGGCATCTTTTAGATGATTGCAAATTCCCCTTTTTCATTACTCACATCAAAAGTCACACTACGTTACCAGGATACCTGGTAGAAGGCAATGAAAGAGCTGATTTGTTAGTTTCTGTACCAGCAGAGCTAATGCCAAAACCTGATTTACTGGGACAAGCACGCCTCTCCCACGCCTCTTTTCCTCAGTCAGCTAAAGCTCTGAAACGTCAGTTCCACATTTCCCTGACTGAAGCTGGAGCTGTTCTAGCTGCGTGCCCCAACTGTGCACTTGTACATTCAGCCTCTGGCAGACAGATATAACAGAATTTGCACCTTTTTGTAGACTAAAATGTGTTCATGTTCCACTGATACCTTTTCTAGTTTCCTATGGGCCAGAGCTCATGAATCAACTAATGCCCGAGAAGTTCTAAAACACTGGCTGACTTGTTTTGCTGTTATGGGTGTACCACAGTGTATTAAAACAGATAACAGGCCTGGTTACCGTGCCCAATCAACTCATACCTTTTTACATGCCTGGGGAGTCAGTCATACATTTGGGATCCCTCACAATTCGAGGGGCCAAGCTATTTTTGAGTGAGCCCATCAAACCCTGAAGCATCATCTTGATGTTTTGAAAAAGGGGGGAGATGCCTGACATATCTCCCTTCAGAACTGTTACATAAAACACTTTACATATTAAATTGGCTTAATCCTCGTGGTGGGGATGATGATTTGCCAGCAGCAAAAAGACAGATTATACAATGTACCTTTGGTACAAGTTTATGACCCTGTCCTTAATCAGTGGAAAGGACCATGTATGTTGTTAACTTGGGGAAGGGGTTATGCTTGTGTTTCCACAGATAATCAAGAACCCTGATGGGTTCCAGCAAAATGGATAAAGCCGTGGCTACAGCATGACTCAGCCATTCCCATTAGAGCCTGAAGCTGAAGCCAGACGTCTGTACAGACTGCATTGTGTCCTTACTCCATGGTTACAGGCTACTGGTCTCCAGGATTCGACAGATGTTACACCAGAAGCTCTGTTGCGAGGAGAAATAGAAACAATACTACAAGCCCCTCCAGGATTAGAAGAACAGTTGTGTAACGCTTGTTGCACACACGGGTATCAGTGTAAACCGTGTATTTGTGTGCACTGCAGTGGTTGTAATCAAAGTTATTGGAGGGCTGTACATAATTCTGATGCAGTTGCACAACATCTACTATTTCATGTTTGTGATCAGAGGTTAAGAAACCAGCTTACTCCTGAGAGATGGTTTAGTGATTTTTCAGGCTTTTCAGTCAGTAGTTGGGATGGCACATTTTCATGAGCATTAGGGTTAATAGAAAATTGTGAATGTAAAGCAAATGCATTAATTATATTCAAATTAACAGAGCAGCACGCAATCAGGTGATAAAAGGGTGTGTTTTTGTGAATAGTAGCTGTGGAGAACAGATCAACGTACCATGATCTCGGTTTGTAAAGACTGATCAGTGGCAGTCAGAATGCCATCGCTGGTGGTGTTGACGGTCAATGTAGCGTTAACACTCACTGTTGGCCTGACTACAGGCTCTATTACAGAAATTATATCAAGATAAAATATGTGGGTTTCATGGGCAAATCAAACTGGGAAAACTGACTTCTGCCTCTGGCAATGCCAGGGGATCCTTTTCCTACGTGCCTTACTGGCTATCCTGTGTTTGAGGAAAGGGCATTTGACGGATGGTTTAGTGGTGGTTTTACTGACATGGAGGGTCTGTATAACAACACCAGACAGAACAAGAGCTCCAATGGAGAGTGTATGTGGAGCAACACTGTGCCTGTGATGCAAAGTGCCTTTGCACAACAATATCTTATACAGCACCTGAACCATTCGAGTCCACTTCCCTTACAAGAGTTAGACCTGTTAGACCCTGCTCAATGGGCAAATGTGACCTCATTTACCAACTGCAGCAATGTTAGCCCTGAAGAACAACCATGGAATGGAACAGGGGTAGCTGATTTTGGTGACCCTTGGTATCTTTGGCTTCATACATAGGATGAACAATTAGCAGGGAGTGGATATAAAAACCTGAGTGGTAATTCTGAACATTTGAATTTTTCTGAGAACAGTGTAGGGCAATTTAGTGTCAACACACCTGGATGTTCTTTATTACCACCAGGATATTTCCTGATTTGTGGTAATCGTGCATGGGAAGGTATCCCTTTTCATCCAGTGGGAGGTCCATGTTATATCAGAAAATTAACACTCTTTGCCCCCAGCCTAAGGCAATTGTGGAACAAAACACGACATATGAAAAGAGATCTTCATCATTTTGGTGCAGACTGTGATGATGATGTTAGAATTGAATCAGATGCAGGGACAATAGCATTAGCCATTTTTCTTCCTAAAGGAGCTGCAGCTTCTAATTATGCTAAATTGAAGTGCTCAGCATGCTGGAGTATTGAGCAGTTTAACACAACATCCAATGTCACATCACAGCTTCTGACTGATGTAGACAGTGTATGACACACAGTTTTGCCAAACAAAACAGCACTGCTAGCACAAGGCCACAGGTGCCAGGAATTTGAAGGAATGTGTTGCATGAATTTGTCTGACCATTCATGCAGCAAACACAAACAACTGCAGACCTTACAGGAACATTTGGATCATGTTACCTATGGTACATCACCAGTTAACTGATTGGCTGAAAGGACTTGGATTGGGACCATGGCTTATGCAAACTGTACAGTGGTTGGCACCCGTTGTCTTTCTGCTTCTAGGAGTGTGTATTTTTCTACCATGTCTGGTACAACTTTTTCGCAGCTTAATGGCTCAAACTGTATCTGCTTTTTTGTTTAAAGAAAAAGAGGGAAGTGTAGGGATTTTTAGTGCTCACATAGATGATATGCTGCAGCTGTGAGAACATAATCTTATGTTGCTTACATAAAAAATATGCTGCTGTGAGAATATAATCTTCTGTTGCAATTGTGAAAATATGATCTGTTATTCTGATGGCCTTCTGATGGTACCAGGATGTGAAAGATCTACCAAGAGAAACAGTAGCAAAACTAGATATACAAAACAGGGTCTCAGTACTGGCTATAAGAGTGGGAAAGGACATAAAGAGTTTTAAAGAAATAAAGCTAATAGAAGAGTATTGTTAGAAAAGTGTATAAAAGACTGCTGCTTGATTTCAATAAACGGCTTTCTCTGATCATCACATTGCTGTGTTGAGTTGTCTGTGCTTGCATGAAACCCCACACGAAGCCTTGCCATGATGATATTTCTTTTCTTTTCTTCAAAATAGGAAAACTTTTTCTGGGCCTGTGTGCAAGCAGAGCTCTAAGAAGAGCAGGTGGGAGATGGTGCTATGGGGCTGGAACATCCAGCTGCAGAGCTCAGAGGTAAAGTCTAATGCAGTCCAAGATGGGCCATGTCAGAACTGGTGAGGTTGGGGGATGAGGAGCAAGGTTGATCCTACAGGATAAGTCTGGATCTCCTGAGGAGACATTCAGTATCAAAATTACTTGGAAAACATCTCTATCACCTTTCCTCGGAACTAAAAAATATCCATCCTTGAATAAAAAAAAAAAAAAGTACAAAATTTGAAGACTTGTTTTGAAATTGTCTTGAAGACAACTAAAGGAAAACAAAGGGATCCTGAGGGATTTCTGGATTTTAATGAGCCCCATGGAGTATTTGCAGACAAGGCCATGATCCTGAAGTACTTAAAGAAGATTGTAGAAGCTGCTCAAGAAGTCAGAAGCCAAACTGCCAGTCCCTTGAAGCATTGCTGGGCCCCACTGAGGGCAGGCACTGACAAAGCCTCCCCAGGGACTCCTTGGAGCAGATCCTTGCAGGCCAGGAGTGCAGGCAGACAAAGGCTCTGGGCAGGCCCCTGCAATGCTGAGCAAAGCCTGCCTTGGTTTTGGGGAGCACAAAGGCCAAGGCTGAGCCCCAGGCCCTGGCCCAGCAGATCCTGTCCCTGCCGGGGGGCTCAGGGCTGTTTGGGGGGCAGTGGGATGGGAGGGGGAGCAACAACCAAGGCCCAAAACTGGGCAAGCCCTGCCAGGCTGCTCAGGGAGGGGCGAGGCAGAAGCCAAGGGCAGAAGCTGCCAGGAAAGTGTCTTGTGGTGGCCTGAGGGGCAGAGGCAGCTGCCAGAGCCAAGGGCACAAAGGCCTGGGTGCCTTTGGGCCTTGCAGCCCTGCCAGAGCCCTTGGCCATCTGTGCTGCAGGCTGTGCTCCCCTGGCCCTGCTGCTCCTCTGGCCTTGCAGGCTGCACACACCCCTCCTGCTTTCCCACCCCCCTCCCAGCAGCATTTCTGGGCCCTCCCTGATGGCTCTGCTGTCCCCCAGCTCTGGCTGCTGCCATGTGCACTTGGCCTTCTTGGCTTTGCTGCTGAGCCCCTGTGCCCCAGGACATCCCTGACAGAGCCCAGGCCCTTCTGCTGGGGGTCCCTGCAGAGCTGAGCAGATCCAGGTCACCTCCCATTGCTCTGCCAACCCCTTGGGCCTGCTCTGGGCCCTGCAGGTCCTTGCCCTGCTCCCAAGGGCTCTGGGGGTGCTTCATGGTCAGACCTTGGGCTTTAGAGCTCAGGGTGGGGATTGGGCAGAACTTTGGGGGGTTTGTTGTTCTGCTGGAAGGGTCTGGTTCATGATTAGGGTTTGGGGCTGGATTAGGAATAAAGCTTGGCTTTTCATGCTAACAATGCAGGTTTAGGATTGGAGTGGGCATTACAGGACAAACAAGAGTCTGGAGTTCTGGGCTTGGGCTTTTTCTGTGTTGGAATTGGAGCAGTGGATTCCTTTCAATGGGAGGGGCAGCACTTTTGGGTAGTGTTGGGCCTGTAGGTTAGAAAGAGGGTAAAGTTGCATCCAGAATGTTTGCACAGTCAATGTTTCATCACCCTCAGCATTACCTGAACCTTTTTTTTACTCATCAAAATCTTTCCTCTCTCTTGGCCAAGTTCCTCTCTCCTTCCCCAATTATCTTATCCTTTTTGTCCCAGTTTCTCCTCATCTCCACAATTCTTTTGTCAGAATAGGCTCAGCTTTGTGCTGATGCTGTGCAACCTCATGGAATCAAGAGACACTGTGACACTGCAGAACCTCCTGGAATTCCGGGGCCATTGTGACCCTGGGGAAACCCATGGAATGAAGAGGCCACTGTGACACTGCAGGGCCCCCTGGAGCCAAAGGAACCCAGGGACAGTGGGCAACCTCCTGAAATCAAGGGGCCATTGTGGCACTGCAGGGCCTCTTGGAAACAAAGGAACCCTGGGCCACAGTGGAATGTCATGGGATCAAGAGGCCATCCTGGCACTGGGGAACCTCATGGAAGAAAAGGAGTACAGGGACACTGTGGGACTTCATGGAATCAAGGGGCAGCTGTGACACTACAGGGCCTTATGGATTCAAAAGAACACAGGAAAGTTGTGGAATCTCATGGTATCCAGGGACATGGGGGGCCTCATGGAACAAAAGGAACCTGAGACATTTTGGAAGCTCATGGAACAAAATGGCCATTGTGGCACTGCAGGGCCCCCTGGAAACAAAGGAACGCAGGGACACAGTGGAACCTCATGAGATCAAGTGGCCATTGTTATGCTGTGGAACCTCATGGGACCAAGGGGCCAATGTGACATGCAGGGCCTTATGGAACCAAAGGGACCCTGGGACATCTCAGAGCCGAGCCTGAGCAGTCTGGAACTCTGCCAAGCCTCCTTGCTGCCCTGTTTGCAGACTGGTTCCATGTCTGCCTTTGCCAAGGCCCCAGGAACCTCTGGGATGGCTCTGGCCTTTGCAAGGGTTTGGGAGAGGTCTCCCAGTGACACTGCCCAGCCTTCTCAATATCCTTGACACCAAAACCTTTCCAATAGCCCACACTCAGGCCTTACACTGAGAAAGGGGCTCAGGAGGACAGTGTGGAAGTGGAAAGAGCAGCTCTGCAAAGACCAAGCTCTGCTGCTCCCTGGCAGTGCTGCTGTGCTGGGATTCTTGTCCCCTCCCCTTTGCAAATCCCCCCTGTCCTGCAGTGTGCTGTCCTTTAGGGACAGCTAAGAAGAATAATCTTGGACAAAGAAGGCACTGCAGGGTCCTTTATTTTCTTTAAATACTTATCAAGCACAAGTCTTAATTTATACATCTCTGTGTCAAATTCAGTGGGTAGACATTAAATTCAAAGGCAGGTGCCCAAAAATATTAAATGGCACAGAAAATTATTGCAAGAAGAACCTGAAGACCTGAAAAAAAAAAAAAAAAAACCTGAGAAGGAAGACTGGGCCATTACGGAGTCCCATTCTGAATGCTACAAACAGAAAACAGGCACTTAATTCCTCCTGAAAAGCATCCAGTCATCATTTTCCTTACGGCATCCTTGAGCTCCTGGTTCCTTAGGCTGTAGATGAGGGGGTTCAGTGATGGAGGCACCACCGAGTAAAGAACTGACAGAGCCAGATCCAGGGATGGGGAGGAGATGGAAGGGGGCTTCAGGTGGGAAAATATACCAGTGCTGATAAACAGGGAGACCACAGCCAGGTGAGGGAGGCACGTGGAAAAGGCTTTGTGCCTTCCCTCCTCAGAGGGGATCCTCAGCACAGCCCTGAAGATCTGCACATAGGAGAAAACAATGAAAATAAAACAACCAAACACTAAACAGGAACTAACCACAATGAGCCCAATTTCCCTGAGGTATCCTGAGTGTGAGCAGGAGAGCTTGAGGATGTGTGGGATTTCACAGAAGAACTGGCCCAGGGCATTGCCCTGGCACAGGGGCAGGGAAAATGTATTGGCTGTGTGCAGCAGAGCATTGAGAAACCCAGAGGCCCAGGCAGCTGCTGCCATGTGGGCACAAGCTCTGCTGCCCAGGAGGGTCCCGTAGTGCAGGGGTTTGCAGATGGCAACGTAGCGGTCGTAGCACATGATGGTCAGGAGGGAAACCTCTGCTGAGATGAAGAACAGAAAGAAAAAGGCCTGTGCAGCACATCCCATGTAGGAGATGGTTGTGGTGTCCCAGAGGGAGTTGTGCATGGCTTTGGGCACAGTGGTGCAGATGCAGCCCAGGTCTGTGAGGGAGAGGTGCAGCAGGAAGAAGTCCCTGGGGGTGTGCAGGTGCTGGTCACAGGCTACGGCGCTGAGGATGAGGCCGTTGCCCAGGAGGGCAGCCAGGGAGATGCCCAGGAAGAGCCAGAAGTGCAGCAGCTGCAGCTCCCACCTGTCTGAGAATGCCAGCAGCAGGAACTGGGCCATGGAGCTGCTGTTGGGCATTTGCTGCTTCCTCAAGAGTGTTTGGATCTGTTGAGGAGAAGTCAGTGCTTAGTTAGACCAGGCTGCTGCAGCCAAACAGGACACGTCTCACAGCCACCCCACTCTCAGGCTCTCTCTCCTCACTCAGACCTCCCTGCAGCTCCCTCCCCTGAGCTCTGGCTGTTGCTGCCTGAGGACACCACTGGAAGCAGGAACTCTGGGATGGGCTCCCAAGGACTCCTTCTTGCTCTGCCGGCAGAGGGAACTTGGAATGCAGGGTGATCTCCAATTAAATGTGCTCCTGATACACAAAGAGCCTCTCAGCTTTGCTGTTTGCAATTTGCCCAAAGGAAGGACTGAGCTGAGGGAAGTCTTTGTGTTTCTTCCCCCAGTTGCACCTGCCACAGTTAGGAATGGTTGTGGATGGTTGAAATCCCTTACATTTCCATGGCACTGCAGGTCAAGTCTTGTGGGTTCTGAGGGCACAGGGACGGTCCCTCAGTGCAGACAGAAGAGCTGCTCTGCCCATCAGTCTGTGCTCAGCTGCCCTGTGCTGGCAGCTTGGAGCTGCAGGAGCATCACACTCAACTGTTCCCCTACACGGAAACTGCACAGATAGCCAGGAATCCGTGTTCAAATAACAGATTGACACACTCCTCATTTTTTCTTCTCTCTCCTCCCAGAGTGGGACAGAAAATGCTCATTGCAGCTGCCCAGAGCATTTCCATGGAGTTAGCACTGAGGAGTTTTCTCCACGGGGATCCTGTGCAGCACAGAGATACTGTGGCAGAGCTGTGCCCTCCTGGATGCCACCTGCAGCCCTGCAGGACACCCAGGGAAAAAGCTGAAGAGCCTGAAGTTGCCTGCAGGGCACTTGGGCACTTTACTCCCACAGATACATCCCCACAGCAGCACCCAAAGGGTTTGTGTCTGCACAGAAATCTGCCCCCCCAAACCCCACACTGGCTCAGAAAAGCCAAGGATGAGAACAAGGAGAGCCCAGGCAGCAGGGGATGGAAGGAAAATGCCCCAGTGCTGCTGCCAAGGGAGGAGGGACAGGCAGAGGCAGCTGGAAATGAGGGCCTTGTCCTTGCCTGGGCTCTGGCTGCTGCAGGGCAATGCCCAGCCCAGCCCCCGTGGGCCTGAGGGCAGAGGCTCTGCTTGGGCTGGCAAAGGAGCCCAGGCAGGAGCTGCTCAGGGAAGGGCTCTGTGCCACAGACACAGGCAGGGAGGGGCCACATCCCCCTGGGCAGCACTTGTGGCAGCAGCTGCCTCTCCCTCCCTGCCTGGCTGTGTGTGAGGAGCTGTTCCTGCCAGCAGCCCCTCCCTGTGCCCAGCTCAGCTCCCTGCCAGTGCTGCCAGAGCCCATCCCCAGCCCAGGGCCCAGGGGCAGCTCTGCCTGGGCAGGGGCTGCAGAGCAGATCCCAGACCCCCTGCGCTGGCTGGGAAGGGGCAGGGGTTGGCACTGAATGTGCTTCCCGAGAACAGCCTGGCACAGGGAACCTTCTTGCCCTGGGCCTCTGATGGGGCAGCAGCAAGTCCTGCTCTGCAGCAGCTTCTCCTGCTGCCCCCCAGCAAATCCAGCACAGCCATCCTGACAGCTCCTGCCAGGGCTGCCATTTGGCAGCTGCAAGAGCCACTGGCAGCAACTCCCCTGCACTGCTCTGCAGCCACAGCCTTGCCGTGCCAAAGGGCTGCCAAGGTTCCTCCCCTGAGCAGCTCTGCCCTGTCCTCCCAGCCCAGGATCCCTTTCACCTCCTGCTCCCTTCTCCTGCCTGCCCTTGCTGCCTGCAGCTCCTGCCCTGCTCTGCCATAGGGCCACTTCCTCTGCCCTGCAGGCACTGGGAGAGGCCTTCTGAAAGATCCTACAAGCTGTGGGATGTGGCAGCTTTAGGAGATCCTTGCAGGAAGGAAAGGTTAAGTGTCCTCCAGCCAGAGAATTCTTCCTTCAAATCCTGGGAAGGTTTCTCCTGCAGTGAGAGCTCAGTCCCCTCCCAGCCCAGGCTGCCTCTCACCTCTCTGCCTTCTCTCCTATGCCCTGGGTGCTGCAGGCAGTGCCCTCAGCCCTGCTGGGCTGTGCAGAGGAGCTGCTCAGCAGCAGAGCTGTCTCTTTGAAGCTGTTCTTGGTTGCCAGGAGCTCTCTGTGTGCCAGGAGCCCAGCCCAGCTCAGCAGCACAGCAACAGCCCCAGTCATTTCATCAGCCTTGGGGGGTTTGGGGATGAGTCCCTGAACATCAGACCCTGAGGAGAGTTGCAGGAACCTCTTGAGAAACCAAAGTGAGATTCAAACTGTAAAGTTTCTTGCAGTGTTAATGGGTCCCACTGAGAGACCCAGCAGAGAAAACATCCCCAGGATCTTGTTAGAGCACAAATGTGGAAACTGTGATGACAGGTCACAGAATCACAGAATCATCAGTGTTGGAATAGACCTTCAAGATCTTTTGGTCCAAATGTCAACCAGCAGCACTAGCAGCATAATCACCCCTAAACCATATCCCAAAGTGCCATATGCAGATGCCACCTGAACATTTCTAGAGACCCCACCACCTCCCTGGGCTACTTGTTCCATCACCTGAGAACCCCTTCAGTTGAAGAAGTTTTTTTTAGTATCTAATCTGAACCTCACTCAAGGCAATCTAAGGCCATTTCTTCTTCCTTTCACTACAAGCTTGGTAGAAGAGACCAACCCCCACCTCACTAAAATCTTGTTTTGGATCATTGTACAGAGCAATGCACATTGTAGGGAGGTGCACTCTGAGCATCCTCTACTCCAGACTAAATAACCCCAGTTCCCTCAGCTGCTCCTCATCACACATGTTTTCCAGGCCCTTCCCCAGCTCTGGTCCCTTCTCTGGACATGCTCCAGCCCCTCCAGGGTCTTTCTGCACTGAGGGGCCAGAACTGGACACAGCACTCAAGGTGGGGCCTCCCCAGTGCCCAGCACAGAGGGACAATCCCTGCCCTGGTCCTGCTGGCCACCCTGTTCTCCAGAAAGGCCAGGGTGCCCTTGGCCTTCTTGCCCCCCTGGGCACACTCTGGCTCATATCCAGTCACTGTCAAGCAGCACTCCCAAATCCCTTCCTGATGAGCAGCTCTCAAGCCCCTCTGCCCCCAGCCTGGAGCGTTCCAGGTGCTTCAGCCTTCAGCCTCAAATCAAGGGTCTAATTTTCTTCTTCCTGGCTTTGGCCTTTCTACCTCCCCATTGTTGATGTCCCAGTTATTGAAGCTTGCAAAACCCCTTGGCTCTAAGCCCTTTTCTCCTAGTCAAATATCTACTCAGTCTAAATTTATTGCCTCTAGGTTGACTGTGTAGCATTTCTAGCATTCTCCTTGGGTTTAGGTGCAGTGAGCAGAACAGAAGGAGTTTTTCTTAACAATTCAGGCAGAACAGGTGTTGAGGGGACAACACCTGTTTCTCAACAGAGCAAGAGATCTCAGTTAACTCTTTTAGGCCTTGCTCTCGTTTCAGGCTTGTTGGCTGTGTGATGTGTCTCTGGTGGCTGTGACATCCCAGAGGACAGGGGACAATGGGAGCTGTCCCCAAGGACAACAGCAGGCAGCCCCAGGGCAGTTGGACTTGGGTGACCAGTGAGTGCACAGGCAGGGGGAAGGCTGGGATGGATGGGCCTTGGGGAAAATCAAGGAGAGGAAAGGGAGAAGAACTGGTGACTGTAGCCGAGAATCTCTGCCCACCTCCCCTCACCTTTTCTCCGCCACCGCGTGCTGCCTGCCTGCCACCGGAGACTGGAACTGTGCCGGCCTGGAGAGAGCTGAGACCACCGTGCCACATGTGGGAGTTCTACCTTGTCCTTCCAGCCTTGCCATATTACTGGGGGCCTAAAAGTGTGGCTGAGCGGGACCCTGCACAGCCTAGGACATGGCTCAGTGTGAGTTCCAGAGAACTAAAGCTGTCGGACCCCCTGCAGCTAAAAAGAAAACATCGAAAATGGCAGAGACAGGGGGAAAAAAAAGGCAGAAAACTGCTTCCCTCCCTTCACACACACACACCAGCTTGGCCGGAAAGGTGTATGGTGGTATCTTTTCTCTGCCTCTAAAACATAATCTTAAGCATTTTCCAGCCTTTTCTTGTTTTTTCCTCTTTTTGCATTTCTTAGCAATAAATAAAATCAGTTTTTGGTATCAACAGATAACTTGTGTGAGTTTTAATTTTGCTCAAAAGAATATCCAAATCTTTCTGCGATATTTAAGCAGATTATAACAGTGGTACATGTAGCGTCTCTCCCCAAGAAAGCTGGTGCAGAACCACTGGACCTTCACTTTGTGTTGTCATGGGGTAAAATGGGGATAAGATGTGTTTTGAAGTTTCTGCCTGCCCTGCTGTGTGCTGCTGCTTGGCTGGTGGAGCAGCAGAGCAGAAATTCCCTGTTGGCATCTGGCAAAGCAGCGGGTGACAGCAGTGACGATGGGGTGGGGGGTGAGGTGTCTGCTTTTCAAGAGGGCCAAGACAAAGGTGTTGGGGAATTGTCCCAGAACTCTGGCATGGCAGGCTTGGATCGCTTGGTGGGCATTTCTTGAGAGCTCGGATGCCCCCTGCCTGCTCGGGCTGGGATGCGAGCCCATCCTGAGCCTCATTCCATGGCAGTGTGTCCCGACACAGCCCGGCCACAGCTGAAGCCAAACCCTGAGCGGGTGAGGCGGGACCTGCTCCAGCGCCTACCGCAGCCTCCGGCCCGGTGGGAGCGGCCCGGGCCCTGCCCCGGGCACCCTGAGCGGGGCAGTGCCCACTCCCGCCGGCCGCCCTCACAAGGCCCAGGCCGCCTCCTTCCCACACGGCCCAGCAGGGCCGCCCTCACGCCTGCCCGGCCCGGCCATGTCCCGCCCGGCCCCGCCCTGCACCGTGGCCTCTGTGACACCCCACGGGACGTGCTGAGCGTCCCACCAGCCATTGTGACGCCACAGGTGTGAGCAGGGCACGGCTTTGTTGGTGCCCGGAGCCGGCGCTCAGAGCTGCTGTGGCCTCTCTGGGAGCAGCAGCACATCCCGCTCTGGGAGCTTTGTGCGCCTGTTCTGCCGGCTTGGTGGCTACAGGACACGACCACTGCGCAGGGCGACCTCGTCTGCCTTGTGCTTTATACCCTTTGCCCGTCCTTATTCTTGTCCTTGTCCCTCACCCTAAACCTCACCCTCGTCCCATTCATCATCCCTACTTGGCTCCCGGCAGCCCCGCCGGGGGCTTCGTGCGCTTCCTGCTGCTGGGAGCTCCGAGCAGGGCCATGCCGTGGCTCCTCAGCAAGAAGCGACGGCAGTCGCCGTCCAGCAGCACCAGTGGGCAGCCCTGGGCTGTCCCCAGCTCCACCAGTGCCCCCGAGCTCAGGGAGAAGGGGCTGGGCAGGCTGCACCGCGCGGCCGCCCGCGGCGACCTGGCCTGGCTGAGGCGCTGGCGCTGGTATGTGAGGGCAGTTGGCATCGACAGGCGAGACCAGGAGATGCGGTGAGTGCTGTGGGACGCTGAGGGCACACCTGGGCTGCTCCTGAGCCAAGCTGCAGCAGCCTCGGCAGCCCTCTCTGAAGGACAAGGCTTGAAAAGTGAGATGTGCCCTGTCAGCTGGGAGAGTGAACTCTGGAGCTTTTCACTGCTTGGAGCTGCCGGCTGGGCTCGAGCGCTGTTGGAAACGCGTGTCCCCGACCTGCCGCTTCGCCGTGGTCTCTCTGCAGGGCTGTTTTGCAGCTGCTCAGCCCTCACCTGTTCTCTCCTGCCCTGTGGCTCATCAGCGCAGCATTGCAGCAGCAGCAGCAGAGAGCAGCAAGCAGGAGGAGCAGAGTCCGGGCAGGGTCCCCAGGGGGCTGGGTAGAGACACAGCTTTGGTTTCCCTTTGTCTGTCCAGGTTAAGGGTGTCTGTTTAATTTTTAGGACACCTCTGCATCTCGCTGCGGCAAATGGCCATGCATATGTCATTCGATATCTGATGAGAAAGAACAGCCAGCCAAACCTCACTGACAACTTCAAGAGAACGGCACTGATGAAGGTGTGTGGAATGCCTTACCATCCTGTGGGTGGGGTTAGTGCTGCTGTGTTAAAGAGGAGATGTCTGGCAGGATTCCTTGCCCCGCAGCCCCACAGAAACATGCAAGTTGCATTCAACATGGCATGGGCCTCTGTTAGCTAATCTTTGAAGATGCTCCTCTATTCCAGCATTCAGGAGCTGAGGGAGTTGTGACAGAGGGGGATGTAAAAGTTGCAAGTCTTTCCCTTTCCGTGTGTTGTTCCCAGGCAGTGCAGCAGGAGCAGGAAGAATGTGTTGCTGTTCTGCTGGAACACGGTGCCGACCCGAATCTGGCAGACGCTGACGGCAACACTGCCCTTCACCTGGCTGTGCTGTCTAAAAATGCAGCTGTGGCAGGGCTGTTACTGCAGCATAATGCCAAGAGTGATGCTCAGAACCAGGTAACCTTGGCATGTGGGTAAAGCTGCTCTTTCAAACAGGTGCAGAGCTTGTCTGTGTTTTTCTAATGGGGATTATTTCTCCTTGTAGTGGGGATTTACCCCCTTAAAACTTGCAGCCTTCCTGGAGCATGAGGAGATGCTGGAGTGCCTTCTGACCAAAGCAGCTGACAGGCATGCTCAAGCTGAGCCTGAGAGGTGAGGGGTTTGTCAAAACAGCACACAAGTGTTCTCAGTAGTCTGAAAGTGGGACTGAGAGGAGGGGCATGGCAATGGGCTTGGGAAAAGGAGGAGGAGCCCCGTGGAAGCTGTTCCCTGTGTGACTGGTGAAACAGGCCTGCACTTGGCTGCTCTCTGAGGTCTGCAAGAAAGCCTTGTGTGTGGTGCCCTCTCCCCACACAGCCCCAGAGCCAGCGGGACACTTGCCATGAGCTCAGCAGCCGGGCTGCTCTGCAGGACAGGGAGGTTCAAGCCAAGGCACAGTTGGGGCATTGAGGGCTCTGAAGGGAAGGGTTGGCAGAAAGAGAAGCAACACTGTCCGAGGGGACACGAGGGGCTGACACCCCACCTGAGGAAAAAACTTCCTGCCATGCAGATGGTCAGGGGGTGAATGGTCCCAGGAGTTTGTGCAGCCGCATCTGGGGGGACTTTGGAGAGCAGTGCAAGGAGCCCTGGACAGCATGGCCTGACCTCGGAGTTGAGGCTGCTTTAGGGAGGCCCCTTCTCAGCTGAATTCTCCAGTGCTTCCATGTGCTTGGCTTTGCTTTCACAGAGCTTGTAGGAAAGGGGGAAGAGCTGTTTTGGGAGCAAGCAGGGGAAAAATTATGCAGGATCAGACATGTTTCAGATTAAATTTTGGATGCCTTAGGACTGCTCTTGTGGTTCCTGGAACCCATGAGGCTCACCTGGAGGAAGATAATCTGCACTTGCAGAAGGAGTTGGACAGGGTTGACATTAAGGTATGGAAAGCCTGTCCCTACAGGGATAAACCTGGGGGTGCCAGTTGCTCCCTATACATCATGAAAACGGACAAAACAGACTTCTGGGAGCCAGGATGACAGAGACCTAAGGAAGCAGCAGTTACATCGGGCTTTGATCTGCCTCTGTCCCTCCGGCCCCTGCCCCACAACCCGCCATGCTGAGGCAGAGCTGCCTCTCCTTAGGGTTTCACCGCTCACCGGGCAGGGGGGCTGGGGCTCCTCTCTCTCTGCTACATTCGAGGTCTTCCTGGTTTAAAAAGACTCCCCACACACCCCTGGTGTGATTCTCGACTCCAGAGCAGGTGTGTGGAGCAGTTCACCTGGCTGCCTGGGCTGAAATGGTGGTCATCAGCTTGCCAGTGATGCCATCCTTCCTGGCCCCACCACACTGAAGCAGAGCTGCCTCTCCTCAGGCATCCACTGCTTCCTGCTCAGGGGCTGCTGGGTGCCTCTCTCTGCACTTCAGTCAGGGCTTTTCCCACTTCAGAAATCTCCCCATGCTCCCCTGGTGCAATCCTGGGCTCCAGAGCACATGTGCCAGAGCAGTTCACCTTTGACCCTTGCCAGACGCCTTCCTTTAGGAAGATGAACTATTCCATGCACCTTTTCATGGAGTAGCAAGCAAGGCAATACAAGCAGCATCACAGCTCACAAAAAAGGTCAGAGGGGCAGTGTTGGTCCTTAGAACCATGCTGTAGGAAATCAGTGGAGGGATGGGAGAGGCTGCTGTTAAAGAGGACAAAGGAATACAGCTGGTGTTCATTTGGGAGCAGAAGTGAAGCTCTGAAGGCACTGGAATGGATTGCAGTTCTCTGGGCAGAGGGTGTGCACACACACATGCAGCACAGCAGGCCTTTGGCAGCAGCTGGCTCCTCTCTGGGAAAGCTCACCTGACAACTGTGGGTTCTGCCCGTGAATTTACAGTTGCAGGAGGAGGAGAAGGAAAAGCATCTTCAGTCTGAGCATTGTGTTGGTGACTTGCAGACTGCCTTGGCTGATAAGGAAAGAGAAGAAATAGCTTCTTCCCAGAAACTGCAGGACCTCCTGTTGGCATCTTCTGAGCCTGATACTGCTCCAAAACAAGTGGAAGAACACGAGCAACAGTAAGAGAGTAACACAGCGAAGCGAGGGGTCTGTAGCTTTGGGGGATTAGGTGGAAACAACAGGAGAGTCAGTCTGATTTTGAAGGACACTTCTGCTTTGGATTCTGTTACTTAACACAGTTTGTCTTGCATTGGATTTTCTGGTACTAAGACCTGTATTTCTTCTGAAGCTTTGAAAGTGGAAACACCAGACTGGAAACCACTGTCCAACAGCTGAGAGATCGCGCTGAAGACCTTGAGAGAGACCTGCAAGCCTCTGCCTCGGTAAGCTGCTCATAAATTTCCCTGTTTGTGACTCTTGAGCCTGGCTGCCCATTTCTATGGAGAAATGCAAGATGAAGTTTTCCTGGAGAGCCGAGGGGAGCTCAGTTTCTGCATTCTCCTCAGTAGAGGCTGCTCAGAAAGCAGCCTGGTCCTTTCTCCAGCTGCTACAAAAGCCCTGAGGGTGTTTTCTGTGGTGGACACTAGAGGAACAGAGATTATAAATGATGAGTGTCATTATGAGCTCCAAGAGACCTGGAAGTATTGCTCTCAGAAGCCTCTCACAAATTTTTAAGTAGGTCTAAAGTGTCTTTTTTTCTATCGGGGAATCTTTCCAGTGTTTTCCATGCTTGTTTCCAAGAGATGTTAAATATAGTTTTACTGGCCACCCCTTTAGAGGTTTCCCCAGAATTCACTGCCTTTAAATCATGTGGAGTTTCCTTTTATTTTCTGAGTATAGGTTGGTGAACTTTCCCAGCAGCTGGACACGGAGCCTAAAACAGACATGCAGCTGGAAGCTCAAAATCAGGATTTGCAAGGAGAGCTTTTCACCCTGTGTGAGAAGTGTGAACAACTGGAGAAGAGCAAATGGCAGCTGCTAGAAGAGGCGACAAAACTACACCATCATTTCAAGAATTGCATGCTGGATGGCAGCCAAACAGAACAATGCAAAAGAGTCGTGGAAGAACAAGCAAGCAAGGAAATAATACAAAAACTACAGGAAATCAATGAGTTTTTGCAAGTAAGTGAATTTCTCACCAGTGTCCACAGGCACTACGTAAACTTCTGTTGTGGCCACGATTTCTGGTATTTTCCTTTCCCTCCTGCATTCTGTGTGTTAGTGCTGTACTTCTGTCTGTGCTGGAGGCAGTGGGAGAAGGGCAGATGGTTGGGCAGCAGTGCTGGGGGTGTGAGGTGCCGGCAGGTCCCTGAATCCAAAGCCTGCCCAAGGCACATTCCCAGTTGGCAGTGCCTGGGGGGGATCTCTGTCCCCTGCTCTGGTTCTGGCTGCTCATCCTCCAATGGGTTTGGCAACTTGCAGCTGTCATGGCCAGACGTTCGGGTGCTGCTTTGTCCTTGTAGGGGGGAAACTGCTCAGAAAAGGAGTCCCTGAAATTACAGGGGTGGGGTGAGGGGGGTGCAGGTGGGGAAGCTCTGATTGTCTTTGAAGCATCCTTTTCAATATGCCCTGTCCTGCAGATACAGTGTCTTTTCATTGGTAGCTTTGACTAAGAGTGCTGATTTGGCTTCTTTCTGAATGAGAAGAATTATTTACCGTGGTAGCTCCTGGGTTCTGCCTTGATTGCTGCTGCTTGGGAGGAGGCACAGCCGCCTCTCTGAGCAAAGCCCTGAACTTGGGTCCATGCAATTTTCTGCTGGGGAGAAGTTTCTTTTTCTTGTGGTGGTTGAAGATGCACTGTCTCCTTCAGGCACAGGCAGCCCACCAGCACCAATTCGGACAAATTGGAGACAGGAGTTGTGATTCAATGAGACACCAGCTGGAAGAAAGAATTCGAGATCTCGAAAGTGAATTGGACAGGGTTAAAAAAAGCCAACAAGAGAGTGCTTGTTGTAAAGAGGCAACGCAGGGAGAAATGGAAATGTACAAAGAGCTGTACCTGGAGGAAGTGAGAACCAGAAAATGCCTCACAAAGGAACTGCAAAGGTAAGTCCACGCCTTTTTTTGGAGTGTTAATAAGAGACTCCTTTTTCTTCATGCATTTTCCTTCTAAATCCATCTTTTACTTCTCGCCAGCATTATTGCCCTACATAGGCCAACAGGCTCTGATGTAGTTGCCAAGACACTCTCCTTGATATTTGAAAAATGACAGACGTGAAGTCCCAGGTGATGGGAAAAAGGGAAACACACTGTACCCATCTTTAAAAGGGGTAGAAAGGAGGGCCCTGCTAACTGCCAACCTGTCAGGCTGCCCTGTGTGCCTGGGAAGGTCATGGAAAAGATCCTTCTAGAAGCTCTGTCAAGGCACAGGGATGACAGGGAGGTGATTCGAGACACCAGCCCAGCTTCACCAAGGGCAAGTCCTGCTTGATGAGCCTCGTGGCCTTCTAAGATGGAGCAACTGCCTCAGTGGCCAAGGGCTCCAAATGTCCTTTCCCTGTAATTCTGGAAAGCCTTTGGCACAGTCCCCCCAAACATCCTTCTCTCTAAGCTGGAGAGAGGTGGATTCCATGCGTGGACTGTTGATGGATTAAGAAACTGGGTGACCAGTCCCATCCAGAGGTGGTGATCAATGGCTCAGAGTCCTGAGGGACAGCAGTGCCATCAGAGTGGGGTCTGTGTTGGGGACCAGTGTTATTTCCCATCTTCACTAAGGAGACAGATGAAGGGATGGAGGGCACCCTCAGCACATTTGCAGCTGACACCCAGCTGAGGGGTGTGGTTGACACACCTGATGCCATCCAGAGGGACCTGGACAAGCTGGAGAAGTGGGCCCATGGCAATCTCCGGAGGTTTAACAAGAGCCAGTGCAAGATGCTGCCCGTGGCTCAGGGCAGCCCCCTGGATGGATGCAGGCTGGGGGATGGACAGAGGGAGAGCAGCCCTGCCCAGCAGCACCTGGGCTGGATGAGGGGCTGGACAGGAGCCGGCAATGTGCGCTCGCAGCCCACAAAGCCGATTGTCCCCTGGGCTGCAGCAAAGGCAGCGTGGCCAGCGGGGCAGGGAGGGCATTCTGCCTCTCTGCTCTGCCCTTGGCAGACCCCACCTGGAGTGCTGCATCCAGCTCTGGGCTCCTCAGCACAGCAAGGACCCCCACCTGTTGCAGGGAGTCCAGAGGAGGCCACCAAGGTGGTTAGAAAGGTGGAGCACCTCTCCTGGGAGGAAAGGCTGGGAGAGCTGGAATCCTTCAGCCTGCAAAAGAGAAGGCTTTGGGGCAACCTAATTGTGGCCTTGCAGTACATGAAGGAAGCCTCCAAGAAGGGGGAAAAGAGTCCATTTCAAAGAGACTGCAGTGGGAGGACAAAGGGGAATGGCTTCAAAGGGAAAGAGAAGAGGTTTAGATTTGATCCCAGGCAGAAATTGGTTCCTGTGAGGATGGGAGGAACTGGAACAGGTTGCCCAGGGAAGCTGTGGCTGCCCCATCCCTGCAAGTGTTCAGGGCCAGGCTGGATGGGGCTCTGAGCAACCTGGTCTTGTGGAAGGTGTCCCTGCCCACAGCAGGAGGGTTGGAAAGAAATTATCTTTCAGGCTCCTTCCAACCCAAGCCATTTCATGCTTCTGTGATGTCTGTGCTGTTTATGTGAGATTGTGGGGAAAAGGCTGGTTCTTCCTGTGTTTCATTGTTTTCTTAACTCATTTGCTGTGCAGGTTGGAAAAGCTTCTGAAGAATGATAGGAGGAAACCTAGGGATAATGAACAGAAAGAAACCCAGTCCCAGCAGGAAGAAATTAAGAACCAATATTCTGAAAAGGTCAAGGAAGTTGATAGGTTACAAACAGAGGTGAGTTGCGCTTTTTGGGTGAAGTTTTCGGTTGTAGTGTTACTTCTTTTGAAGCCTGGGAGATGCTTTCTCTGTATTTCTTGTCATGTTGATGATTTCTATTTTCCTTGGCTGCATTTTGGATTTGAGGGGCTTTTCCTAATGCTCCTTCTGCTGTTACAGTAATAGATGACTATAACTGATCCTGGGGTGGTTATCACTGCGGGTAAAGATGCAAATGTTCAGTGCAAAGCAGTGGGTGCAAGGGCTCAGGAAGGCCAGGCTGTCCTGCAGAGGAAGGGCAAGCCCAGAGTGGCAGCCAGCCTGGCAGGGTGCGTGACCTCCCGGGCCAGGGAGCCGTCCCACAGCCCCTGAGCCAGAAGAGCAGAACAGGCCCAGTGACAGCAAGCGGGGCCAGCCAAGAGTGCAGATCCCCCGGCTGGGCCTCAGGGAGGGGCAGCTCTGCCGTCCTGGCAGGACATCACGGCCCTGGGCTGAGAGCAGTGGGGCCCAGCTCAGGCCTGGCTGCAGCTTGAGGGAGGCTGTGCCAGCGTCACCTGGGACTGACAGATGAATTCCTTCCCTGGCAGAGAGGGCAGGAACAGTGCTGGCACTCGCAGGGCACGATCAGCCCCTGGGCCCTGTCCCAGGCACGAGCTGAGCAGGAGGCACTGGAGGTTTTGCTTTTCTCAGCAGAGCTGTTGCTGCCCGGGGCACACTGAGCAGAGGGGCCTCCCAGGGAAAAACCTGTCCCTTATTGCTCCCGGGGAGCTGTTTCAGCCCATCTGGTGGCAGGGACCCAGCAGGGCTGTTCCCAGCAGTGTTTTTGAGGCTGCTCTGCCTGTTCAGCAAGGCCAGGTAACCTTTGGTCTCCTCTCCACTCGTTCCTGGGACTCGTTGCTGAAGCGGCTGTGTCAGAGTGACGCTGGGGTTGGAAGGCATCGCTGTGGAATCGCTTCCTGCTTTTAGGTCACACTGAGTTCCTTTTTCCTTTCTTTCTGTCTGCAGGTTGCTGAACTTTCCCAGCAGCTGGACAGGGAATCTAAAAAATGCATGCAGCTGGAAGCCCAAAATCAGGATTTGCAAAAAGAGCTGTCCACTCTGCATGGGAAGTGTGAACAACTGGAGGTGGACAAATGCCAGCTGCAAGAAGAGCTGGCAAAACTCCAGCATCATTTGGAGACAAACATGGTGGATCGCTCCCAGCTGGAACAATGTAAAAGAGAGGCGGAAGAACGAGCAAGCAAGGAAATAACACAAAAGCTACAAGAAATCAATGAGTTTTTGCAAGTAAGTGAATTTCTCACCAGTGTCCACGGGTGCTACATAAACTTCTGTTGTGGCCACGATTTCTGGTATTTTCCTTTCCCTCCTGCATTCTGTGTGTTAGTGCTGTACTTCTGTCTGTGCTGGAGGCAGTGGGAGAAGGGCAGATGGTTGGGCAGCAGTGCTGGGTGTGTGAGGTGCCGGCAGGTCCCTGAATCCAAAGCCTGCCCAAGGCACATTCCCAGTTGGCAGTGCCTGGGGGGGATCTCTGTCCCCTGCTCTGGTTCTGGCTGCTCATCCTCCAATGGGTTTGGCAACTTGCAGCTGTCATGGCCAGACATTCGGGTGCTGCTTTGTCCTTGTAGGGGGGAAAGTGCTCAGAAAAGGAGTCCCTGAAATTAAAGGGGTGGGGTGAGGGGGGTGCAGGTGGGGATGCTCTGATTGTCTTTGAAGCATCCTTTTCAATATGCCCTGTCCTGCAGATACAGTGTCTTTTCATTGGTAGCTTTGACTAAGAGTGCTGATTTGGCTTCTTTCTGAATGAGAAGAATTATTTACCCTGGTAGCTCCTGGGTTCTGCCTTGATTGCTCCTGCTTTGGAGGAGGCACAGCCGCCTCTCTGAGTAAAGATGGGTCCTTGAAACTCGATATGTGCAATTTTCTGCTGGGGAGAAGTTTCTTTTTCTTGTGGTGGTTGAAGGTGCACTGTCTCCTTCAGGCACAGACAGCCTACCAGGACACGTTAGAAAATATCAGAAGCAGTCATTTTGACTCAATGAAAAAGCAGCTAGAAGACAGAACCAGAGATCTTGAACGTGCTCTGGGAAAGACAAAAAGCAACCAACAAGAAAGACCTTTTGAAAAAGAATCCAGACAGCCAGCAGTGGACAAGTACAAAGAGCTGTACCTGCAGGAAGTGAAAACCAGCAAAAGCCTTGCAAAGAAACTGGAAAGGTAAGTCCATGTTTTTTTGGAGTGGTAATCACAGACTCTTTTTTCCTTGGGCATTTTCCTTCTAAAATCCCTTTTTACATCTGGCCAGCAAGATGTGTGAAAGCATAACATGGCATATTTGTGGGGAAAGTACCTCAAGACCTTTCCCTTCACCAGACCTGTCTTCCTCTCTCTAGAGAGTTCCAGCAGTAACACCACAGTAGCACCACTACAGCATTAGTGGTGTCTTTTTCCAGCTGATGTTGATTTAACAGGCAGTTTTTTTGCCAATCTCTAATCTCCTCCTCCTGTGTGTGACAGAAAAGATGAATCTTGTGGCCTTTCCTGTTTGAATAAGGAGAGGCCTCTCAGGGAGCAGAGTTGGATTCTGTGAATCAAAACTAAGAATGATCCTTCAGTTTTAGCAGCGGCTCTGAGGTTTGAGCTTTCCCTTGAAGGCCAGAAGGGTAGCCCAGAGTTCTTATGGAGGTGACACTTGCTGCTCCTTGCACTTGGTGTGATATCTTGGAAACAGGCCCTCTGCACAAGCTCAGATCAAAGGATGTGCTTGTTTTGGATGCTCTTCCTCTCCTTGGCTTTTAGAAGTCAAGGAATAGTCAAGGACATGGAGGGGAACTTTGCCAAAGCGTTACTGCCCAAGGTGACTCTTTGTGTGCCTCTGAATGTTTCAGAGCCAATGAGAGACTTGAAGTGGCCAACGCAAAGCTCTTTTGTGAACGCCGGAGAAGCAAATCTGCAGCCACAATCAGCGATGTCAGCAGACGTCTGGCTGCAATTCCACCTCTGGATTCAGCTGGCCTGGGACACCTTGGGAACCGTCTGGGACTGGGCAGAACTCCCGGCCTCAGAACACAGCCCAGCCACGTGTGGTAAAGCCGACGACTTTTGGTCAGCAGGTTGGTACAAATTTTCCAGTGTGGGAAAGGACAGAAAATGTTGAAATGGAAGCACTGAGCTGTGTAACTCCATTCTTTGGGAGCCACCCAACCATCGTGCCGGGCAAGATGGAGCTTCCACAGGGGCTGCAGAGGAGCTGCCAGGCCCGCCCCAAGATCAGGGCTTCATGTGGCAAAGCCCCCCTGCCAGGGCAGCAGCACAGCCTGCAGGGGAAGGGGCTCCCACAGCACAAGGGCCAGGACCATCTTGCCTGCCTTGATGGCAGAGCCGGGCAGGGAAATGCCAAGGAAGGGATGGCACGGCCAAGGACGGGACAGGGGGATGAGCCTCCCTCTCCTGGGGCAGCCGCTGCTCGGCCCCGCTGCAGCCCCAGCATCTCCCCTGCACAGCCCTGGCCCTGCAGCTCCTGCTGCCACGTGCCCAGCAGCATTTGCTGGGGGAACCAGGAGACCCTGACAAAGCACAGAACCACAGAATCCTTAGGGTTGGAAGGGCCCTCTGGAGATCATCCGCCCCAACCTCCCTGCCCAGCCAGGCTCACCTCAGGCAGGTCACACAGCAATGCCTCCAGGGAGCTTTGGAATGCCTCCGGAGATTCCAGCACCTTCCTGGGCAGCCTGGGCCAGTGCTCTGCCAGCCTCAGTGTCAACAAGTTCTTCCTCCTCACGTTGAGGGAGATCTCCTCACGAAATGTCCCTCTATCCTTTCTCCTCTGCCAGGGAAAGCCAAAGTTGGAGAGTGGGAAGCCAGAGCTGACAGGCCTGGAGGGACAGGAGGCCACACCAAGCACGCAGAAGGTGCTGGAGGGGCTCGAAGCCCATTTCCCCATTGAGACCTGGGCCTTGGACTGGGACCATGGCATTGACAAAGGACTGTCCCGTGGGCTGTGACAAAAGGATCTGGAACATCCAGTGCCCTCGGAGATTCCAGAAGAGCACGGCAAAACCCAGGCATCCCAAAACGTGCTGGAACACCAGAGCAACCCAGGGCCGCTTCAGTGCCAAGATAAGGAGGGCACAGCAGTACACAGGAGGCAGTCAGACCCCTGCAGAGCGTGTCTCCAGCTCCACCTGGTGCCACCAACACCGAGGAGGAGCCAGCCACGTCCCAAAATCCAGCGCTGCCCCAATGGTGGCAGGCCTGGCCCAGCCGTCCCAGGGAGCAGCACCCAGGCCAGGCTGGCACCGCCACAACCACAACCACTGCCTGTGCACTGCCTCCTCTTCCCTGGCAAGAGCCCTTGGTGCCAGTGGGACAGGCAGGAGCTTGCCTGCTGCCCGCTCAGCCCCTTGGCCACACATCTCCTTCTTCCACGGCCACTGCTTTGTTCGCGAAGCCCAGCCATGATGATGATGAATAGATTAGATAAATTATAAGATAGGTAGATAGATAGATAGATAGATAGATAGATAGATAGATAGATAGATAGATAGATAGATAGATAAATATTAATAGATTATAATTTTCCTCAATAAAAGCTTCAATTTCACCCAGATTCCTGAGTGGTATGCATATGAACAAAGAGATTCAAATACAAAATGCTGAGATGAAGTCCAGTTTTAATTTTTGGAGGGCATTTTGATTATCTCTAGGCAGGTGACAGCAACTGCAGATGTAAAAGCTGTCTTTCCTCTGGTCTCTATATCGTTTTAAGATATAAGAACCATAAAATAGAATGGTTTGTTGTGGTTCCTTATATCTGCCATGGGACACCTGCACTGGGGGCAGGGTCTGGGATCAGCTTCCAGGGCTCTGTGATGCGAGGCCACCTGGTACTCAGAGAGCATCCAGCTGTCAGACTATTTTCAGAGAAGCTTCAGTTTAGCCCAATGAACTGTGTTCCTGTGGTTTAGAAATGGTACTCCCCAATTTAGTGCCCTCACTGAGACTCTCCTTAACCCCAGTGCTGCTCTCTCACTCTCTTTTCTGCTCCAGCCTTTCCTGGCAGGAACCAGGACAGTTGTGTGCATACAGAAACAGGACTCAAACACAAAAAGGGGAGACATAGTCCAGTTTTAAATTTCAGAGGCTATTTTTTATTTCCTCTGAGCAAGCAAAAGCTACTGCAGGTATAAGAAGTCTCTCTCTCAGGTGACCCTCCTGGGTCAGCACCTTTCCCTGGTGCATTCTGAAATCCTCCATTCCACAGGAACTGTGCCCTTTGCTCAGGGCCTTCCCTGATGCTTTCAGTCCTGAGGTGAGCAGTGTTGCTCAGAGCTCCCTGTGATCGTGGTTGGTGCCCGAGCTCATCGGATGAGGAGCTGATTATTTTGTGCCTACCGGTATTGTGTCTGGCATTTTATTCCTCAAAGGTTCTCATTGCAGGTTTAAATTCACCTTTGCTTGATCCAATAGATGGGTGAGGGGATTTAATTTGAGGTAAGATGGTTACATTTACTTTTGATTCCTTATTTTCCCAAACCCTGTGACCAGTTCCCAGGCAAGGTTCCTTTGATTTTCCCTTCTAACAGTCTTTTCTGCTGAGCACATTGACAAGGTAAATAACCACACAAACAGAACTAACAATTAATAACCACAGTTACCAGTGAACTGAACCAGGGTCCAAACCTGAGGTTTTCATTCCCAGTTCTGAATCCTTTTCTCTGTTGAACAGTTCCCTGTAAAAGAAAAGAAAAAGGTCTGTCTGACCCCTTTTAGGGCCAACATTAAAATGTAGGAACAATCCCCTGAGAGGTTTTTTTTGTGTTCTTTGCCATGAGCGTCTTTTGCTTTCCAGGTGTCCCTGTCCAAGGGAGGATCATTGGTACAGCTCCTACAGAAGGCAGTGCCACTGATACAGGCTGACCAGGAAGGGGAGAGGGTTTTTGATCACCCTCAGGTTTGGATGTTGCTGGTAGCAAAGAGGGAGGCTGTGGATAAAAAGCTGTGGGTCCAGGACAGCCATTTACTCCCCATCGGTCATTCACCATTTTTGCAGCATCACAGAGTCATTCTCTGTATAGTTCTTGTGCCCCTTTGTGATGTGGCTTGAAGTGCAACCATTCTCACAGTCTGTGCCAGCTCTCTGGGGGAGTTGTTACACTTAGAGGGGCTAATCTGGCCAGTTCATCTCCTTTGTTCTTCCAGCAGCCAGCTGGAGTTTTATTTTCCTGATGGGAGGCTGCTCATCCCACTATAAAATTCCCTTTCTTTGCTAGAGCAAGAATTTCTTTCCATTTCTCCTCTTGCCAAGCAGGGATTCCATTCACTTCCCAGTCATTGTTCTCCCAGCAGGGGAGCCACTCAGTGCCCCCTTTGAACACAGCAAAAGAATCCCTGTAAACATAGACAGAGTCAGAGGGTTCAGCTTCCTGGTTAAATCCCCTCCAAACTGCTCCTGATTCTCCTGCCTGTGCCCTGCCTTCTCCTTCAGGGACTGTTTTGTCTCCTGGATGTCCCTGGAAAGCCACAGCACGATATTTCCAAACTGCCCCTTCCTGCTCAGCTGAGGCATCAGGAAACCCCCCATCCTGCAATTGCTCTGAGTGTGGGGGTGCCCCTTGAACCACAGAAGGGGGAGAATCAGCTGTGCTATTTACAGTCACCTCATCTTGCCAGGGAGGATTTTTGTGAGCTCCTTCTGTTCCCTGAAAGATGGTGCAATAATGTTCACTTTGAGCCTTCCATTTCCCAACAGGAGCTGGCTGGGCCACCAGTCAGGGGGTGGGGTTCCTGTCAGAACAGGCTTGATGGCCTTAAAAGGTGCCCTTAAAATCAGAGACTGCTGAGGGACAATTTTTTCTGGTTCCCATAAATAAGCCCTTTTCCCAGGGAGAATATCGTTTTTGGGCATCTTTGACACTGCATGAATAAAACCCTACAGACCTGGTGGGGACAAGTAGGTTTGTGCCCTAGTGTTGATGTTCTGATCATGTTGGAGCTCCAGCTGGAGCCTCACAATGCTGCAGGCCTAGAGCCCAAACACCTCATAAAAGAGCTCTCATCATGAAAGCTCTGTCTTCATAACACCTTTACATGTCATAATGGTGCTCTCCTCCTAAGCCCATAAACGTTTAAAGAGGCTCTCCTCATGAAGTCTCCTCATAAACCCCATCCACCTCACAATGGGGCAGCCTCAGAAGGTCTCTGTAGAACCCATTCACCCCATAATGGGGCAGCCTCATAAAGGCACTGTCCTCATAACCCTCACACACCTCAGAACAGTGCAGGCCTCATTAGGCCCCTGTCCTCATAAGGCCCATAAACCTCCTCATGGGGCTGTCATCATAAAGGAGATGTTCTCATAAGTGCCATAAACCTCATAAAGGCTCTGTCCTAATAAAGCCCGTGCACCTCAGAAGAGCAAACATCACAAAGGCTCTGCCCTCATAAACACCATAAATGTCATAAAAACACTGTCCTCATACACCCCATACACCTCACGATAAAAGTAGGAAGTCAGACAAACAGCAGAGGTTTTCATGAGGCTCCAGGAACATAAACCCTCACCCCTCCCTTCCAAAACAGGGGTTACAGTTTTTATAATGATTTCCACCCAATGCCCGTCCAGTCCCCGCCCCGGTTCTGCCCCGTTCTGCCCCAGGAAGGCCTGTGGGGAATTGAGTCTGGGGAAATTTGGAGCTTTGAGCCGCTGCAACTACAACTCCCGGCGTGCCCCGCGCGGCAAAGGGGGCGGGGCGGGCAGGGAGAGGCACCACGCGCTGATTGGCTGAGCGGGGCGGGGTCTCTGCCGGCGGTGCGCGCGCACAGCCCCGTGGTGGCTGCCGGGAAAGCGATGGCGGCGACACAGGAATCTTCGACTCTGGGAGATCTGGCGGGGCCTGCGGTGAGTCTGGGGATGCGCTCGGGGGCTGCGGGGAGCGCGGCTGTCGGCAGGAAGGCTGGATGGCTCGGCAGAGTGGAGAGGAGGGGCTCGGGGGTTCCCGAGGAGGTTTTGAGGTCCGTGAGGGGCTCTCGGGACGTCACGGAGGGGATTTGGTGTCCTGAGGGCACTCAGAGGGGAGGGTGAAGGTGCCTGAAGGGGTTTAGGGTGTCCCTGAAAGGACTGGGAGCCTTGGAACCCTTACGGGGGAGGGGGGGGGGGGGGGTGGCTGTTTAAACGCCATGGCTGCACTGCGCAGGCGCCGGCGCAGTTCCCACGAGGGAACTTCAACTCCCAAGAGGCTCCGCGCGCAGCCGCCATTGCCGCTCGTGTCACAGCGCCCCCTGCCGGCTGGGCGGGCCGACCGCAGGGAAAGGGAATCTTAATGCCCCCCCCGAACCCCAGAGACCCCCAAAACTCAGCACACAGAGACCCCACAGGGAGGGAGGCTCAGGGGTCCCCTAAAGCCTATCACTGGGGTTCAGGGGTCCCCCAGTCCTCAGGGGAGTGGTCCTGGGGGTGACACCCAAAGTCTTGTGGGGTGCCCCCCCAGTGCTCCCAGTGCCCCCAGTATAGCCCAGTGACCACCCAGTGTTTCCCAGTGACCTCCCACTGCCCCCCAGTATGGCCCAATGATCCTCCAGTGAGCACCCAGTAACCTCCAGTATGGCCCAGTAACCTCCCAGTGTCTTCCAGTGTGTCCTGGTAATTCCCCAGTAACTCCCCAGTGCTCTGCCAGTACCCCCAGTATGTCCCAGTTCCCTCCCAGTGCCCTCCCAGCGTCCCTCAATAACCCCTCAGTCCCTCCCAGTGCCCCCTGGTTCCCCTCAGGGGTCCCAGTATTCCCCAGTAATCACCCAGTGCCGCCCAAAGCCCTCCAAGTGTCCCCAGCATTGTCCCCAGATGCCCTTGGCCTTTCTGTGAGCGTGGGGGGCGGGGCCGTTTGGGGGGTCAGAGAGTCGAGGGGGCCCTTCTGAGGGAAGATGAAGGGTTGGGAACATCAGGGATGGGGTTTGGGGACAGTGGAATGGAGGGTGCCAAGGGGGGAATTGGGGCCATAGGGAGGCCCTGGGGACATTGGAGACACCAGGGGGGTCTCAGGACTCACCTGCTCGTGCTGTTGCCCCTCCTGTCCCCCCCAGTCCCCAGTAAGGCCCCCCAAATGTCCACTAAACACCATTTTTCCTTTAATCACCTTCCCCCCAAGATCCCTTTTACCCCCCAATGCTCCCAAGACCTCTTTTAAGTCCCCCAAATGCACCCAGAGGCCCCCAAAGTGCCCCAAATCCCAATCAAACCCCTGCCAAAGAGGGATCACCTGGTACCCTGGGACAGGAGCACAGTGGGCTGTACTGGGGGCACTGGGCTGTACTGGGAGACCCCTTATCCCCAAAGCCCCTCCCCTGGGCATCCGTGCCACGGTCTGGGAACCACGGTGGGCTTGGATCAAGGGGTGCACTTGATGATCTGGGAGGTCTTTTCCAAGCCGGCTGATTCTGGGATTCTCTGGGTGCCATTGCCAGGGCAGCACATGCTGGAGGCTCTGTCCACAGGGGATAGATGTGTCTGTGCAGACAGAGAGACAAGGGCAGTCTGCAAAGATGTGGGGTTAGGAAAGCAGGAGAAGTTGTGGGGTGGCTCTGGAAGGAGAAAGAAGCCCCCAGGCCAGTGCAAGCAGCCCCCCTGGGCTTGCACATCATCTGCCCTCCCTGCAGGTTGCTGTGCTGGAGAGCAGGCCCTGAGGTGTCCCTGAGCAATGGCCCGGAGGTGAGCCCAGAGGTGTCCCTGAGGTGCCCCTGAGAAGAAGTGGAAGGCAGAGGTGGTGCTGAGGCAGGAGAGCCCCGTGCTGGGGAAGAGGCTGAGCTGGGAGTGCCCAGCAGCGAGAAGGTGCTGTGTCCATGCCCTGTGTGCCAGGTGAGCTGGGGCTTTGCTGCAGAGCTGCGGGCGCTGATTGGAGCGGCTGCAGCTGCTGAGCTGGTGGCACCCAGGAACACAAAGTGTGCACGGCCACGGAGCCTGCAGGGAGGAGCAGGGACAGTCCCAGGGGAGCACTGGGGGGCCGGGAACCTCTTGGCTGGGGCAGGAAAGAGCCGCTGGCCACGAGGATGGGGTGTTGGTCCCAGCCACTGATGGGGCCGAGCAGAGCACGAGGCCTCTTGCAGACACCTGGAGCAGCCTCCCACTTGCCAGCCCCGCCCTGGTGGGGTGACATTGTCCCCTCCCTGCAGGACACTCCCCCTGAAATCCTTGGGGGATCCTTTTGTGTCTGTTGGTGGTTGCTGCTTCATCCTGGGGACCTGAGGGCCCCTGTGCAATCCCAGCCCTGGGGCACAATCTGCTCTCCAGATGAATCTGAGAAATCTGGTAAAGAAAGTGCCCAGAAGCTTTTGGTCTTTTGAGCTGCAAAGGTGTTTTTTTGTGGACGTCGGGAGCAGGCGGGGTTCGCACCACAAAGCTCTTGCTTGAAGATATCGGTACAAAACAGGGTAATTTATACAGTGTAACTTCTATGATTACAATACCTTACATTCATATTCATATGATTTAACCATCTAATCATTCATGTTGATAATAGCTGGAGTACAGGCAGAGCTCAGGCGGAGCTTGGGGTGGAGCTTTTCTTGGCCCTCAGTTCTGGGGGTTCATCCCCCTTTCTTCATCATCGAGGCTGGGGGCTCTGTAGTCTTCCTCAGTGTGACCTCTCTAACTTTCCATTATCTTTTCCCCAGTCACTGAAGCTTGGAGAGAGCCTTGGCTTTAGGCCTATTTCTCCTATTCAAATGCCTCCCTTTGCTGACTTTGCCTTAATTTCTGGCCTACAGACCCATTGTGGAAAGTTTCCAGCATTCTTCTTAAGATCAGGTCCAAGGAACGGAACAGAACAAATTTTTCTTTAGCAATTTAGGCAGAGCAGGTATGGGGGGGCTTCTCTCAGCTGAGCAAGATATTTCGGATAATTCTTTAGGCCTTGCTGTCGTTTCAAGGGGGAATGTCTGGGAAGGCGGCACCCCAATCTGAGAGTCAGAGGAGAAGGGACCCTTGGGACCCCCAACACTCCCAGCATCCCTAAGTGGGACCCCAAACATCCCAGAGAGGGGGGACCCTCTGAACCCCAGAGGGGGAAGACAAGAGAGGGGGAACTCCTGGGAGAGATTTTTTTTGACTCATCTTCATAATTTATATTTCAGCTGAACCTCAGCTTTTTGCAATTTTTGAGATGGGGCACTTCTTGCTATTTCTGAGGGGGTTTTTTTGCCTAAATCTTGGTGGTTTGGGTTTTTCTGGGTGGAATCTTGGTGTTTTGGAGGTCCCCAAGAACCCTGAAGTTGGGAGATGGGGAGTCTTGGATTCCTGGGAGCTCCAGCAGCCTGGAGAGGGAGGGCAGAGACCCTGTAGAGGGGAGACCCCAAATACACACAGGACTCCCAGCAGCCCAACAGGGGGGACCTCCAGAATCCCAAAGCGGAGGGACCAGAGAGGAGGAGCTCCTGGCTGGGGTTTTTTGGGCTGAATCTTGGTGTTTTGGAGGTGTCCCAGGATGCCCAGTGAGCTCTCGAGGTGGACTTGGGCAGGGGGAACCCCCAAGGCAACGTGCTCAGCCCTTGTTTCCTCCCAGCAGGATTTGTCCTTCCCAAAGCTTGGGCAGATGGAGGAGGAGGCTGCGAGGAAGATGCTTTGGGCCCCCCAGGCAGGTGAGGAGGAAGTCAGTGCCCCTTTGGCCCTGTCTTGTGGTGCCTGTGGCAGCCGAGCATCGCCCCCGGCTGCAGGACAACCCCGCTGGTGCCGCCGTCCTGCTGGGGCTGGATCTGGGGGATGTCCTTGGCCTTCCCTCTGGGCCAGAGGCAAATCCCCTGCCTGTCCTTCTTCCTTCCTGCCCCAGGCCCCGAGCTGAGGACGGAGAGCACGGAGGACAAATCCCCCCAGCAGAGCCTGGTGGGAGAGGCCGTTTTGAAGGGCTCCCCGGCGCAGGAAGGCAGCGGGAAGGAAAAGGCCCGGAGATGCCCCCGGAGGAGGGGCTGCAAAGCCAGCCCAGGGAGCTCTGAGGAGGAAAGACCTGTCCTGTGCCGGGAAAGCGGCCGGAGCTTGAGCCAGAGCTCCGAGCTGGTGGTCCCTGAGCAGCCTCCCAGCAGGGAGAAGCCCTTCAGGTGCTTGGAATGTGGGAAGAGCTTCAGGGGCAGCTCCAACCTGATCCAACACCAGCTCATCCACACTGGAGAATGGCCCTACACGTGTAGGGAATGTGGGAAGAGTTTCAGGCAGAACTCCCACCTGATCCGACACCAGCTCATCCACACTGGGGAACGGCCCCACACGTGTAGGGAATGTGGGAAGAGCTTCAGGAGCAGCTCCTACCTGATTGCACACCGTCGCATCCATACTGGGGAATGGCCCTACACATGTGGGGAGTGTGGGAAGAGCTTCAGGGAGAACTCCAAGCTCCGCAACCATCAGCTCATCCACACTGGGGAACGGCCCTACATGTGTGGGGAATGTGGGAAGAGCTTCAGGCAGAACTCCTACCTGATCCGACACCAGCTCATCCACACTGGGGAACAACCCTACACGTGTGGGGAGTGTGGGAAGAGCTTCAGCAAGAACTCCAAGCTCCGCACCCACCAGCTCATCCACACTGGGGAGCGGCCCTACAAGTGCTTGGAATGCGGGAAGGGGTTTCAGACCAGCTCAGATCTTCTCAAGCACCAGCGGATACACACAGATGAGAAGCCCTTCCGCTGCACCGACTGCGGGAAGGGCTTCAAACAGAACTCCCACCTCATCAGCCACCGGAGCCTCCACACTGGGGAACGGCCCTACAAGTGCTTGGAATGTGGGAAGAGATTTAAGTGCAGCTCCCATCTCCTCGTGCACCAGCGGACACACACAGAGGAGAGGCCCTTCCGCTGCACCGACTGCGGGAAGGGCTTCAACCTGAACTCCACCCTCATCACCCACCGGCGCATCCACACCGGGGAGAGGCCCTACAAGTGTGGGGAGTGTGGGAAGAGCTTCAGGGCCAGCTCCAAATTGACCAGACACCAACGGACCCACCAGTAAGAGAAGCCCCTCAAGTACCCCGACTGCAGGAAGAGCTTCAGCTGCTGCTCCCACCCCAAATGACCCCCCTGATGGTGAGGCAACCCCTGGAGTCCAGTGACTGTCAGTCCATCCCTTTCTACCAGAAAGGGCCAGTCCCCTTTGCCAGGGGCAGGTTGTGCCAACAGAACCCTTCTTGGGGGTATGTGGAGATTCCTACCTTGGCTGGGACCCCCCAAGGTCACTGCTGGAGGTTGAGAGCAGAGATCTCCCCACGAGTGTTGATCTGGGGGAGTTCCATCCCTCTCTAATTCATAATTCTTGCTTTGGTGCCAGCTTGAGTAGAATTGCTTCAACAATTGCTTTAGTGTAGAGCACTGTCCTATCTTATGCTGTCCTACTGGTAGTTATAGTGTTTCTATTGTGCAGTAAATAATTCTGATGAAGATCTTTTGTCTGATCATTTGTAACCCTAAATAATTAATTTCTATCAATAGATCTGATTTGCCATCCTTAAAACCTGGGGGACAAGAGTGTTTCAGTTCCACTTCTGTAATTCCTCTAAAGTGAAAGTGTTGGCATAACCCAAGGCTGAGATTGGATCCAGCAGCCCCAGCACCCCACAGTCAGTTGGGAGCTCAGGGGGGCACCCCCCCTTTCCCAGCCCTCCTGTGCCCAAAGACCCCCATGGGACTGTCAGACTTTCCAGACCACCCCCCATTTCCCACCCTCCTCCCTGTTCCTTCTAATTTTTCATGGTCCTCAATCCCCAGCCCCTCCCAGATCAGTTTAGGAGTCCCAGCCCCCACGTTTTCCCCCCTCTCTCCCCCCCCTTCCACATCATCCCCCCACTCCCCAGCCCCCTCATGCTCAGTTTGGGGGTCCCACCCTGCCTTTTCCCCACTCTTCTGACCTCTCCACCCATTTCCCATGAACCTCAGTCCCCCTCCACTTTTGGGGGTCCCACTCCCCTCCCACTCAGTTTGGGGTCCCAGGCCCCTGCTGGACTCATACTGGGATCATACTGGGAGTGACTGCAGTAATACTGGGAGTGTGTGGGAGGGACTGCAGCCATACTGGGGATGAGTGGGATCAAACTGGCTTCATGCTGGAAGTGTCTGGATGTTACTGGGATCACCTTGGGGATCACTGGCCTCATACTGGGAGCAACTGGGACCATGCAGGGGGGCAAATGGCATCCTCCAGGCAGGGACTGACAGTGCCTGGGGCCAGACTGGACTCAGACTGGGAGTCCTTGAGAGGGAAAGGAACCATCCTGGAGACGCTGGGAGCAACTGGGACCACCTTGGGGGCAACTGGGATCCTATTGGGAGTGACTGGGATCACAGTGGGAGTGACCAGGACCATACTGGTACCATCCTGGGAGTGACTGTCAGTGCCCAGGATCATACTGGGAGTGACTGGAACTACGTAGGGTGTGACCGGGAGCAACTGGGATCATGCTGGAAACAACTGAGAGTAACTGGGAGTGACAGGGTGCATGCTGGAGGCAACTGGCATAGACTGGGAGTGACTGGGATCACACTGATAGAAACTGGAAGCATCCTGAGCTGAAGTAACTGGGTATGATACAAGCATGCTGAGGGCAACTGGGATATACTGGGAGTGTCTGCAATGATACTGGGGGTGACTGGGACCATTTAAGTGGCAACTGGGAGAAACTGGGAGTGACTAGATCTACAATGGGACAACTGGGATTGACTGGGACCATGCTGGAGGAAGGCTGGGACCATACTGGGATTGACTGGATCTGTGCTGGAGGCAACTGGGAGCAGCTTAGCCCATGCTGGGGACAACTGGGCCCACAGTGAGGGTGACTGGGGTCATACTGGGAGTGGCTGGGAGCATTCTGAGGGCAGTTGGGACCATGCGGGTGCAACTGGGATATATTGGGAGCAAGTGGGGTCATACAGGAGGTTACTGGGATCATACTGGGAGCAACTAGGACCACACTGGGGGTGACTGGGAGTGTCTGTGAGCAACTGGAATCATGCTGGAAGCTACTGGGAGCAACTGGGAGTGAGTGGGACCACATTGGGGGCATCTCGGTTATACTAGGAGAGACCAGGAGTGACTTAGAGCATACTGGAACTGACTGGGAGCAGGCTGAGATCTACTGGGAGACACTGGTAGGGACTGGAACTGTAGTGGGGTGAGTGGGAGCAAGTGGGACCCTGCTGGGGGCAAATGGCTTTATACTGGGAGTGACAGGGAATGTCTGGGTTCATCCTGGCTGTGACTGCCACCATAGAGGGTGTCACTGGGATCATACTGGAGTCATACTGGGAGGGACTGGAACTACAGTGAGGTGACTGGGAGCAAGTGGGACCATGCAGGGAGTAACTTGGATCCTACTAGGAGAGACTAGGATCATACTGGGACTGACTGGGAGCATACTGGAGGCAACTGGGCTATACTGGGAGTGCCTGGGGGTAACTGGGATCATTCTGGGCGTGACTGGAACAATAGTAGGGGTGAAGGGGAGCAACTGTAACCCTACTGGGGGAAACTGGGATCATAGTGGGAGCAGCTGGGCCCCTATTGGTGTCCTGCTGGGGTCTTACTGGGACTGACTGCAGTAATACTGGGAGTGTGTGGGAGGGACTGCAGCCATACTGGGGATGAGTGGGATCAAACTGGCTTCGTACTGGAAGTGTCCGGAAGTTCCTGGGATCATACTTGAGGTGACTGGACTCATACTGGGATCCTACTGGGAGCAACTGGGACCATGCAGGGTGCGAATGGCTTCATTCAGGCAGTGCCTGACAGTGCCTGGGGCCAGACTGGACTCAGACTGGGAGTCCCTGAGAGGGAAAGGAACCATCCTGGGGGTACTGGGAGCAACTGGGACCACCTTGGGGGCAACTGGGATCCTATTGGGAGTGACTGGGATCACAGTGGGAGTGGCCAGGACCATACTGGAACCATCCTGGGAGTGACTGTCAGTGCCCAGAACCATACTGGGAATGACTGGAACTATGCAGAGGGGAACTGGGAGCCAGTGGGGCCACGCTGGAAGTGTGGTGTAATTGGGTGTAACTGGGGGTGACAGGGTGCATGCTGGAGTCAACTGGCATAAACTGGGAGTGACTGGGATCACAGTGATGGGAACTGGAAGCATCCTGAGCCGAATGGAAGTAACTGGGTATGATACGAGCATGCTGAGGGCAACTGGGATATACTGGGAGTGTCTGCAATGATACTGGGGGTGACTGGGACCATTTAAGTGGCAACTGGGAGCAACTGGGAGTGACTGGATCTACAGTGGGACAACTGGGATTGACTGGGACCATGCTGGAGGAAGACTGGGACCATACTGGGATTGACTGGATCTATGCTGGAGGCAACTGGGAGCAGCTTAGCCCATGCTGGGGACTACTGGGCAAACAGTGAAGGTGGCTGAGATCATACTGGGAGTGAGTGGGAGCATTCTGAGGGCAGTTGGGACCATGTTTGCTCAGCTGGGATATACTGGGAGCAAGTGGGATCACGCTGGAGGTGACAGGGATCATACTGGGAGCAACTTGGACCACACTGGGGGTGACTGGGAGTGTCTGTGAGCAACTGGAATCATGCTGGAAGCTACTGGGAGCAACTGGGAGTGAGTGGGACCACATTGGGGGCATCTCGGTTATACTAGGAGAGACCAGGAGTGACTTAGAGCATACTGGAACTGACTGGGAGCAGGCTGAGATCTACTGGGAGACACTGGTAGGGACTGGAACTGTAGTGGGGTGAGTGGGAGCAAGTGGGACCCTGCTGGGGGCAAATGGCTTTATACTGGGAGTGACAGGGAATGTCTGGGTTCATCCTGGCTGTGACTGCCACCATAGAGGGTGTCACTGGGATCATACTGGAGTCATACTGGGAGGGACTGGAACTACAGTGAGGTGACTGGGAGCAAGTGGGACCATGCAGGGAGTAACTTGGATCCTACTAGGAGAGACTAGGATCATACTGGGACTGACTGGGAGCATACTGGAGGCAACTGGGCTATACTGGGAGTGCCTGGGGGTAACTGGGATCATTCTGGGCGTGACTGGAACAATAGTAGGGGTGAAGGGGAGCAACTGTAACCCTACTGGGGGAAACTGGGATCATAGTGGGAGCAGCTGGGCCCCTATTGGTGTCCTGCTGGGGTCTTACTGGGACTGACTGCAGTAATACTGGGAGTGTGTGGGAGGGACTGCAGCCATACTGGGGATGAGTGGGATCAAACTGGCTTCGTACTGGAAGTGTCCGGAAGTTCCTGGGATCATACTTGAGGTGACTGGACTCATACTGGGATCCTACTGGGAGCAACTGGGACCATGCAGGGTGCAAATGGCTTCATTCAGGCAGTGCCTGACAGAGCCTGGGGCCAGACTGGACTCAGACTGGGAGTCCCTGAGAGGGAAAGGAACCATCCTGGGGGTACTGGGAGCAACTGGGACCACCTTGGGGGAAACTGGGATGCAATTGGGAGTGACTGGGATCACAGTGGGAGTGACCAGGACCATACTGGAACCATCCTGGGAGTGACTGTCAGTGCCCAGAACCATACTGGGAATGACTGGAACTATGCAGAGGGGAACTGGGAGCCAGTGGGGCCACGCTGGAAGTGTGGTGTAATTGGGTGTAACTGGGGGTGACAGGGTGCATGCTGGAGTCAACTGGCATAAACTGGGAGTGACTGGGATCACAGTGATGGGAACTGGAAGCATCCTGGGGCAGTGGAAGGAACTGGGTATGACATGCTGAGGGCAACTGGGATATACTGGGAGAGTCTGCAACCATCCTGGGGGTGACTGGGACCACACTGGGATCACTTGGACCATGCAAGAGGCAACTGGGAGCAACTGGGAGTGACTAGATCTACAATGGGACAACTGGGATTGACTGGGAGCATGCTGGGGGAAGGCTGGGACCATACTTGGATTGACTGGATCTGTGCTGGAGGCAACTGGGAGCAGCTTAGCCCATGCTGGGGACAACTGGGCCCACAGTGAGGGTGACTGGGGTCATACTGGGAGTGGCTGGGAGCATTCTGAGGGCAGTTGGGACCATGCGGGTGCAGCTGGGATATACTGGGAGCAAGTGGGATCATACAGGAGGTGACTGGGATCATAGTGGGAGCAACTGGGACCACACTGGGAGTGACTGGGAGTGGCTGTGAGCAACTGGGATCATGCTGGAATCCTGGCAAAGAGATTTCTTCCTTAAAATCCTCCTTTTGGCCAGAGAAGCCTCGGTGCCATCGCAGATGTTTCCTGCGGTGTTGGAGCATTCCCAGGAGCACAAATCCACAGGGATCTGCTGCAAAGTCACCTCCAGAAAGGCCAAACCAGCCCAGGGTGAGTTTTGTAGCCAAACACAACCAGGTTTGTGTTTCCAGGGTCACCAGCTCTGCCCTTCTCACCCCTCTGAGGTGGGGTGGGAGCAGCACCGAGACCTAAAAAGCCACCAGACACACCCCAAAAAAGTTGCCAGAACCCCCCAAAATTAAAAAGCCCCCTACAAATCCCAATCAGATCCATCCTTCCATCCGTGTGCTTTGCTGCTGGTTAAAAGAAGTTTGGAAATAGTTATATATATAATTAATATTGCAGAAAACATCAATATGATATGATAATCTTAATTAAACTTTAAGATAGAATAATAGAATCATAGAGTTAACTGGGTTGGAGGAGACCTCCGAGATCATCAAATACAACCCCTTTTTTTTTTAATAAAAAAATAAATTTCAAAATTTCTCTATTATTTACTTTTAAGCAACAACCCAGCTCTGTGAAATTACAACTCGCACTTTTAAAAGATGAGATTTTCACCTCATGATCATGCACAGCATTGATTCAATTGTAAAAAAAAAAAGGCCCTGTATTTTTTATTTATATGATCCACTCCATCTTTACTGAATAAAGTCTGAATCAGCCCCTTCCCAGCACTAGGCCTGGTGGCTCTGCTCATCAACCCTCTCTTTGGCTCAGACCCTGCATCATAGTCCAGTATCCAGATTTATTTTGTTTTTAAAGGCAAGGTGGGGTACATTAACATCTGTGTGCAGGTGACTCATTGCAGGGGGCTGTGCAGGAGGAGGCTCTGGGGTGTCTCCCTTTCAGTCCCAGAACGGCTCAGCTTGGCAGGGACTCCAAGCCCATCCCGTGGCAGCCCTGCCCCAGCAGGGCCATCTCGCAGCAGCCGATGCGGCTCCAAGGCCGGGGCCCCCCGGCCGGGACCAGTGCCGGGCCCGGGGCAGCCAAAGGTGTGGGAGCGAGAGGAGCCGGGCCCGGGGCAGCCAAAGGTGTGGGAGCGAGAGGAGCCGGGCCGAGGCAGCCAAAGGTGTGGGAGCGAGAGGAGCCGGGCCGAGGCAGCCAAAGGTGTGGGAGCGAGAGGAGCCGGGCCGAGGCAGCCAAAGGTGTGGGAGCGAGAGGAGCCGGGCCGAGGCAGCCAAAGGTGTGGGAGCGAGAGGAGCCGGGCCGAGGCAGCCAAAGGTGTGGGAGCGAGAGGAGCCGGGCCGAGGCAGCCAAAGGTGTGGGAGCGAGAGGAGCCGGGCCGAGGCAGCCAAAGGTGTGGGAGCGAGTGGAGCCGGGCCGAGGCAGCCAAAGGTGTGGGAGCGAGAGGAGCCGGGCCGAGGCAGCCAAAGGTGTGGGAGCGAGAGGAGCCGGGCCGAGGCAGCGCTGCTGCGGCAGCGGCTCCTTCCGAGCCCGCCGGGGCTCAGCGGGAAGGAGGAGCCCGCGGGCAGCCGCTCCCTGCGCGGCCCCTGCGGAGGGGACAGGGCGGGACGAACCCGCCGGACCCCCCTCCCGCCCCCTCCAGCCGCGCCGGGGCCGCGTCCGAGCTCCGGCACCGCCTGCCCGAGTGCCCGCCCGCCCGGGCACAGAATGGCAGCGCTTTGCGGGAAACAGCCCTGGCCGTGTGGCCGGAGCCGCTGCTTTAGCAGTGCCAGCCCTGGCCGTGTGGCCGGAGCCGCTGCTTTAGCAGTGCCAGCCCTGGCCGTGTGGCCGGAGCCGCTGCTTTAGCAGTGCCAGCCCTGGCCGTGTGCCCGGGCTGGCGGCAGAGCCGGCAGTCGCTGCTGCCCTGAGCCGGCTGCAGCTCCGGGTGAGCCTGAGTTGCAGGCACCGGGAGCCGAGGCTGAGCCCGGCACGGAGCAGAGACCCCCCTGCAGATTTGGGGGATCCCTGGGGGTCTATAGGGCTCTGGGGGGGTGCTGTGGGAGTCTGGGAGGGTCTAGAGGGTCAAGGCCTACAGGGGACTCTGAGTTCTACAGGGGTCTGTGGGGACCTATCTGTAGGGGTTTGGGGGGGTCTCTAAGACCCTACAGGGTTTATGGGGTATTATAGGGCCTGTGGGACCCTACAGGTGTCTGTAGGGTCTGTGGGAGGGAAAGGAGGGGCTACGAGTGTCCATGGGAGTCTGGGGGGTCTCTATAGGGTCTAGCTGGTTCTATAGGGATCCATAGGGTCTGTGGAACCTGGAGGGGTCAGGATGGTCTGTGGGGGTCTCTGGAGGTCCTGACCCAACCCCCAAACTTCCCCCTCTCCCCACAGGGCAGGGCATCCACTGGTTCCCCTGGAAAGGCTTCAACGTCTCCATCCCCTTCACCGAGATGAAGCTGCGGCCACAGCGCCCCTGAGGGGGCTGGGGGGGCCCCTGGGCACGGGGGGGCAGAATTTGGGGTGCAACGGGGTCTTCTGGGGGCTTGGGGGGGTTCCAGGTGGGACTTGGGGAGAGATCGAAGGTGAAAGTTTTATTGGGGGTTAATAAAAGCTGACAGTGACCCCCCCACCCCCCGTGCCACGGTGATCCCGGTGTTTGGCAGGGGGAGAGCAGGGAGAGGGGGCAGGGGGCAAACCCATCTCCCCCCAGACTTTTTAAAAGCCTTAAAGGTTTTAAAAGGTTTTAAAAAGCCTTTAAAAAGGGGGTTATGAGCTCTCATGAGTGCCCAGAGAAAGAGTCACATGCTCGGCTCTGAGAGAAATTCTTTTTAATGCAGTGGGAAAAAGAAGATAAAAAAAAAAAGAAGATTAAAAAAGAAGATCAAAAGAGAAGATAAAAAAAATAAAAAAGATTAGGAAAAGATAAAAAATAAGATTAAAAATATAAAAAATATAAAAGAATATTAAAAATAGAAAGATAAAAAGAAGATAAAAATATTAAAGATAAACATATAAAAAGTATTAAAAATAAATAAAAAATATAAAAGAGATAAAAAAGATAAAAATACAAAGAGCATTTTAAAAATTTTAAAAATTAAAAAAGGATAAAAAATAGAATAAAAAATAAGATAAAAAGTATAAAAAATATAAAGATAAAAAAAGATGAAAAAAACTTTGAAAAACGTTTTTACAAAGAGTAAAATACAACCAAGAGAAGAGCACTTCACTAAAACACTTAGCACAAAGACCCATTCCAAAGGAAACCCCCACTAAAACACTCCATGTACCAGCTTTAGTAAAGCACAATTCATTGGTTTTAAGTTACTCACAAGAGGAAAAGTAAAAGGAACCAGATTAAAAGGGGTAAAGAGAGAGAGGGAGAGAGAGAAAGGAGAGGAGCAAAGTTCCCGACAGGATTCCTTGACTCACATGGTGCCGGCTGGAGAGGGAGAAGAGAGGAGGAAAAAAGCGTGACTGACTCACAGGGTTCAGGCTGCAGGAGGGAAGGAGAGAGAGAGACCACATGGAGTCTTTACAGAGTTCAGTTTTCCCTCCCAGGGAACGAGCCTTGCCACGTTCCTGCACCTCCAGGCCCCGCCCTTCCCCATCTCCTCCCTCCTCACTCACGATGAGTTGTTTTCCACCCCTCTGTCAATAATTCAGTGAAATTCCCACCCAGGATCTCACACACCCACCCCGTGGCCCGGGACCTGCACCCCGGGCAGAGGGATGGGCAGCACCCTCCCCTCGGATACAGCCCCAAAACACCCCTGGGACCCCCACCCTGCTGCACAAACCTCCCCCAGGAGCGACCCGGGGCTCGGGGGCTTCTCCCCGCCCCAACAATGTTCAAATCCTCGTTATAAATACGGAACCAACGGCCAAACCTGCATTTTACAGGCACTAAAGAACCCAACCCAACAAGTGCCCCCGGTCTGGTTTCTTTCCCAGTCCCTCAGGAGGTGACAAAAACCCCCAGGGAGCTGCACACACGCACCCACATCTTTCCAGGGGGCTGGAGACCCGCCTGGAGATCCCAAACCCACTGCAAGAGGGACCTTTTGAGGGTTTGGGTCTCCCCCAAACCTCACCTGTCCTGCCCCACCGCGAGCTGCAGCTCAGGGGACTCTCCGGAACGCCGGGGCACAGCTCTGGGACACCCAAAATGGGACAGTCCTGGGCCGTCCCAGAGACCTGGGGAAGGGACAGAAAACATTCTGGTTTTAGGGCCAGGCTGGTGGGACGCGCCCATTCCCTCCTGCCCCACTCCCACCCGCGGCACTGCAGAGCTCTGCCGGCACCCGTGGGGGGGCTCGGGGACACCCCCTGACCCAACAACCCCCCCCTGGACGTGGCCACAAAGCCCCCAACGAGGGACTTCAGGCCAGGGGAGAGGCTCCCCCCGGCCACAACAGCCCCCACTGAGCTGGAACTGCTCCTGCCCCGCGTGGGGACCGAGCAAAGCCCGACCCGTGCCCCGCTCCTGCTCCTCCTCCTCCCGCCGGCTCAGGGATTGGGATCGATGGGAACTCGATTGCCCAGAGTCTGGAAAAGCTCCACGCCGACCTTCTCCCCCCCGCCCCCTTCCCGAGGGACTCCGGGGGCATTCCTGGGCCTCAGAGTAATCCTAGAGCTAAAGCGGTGAGAGACATCAGCTCCGCTCAGATAATACATGCCAGCACTCATCCCCGGCCCAGGCGGGGCCCCGGGGGGCTCCTTCCCACAGCCCCGGCCCGGGGAGCAGCTCTAGGGCCGGGGGCTCCGTGCCCGGGGGGCTCCGTGCCCGCAGCATCCTCCGCCTGCGGGGAACCAGCCGCCCTCCCGGGACCCCCAAAGCTCCGCTCCCCCCGGGACCCCCAAAGCTCCGCACCCCCCGCCCGCTCCCGCACCACGCGGCCGCTCCTACCCTCGGCTCCGCTGGAAGTGACGCCCGACCGCGGGAGGAGCTGCCGGCAGGATCCACCCCCGAACGGCTCCGTGCTCGTCCATCCCCCTCCCGCGATCCGCCCAATCCCCGTCCCATCCGCCCCCACCCCGCTCCAGTCCGCCCAATCCCCGTCCCACCCTCCCTGCCCGCCCCGCCCCGCTCCAGTCCGCCCAATCCCCGTCCCATCCTCCCCCATCCTCCCCCCCCCCGCTCCAGTCCGCCCAGTCCCCGTCCCATCCTCCCCCGTCTACCTCCATCGCCACGCCTTCGCCTCCATCTTCCTTCGGCCTCCTTAATCTCCATCCGTCCCAAATCCCATCCCTCCGCCTCCATCCCCGTCCCACCCGCCCCCATCCGCCTTCTTCCACCTCCACCCGCATCCATCCCCGTCTCGTCCACCTCCATCCGCATCCCATCCGCCTTCATCCGCCCCATCCCCTTCCCTTCCGCCTCCATCCGGATGTATCCCCTTCCACCTGCCTTCATCTTCCCGCCTCCACCTCCATCCCATCCGTCCAGTCCGCATCCCATCCACCTCCATCTGCCTTCATCCACATCCCATTTGCCCCATCCCCATCCCATCTGCCCAATCCCTATCCCACCCACCTCCATCCACCCAATCCCCATCCCATCCACCCCTATCCACCTCCATCCCCATCCCATTTGCCCAATTCCCATCCCATCCACCTCCATCCGCCCCCATCCCATCCCCTGTCCACTCCCAGCCCCCCCAGCCCCACCGGGTCCCATCACCCCAACAAAGAAATCCATCTTGTTATAAGTTACTTCTTTTCTTGAATTTTGAAGACGGCAAAAATACCTGCAGGACAAAGAAATATAGCAAGAGATTTTTATTGCAGTGCTGGTTACCCATTTCCAGCACTGGGTGCACCTCTGGACTCTACAAAGAGCACACCGTTATTTGAAAATTACACTTTTTTGTACCCTTCGATATCAGCTGTTGAATATTCATTCATTGTCCGTTTGTTGCCTTAAAAGGTAATTTTCCTGCTTTGGAGGTGGGTGTTACCTTTTGGCTGGTTGTAACATATCTCCCCTGAGCTCATACAGGGAGGTCTTGCATCATCCCCAAGGTATGCGGGGTCTCTCTGTGTATCCACATGGCACAGAGGAATACATTTTTATTTATAATTTGTTCCCTGTTCCCGGCCGCAAAAGATTCCTTGGTGTTAGGTCCAGGCAGGACCCTTCACCTTACAGCTTCCACGGTACGCCTATAAGTTAGTAAATATACAGAAATAGTTCTTTTGTTAGTACCCTCTGTTTATTTTAATTTGCTTGGAATAAAACCGGGTTCGTCTACTTATCACACATCTTAAGGCACAAAAAATGGAGTCACTTTTAGTTTTTCTCTCCAACCAACTGGGGTCGATGAAAGGCCCCAAACCCACCGTGTTTCCCACAGATCTCAGGAACTGGGGCCCTGCATTCCCTGTGCCATAGCCAAACAAAAAAATCAGAAATAAATTTAAAAATCCAAATTTGGGGATCCTGTGGGTTTGCCAGGGATCCCAGGGACACAAACATGGGTGGGACTGGCACAGGAGGGATCCAGGGATCCCAGGTACACAAACACCTGGCACAGGAGGGATCCAGGGATCCACCAGGCACAGCCTGGGGTGGCTCCAGGGCAGTAGAATTTGGGGGTTTTTAGTGTTTCAGCTCCCAGTTCTGCCAGAAGTAGCTTTGGCAAATTGCTCCCACAGCTGCAAATCCACTTTGCAGTCTCAAAATTGGGATAATCTTCCCCAAATTAGTGGAAGCTTCTCCAGGTGGAGCTGCTGGAATTGTGCTGCCCAGAGCCTTTTCTTGGAGGGGTGGAGGGAGCAGGAAAAACACCCCAAAATTCACGCTAAATCAGAGTAATTGGAAAAATTTCAAAGTCCCAGCCTCCCTGGCCGTGCGGGAGGATGGGAGATGGATCTGTGTGATGGATGTGTGTCATTCAGTTCCTGGCAGGACTGAAACTGGGACTGAGAACTTTGAGGTTGTAAACAGCTGCTTTCTGTCCTTGGAGAGGGAAAAATTCCTGGCTAGTGAGAACAGTTGGAATTTTAAAGTCAGCTGTAAAAGGAATGTCAACTCCCCCAGGATCAGCAGTGACACAACAGCAGCTGTGCCCCCTGTTCCCTGAGACCTGTTTGGATCTCCTCCATCCAGCCACGAGGAATGCTGGAAAGATGGGAAAGGTGAAGGTGAAGGGTTTGCTCAGTGGAATTCAGCCTTTCCCGCTGACTAAGGAGCTGGAGCCAAGAGAGGAATTCTGGCCCAGAGCGATTTCTTGGCGACGACGCTGCAGGAAAAGCGCTGGGGATTAGGGGTGTCCGTGGAACAAAAACGAGGAAATATGGCTGTGTTTGTTCTTATGGGAAAAAAAAAAAAAAATACCTAAAGAAGTGAATCACTGCAGACTGAGCCCCACAGCTGTTCCTGCAGCCTTTGCAGGGTAATTAACACTGATTAATTAACCCATGTGCCTTAAGTGCTGGTGAGAGCTCAGCCGAAGCACCTGCCCGGCACGTGACAATTTGAGGATCTCCCCGATTTAAGGGGAAGGACTGTTGCTCTCAGCCTCCAAACCTTCCCACCCCGTGGCCATCCTGACTGCAAACTGGATCCAGTTGCAAGCTGTCGATCCTGGCTGCAGTTACTCAGCTGCTAAACTGTGTCCCCAAGTGATTCATCCGCACGGTGAAACCCCCCAGGGACGGGGATTTCCCCCCCACAGCCCTGTGCCAGGGCAGGAGAAATCTTTCTGGGAATAAATTTTCCCAAATATCTGTTTTTTACACCTTCATTTGCAAATTTAACACACTCAGGGAGCTGTGCTTGAGCAGTTCTACAGAATTGGAATCCGTCCCTCAGTTCCACGTTGAATTAAGGCTTTGCCATTTTTAAACCCCCCACCCCTGGCCCATGTTCAGCTCCTGGGGAAGAGAATTTACAGAGATCCTCCGGGATTTCCATCCTTTAGTTTACTCGAAGAATAAAAGAAGTTTTTTGTTTTGTTTTGTTTTTTTTTTTTTAGCTAAAACTTCAGTTTTAGCCAAAACCAACCACAGGGACAAGAAATAGCAACTCTGCCTTCCCAGCCCAGCAAAGCCTCTGACCTCTCCCACTGGGCAGGTCACTGCCTCCGTGTGGGAGATCAATCCTGGGGCTGGAATCTCTCCTTTGGCTTTTTCTGGTTCAGTTTATCCTTTGGGAGGGTTCAGTCACACGTGTTAATTCAATTCTACCCTCTGACACTGGGGAGGGGAAACAGCCAGGAAATACCTGGGGGAGGGAAAGAGACTTTGGCTTCATCCTCAGCAATCCCTGCTGGGTAAAAAGTGTCCCATGGTTTCATCTGTGTTTATACCTCACAGCAATCCTTTTCAATTGGCCCTTCCAAAAAAAAAAAAAACACACTCCCTCCCCAACCCACGAGGAGGGAGGAGTGCGAGGGATGTCGGTGCGGTCGGGGCGTTTCTTTCTGCAGTGAAATTCCCTCAGATCTTCCTGCAAAGAAGGAAGAAATCCTCCTCCACAAGCTGTGGGTCTCAACAGCACACTCAGCCTCACAAACAGCCCCAAATAAGCCAATCCCCAGGATTATTGCTCGGGGAATTGTGTGCAAATCCCCATCCTCTCAATTGCCGATATCTCAATTTTACTTCGTGCCAGTTGTAAATGCATTTTTTTTTTGCTGTTAGCAGTTGCTGAAATCCCATTGCTGGGGGTCAGGAATGTGCTGGGAGAGCCTCTGTGATGGTTCTGCTTCAAGCAAGGAATCAAGCAGTGAGAAAACCCCCAACTTTTATAGGTAAATGCATAAAGTTTTTGCTCTTGAACTGCAAAGCCTTTGTGTGTGTTGGGGTGGGGAGGGATGAGCTGTGATCCCTGGGGAAGGGCCTGTGCTGCTCCACCAGGCTGGGCAGGCTCTGGGACTCCTGGGAAATGCCTTCCCTGGAGGAAATCCACTGGAACTCCCCAGAGTTTTCCTGTTTTCCCCCGGTGGGGGGTGGTGGGGGAAGGTTGGTGGCTGAGTCAGGAGCAGCTGATCCCTGTCCCAGAGCCAGGGCAGGGCAGGGTAACCCTGAATAACCCCCCCTGTCCCCCCAGGGGGGAAAGCAGAGAGGATTTGGTTTGGTTTCAGCCCAAATCGAGGGGACAGGGGGACACATCCCGGGGGATCAGCCACGGGATCGTCACACAGGATGCCTGGAGGGGACACATCCCAGGGGATCAGTCACACAGGATGCCTGGAGGGGACACATCCCAGGGGATCAGTCACACAGGACGCCTGGAGGGGACACGGGGACACATCCCGAGGGATCAGCAGCCACATCCCGAGGGATCAGCAGCCACATCCCGAGGGATCAGCAGCCCCAGGGTCTGGGCAGCCAATTTGGGATCGCTGTGGAATGGTGGGCACTGACCAATCCCCCTTACCCCTCCACCCTCAGCCACACTGACACACATCAGGGGCTCATCTGCCATCAATTAATTAATTAATCATTAATGACATTCCCGGGTCACACACATATCAGGGGCTCCTCTGTCATCAATCAATTAATTAATTAATTAATTTGCTGCGAGGGAATAGTCAGGGCTTTAATCCGTCACTCCAGGGCCCAGAGCCCAGTTTGGAGGGCCCAGAGCCCAGTTTCTTTTTCTTTTTCTTTTTCTTTTTCTTTTTATTTTTTTTATTGTTTTTATTTTTATTTAAATTTATTTTATTTTAATTTTATTTTTGTTTTTACTTTTGTGTTTATTTCATTTTTATTTTTATATTATTTTTATATTTATTTGTATTTTTTATTTGCTTTTACTTTTCTTTTTCTTTTACTTTTCTTTTTCTTTTTATTTCTTTTTATTTTTATTATTTTTGTTTATTTTTATTTTTACATTATTTAATATTTTTATATTTTTATAAAATTTATTATTTAATTTGTAACACCATTTTTCTTTATAAATATATAATACGTTATATCAATAATATATTATTGATATAATAATTTTTTATTATTTATTTTTATTTTTGTATATTCAATATTATGCTTATTACTTATATGTTTGTTAGTTTTATTTTTATATGTTTATTATATTTAGTATATATGTTTGTTATTTTTATGTATATATGTTTATTGCTATATTTATTATTTAGACGTTTGTTATTTTCATCTTTATATGTTTATTATTATATTTATTTTCTATACGGTTATTTTTATTTATCTATGTTTATTATATTTATTATTTATACGTTTGCTATTTTATTTTTATATGTTTATCATTATAATTATTATTTTTACATTTGTTATTTTCATTTTTATATGATTATATTATTTATATGTTTGTTAATTTTATTTTATATGTTTATCATTATATTTATTATTTAGATTTTTTATTTTTATGTGTTTATTATTGTATTTATTACTTATACATTATTTTTATTTTTATGTTTATTAATATATTTATTATTCAGACATTTCTATTTTTATATGATTATTATTATATTTCTCATTTATATATTTGTTATTTTTATTTTTATATGTTTATCATTATATTTATTATTTATACATTTGTTATTTTAATTTTAAAATGTTTATTATATTTATCATTTATATGTTTGTTTTATTTATACATTTTACAATCCAGGTTAAGAGACAAATCCATTTTTTGTGGATTTACCTCCCCAGTCCTGTCAGACTGAGCAGCACCAGGAATAATCTCCTCCAGGGCGAGTTTTCTGGCAGTGGCTTGGAATTCCTTCTGCTCATCCGTCAGTTCTGATGGAGAAAAAACAGGTAAAAAAGTCACAAAGATGCTCAATTTCCCCTTCTGAAACTCCCCCGAGTTCTGAGCAATGCCCACAGCACCATTAATTACCAAATTATTCCAAAGCTACTGAAAATGGAGCAGGAAAGTGCCAGGTAACAAAAGGTTTGACTAAAAATACCCATCAAACTTCTGCTGCTGCCCCCCAGAATTTGCTGTAATGGCTCAAGTGAGGAGGAATTTGTGTCACATCCCCACGTTCCTCTGATGCTGCACGGGGTTATTTTAACAAAGCAGAATCATCGCTCCGTGCTAACTCGGGCAGTGAAAAAAACCAAAACCTCAAGATAGTCAAAAGAAGAAGAAAGTCCCAGAAATACCACACGGGTCCCCCTCAGCAGTCCTGAGCCGGAAAGGGAAGAGGGGATTTGAGATTTCAAATAGTTTTAATAAAAATAACAGAAATCTATTTCAAATAAAACACCTACCTTGAAATTGCTCCTGAGCTGCAATGCTGGGTTTGGGTTTTTGAGCGTTATTTGGGTTTTTTTGGGAAGGGGGTTGTCTGTTTGTTGTTTTTTTGTCTCGTTTGCTGCCGTTTTTCCCTCCCTGTTCCCTCCCTTCCCAGCCCTGCCACACTCACCGAAGCTGAACCCGGCCCCGGGTTTGCGGGGCTGCACATTTGGGGCAGTTTGCTGGAGCTCGACCTCCAGCCCTGCCGTGCCACGGCCCGGAGCAGCTGCTGCGGGAAAAGGAGCGTGAGGGATAAGGGAACATCCCGGGCTGGAACCTTTGGGTTCTTCCGTGGGGTTTTCACAAGCCACAGGTGCTGTAAAACGGTGTTTTCCCTTCTTGCCTGAGCTTTCTACCAAAGCGATGCCGCAGGGTAGGAAAACAAAACAAATAATCCCGGGAAACCTGCAGACAAACCTCAACCCCCCCAAGCCTTTTACACCTTGTTTGAGCTTTAACTGACAGGAAGGTGATGCAGAAAAAAAGACAGGGAATTGTAACTGTGGGAGCTTAGTGTGTTTGGGGTTTGTTTTCCTTTGGGATTAGCTGTGTTTTGTTTTTTTTTTCCTTAAGGGTGATCCAGTCCTATTGCAGTTTGTCCACCAAAAAGTTTAGAGGAAACCAGGAAAAGCCCTGAATTCCCAACAAGGCCGAAGGTGACACCCTGTGGAGAGAAACTGCTGGGTTTGTGTTAGAGACGTTCAGTCTCGTGATTCTCCTGTCTGAGGGCTGTGCAGGGTCAAGGACATTGCTGAGGTGACTCTGGAAACACCAACACCCCCAGACAGGTGGAGGTGAGGAATGGACACGGGGGGGTCACAGCAGGAGGGGCACAGAGGAGGCACAAAGGACCAAAGGTCACACACACAGAGGATGTTGTAGGTGCCCCATCCCTGCAAGTGTTCCCGGGCAGGTCGGACAGGGCTTGGAGCAACCTGGTTTGGTGGAAGGTGTCCCTGCCCGTGGCAGGAACTGAGCGGTCTCTTAAGGTCCCTCCCCACCCAGACCAGTCTGTGATTCCGTGTAGGGATCTGGGCGAGCACCTGCCTGCTCTGTCACCTTCCCTGTGCTCTGAGCTCTGTCACCTGCCCTGTGCTCTGAGCTGTCACCTCCCTGTGCTCTGAGCTCTGTCACCTCCCTGTGCTCTGAGCTGTCACCTCCCTGTGCTCTGAGCTCTGTCACCTCCCTGTGCTCTGAGCTCAGCCTCTCGTGCCTTCCCCCAGCTCTGCCCCCGCTGTCGGGGGCCGAACCCCAAATCCCGGAGCATCCCTTGTGAGATCCGCAGCCCCCGCCGCTCGCGGGCGGACCCCCCCCCGCTGTCACCGTGACACTTGGGGCAGGTGGCCTTGGGGACACTGGAGTGGTACCGGAGGGACAGCGGGAGGGACACGGCCGGGCCGGCGCCCTTCACCTTTCCCCTAATTCGGGAATGACGGACAGAACTGGAAGTGCCGGCGCAGTTCCCCGGGGGAGGGGGCCCAGTGGATGCCAACTTAAGGGACGTTCCCAGCTCCCAACGGGACCGGCAGCACTCGGGGAGCAGCGGGCACTGACCCCGGGGGGGCAGCGGGGGCAGCAGCTCCGAGGCCGTCCCCGGGACGGGACCCCCAGCCCCAGCCCGATCCCGCCCTCCCCGTCGAGCCCCATGGCCCCGGCCCCCCCTCCGCCTCCCCCGGCTGGCGCTGAGCGCGGACATCGCGACGACGGCTCCGGCAGTGCCCGGCCTGGTTTGGGGCGGGGGGAGAAGGGCGGAGAGCAGAGTGGGACGGCCCCCTCCCCCACCCCGGAACAGGACGGTGCTCCCCCTTCACCCCCCTCCCCGAACTGGTCTGTGTCTCCCCCGAACAGCAGCGTGTGCTGCCGAACGTCCCCGTGTCCTCCTGAATATCCCCGTGTCCCCTTGAATAGCCCCGTGTCCTCCCGAACATCCCTGTGTCCCCTCGAATAGCCCTCGTGAAACCCTCAAACAGCCCCGTGTTCTCCCGAACATCCCCGTGCCCCCTCGAATAGCCCCCGTGTTTTCCCGAATAGCCCCGTGACCCCCCCAAGGACAGCCCCGTGCCCTTCACCCCGAACAGTCCCGTGTCCTCCCAAACATCCCCATGCCCCCCCAGACAGCCCCGTATCCCCTCGAACACCCCCCGTGCCCCCTCGAACATCCTCGCCCCCCGAACACCCCCGTGCGGGTTCCCAGCAGCCGATCGCGATCTCGCACGGGCTTTGTTCGGACCGTGGCCGGTTTTTCACTTCGGTGTGGGGGGAGCGGCGAGTCCAAAGACGGGAACGGAGCTGGGGAAGGGGCTGGAAGTGAGTCCTGTGAGGAGCTGCTGAGGAAACTGGGGGGGCTCAGCCTGGAGAAAAGGAGGCTCGGGGGGGACCTTCTGGCTCTGCAACCCCCTGACAGGAGGGGGGAGCCGGGGGGGAGGAGGGGGTAGGGCTGTGCTCGCAGGAACAGGGACAGGACAAGGGGAAACGGCTTCAAGTTGTGCCAGGGGAGGTTCAAGCTGGACATGGAGAGGAATTTCTCCATGCAAAGGGCGGTCTGGCACCGGGAGGGGCTGCCCGGGGAGGTTTGGAGTCCCCACCCCTGGAGGTGTCCAAGGAACGACTGGACGTGGCACTCGGTGCTCTTGTCTGGTTGACAAGGGGGGGATTGGTCAGAGCTTGGACTCGATGACCTTGGAGATCTTTTCCAAACCTCAGTAACTTGATGATGCCGTGACTTTTCTCCCCTGCAGCTGAGTAAAAGTTAATTTGTAACTGCATGTTATTCCGATGTTTAACGAAGATTTTCACGTCCCTGTTTTAAATCCCGTTTCAAGGACCCTCGGGGGACGTGACTTCAGAGCTGGTAACACCCACCCCGTGTCCCCTGCACGGCAGGTTCTGCTCCACAGGTCACATTCCCGGGGCAGGAATGAGCTGCTGTGGGGAGGGTTCCAGAGGGTCGAGCTGCCGAAGGGAAGGGTGGAAACGGGAATGCCGGGGGGATGGGTGCTGGTCCTGGGATAAGGGATCACACTCATGGGATGGGTGCTGGTCCTGGGATAAGGGATCACACTCATGGGATGGGTGCTGGTCGTGGGATAAGGGATCACACTCATGGGATGGGTGCTAGTGCCAGTTTGGGATCCATAAACTGGGCTCTGAGGACCTCAAACTGGGGTTTGGGCTCCTTAAACTGGGCTCCTGGGCCCTCAAATTGGGTTTGGGATCCTTAAACTGGACTCTGGACCCCTCAAACTGGACTCTGGACCCCTCAAACTGGGCTCTGGACCCCTCAAACTGTTGTCCTGAGCTCAGACTCGTTCCCCGAGGGCCAATTTCCAGAAAATTGGTGGATCCCACTCCCCGATCAGCAGAACTTCCACTCTTTTTGAGGAGGGGTCTCCCCCCCTCCCCATTTATTTTGGTATGAAGTGGCTGTTTTTGCACTCAGTGGTGGGATTTGGGGGGGCAACGCCCCCAAAAATTTCGGGCACACTCAGGCGGGGAGGTGTGGGAGGGGTTTATTTGGGGGTACAGAGAGAAAAGGGGGGTGGTGGAACCCCGAGAGGGAGACCTGGGGTCACTCCTGGAAGGGAGGAAGGGTTTGGGAGGACCCCAGGATGGGTGTTGTGGTCCTCCCTGGGCAGGGGAGACCCCAGGGTGAAGATGGGGGGTCCCAGCAGGTGCTTTGGGAGGCCCCGGGGTGGTTTTTGGGGTCCCCTGGACATTGGGGGGGTTTGGGGGTGCTCAGGCATTGGCGCTCCCTGGTGGCTGGGAGGACCCACTGCCGGATTTCAGGGTGCCCCTCCCAAAGGGGGGATTTTGGGGGGTCCCAGCGTGGCTTTCCGGGCCCCCCCGAGGTGGATTTTAGGGTTCCAGCACCCGCAGCGCGAAGTCCAGGGCGGGGGCGCTGTGGGTCAGGCACCCCATGGACACCACGTCGATGTGGGGCCCCAAAAACTGGGGGAGGGTCCCCAAAACGACCCCCCCGCTGGCCTCCACCGTCACCCCGGGGTGCGCAGCCTTGACCTGCGCCGCCGCCGAGTGCAGCTCCTGGGGGGCACGGGGGGCACCCCATCAGCGAGGAGCCTCCCACCCCCAAAACTGGGGGCGTGCAAGGAGGAACCCCCCCAAAAATTGGTGATTTCCCTATCCCAACCCCTCCCCCCGATCCACAAATTACCCACCCACTGACCCCCAAAATCGGGGTCCCCTCCACTCAGAAACCCCCCAAATTGGGGTCCCCCCAACTGAACCCACGAGTTATCCACCCACTGACCCCCAAAATTGGGGTTTCCCAACCCACTGACCCTCAAAATGGGGTTTGCCCCCCCCCTTATCTCTGGGGCTGCCCCACAATTCATACAGGAGGTTCCCCCTATTTTGGGGGTCCAGCCCCACGCCTGGGGCTGCCCCCCCGGATTTTGGGGGCTCACCTCGGGGGGGAGGTTGTCGAGCAGGACGATGTCGGCCCCCGCCCCCGCGGCCTCCAGTGCCTCGGCCGCGCTGGAGCACTCAACTCCCACCCTGCGGGTGAAGCCCCCGGCCCGGCGCACCCCCAAAATCATCTAGGGGGGGAAGGGGGGCCGGAGAGAAGGGTGAGGAGGAGGAATCCCAGAGGGACCCCCCCAAACCCCGATATGAGGTGAGGGGGGGTAAAACAGGGGGTGCCCCACCCAGAATCCCCCAAATGGGGTCCCCCCCTACACTCAAAACTGGGGTCTCTCCCATTGCCCCCCCCCCATCCGCACTGATCCCCTCAAATTGGGGTCCTCGCCTCCCAAATGCCCCAGTTCAAGGGTGTCTCCCTTTTCCCCCCCAAAATTAGGGTTCCCCCACCCCCACCTATCGTCCTCCGAATTTAGGATCTCCCAGCCCAGATGTGACCCCCTCATTTCCCTCCCAAACTGAGGTTCCCCCACCCATCCCCCCCAATCCAGGGGTCCCCTCATATCACCCCTCACACAGAACCCTCTAATCCGGGGGTCCCTCCCAATCATTCACCCACCCCCCCCCCCAGTTCAGGGCCCCACTCAAATATTGGGGTCTCCTCCCCCCAATTTCAGTGTTCCCCCACCATCCCCGAAATTCGGCGTCCCCCCAAGTTATTACCCCCCAAAATCGGGCCCCCACCTGTCCAGTTCAGGAGTCCCCCCTACCCAACACCCCCAAAAACCGAGGTTGTCTTTCTTCCCCCCCAGAACCCCTCAATTCAGGGGTCCCCCCCCCATTTTCCTCCCCAAACTGGGCTCCTCCCCCCCAAATATTGGGGTTCACCCACCCAGTCCAGGGGTCCTTCTGTCTGCCCCACCCACTGTTCCCCAATCGGTGTGTCCCTACCCAAATTCGGGGGCCCTCCACCCAGAAGCCCGAATTTAGGGGTCACCCCTCCAAATCGACGTTTTCCCCCCTCCCCCTGAAACTGGGGTGCCCCGCCCACCTTCTACCCCAAATCGAGCCCCTCCCCACAAATACGGAGTCGCCCCCTCCTCTCTCCCTCGAACTTTGGCCCCCCATATCGATGCCCCTCCCCCAAAATTTTGGGGTCCCGCTATCCCGAACCCCCCAATTTATGGATCTCTCCCCCCTCCATCAGAGTCGCCCCCTCCTCTCTCTCCCCCAAACTTTGCTCCCCCCCCAATTCAAGGGTCTCCCGACCCCTTACCCACCCTCCCCCCCAAAATTTTGGGGGCGCCCACCTTCTGGAGCCCCCCCGCCGCCGCCGCCGCCAGCGCTCGGTGATTGTCCTTGAGCAGGAGCAGCCCCCCCCCCAGCCCCCCGCGATGGGGGTCGGCGCCCCCCACCCCCAGCGCGTATTTCTCCGCCTCTCGGAAGCCCGGCGTGGTTTTTCGGGTGCCCGCCACGACCCCGCCCCACCCGTGACCGCGGGCCACCCCCACGGCCCTGGCGGCCATCGAGGCCACCCCGCTGCAGCGCCCCAAAATGTTGAGGGCCACCCTCTCCCCGAGCAGCACCCCCCCCGCGGGACCCTCCACCTCGGCCACCACCGCCCGCCCGGGGGGCAGCGACCCCCCCTCAGGGACCCTCCAGGTGACGCGGCACCCCGACACCCCCAAAACCGCCTGGGCGAAGGGGGTCCCCGCCAGGACGCCCCCCCCGCCCTTGCTGAGGAGGTGGGCGCGGGTCGGGGCGTCCCCCGCGACCCCCAGGGTGGGGTCGGGCCAGGGCGCGTCCTCGTCCAGCCACGCGCGGGCGAGGCACGCGAGGCGGGGGGGGGGCGGCGGGGGGGCCCAGTGCGGGGCGGGGGGCTCGCAGGTCATCGTGGGGGGGTCCTGGGGAGAGGGAGGGAGGGGGGTTATTGGGATTTGGGGCCGGGGGAGAAATTTTGGGGGGCTTTGAGGGGGCGGCTGGAGAATCGCGGGGGAGGGGGTGGTTTAGAGGGTTGTTAGAGTCGTTGGAGGGAGGTTTTTGGGGAAAATTGGGGTTTTGGGGGGTTATTGAGTGCTAGGGAGTTCCTGGAGGGTTTTGGGGTCCTTGGAGGGATTTGGGGGGCGGGGGGGGCGGTCCTGGGGACATTTGGGGAGGTTATTTGGGTGCGGGGGGGTTTGGGGAGGTTTGTTGGGGTGCTAAGGAAGGTCCTTGGGCTGCTCCAGGGGCCCTGGAAGGAGGAGTTTTGGGGTCCTTCTGGGGATTTTGGGGATGTCCTGGGGCGATTTTGAAGAGGCTATTGGGGTCCTGGGAGAGGGATTTGGGGGGGATATTGGGGGTTTCGGAGGGGGAAGGGGGTGGTTATGGAGTGCTAGGGAGTTCCTGGAGGGTTTTGGGGTCTTTGGAGGCATTTTGGGGGGGATCGTGGGGGGATTTGGGGAGGTTATGGAGCTCCTTGTGGCGTTACTGGAACGATCTTGGGGAGTTATTTGGGTGCTTGGGGTGATTTTGGGGTCCTGGGGGAGTCTGGGGAGGTTCTGGGGGGGATCTGAGGGGTCATTTGGGAGGGTGTTGGGGGTCCTGGAATTGGTCTTGCAGGGGATTTTGGGGTCCTGAAGGGATTTTGGGGGTTTATTTGGGTCCTGGGGGGTATTTTGGGGCCCTGGGGGGGAGACCAAATGTGGGTCCTGCCCCATAAAGACCCCCAAATGTGGGTCCCCCTAGCTGTGAGTTTCCTACCCACAAATGTCCCTCCCTCCCCCAAATCCAACCCCCCCCACCTCCAGATGTGGGACCAACCCCCACAGACACCCCCCAGTGTGGGTCCCGCACCCCCCCGACCACCCAAAATGTGGGTCTCCCTCCTGCCCCTCCCCCCCCCAGCCCAGGGGGGTCCAAAGTCCGGCCCTGATTGGCCACATCGCCCACCCCTCCCCCCCTCCGCGCCCAAGTGTGGGGTGGGGGAGGGGCACCCCACTGACCTGTCGCGACTCGGGGGGCGACTGAGCGGAATTTGGGGGGTGGTCAGGGGAGTTCTTACCTGCGGGGTGTGGCCAACCCCACCCCCAAAGCCCCGCCCCTTCACTGTGATTGGCTGTCCTGGGATTTCCCCCCCCCAAAAAAAAAAAAGACCAAGCAGGTTTGGGGTGGGGGAAGGTGAAATTATTGACAGAAATTAAGCAATGCCGGGGGGAGGACAGGGGAGGCTGGGGGGGAAACTTGGGGGGCACCCCAAGGTGCTGAGGGGGACTCAGGGTACTTGAAGGGCACTTGGTGCCTCTGGCAAGGAAGGGAACAGCCTTAACAGACTGTTACTGAGGCACTCCTTGGATGAGCTGCCCCCCAAGGTGGTGTTCCTGTGGGGCCAGGCAGGGAAGGGCACACAGAGATGAGCTGTTTGCAGGGGCAGGGCCAGGGATGGTCGAGGGTGGGAAGTTGGGAGCAGAGAAGAAGAAAAGAAAGATAAGATGAAGCAAAGGGAATATTCAAAGCTGTTTTTGGGGGGAGCTGCCAGGCAGCCCTGGGGCTGAGCAGCAATGCCTGCAGTGGGACGAGAGACTCACCTGAGCAAACCTTCTCGTGGGCTTCAAAGGCCACTGGGAACATGAGTGGTTTTCCTCCCACCATGAAGAGAAGGTCTGTGGTCAATGGACAGAGACAATTGTTCACGTGCATCCCAGTAATGTCCCAGTGCTGGGCACAGAGGGGTGACAACAGTGACTGAGGGGCTGCCAGGACAGCTCCAGACTCACTGGTGACTTCTGGGCCTGGTCATCCAGCCAAACTTCCATCCTTTCATCATCATCCACTGCTTCAGTCTGGCTGGGAGATGATGGGAGGCCCAGGGCCAAGGCCTTCCCAAAGTCCAAGGGTGCCCCATTCCCTCCTTTCTCCTCCCAAAAACACTTTCTGCTGCATTTTTCTTTGCCCTCAAGCGCCTGGGGATGACTGTGGGAGGGCTTGTCCTGTCACCTTCCCAAGGACTGAGGGGGAGCTGACCAGTCCCTAATTCCCCCTCCTGAAGCCAGATTGGGCATTTTCCTTCTCTGAGGGCTTGGAAACCTCCCTGACTGCTCTGCCTTTCCTGAGACAACTGGGAGAGGTCTCATGGTAAGAGCAGCCAGGCCCCTGAGCCTGTTTAGGAGACAACCAGAAGAGATTCCTCCCTGCAGGATCCCGGCTCCAGCTCAGCTTTTCAGGGTGGTTTTTCCTCCGTGTCACGAGTCCTCTGTTCCACAGGCTGGAGCCACCCCAGCCCTGCGGGGTGTCACCTGCTCTGCCCCTGCCTGAGATGCCCCCCCGAGGCCTGAGGGGTGGGCACGGGGGGCTCTGTGCACAGAATCACATCCCAGGGCTGCACCCTGGGGGGATTTTCCCAGGAAATGTTGCTGTCGGTGAGCCCAAGGCACTGTTTGTCCCACAGCCTCTCGTGCCACCTCCCCCTTCCCCAGGGAGCTGTGGGTGTTTGTGCCCACTCAGGTTCATCTCCCCACACCAGCACCACGTGTGTGCTCACCCCTCCTCTGCCCAGTGCGAGCAGGGACTTCTGGTGGCGCCGGTTCCACGTTGGGAGTGACCAGAGTGACCCCTTTGCCTGTCCTGGACACTCTGCTGTTGGTGTTGCTGCTGTCACTGCTCATTTTCTGATTGCATCGCTGTTCCCAGGGAACTGTTCTTATCCCAAGCCGGGATCTTTCCCTTTTTGTCCCTCCAAGTTCTCCTCTCAGTCCCTCCACAGAGGGAGGGCAGGGGAAGGGAGTGGGTGAGCAGCACGTGGTCTGGGGTGTCCCAGTGGGAACAGTAAACTGGGGAACACCAAACTGGGGAATGCCACTCCTAAACTACAACAACTGCAAAAGGCCAAATTTGTTTGGTTTGAGTTCTCAGAGTCAATTTTAATTTAAAGGTTTTTCACAGCTTTAAATGGTCTGTTAAGGAGGTTTTTTTCAGGTGTAACGAATTTGCCAAAGAGTTTTTGCAGTTTTGTTAAAGATTATCCTCTTTTTAATTCTTTGCTGGTTTGCACAGTAGTAAAATTACGCCCTTGTTACTTAAAATTGATGTCTGTGTGTCTTGTGCTGACCCTCATCCCCTGGAAAAACACCCCTCCAGGCCCTTCACTGTTCCCATGTCCCTCCTTTGGACACTCTCTAATGTCTCTCTTCTTGTGTCACCCAGAAGTGCCCCCAGGACTCAAAGAGAGGCCACCCCAGTGCAGAGCAGAGCGGGACAATCCCCTCCCTGGCTCTGCTGGGCCTGATGACCCCCAGGACAGGGTTGGCCCTCCTGGCTCCCCAGGGCACTGCTGACTTGTGTCAACCTGGCCACTGACCAGGACCCCAAGATTATTTTCCACAGGGCTGCTCTCCAGTGTCTCAGTCCACAGCGTGTCTCTACATCCAGGTGCAGAATCCAGCGCTTGTCTTTGCCAGGTTTCATGTGGTCGGTGGTTGCCAAGTCCTCTGATCTGTCAAGGTCTCTCTGCAGGGATCCCCTGCCTTCCAGGGAGCCAACAGCTCCTCCCAGTTTGGCGTTGTCGACAAAGCCCCTCAGTGTCCCTTCCAGTCCTGTGTCCCAGTGGGGGCAGGGAAGGCAGATGAGCCTGCAGAAGAGCCCCTGGGGCTCTGTGCTCCAGGTCAGCAACAAGGCTGCAGCTCCAGGCTGTGGGGTGTGCTCTGCAGAAGGGCAGGGGAGAGCCCCCAGCCCAGGCACAGGGCAGGGAGAGCCCTCGGCCCAGCCTGGGCCCTGGGGCTTGTCCTCACCAAGCACTCACCGATCCTCCGTGTTTGCAACGTCTCCACCAGCTCTTTGAGCTCCTTCCACTTGAGGAGCTTTGCTGAGGCCAGGAGGGCTTCCCTGGAGACCTGCAGAACAGCAGAAGCTGGGAGGTGGCACCAGGGCCTGGGCAAGGGGACCTGCAGTGATCCTGCCCTTAGGAAGCTGGGACACACCCCTGAAAAAGTGTCTGGGGGTCTCTGTCTGGGGACAGGGATTGAGGCTGAAAGCCCTCCAACACCTGTGGGGACACGTGTGTTCAGGCCTGGGTGGCCATGGGCTGCTGCCCAGCCCTGCTGGAGCAGGTAGGGCAGGGGTTGGGAAGGGCCATGGCAGCGTCTCTGCCCCTGCTCGTGGGGGTTTTGCAGGGACCCTCCCCACAGGCTGCAGGGCGGGAGGGTTGCCCACGATGCCCAGAGCCCCCATGGGGTGTCAGCTCCTTCACACACCTTTTTGGGTCCATGCTCAGCCTTGCAATCTGTACCTGCACGGCGATGGCACTGCCCTCCTCCCTCTCCAGGTGCCCCAGCACATTTTGGAGGACCCCCCAGGGCCTTCACTGCAAGAGGTGAATTGTTGTGCCACAGGAGGTTCACCAAGTCTGGCAAGAGGACCTGCATTTTTGGGGCCTGTAGGAAAGACAGAGTTTCCATCTGATGAGAAGTTCCGTGCCTGAACAGCTCACCAGGCAGCCACCAGGCCCCATCCTGGCAGGGAGGGCTTTGGGAGCACTCAGCCCCCATCCTGACACCCAGCACAGGCCACTGCCTGACCCACAGCCCCAGAGCCCGGCTGGGACACAGCTCCCCCTGACATTCTGCATTCCCATTGTTATGTCACTGAGCATGGCAACCATTGTGCATTCCCATTGTTATGTTGGTTACCATGGCAACCATTATGCATTCTCACTATTGCAGTCAGTTACCATGGCAACTGTTATGCATTCACACTGTGACATCGGTTACCATGGCAACTGTTATGCATTCCCATTGTTACAAGTTGTTAGCGTGGCAATCATTATACAATCTTATTGTTACGTTGGTTACCATGACAACCATTATGAAGTCTAATTGTGACTGGGTTACCATGGCAACCATTATGCATTCTCATTGTTATGTCGGTTACCATAGCAACCACTATGCATTCGCATTGATATCTTGGTTACCATGGCAACCATTGTACCTTCTCATTGTGATGCCTGTTACCAGGGAACCATTATGCATTGTTATCTTGGTTAGAATAGCAACCATTCTGCATTCCCATTGCTATGTTGGTTACCATGGCAACCATCATACATTCCCATCACTAAGCTCAGTTACCATGGCAACCATTATGCATGCCCATCATTACACCGGTTACCATGGCAACCATCTGTAACATACAGATAATATAGAAATGCCAAAAAATGTTACTCGATTGTTTCTGCCTGTCAAAAACTTCCTATCAAACATTCTCTGTCAGCTCTCTTCCAAAAGTTCTCACCAGGACTTCCCACAGGACTTTTCCTGCCAAAAGATCCTGCCATTGTTTATGGTTATCATATCTCCTCCAACATCTCAACTGGCTACGTGCCAAGAAACCACGTACAACCTCCTGTGAACACTATAAGAGTTGAGGGCAAATTTTGGAAAATCAGGGAGAGGAAAGGGAGAAGAACTGGTGACTGTAGCTGAGAATCTCTGCCCACCTCCCCTCACCTTTTCTCCGCCACCGTGTGCTGCCTGCCTGCCACCGGAGACTGGAACTGTGCCGGCCTGGAGAGAGCTGAGACCACCGTGCCACATGTGGGAGTTCTACCTTATCCTTCTACCCTGACCATATTTCTGAGGGCCCAAAGCTTCGGCTGAGCTGAGACCCTGCATGGCCTGGGACAGGGGCGTGAGCGGTGAAACCACCCATGGTGCATTGCAGAGAACTAAAGCTGTCAGACCCCCTGCAGCTACAGAGACAACATCCAAAAGCTGCAGGGACAGAGCAAAAAAAAGGCATTAACTGCTTCTCTTGCCCAATAAACACACCAGCTCAGTGGGTAAAGGTATTTTTTAGTGGTACCTTTTCTCTGTTTCTAGAAATAATCTTAGCAGTTTCCAACCTTTTCTTACTTTTTCCTTTCTCTTTGCAATTTTTAGCACTTAAAAAAATCAGTTTTTGGTATCAACAGATAATGTGTGAGTTTTAATTTTCCTCAAGGGAATATTCGAATCTGAAGTTTTTTCTGCAATATTTAAACAGATTGTACAGGGGACCATGGCAAAGTGGGAGGAACAGGGAGAAGAGTGGAAAAGAGGGGCTGGTCGGGCAGGTCCAATGGTCCCATGGGGGTTTTTGGGCACAGGGTAGTTTTCAAAAGGGGGGTGGCCCCCCTGAGCTCTCGACTTACTGTGGGGTGCTGGGGCTGCTGGATCCAATCTCAGCCTTGGGTTACGCCAACAGGGTCAGTTCACAGGAATTACAGAGATGGGACTGAATCACTTTTGTCCCCAGGGTTTAAAGGATGACAAATCACATCTACTGACAGAAATTAATTATTTAGGGTTACAAATGATCAGACAAAATCTCTGTATCACAATTATTTACTGCACAATAGAAACACTAAAACTACCAGTAGTACAGCATAAGATAGGACAGTGCTCTACACTAAAGCAAGTACTGAAGCAATTCTACTTTTCAATTCTACACCAAAGCAAGAATTATGAATTAGAGACGGATGGAACTCCCCCAGACCAACACTCGTGGGGAGATCTCTGCTCTCAACCTCCAGCAGTGACCTTGGGGGGTCCCCAGCCAAGGCAGGAATCTCCACACACCCCCCAAGAAGGGTTCTGTTGGCACAACCTGCCCCTGGCAAAGGGGACTGGCCCTTTCTGGTAGAAAGGGATGGACTGACAGTCCCTGGACTCCAGGGGTTGCCTCACCATCAGGGGGGTCATTCGGGGTGGGAGCAGCGGCCGAAGCTCTTCCTGCAGTCGGGGCATTCGTGGGGCTTCTCTTACCGGTGGGTCCGTTGGTGTTGGGTCAAGGCAGAGCTGTGGGTGAAGCTCTTCCCACACTCCCCACACTTGTAGGGCCTCTCCCCAGTGTGGAGGCGCCGGTGGCTGACAAGGGTGGAGTTCCGGTAGAAGCCCTTCCCGCAGTCGGTGCAGCGGAAGGGCCTCTCCCCTGTGTGTGTCCACTGGTGCTTGTGGAGATCTGAGCTTGTCTGAAACCTTTTCCCACATTCCAAGCACTTGTGGGGCCGTTCCCCAGTGTGGATGAGCTTGTGTTGCTTTAGGGTGGAGCTGTCACTGAAGCTCTTCCCACACTCCTCACACTTGTAGGGCCTCTCCCCGGTGTGGATGCGCTGGTGGGTGATGAGGGTGGAGTTCTGGGTGAAGCGCTTCCCACAGTTGGGGCAGCGGAAGGGCCTCTCCCCTGTGTGTGTCTGCTCGTGTTGGAGGAGATGTGTGCTGGTCTGAAACCTCTTCCCACATTCCCTACACGTGTAGGGCCGTGCCCCAGTGTGGATGTGCTGGTGTTGGATCACGCTGGAGCTGCAGCTGAAGCTCTTCCCACATTCCAAGCACCTGAAGGGCTTCTCCCTGCTGGGAGGCTGCTCAACAGATGCACCACAAGACAGGGCCAAAGGGGCACTGACTTCCTCCTCACCTGCCTGGGGGGCCTGTGGCAATTTCCTCTTCCTTGCAGCCTCCTCCTCCATCTGCCCAAGCTTTGGGAAGGACAGATCCAGCTGGGGGGAAACAAGGGCTGAGCGTGTTGGCTTGGGGGTTCCTCCTGCCCAAGTCCATCTCTAGAACTCACCGGCCATCCTAGGACCATAAAAACCTCCAAAATAACAAAATTCAGCCCAGAAAAACCCAAACCACTGAGATTCAGGCAAAAAAAACCCCCCAGAAATAATGAGATGAACCCCCCCCCCAACTGTAAAAAGTTCAGATTCAGAAAAAAAAACACCTTGATCTCGGGCTCAGGATGCAGCTGCAAGCAGAGATTTCCCTGCAAAGTCTGCAGGGAGTCAGTCGAGCTCTGGAGAGCAGATTGTGCCCCAGGGATGGGATTGCAGAGGGGCCCTCAGGTCCCCAGGATGAAGCAGCAACCAGCAATAGACACAAAAGGCCCCCTCGAGGATTTCTGGGAGAGTGTCCTGTAGGGAGGGGACAGTGATAAGGTCTCCCCTGAGCCTCCTTTTCTCCAGGCCCAACAACCCCAGCTCCAGTCCCTTCCCCAGCCTCCTTGCTCTTCTCTGCACCTGCTCCAGCCCCTCCATGTCCTTCCTGACCTGAGGGGCCCAGAGCTGGACACAGCACTCCAGGGGTGGCCTCCCCAGTGCTCAGTGCAGGCCAAGAATCCCTTCCCTGCTCCTGCTGCCACACTCTGCCTGAGCCAGGCCAGGATCCCTTGGCCCTCTTGCCCCCCTGGGCACACTCTGGCTCCTGTTCAGCTTCCTGTCCCTCCACACTCCCAGCTCCCTTCCTGCCTGGCTGCTCTCCAGCCACTCTGTCCCCAGCCCTGGGGCTGCCGGGGCTTGTTGTGGCCAAAGGGCAGGACCCGGCACTTGGCCTGGTTGAACCTCATCCCCTTGGAATCAGCCCATGGATCCAGCTTGTCCAGGTCCCTCTGCACAGCCCTCCTGCCTTCCAGCACATCAACACCCCCCAGCTTGGTGTCAGCTGCAAATTTGCTCATGAAATGCTGGTTCTGCAGGAGCTGGAGATGCTCAAGGGGCAGCAGGACCAAGTCAGGAGTCTGGGGGGGCCTGGGGAGCTTTGGGGTCCAGGAGGGTCCTGGGGGAGCTGGGGAGGGGCTTTGGGGATTGGGGGTACAGACCAGAACAGACCAGGACAGATCAGGACAGATCAGGACCTCCTCACTGCTCCTGGATCTCTCCTGGAGCTGGGCCACGTTTTTGTGGGACACCTGAACCCCCCCAGTGCCCTCCCAGTACAGCCCAGTGTCCCCAGTACAGCCCACTGTGTTCCTGTCCCAGGGTGCTGGGTGATCCCTCTTTGGGGGTTGGATGGGGATTTGGGTGGTTCTGGGGGGCTTTGAGTGTATTTGGGGGAGTTAAAAGGGGTCTTGGAGGCACTGGGGGGGAGAGGATTAAAGGAAAAGGGGAGATTAGTGGACATTTTGGGGGCTTATTGGGGCCTGAGTGGGGATAGGAGAGACCACCCCGGTGTCCCCAAGACCCTCTTGGTGTCTCCAATTTCCCCCTTCACACCCTGAGACCCTTCTGGTGTCACCAATGTCCCCAAAGCCTCCCCATGGCCCCAATTCCCCTCTTGACAGCCCCAATTCCACTGTCCCCAAACCCCATCCCTGATGTCCCCAAACCTCCATCTCCCCCCATAAGCCCCCCCTGGACCCTCTGACCCCAAAAATGTCCCTGCTCACTCCACACTCACAGAAAGGACAAGGGCATCTGGGGACACATTGGGGACACTTGGGGGGCTTTGGGGGGCACTGGGTGATTACTGGGGGATACTGGGAAATACTGGGGGGAACTAGGGGGCACTGGGATGGACTGGGGGGTTATTGAAGGACGCTGGGAGGGAACTGGGAAACACTGGGGGGCACTGGCAGAGCACTGGACAGTTATTGAGGGATTACCAGGACACAAGGGGGGACACTGGGAGGTTACTGGGCCATACTGGGGGTTACTGGGTGCTCACTGGAGAATCATTTTACCATACTGAGAGGCAGTGGGAGGTCACTGGGACACTCCGAGTGGTCACTGAGGGAGTTGTTGGGCCGCAGTGAGGGTCACTGGAAGGTCACTGGGCTATACTGGGGGCACTGGGCCCCCTTTACCCGAATGTGGTACGTCTTCACCCCAGATTTTGGGCAGCACCTGCAGAACCCCTCCCCTGAGAGACCCGCTGAACCCCACTGCTGGGCTTTAGAGTACACCCAAGCCCCTCTCCCTGTGGTCTCTCTGTGTGCTGAGTTTCGGGGATCTCTGGGATTCAGGGGGACCACTTAGGATCTCCTTTCCCTGCGGTCGGTCCGCCCAGCCGGCAGGGGGCGCTGTGGCACGAGCGGCAATGGCGGCGCCGCGCGGGGCATAATGGGAGTTGTAGTTCGCTCATGGGAACTCCACCGGCGCCTGCGCAGTGCAGCCATGGCGTTTAAACAGCCCCTCCCCGGGAGGGTTCCAAGGCCCCCAGCCCTTTCAGGGACCCCCTAAACCCCTTCAGGCACCTTCACCCTCCTCTCTGAGCGCCCTCAGGACACCAAATTCCCTCAGTGACCCCCCGAGAGCCCCTCACGGACCTCAAATCCTCGGGAACCCACGAGCCCCTCCTCTCCACTCTGCCGAGCCCTCCAGCCTTCCCGCCCACAGCCGCGCTCCCCGCAGCCCCCGAGCGCATCCCCAGCCCCGCCGCAGCCCCCTCAGGTCTCACCAGCGCAGCGGAGGCGCCGCCATCTTTGCCCGGCAGCCAACACTGCGCCCCCGCCCCGCCCCCTTTGCCGCGCGGGGCACGCCGGGAGTTGTAGTTGCAGCGGCTCAAAGGGCACGGCGAGATTTGGGTCAATTGTGACCCAGCGTTCAGTTCTGATCGACTGAACATTCCACACACACCTTGTTCTTTGAACAGCAACAGAGCGAAGGCCAATCTGGTTTCATTGTCATCTTAGTAGTTTGCTGGACTGGAGTGTTTAATTCTCCAAATGCAGGCTGTGTCCAATTGCTTAAAACACTTCATTGCCAGGGAATATCTTCTAACAGAAACTGTTGTCTTTTTAAGGTGACAAAGGAGGTAAAAAAATTCTCAAGAAAGAGGGATGCTTTTTGTGCAGTAGTATAATAATGTGGAAAATCAATCCTTTAATTACCCATTCTGGTCTCTGTGTTGCTTTGAAAGAGGGAATAACACTGCCATGGGGACGTTCTTTAGACACTTGAGTGAAAGCAAAGACACGTCTGGAACAAAGAGAGGGAATTTCAGGTCCATACCCGAGGTCAGCATGCTGCTCTAGTGACAAATGTGAATAAACCTTTCCATCAGAGCACCCCCAGACAACTCCCAGAGGGGCTTCATATTCTGCAGTTTTACAGTCTTGTGTGCACAATCAAGGATGGTGATCTTTGGTTTAGTGTTTCTTGGGGTGCCTTGGATGGGGCAGTGGGTACAGGGAACTCCGCAGTGATGAAGAAGGTGTGAAGCCTGCACTGTTCTGAGGGGTGTGAGGGTTATGAGGACAGTGCTTTTATGAGGCTGCCCCATTATGGGGTGGATGGGTTCTATGAGCACAGAGACCTTCTGAGGCCCCACTGTGAGGTGGATGGGGTTTATGAGGACATGGCCTTTATGAGGAGAGCCTCTTAGGAGGTTTATGGATTTTCTGGATGCAGCCTGGCAAAAAGAGAGAGGCTGAAAAAAAAAAGGGATAAAACAGTGGGGAGAGCCCTGAGGCTCAGATCCAGTGCTGGTGGGTGGCTGTAGGGACAAGGCAGTTGTACAGAACAAGGCAGAGCCGTGGGGGCACTGTGGGGCTGTGGCTCTGACTGCAGCCAAACCCCCCATCCCAGAGGAAGGCAAAGGGCACACAGAGATCCACAGCCCGTGCGAGTGCAGGCACTGGGGCAGTTCCAGACAGACACTGTGGCCATCCTGCAGAGCCTGACTGAGAAAAAGATCCTTTCTGGGGAAGCCTGGGCTGGCTTGGGTGCAGGGCACTGGGGACAGAGCCCACCCGGGGAAGGGAGGGACAGTTAACAGGGCTGGGCAGAATTTTAGGCTTCTTCAAGGGCCAAAAGCTCTTTGCCCCCCACCCCGTCCAGCTCACGCTGTTTCCTCAGCACCTTCACTTGCTCAGGTGAGGCCAGACTTGAAGACTTGGAAAAGCAGATTGCCCACAAGAAGGGATCCTGGCAGAGGGCTACAGCCCTCAGATGGGGCACAGGGATGTACAGGTGTCAGAGGTGGGCCCACAGAGGTCTACAGACAATGGAGAAGAATGCAGGAAGGCTGCAAAGGGGCCTCCGAGGAAGAAATCCATCTAGGAGTGCCTTGACAGATGCAGCTGCAGGATGTACCGGAAGTCCACTGATAAGAAGTAGCCTGCAGACCCCCACAGACCCCCCTGTCTGTGCCCCTCACCACTCCTTCCTTACTCTCCCCCTCCCCATATATGGCCAGACATATTCCCTGTGGCCAATCCGTCCAAACCCCCTTATCACTAAACCTCGGGATTTGATGTTTCCAGGCAGAAACCCACCTTTGTTCCTGAACCTTCTGTATCCCCCTGTATATAAGCTGCCATCTTGTTCAAATAAATGCCATTTTGTGGGTCACATCTCGTGTGTGTCCTGTCTCCCATTCAAAATGTGCCACTGGGTCTGTCATCAGGGGGTCCTCCCAACCCCCTAAGCAATATACAGGAGCTACATGGCATTGTTATTGCCATGTTATGGTAAAGCATCAGAGTTTGTTCTTCTATCTCAACACCCCCGGGGGGATGTGGATTGTATTAAAAAAAAAAAAAAATCCGGAGAACACCAAAAAGGTCCTTGATCAAAACCTCTGCTGTGAAGCCAAGGGCTTTCACCCATGGCTGTTGCCTCGTTCCTCCCAGCTGGAAGGTCTGGGATGAGGGGAGATGACTGTGTGGCCAGACAGGTCTTTGGGCAGATGTGACACCTGGCCTTTCCAAGGAGCAACCAGGATGACCCAGCCCTGCACAGCCCCCCCCGAGCCTGGCAAGCTGCTTTGCAAGAGAAAAACCTACAGTGGTGTCACCCTGAGAGTTTCTCTTGTCTCAGCGTCTGCTGCCAAGTGATGGGGCAAGAAGAGGCGGGTGGCACAGGCAGGGCCAGCAATGCCTGTCCCGCTCCTGCCATGGTGCCCAGGTGGGCTCCCCTGGGACAGAGGGTGGCAGGAATTGTCAGATCCCCTTGCCCTGGTTTGGCAGAATTGTTTGGGAATCGATATTATCTTGTTTGGTTTTATAATCACACAGCAAAATGGTCATTATTCTATCAGTATGTGTGTGTGTGGAGATATCTATGTATATTTAATTTTGAGAGCAGAGCAGTGCTGTTTTGAAACCCATCTTTCCTATAAAGGAATTTCTCTCCCGACAATAAACCCCCTGAAGATTTGTATGCCCTGTGCCTCTCCTTTCAGCAGGGTTTCAGAGTCCCAGAGGCATCAGGATGGGCCCTTTGGCTTTTGCAAGGTCTGCTGTGCTCAGGCTCCACCAATCCTTTGGGGAAATCTTTGCTGGGTGAGCAAGCCAGGCTGCTGCAGGCCCAGGCTCAGCTGGAGGGAGCCAGCATGGCACGGACGCCGTGTCCCCATGGGCAGGGTTTGCTTTGGAGCCTGTGCTTGTTGGAACACAGGGATCTGTGAGCTGAGCTGGGGGATGGACCCGCGGCCCGGCCCAGGCGCCCCATGGAGCTGCTCTGGGCTGTGTGCTGGGACAGGGACACACAGGACCTGCTGCTGACACGTCCCTGCACACTCCACAAAGAACCAGCAGCATCTTCCTGCCTTTCTCTAAGCACAAAAGTGTGTTTTCTTCCTCTGCAGGGGTAACCCCCCATTGCCCACTGTTCCCCAGGAAGCTGCAGCCCCTGCAGGGCTCATCGCGGCCTCCAGCACTGAGTGCTCAGCACAGGCAGGACATGGAGCTGCTGAGAGAGTGCAGAGGAGGCCTGCGAGGTGCTGCGAGGGCTGGAGCCCCTGTGCCCTGAGGAAAGGCTGCCAGAGTTGGGGTTGCTGAGGCGGGAGAAGAGAAGGCCCCGGGGAGGCCTCAGTGCGGCCGGGCAGGAGCTGAAGGGGCCCAGAGGAAAGCTGGGACAGAGTGTTCAGCAGGGCCTGTGGGGAGAGGACAAGGGGGGATGGCTTGAACTGAAGGAGGGCCATTTAGGGTCGATCTAAGGGAGATGTTTTCTTCCAGTCAGGCTGGAGGGGACTGGCACAGGCAGCGCCTGAGAGGCTCCGTCCCTGGGAACTTTGAAGGGCCGGTTGGACGGAGCCCTCAGCAACCTGGGGTGGTGGGAGGTTTCTCAGGCTGGAAGGAGATGATTTTTAGGGTCCCTTCCAAGACAAACCATTCAAGGATTCCATCATTCTCTGGTCCCCATCCCCACAACTCCTGTGCCATCCCAGCTGCCAGAGCTGTGCCCGTGTTCCATGTGGAAGGGCCAGCACCCAGCACCGAGCACAGCGCAGCCATTCCCCTGCTGCCATCACACCTTTGTGCAGCTCCCAGTGCAGCCTCTGCCCTGACCAACCCTGGCTGTGCTCTGAGACAGCCCTTCCCCCTGCTCAGAGACCACCCTTCCTCCTGCTCCCAGCACACTGTCCTGCCCTGCTCCCTTCAATCTCCAGCAGTCCTGAACAGCAGCTGCTCTTCTCCAGACTAAACAACCCCAGCTCCCTCAGCCTCTCCTCACAGGACTTGTGCTCCAGTCCCTTCACCAGCCTGGTTGCTCTTCTCTGGACCTGCTCCAGCCCCTCCATGTCCTTCCTGACCTGAGGGGCCCAGAGCTGGACACAACACTCCAGTTGTGGCCTCATCAGCGCTGAGTACAGAGGAAGGATCACTTCCCTGCTCCTGCTGCCACACTGTTCGTGATGCAGGCCAGGATCCATTGGCCTTCTTGGCCACCTGGGCACACTCTGGCTCATGTTCAGCCTCCTGTCAATCAGCACCCCCAGATCCCTTTCCGCCTGGCTGCTCTCCAGCCACTCTGTCCCAGCCTGTAGCGCTGCAGGGGTTGTTGTGGCCAAAGTGCAGGACCCAGCACTTGGCCTTGTGGAACTTCATCTTGATGGAATCAGCCAAACTCTCCTGTCTGTCCAGGTCCCTCTGCAGAGCCCTCCTGCCTTCCAGCTGATCGACACTCCCAACTTGGTGTCATCTGCAAATTTGCTGATGATGGACTCAATCCCCTCATCTAAATCATCAATAAAGATGTTAAACAGGACTGGGTCCAGCACTGATCCCTGGGGAACACCACTGGTGACTGGATCCCAACTGGATGCAGCCCCGTTCACCAGCACTCTCTGGGCCCGGCCCTCCAGCCAGTTCCTAACCCAGCACAGAGTGCCCTGTCCAAGCCCTGGGCTGCAGCTTTTCCAGGAGTATATTATGGGAGACAGTGTCTAAGGCTTTGCTGAAGTCCAGATAGACACATCCACAGCCTGCTCCTCATCCACCAGGCGGGTCACCTGATCATAAAAGGAGATCAGGTTGGTCAGACGTGACCTGCCCTTCCTAACCCCGTGCTGGCTGGCTCTGATCCCTTGTCCATCCTGTAAGTTCTGTGTGATTGCACTCAGGATGATCTGCTCTAGAACCTTGCCAGGCACTGAGGTCAGGCTGACAGGCCTGGAGTTTCCCAGGTCCTCCTTCCTGCCCTTTTTGTAGATTGACGTGACATTCACCAACTTCCAATCATCTGGGACCTCCCCAGTGAGCCAGGACTGTTGGGAAATGATGGAGAGCGGCTTGGTGAGCTCTTCTGCCAGCTCCCTCATCACCCTAGGATGGATCCCATCTGGTCCCATGGACTTGTGTGGATCCAGGTGGCTCAGTAAGTCACTGACTATTTCCTCCTGGAATACAGGGGGGATATTTGGCTTCCTGTCCCTGTCTACCAGCTCCAGAATCCAGTTGTCCTGAGGGTCACCTGTCCTACTGGTGAATACTGAGGCAAAGTAGGTGTTAGGTACCTCAGCCTTCTCCTCATTGCTGTTAACTCTGTTCCCCTCCAGGTCCAACAAGGAATGTTGGTTTTCCTTGTCCCTCCTTTTGTTATTAATGCATTTATAGAAGCGCTTTTTGCTATCCCTGACAGAAGTAGCCAAATTGACTTCAAATTGCTCTTTTGGCTCTCTAATTTTCTTTCTGCATGAAATTTTCTTTCTTCATCCTGCTCATCCCCGTGGTCTCAGGGCAGAATCCGTATGCACGGCAGGACAGTGTCAGGATCCCGTGTTCCACTCGGCCCACCAAGTCCCCCATTCCCAAATTCCCCATTCCCATAGGAATTTTGCCCCCCACCTTGGTGCTCCAGCACCTGCTGCCCGTCTGGGAGGCATTTCTGGAGCTCTTCCCCATGGGTGTGTCCCAGGGAATGCTGCACGTGCTCAGCCACGATCCCTTCGCATTCCCAGCGCCTCGGGCTGATCCAGGCGGCACAAAATAATCAGCTCCTCATCCGATGAGCACGGGCACCAACCACGATCACAGGGAGCTCTGAGCAACACTGCTCACCTCAGGACTGAAAGCATCAGGGAAGGCCCTGAGCAAAGGGCACAGTTCCTGTGGAATGGAGGATTTCAGAATGCACCAGGGAAAGGTGCTGACCCAGGAGGGTCACCTGAGAGAGAGACTTCCTATATCTGCAGTAGCTTTTGCTTGCTCAGAGGAAATAAAAAATAGCCTCTGAAATTTAAAACTGGATTATATGTCCCCTTTTTGTGTTTGAGTCCTGTTTCTGTATGCACACAACTGTCTGGTTCCTGCCAGGAAAGGCTGGAGGAGAAAAGAGAGTGAGAGAGCAGCACTGGGGTTAAGGAGAGTCTCGGTGAGGGCACTAAATTGGGGAGTACCATTTCTAAACCACAGGAACACAGTTCATTGGGTTAAATTGAAGCTTCTCTGAAAATGGTCTGACAGCTGGATGCTCTCTGAGTACCAGGTGGCCTTGCATCACAGAGCCCTGGAAGCTGATCCCAGACTCTGCCCCCAGTGCAGGTGTCCCATGGCAGATATAAGGAACCACAACAAACCATTCTATTTTATGGTTCTTATATCTTAAACAGATATAGAGACCAGAGGAAAGACAGCTCTTACATCTGAAGTTGCTGTCACCTGCTTAGAGATAATCAAAATGCCCTCCAAAAATTAAAACTGGACTTCATCTCAGCGTTTTGTATTTGAATCCCTTTGTTCATATGCACACCACTCAGGAATCTCGGTGAAATTGAAGCTTTTATTGAGGAAAATTATAATCTATTAATATCTATCTATCTATCTATCTATCTATCTATCTATCTATCTATCTATCTATCTATCTACCATCTATCTACCTATCTTATAATCTATCTAATCTATCCATCATCATCATCATCATGGCTGGGCTTTGCGAACGAAGCAGTGGCAGTGGCAGAAGGAGATCTGTGGCCAAATGGTTGTGGTTGTGGCGGTGCCGGCCTGGCCTGGGTGCTGCTCCCTGGGATGGCTGGGCCAGGCCTGCCACCATTGGGGCAGCACTGGATTTTGGGACGTGGCTGGCTCCTCCTCGGTGTTGGTGGCATCAGGTGGAGCTGGAGACACGCTCTGCAGGGGTCTGACTGCCTCCTGTGTACTGCTGTGCCCTCCTTATCTTGGCACTGAAGCGGCCCTGGGTTGCTCTGGTGTTCCAGCACTTTTCGGGATGCCTGGGTTTTGCCGTGCTCTTCCAGCATCTCCGAGGGCACTGCACGTTCCAGATCCTCTTGCCACAGCCCACAGGACAGTCCTTTGTCAATGCCACAGTTATAGTCCAAGGCCCAGGTCTCAGTGGGGAAATGGGCTTCGAGCCCCTCCAGCACCTTCTGCGTGCTTGGCGTGGCCTCCTGTCCCTCCAGGCCTGTCAGCTCTGGCTTCCCACTCTCCAACTTTGGCTTTCCCTGGCAGAGGAGAAAGGAGAGAGGGACATTTCTTGAGGAGATCTCCCTCAGTGTGAGCAGGAAGAACTTGTTGACACTGAGGCTGGCAGAGCACTGGCCCAGGCTGCCCAGGAGGGTGCTGGAATCTCCGGAGGCATTCCAAAGCTCCCTGGAGGCATTGCTGTGTGACCTGCCTGAGGTGAGCCTGGCTTGGCAGGGAGGTTGGGGTGGATGATCTCCAGAGGGCCCTTCCAACCCTAAGGATTCTGTGGTTCTGTGCTTTGTCAGGGTCTCCTGGTTCCCCCAGCAAATGCTGCCGGGCACGTGGCAGCAGGAGCTGCAGGGCCAGGGCTGTGCAGGGGAGATGCTGGGGCTGCAGCGGGGCCGAGCAGCGGCTGCCCCAGGAGAGGGAGGCTCATCCCCCTGTCCCATCCTTGGCTGTGCCATCGCTTCCTTGGCATTTCCCTGCCCGGCTCTGCCATCAAGGCAGGCAAGATGGTCCTGGCCCTTGTGCTGTGGGAGCCCCATCCCCTGCAGGCTGTGCTGCTGCCCTGGCAGGGGGGCTTTGCCACATGAAGCCCTGAGCTTGGGGCGGGCCTGGCGGCTCCTCTGCAGCCCCTGTGGAGGCTCCATCTTGCCTGGCACAATGGTTGGGTGGCTCCCAAAGAATGGAGTTACACAGCTCAGTGCTTCCATTTCAACATTTTCTGTCCTTTCCCACACTGGAAAATTTGTACCAACCTGCTGACCAAAAGTTGTCGGCTTTACCACACGTGGCTGGGCTGTGTTCTGAGGCCGGGAGTTCTGCCCAGTCCCAGACGGTTCCCAAGGTGTCCCAGGCCAGCTGAATCCAGAGGTGGAATTGCAGCCAGACGTCTCCTGACATCGCTGATTGTGGCTGCAGATTTGCTTCTCCGGCGTTCACAAAAGAGCTTTGCGTTGGCCACTTCAAGTCTCTCATTGGCTCTGAAACATTCAGAGGCACACAAAGAGTCACCTTGGGCAGTAACGCTTTGGCAAAGTTCCCCTCCATGTCCTTGACTATTCCTTGATTTCTAAAAGCCAAGGGGATGAAGAGCATCCAAAACAAGCACATCCTTTGATCTGAGCTTGTGCAGAGGGCCTGTTTCCAAGAAATCACACCAAGTACAAGGAGCAGCAAGTGTCATCTCCATAAGAACGCTGGGCTACCCTTCTGGCCTTCAAGGGAAAGCTCAAACCCCAGAGCCACTGCTAAAACTGAAAGATCATTCTTAGTTTTGATTCACAGAATCCAACTCTGCTCCCTGAGAGGCCTCTCCTTATTCAAACAGGAAAGGCCACAAGATTCATCTCTTCTGTCCCACACAGGAGGAGGAGATTAGAGATTGGCAAAAATACTGCCTGTTAAATCAACATCAGCTGGAAAAAGACACCACTAATGCTGTAGTGGTGCTACTGTGGTGTTACTGCTGGAACTCTCTAGAGAGAGGAAGACAGGTCTGGTGAAGGGAAAGGTCTTGAGGTACTTTCCCCACAAATATGCCATGTTATGCTTTCACACATCGTGCTGGCCAGATGTAGAAAAGGGATTTTAGAAGGAAAATGCCCAAGGAAAAAAGAGTCTATGATTACCACTCCAAAAAAACATGGACTTACCTTTCCAGTTTCTTCGTGAGGCTTTTGCTGGTTTTCATTTCCTGCAGGTACAGCTCTTTGTATTTGTCCACTGCTGGCTGTCTGGATTCTTTTTGAAAAGGTCTTTCTTGTTGGTTGCTTTTTGTCTTTCCCAGAGCACGTTCAAGATCTCTGGTTCTGTCTTCTAGCTGCTTTTTCAGTGAGTCAAAATGACTGCTTCTGATATTTTCTAACATGTCCTGGTAGGCTGTCTGTGCCTGAAGGAGACAGTGCACCTTCAACCACAACAAGAAAAAGAAACTTCTCCCCAGCAGAAAATTGCACATATCGAGTTTCAAGGACCCATCTTTACTCAGAGAGGCGGCTGTGCCTCCTCCCAAGCAGCAGCAATCAAGGCAGAACCCAGGAGCTACCAGGGTAAATAATTCTTCTCCTTCAGAAAGAAGCCAAATCAGCACTCTTAATCAAAGCTACCAATGAAAAGACACTGTATCTGCAGGACAGGGCATATTGAAAAGGATGCTTCAAAGACAATCAGAGCATCCCCACCTGCACCCCCCTCACCCCACCCCTTTAATTTCAGGGACTCCTTTTCTGAGCACTTTCCTCCCTACAAGGACAAAGCAGCACCCGAATGTCTGGCCATGACAGCTGCAAGTTGCCAAACCCATTGGAGGATGAGCAGCCAGAACCAGAGCAGGGGACAGAGATCCCCCCCAGGCACTGCCAACTGGGAATGTGCCTTGGGCAGGCTTTGGATTCAGGGACCTGCCGGCACCTCACACCCCCAGCACTGCTGCCCAACCATCTGCCCTTCTCCCACTGCCTCCAGCACAGACAGAAGTACAGCACTAACACACAGAATGCAGGAGGGAAAGGAAAATACCAGAAATCGTGGCCACAACAGAAGTTTAAGTAGTGCCCGTGGACACTGGTGAGAAATTCACTTACTTGCAAAAACTCATTGATTTCTTGTAGCTTTTGTGTTATTTCCTTGCTTGCTCGTTCTTCCGCCTCTCTTTTACATTGTTCCAGCTGGGAGCGATCCACCATGTTTGTCTCCAAATGATGCTGGAGTTTTGCCAGCTCTTCTTGCAGCTGGCATTTGTCCACCTCCAGTTGTTCACACTTCCCATGCAGAGTGGACAGCTCTTTTTGCAAATCCTGATTTTGGGCTTCCAGCTGCATGCATTTTTTAGATTCCCTGTCCAGCTGCTGGGAAAGTTCAGCAACCTGCAGACAGAAAGAAAGAAAAAAGGAACTCAGTGGGATCTAAAAGCAGGAAGGGGTTCCACAGCGATGCCTTCCAACCCCAGCGTCACTCTGACACAGCCGCTTCAGCAACGAGTCCCAGGAACGAGCGGAGAGGAGACCAAAGGTTACCCGGCCCTGCTGAACAGGCAGAGCAGCCTCAAAAACACTGCTGGGAACAGCCCTGCTGGGTCCCTGCCACCAGATGGGCTGAAACAGCTCCCCGGGAGCAATAAGGGACAGGTTTTTCCCTGGGAGGCCCCTCTGCTCAGTGTGCCCCGGGCAGCAACAGCTCTGCTGAGAAAAGCAAAACCTCCAGTGCCTCCTGCTCAGCTCGTGCCTGGGACAGGGCCCAGGGGCTGATCGTGCCCTGCGAGTGCCAGCACTGTTCCTGCCCTCTCTGCCAGGGAAGGAATTCATCTGTCAGTCCCAGGTGACGCTGGCACAGCCTCCCTCAAGCTGCAGCCAGGCCTGAGCTGGGCCCCACTGCTCTCAGCCCAGGGCCGTGATGTCCTGCCAGGACGGCAGAGCTGCCCCTCCCTGAGGCCCAGCCGGGGGATCTGCACTCTTGGCTGGCCCCGCTTGCTGTCACTGGGCCTGTTCTGCTCTTCTGGCTCAGGGGCTGTGGGACGGCTCCCTGGCCCGGGAGGTCACGCACCCTGCCAGGCTGGCTGCCACTCTGGGCTTGCCCTTCCTCTGCAGGACAGCCTGGCCTTCCTGAGCCCTTGCACCCACTGCTTTGCACTGAACATTTGCATCTTTACCCGCAGTGATAACCACCCCAGGATCAGTTATAGTCATCTACTACTGTAACAGCAGAAGGAGCATTAGGAAAAGCCCATCAAATCCAAAATGCAGCCAAGGAAAATAGAAATCATCAACATGACAAGAAATACAGGGAAAGCATCTCCCAGGCTTCAAAAGAAGTAACACCACAACCGAAAATTTCACCCAAAAAGCGCAGCTCACCTCTGTTTGTAATCTGTCAACTTCCTTGACCTTTTCAGAATATTGGTTCTTAATTTCTTCCTGCTGGGACTGGGTTTCTTTCTGTTCATTATCCCTGGGTTTCCTCCTATCATTCTTCAGAAGCTTTTCCAACCTGCACAGCAAATGAGTTAAGAAAACAATGAAACACAGGAAGAACCAGCCTTTTCCCCACAGTCTCACATAAACAGCACAGACACCATAGAAGCATCAAATGGCTTGGGTTGGGAGGAACCTGAAAGATCATCTCTTTCCAACCCTCCTGCTGTAGGCAGGGACACCTTCCACAAGACCGGGTTGCTCAGAGCCCCATCCAGCCTGGCCCTGAACACTTGCAGGGATGGAGCAGCCACAGCTTCCCTGGGCAACCTGTTCCAGTTCCTCCCCATCCTCACAGGAACCAATTTCTGCCTGGGATCAAATCTAAACCTCCTCTCTTTCCCTTTGAAGTCATTCCCCTTTGTCCTCTCACTGCATGCTCTTTGAAATGGACTCTTTTCACCCTTCTTGGAGGCTCCCTTCACGTACTGCAAGGCCACAATTAGGTTGCCCCAAAGCCTTCTCTTTTGCAGGCTGAAGGATTCCAGCTCCCCCAGCCTTTCCTCCCAGGAGAGGTGCTCCACCTTTCTAACCACCTTGGTGGCCTCCTCTGGACTCCCTGCAACAGGTGGGGGTCCCTGCTGTGCTGAGGAGCCCAGAGCTGGATGCAGCACTCCAGGTGGGGTCTGCCAAGGGCAGAGCAGAGAGGCAGAATGCCCTCCCTGCCCCGCTGGCCACGCTGCCTTTGCTGCAGCCCAGGGGACAATCGGCTTTGTGGGCTGCGAGCGCACATTGCCGGCTCCTGTCCAGCCCCTCATCCAGCCCAGGTGCTGCTGGGCAGGGCTGCTCTCCCTCTGTCCATCCCCCAGCCTGCATCCATCCAGGGGGCTGCCCTGAGCCACGGGCAGCATCTTGCACTGGCTCTTGTTAAACCTCCGGAGATTGCCATGGGCCCACTTCTCCAGCTTGTCCAGGTCCCTCTGGATGGCATCAGGTGTGTCAACCACACCCCTCAGCTGGGTGTCAGCTGCAAATGTGCTGAGGGTGCCCTCCATCCCTTCATCTGTCTCCTTAGTGAAGATGGGAAATAACACTGGTCCCAACACAGACCCCACTCTGATGGCACTGCTGTCCCTCAGGACTCTGAGCCATTGATCACCACCTCTGGATGGGACTGGTCACCCAGTTTCTTAATCCATCAACAGTCCATGCATGGAATCTGCCTCTCTCCAGCTTAGAGAGAAGGATGTTTTGGGGGACTGTGCCAAAGGCTTTCCAGAATTACAGGGAAAGGACATTTGGAGCCCTTGGCCACTGAGGCAGTTGCTCCATCTTAGAAGGCCACGAGGCTCATCAAGCAGGACTTGCCCTTGGTGAAGCTGGGCTGGTGTCTCAAATCACCTCCCTGTCATCCCTGTGCCTTGACAGAGCTTCTAGAAGGATCTTTTCCATGACCTTCCCAGGCACAGAGGGCAGCCTGACAGGTTGGCAGTTAGCAGGGCCCTCCTTTCTACCCCTTTTAAAGATGGGTACAGTGTGTTTCCCTTTTTCCCATCACCTGGGACTTCACATGTCTGTCATTTTTCAAATATCAAGGAGAGTGTCTTGGCAACTACATCAGACCCTGTTGGCCTATGTAGGGCAATAATGCTGGCGAGAAGTAAAAGATGGATTTAGAAGGAAAATGCATGAAGAAAAAGGAGTTTCTTATTAACACTCCAAAAAAAGTGTGGAGTTACCTTTGCAGCTCCTTTGTGAGGCATTTTCTGGTTCTCACTTCCTCCAGGTACAGCTCTTTGTACATTTCCATTTCTCCCTGCGTTGCCTCTTTACAACAAGCACTCTCTTGTTGGCTTTTTTTAACCCTGTCCAATTCACTTTTGAGATCTCTAATTCTTTCTTCCAGCTGGTGTCTCACTGAATCACAACTCCTGTCTCCAATTTGTCTGAATTGGTGCTGGTGGGCTGCCTGTGCCTGAAGGAGACAGTGCACCTTCAACCACCACAAGAAAAAGAAACTTCTCCCCAGCAGAAAATTGCATGGACCCAATTTCAGGGCTTTGCTCAGAGAGGCGGCTGTGCCTCCTCACAAACAGCAACAATCAAGGCAGAACCCAGGAGCTACCAGGGTAAATAATTCTTCTCATTCAGAAAGAGGCCAAATCAGCACTCTTAGTCAAAGCTACCAATGAAAAGACACTGTATCTGCAGGACAGGGCATATTGAAAAGGATGCTTCAAAGACAATCAGAGCTGCCCTACCCCACCCCCCTCACCCCACCCCTTTAATTTCAGGGACTCCTTTTTTGAGCACTTTCCTCCCTACAAGGACAAAGCAGCACCCGAATGTCTGGCCATGACAGCTGCAAGTTGCCAAACCCATTGGAGGATGAGCAGCCAGAACCAGAGCAGGGGACAGAGATCCCCCCCAGGCACTGCCAACTGGGAATGTGCCTTGGGCAGGCTTTGGATTCAGGGACCTGCCGGCACCTCACACACCCAGCACTGCTGCCCAACCATCTGCCCTTCTCCCACTGCCTCCAGCACAGACAGAAGTACAGCACTAACACACAGAATGCAGGAGGGAAAGGAAAATACCAGAAATCGTGGCCACAACAGAAGTTTATGTAGCACCTGTGGACACTGGTGAGAAATTCACTTACTTGCAAAAACTCATTGATTTCTTGTAATTTTTGTATTATTTCCTTGCTTGCTTGTTCTTCCACGACTCTTTTGCATTGCACTGTTTTGCTGCCATCCAGCATGAAATTCTTCAAATGATGGTGGAGTTTTGTCGCCTCTTCTAGCAGCTGCCATTTGCTCTTCTCCACTTGTTCACACTTCTCACGCAGGGTGAAAAGCTCTTCTTGCAAATCCTGATTTTGAGCTTCCAGCTGCATGTCTGTTTTAGGCTCCGTGTCCAGCTGCTGGGAAAGTTCAGCAACCTATACTCAGAAAATAAAAGGAAACTCCACATGATTTAAAGGCAGTGAATTCTGGGAAAACCTCTAAAGGGGTGGCCAGTAAAACTGTATTTATCATCTCTTGGAAACAAGCTTGGAAAACACTGGAAAAGATTCACCCAGAAAGAAGACACTTTAGACCTACTTAAAAATTTGTGAGATGCTTCTGGGAGCAATACTTCCAGGTCCCTTGGAGCTCATAATGACACTCATCATTTATAATCTCTATTCCTATAGTGTCCACCACAGACAACACCCTCAGGGCTTTTGTAGCAGCTGGAGAAAGGACCAGGCTGCTTTCTGAGCAGCCTCTACTCAGGAGAATGCAGAAACTGAGCTCCCCTCGGCTCTCCAGGAAAACTTCATCTTGCAGTTTCTCCACAGAAATGGGCAGCCAGGCTCAAGAGTCACAAACAGGGAAATTTATGAGCAGCTTACTGAGGCAGAGGCTTGCAGGTCTCTCTCAAGGGCTTCAGCGTGATCTCTCAGCTGTTGGACAGTGGTTTCCAGTCTGGTGTTTCCACTTTCAAAGCTTCAGAAGAAATACAGGTCTTATTACCAGAAAATCCAATGCAAGACAAACTGTGTTAAGTAACAGAATCCAAAGCAGAAGTGTCCTTCAAAATCAAACTGACTCTCCTGTTGTTTCCACCTAATCCCCCAAAGCTACAGACCCCTCGCTTCGCTGTGTTACTCTCTTACTGTTGCTCGTGTTCTTCCAGTTGTTTTGGAGCAGTATCAGTCTCCGAAGATGCCAACAGGAGGTCCTGCAGTTTCTGGGAAGAAGCTATTTCTTCTCTTTCCTTATCAGCCAAGGCAGTCTGCAAGTCACCAACACAATGCTCAGACTGAAGATGCTTTTCCTCCTCCTCCTCCTGCAACTGTAAATTCATGGGCAGAACCCACAGTTGTCAGGTGAGCTTTCCCAGAGAGGAGCCAGCTGCTGCCAAAGGCCTGCTGTGCTGCATGTGTGTGTGCACACCCTCTGCCCAGAGAACTGCAATCCATTCCAGTGCCTTCAGAGCTTCACTTCTGCTCCCAAATGAACACCAGCTGTATTCCTTTGTCCTCTTTAACAGCAGCCTCTCCCATCCCTCCACTGATTTCCTACAGCACGGTTCTAAGGACCAACACTGCCCCTCGGACCTTTTTTGTGAGCTGTGATGCTGCTTGTATTGCCTTGCTTGCTACTCCATGAAAAGGTGCATGGAATAGTTCATCTTCCTAAAGGAAGGCGTCTGGCAAGGGTCAAAGGTGAACTGCTCTGGCACATGTGCTCTGGAGCCCAGGATTGCACCAGGGGAGCATGGGGAGCTTTCTGAAGTGGGAAAAACCCTGACTGAAGTGCAGAGAGAGGCACCCAGCAGCCCCTGAGCAGGAAGCAGTGGATGCCTGAGGAGAGGCAGCTCTGCTTCAGTGTAGTGGGGCCAGGAAGGATGGCATCACTGACAAGCTGATGACCACCATTTCAGCCCAGGCAGCCAGGTGAACTGCTCCACACACCTGCTCTGGAGTCGAGAATCACACCAGGGGTGTGGGGGGAGTCTTCTTAAACCAGGAAGACCTCAAATGTAGCAAAGAGAGAGGAGCCCCAGCCCCCCTGACCAGCGAGCGGTGAAACCCTAAGGAGAGGCAGCTCTGCCTCAGCACAGCGGGTTTTGGGGCAGGGGCCGGAGGGACAGAGGCAGATCAAAGCCCGATGTAACTGCTGCTTCCTTAGGTCTCTGTCATCCTGGCTCCCAGAAGTCTGTTTTGTCCCTTTTCATGATGTATAGGGAGCAACTGGCACCCCCAGGTTTATCCCTGTAGGGACAGGCTTTCCATACCTTAATGTCAACCCTGTCCAACTCCTTCTGCAAGTGCAGATTATCTTCCTCCAGGTGAGCCTCACGGCTTCCAGGAACCACAAGAGCAGTCCTAAGGCATCCAAAATTTAATCTGAAACATGTCTGATCCTGCATCATCTTTCCCCTGCTTGCTCCCAAAACAGCTCTTCCCCCTTTCCTACAAGCTCTTTGAAAGCAAAGCCAAGCACATGGAAGCACTGGAGAATTCAGCTGAGAAGGGGCCTCCCTAAAGCAGCCTCAACTCCGAGGTCAGGCCATGCTGTCCAGGGCTCCTTGCACTGCTCTCCAAAGTCCCCCCAGATGCGGCTGCGCAAACTCCCGGGGCCGTTCACCCCCTGACCATCTGCATGGCAGGAAGTTTTCTCCTCAGGTGGGGTGTCAGCCCCTCGTGTCCCCTCGGACAGTGTTGCTTCTCTTTCTGCCAACCCTTCCCTTCAGAGCACTCAACGCCCCAACTGTGCCTTGGCTTGAACCTCCCTGTCCTGCAGAGCAGCCCGGCTGCTGAGCTCATGGCAAGTGTCCCGCTGGCTCTGGGGCTGTGTGGGGAGAGAGCACCACACACAAGGCTTTCTTGCAGACCTCAGAGGGCAAAGGATGAGCCCCTAAGGGATGAGAGCAGCCAAGTGCAGACCTGCTTTCACCAGTCACATGGGAACAGTTTCCACGGGGCTCCTCCTTCTTTTCCCAAGCCCATTGCCATGCCCCTCCTCTCAGTCCCACTTTCAGACTACTGAGAACACCTGTGTGCTGTTTTGACAAACCCCTCACCTCTCAGGCTCAGCTTGAGCATGCCTGTCAGCTGCTTTGGTCAGAAGGCACTCCAGCATCTCCTCATGCTCGAGGAAGGCTGCAAGTTTTAAGGGGGTAAATCCCCACTACAAGGAGAAATAATCCCCATTAGAAAAACACAGACAAGCTTTGCACCTGTTTGAAAGAGCAGCTTTACCCACATGCCAAGGTTACCTGGTTCTGAGCATCACTCTTGGCATTATGCTGCAGTAACAGCCCTGCCACAGCTGCATTTTTAGACAGCACAGCCAGGTGAAGGGCAGTGTTGCCTTCAGCGTCTGCCAGATTTGGGTCGGCACCGTGTTCCAGCAGAACAGCAACACATTCTTCCTGCTCCTGCTGCACTGCCTGGGAACAACACACGGAAAGGGAAAGACTTGCAACTTTTACATCCCCCTCTGTCACAACTCCCTCAGCTCCTGAATGCTGGAATAGAGGAGCATCTTCAAAGATTAGCTAACAGAGGCCCATGCCATGCTGAATGCAACTTGCATGTTTCTGTGGGGCTGCGGGGCAAGGAATCCTGCCAGACATCTCCTCTTTAACACAGCAGCACTAACCCCACCCACAGGATGGTAAGGCATTCCACACACCTTCATCAGTGCCGTTCTCTTGAAGCTGTCAGCGATGTTTGGCTGGCTGTTCTTTCTCATCAGATATCGAATGACATATGCATGGCCATTTGCCGCAGCGAGATGCAGAGGTGTCCTAAAAATTAAACATACGCCCTTAACCTGGACAGACAAAGGGAAACCAAAGCTGTGTCTCTACCCAGCCCCCTGGGGACCCTGCCCGGACTCTGCTCCTCCTGCTTGCTGCTCTCTGCTGCTGCTGCTGCAATCCTGAGCTGATGAGCCACAGGGCAGGAGAGAACAGGTGAGGGCTGAGCAGCTGCAAAACAGCCCTGCAGAGAGACCACGGCGAAGCGGCAGGTCGGGGACACGCGTTTCCAACAGCGCTCGAGCCCAGCCGGCAGCTCCAAGCAGTGAAAAGCTCCAGAGTTCACTCTCCCAGCTGACAGGGCACATCTCACTTTTCAGGCCTTGTCCTTCAGAGAGGGCTGCCGAGGACTGCTGCAGCTTGGCTCAGGAGCAGCCCAGGTGTGCCATCAGCGTCCCACAGCACTCACCGCATCTCCTGGTCTCGCCTGTCGATGCCAACTGCCCTCACATACCAGCGCCAGCGCCTCAGCCAGGCCAGGTCACCGCGGGCGGCCGCGCGGTGCAGCCTGCCCAGCCCCTTCTCCCTGAGCTCGGGGGCACTGGTGGAGCTGGGGGCAGCCCAGGGCTGCCCACTGGTGCTGCTGGATGGCGACTGCCGTCGCTTCTTGCTGAGAAGCCACGGCATGGCCCTGCTCGGAGCTCCCAGCAGCAGGAAGTGCACGAAGCCCCCGGCGGGGCTGCCGGGAGCCAAGTAGGGATGATGAATGGGACGAGGGTGAGGTTTAGGGTGAGGGACAAGGACAAGAATAAGGACGGGCAAAGGGTATAAAGCACAAGGCAGACGAGGTCGCCCTGCGCAGTGGTCGTGTCCTGTAGCCACCAAGGTGGCAGAACAGGCACACAAAGCTCCCAGAGCGGGATGTGCTGCTGCTCCCAGAGAGGCCACAGCAGCTCTGAGCGCCGGCTCCGGGCACCAACAAAGCCGTGCCCTGCTCACACCTGTGGCGTCACAATGGCTGGTGGGACGCTCAGCACGTCCCGTGGGGTGTCACAGAGGCCACGGTGCAGGGCGGGGCCGGGCGGGACATGGCCGGGCCGGGCAGGCGTGAGGGCGGCCCTGCTGGGCCGTGTGGGAAGGAGGCGGCCTGGGCCTTGTGAGGGCGGCCGGCGGGAGTGGGCACTGCCCCGCTCAGGGTGCCCGGGGCAGGGCCCGGGCCGCTCCCACCGGGCCGGAGGCTGCGGTAGGCGCTGGAGCAGGTCCCGCCTCACCCGCTCAGGGTTTGGCTTCAGCTGTGGCCGGGCTGTGTCGGGACACACTGCCATGGAATGAGGCTCAGGATGGGGTCGCATCCCAGCCTGAGCAGACGGGGGGCACCCGAGCTCTCAAGAAATGCCCACCAAGCGCTCCAAGCCTGCCATGCCAGAGTTCTGGGACAATTCCCCAATGCCTTTGTCTTGGCCCTCTTGAAGAGCAGACACCTCACCCCCCACCCCATCGTCACTGCTGTCACCTGCTGCTTTGCCAGATGCCAACAGGGAATTTCTGCTCTGCTGCTCCACCAGCCAAGCAGCAGCACACAGCAGGGCAGGGAGAAACTTTAAAACACATCTTGTCCCCGTTTGTCCCAGTGACAACACAAAGTGAAGGCCCAGAGGTTCTGTACCAGCTTTCTTGGGGGAGAGACGCTTCAATGTACCCCTGTTATAATCTGCTTAAATATTGCAGAAAGAACTTCAGATTTGGATATTCCCTTGAGTAAAATTAAAACTTACACAAGTTATCTGTTGATACCAAAATCTCATTTTATTAATTGCTAAGAAATGCAAAGAGAAAGAGGAAAAAACAAGAAAAGGTTGGAAAATGCTTAAGATTACGTTTTAAAAGCAGAGAAAAGATACCACCATACCACCTTTCCTGCCAAGCTGGTGTGTGTGTGTGAAGGAAGGGAAGCAGTTTTCTGCCTTTTTTTTCCTCTGTCTCTGCCATTTTCGATGTTTTCTTTTTATCTGCAGGGGGTCTGATGGCTTTAGTTCTCTGGAACTCACACTGAGCCATGTCCCAGGCTGTGCAGAGTCCCGCTCAGCCACACTTTTAGGCCCCCAGTAATATGGCAAGGCTGGAAGGACAAGGTAGAACTCCCACATGTGGCACAGTGGTCTCAGCTCTCTCCAGGCCGGCACAGTTCCAGTCTCCGGTGGCAGGCAGGCAGCACACGGTGGCGGAGAAAAGGTGAGGGGAGGTGGGCAGAGATTCTCGGCTACAGTCACCAGTTCTTCTCCCTTTTCTCTCCTTGATTTTCCCCAAGGCCCATCCATCCCAGCCTTCCCCCTGCCTGTGCACTCACTGGTCGCCCAAGTCCAACTGCCCTGGGGCTGCCTGCTGTTGTCCTTGGGGACAGCTCCCATTGTCACCTGTCCTCTGGGATGTCACAGCCACCAGAGACACATCACACAGCCAACAAGCCTGAAACGAGAGCAAGGCCTAAAAGACTTAACTGAGATCTCTTGCTCTGTTGACAAAAGCCCCCCTCAACACCTGTTCTGCCTGAACTGTTAAGAAAAACTCCTTCTGTTCTGCTCACTGCACCTAAACCCAAGGAGAATGCTAGAAATGCTACACAGTCAACCTAGAGGGAATAAATTTAGACTGAGTAGATATTTGAATAGGAGAAAACGGCTTAGAGCCAAGGGGTTTTGCAAGCTTCAATAACTGGGACATCAACAATGGGGAAGTAGAAAGGTCAAAGCCAGGAAGAAGAAAATTACACCCTCGATTTGAGGCTGAAGGCTGGAACAACCACTACCCAGAGAAGAATCTGGAAGGCACCGCCATAAGCTCCACCTGGACCCGGCCCAGACACTTCCTACTCTCAGTATGCATGATTAGAAGTTGTAATCATATGAATATGTATGTTAAGATGTAATCATGGAATTAAACTATATAAATTACCGTTTTCATCTATGCCTTTGAGCAAGTTTGTCCAGTGTGAGCTGGCTCCCTCCCAATGTTGAATAAATAAATACCTTTGCTGCTTAAAGATCAAAAAAAAGCCTCTGAGCAGTTCCTATTCTGAGGTTTTTTGGCATTAGCCCCATCCCTGGAAGTGTTCAAGGCCAGATTGGATGGGTCTCAGAACAACCTGGTGTAGTGTCAAGGGGCTGGAACTTGTTGGTCTTTAAGGTCCCTTCCAACCCAAACCATTCTATGATTCTGTGACTGGTGGGGGATGTGGTGGTTGGAGCCACCCAGGGCACAGAGACTCCAAGATGATGGAATTTTGCTTTTTGAGTGAAGGAAGGAGAGGGCAGCAGAACTGACACCTTGGGCTTTGGCCTGTTTGGGAGACTGACCGAGCTGGGTGTGATTGTGGATCTGCTGCAGGGCAGGAAGGCTCTGCAGAGGGATCTGCACAGGCTGCATCAACCAGGCCAAGTGTCAGGCCCTGCCCTTGGGTCACAACAACCCCCTGGAACCCTCCAGGCTGGGGGCAGAGGGGCTTGAGAGCTGCTCAGCAGGAAGGGACTTGGGGGTGCTGCTTGACAGTGCCTGGATATGAGCCAGAGTGTGCCCAGGGGGGCAAGAAGGCCAAGGACACCCTGGCCTTTTTGGAGAACAGGGTGGCCAGCAGGACCAGGGCAGGGATTGTCCCTCTGTGCTGGGCACTGGGGAGGCCCCACCTTGAGTGCTGTGTCCAGTTCTGGCCCCTCAGTGCAGAAAGGCCCTGGAGGGGCTGGAGCATGTCCAGAGAAGGGAACAGAGTTGGGGAAGGGCCTGGAAAACATGTCTGATGAGGAGCGGCTGAGGGAACTGGGGTTATTGAGTCTGCAGAAGAGCAGGCTCAGAGTGCACCTCTCTACAATGTGCATTGCTCTCTACAATGATCCAAAACAAGATTTTAGTGAGGGTAGGGTTGGCCTCTTCTACCAAGCTTGTAGTGAAAGGAAGAAGAAATGGCCTTAGATTGCCTTGAGTGAGGTTCAGATTAGATACTAAAAAAAACTTCTGCAACTGAAGGGGTTCTCAGGCGGTGGAACAAGTAGCCCAAGGAGGTGGTGGAGTCTCTGGAAATGTTCAGGTGGCATCTGCATATGGCACTTTGGGATATGGTTTAGGGATGATTATGCTGCTAGTGCTGCTGGTTGACATTTGGACCAAAAGATCTTGAAGGTCTCTTCCAACACTGATGATTCTGTGACCTGTCATCACAGTTTCCAGGTTTGTGCTCTAACAAGATCCTGGGAATGTTTTCTCTGCTGGGTCTCTCAGTGGGACCCATTAACACTACAAGAAACTTTACAGTTTGAATCTCACTTGGGTTTCTCAAGAGGTTCCTGCAACTCTCCTCAGGGTCTGATGTTCAGGGACTCATCCCCAAAGCCCCCAAGGCTGATGAAATGACTGGGGCTGTTGCTGTGCTGCTGAGCTGGGCCGGGCTCCTGGCACACAGAGAGCTCCTGGCAACCAAGAACAGCTTCAAAGACACAGCTCTGCTGCTGAGCAGCTCCTCTGCACAGCCCAGCAGGGCTGAGGATGCTGCCTGCAGCACCCAGGGCACAGGAGAGAAGGCAGAGAGGTGAGAGGCAGCCTGGGCTGGGAGGGGACTGAGCTCTCACTACAGGAGAAAACTTCCCAGGATTTGAATGGGGAATTCTCTGGCTGTAGAACAGTTAAATTTGCCTTCCTGCAGGGATCTCCTAAAGCTGCCACATCCCACAGCTTGTAGGATCTCTCAGAAGGCCTCTCCCAGTGCCTGCAGGGCACAGAAGTGGCCCTATGGCAGAGCAGGGCAGGAGCTGCAGGCAGCAAGGGCAGGCAGGAGAAGGGAGCAGGAGGTGAAAGGGATCCTGGGCTGGGAGGACAGGGCAGAGCTGCTCAGGGGAGGAACCTTGGCAGCCCTTTGGCATGGGCAGGCTGTGGCTGCAGAGCAGTGCAGGGGAGTTGCTGCCAGTGGCTCTTGCAGCTGCCAAATGGCAGCCCTGGCAGGAGCTGTCAGGATGGCTGTGCTGGATTTGCTGGGGGGCAGCAGGAGAAGCTGCTGCAGAGCAGGACTTGCTGCTGCCCCATCAGAGGCCCAGGGCAAGAAGGTTCCTTGTGCCAGACTCTTCTCAGGAAGCACATTCAGTGCCAACCCCTGCCCCTTGCCAGCCAGCACAGAGGGTCTGGGATCTGCTCTGCAGCCCCTGCCCAGGCAGAGCTGCCCCTGGGCCCTGGGCTGGGGATGGGCTCTGGCAGCACTGGCAGGGAGCTGAGCTGGGCACAGGGAGGGGCTGCTGGCAGGAACAGCTCCTCACACACAGCCAGGCAGGGAGGGAGAGGCAGCTGCTGCCACAAGTGCTGCCCAGGGGGATGTGGCCCCTCCCTGCCTGTGTCTGTGGCACAGAGCCCTTCCCTGAGCAGCTCCTGCCTGGGCTCCTTTGCCAGCCCAAGCAGAGCCTCTGCCCTCAGGCCCACGGGGACTGGGCTGGGCATTGCTCTGCAGCAGCCAGAGCCCAGGCAAGGACAAGGCCCTCATTTCCAGCTGCCTCTGCCTGTCCCTCCTCCCTTGGCAGCAGCACTGGGGCATTTCCCTGCCATCCCCTGCTGCCTGGGCTCTCCTTGTTCTCACCCTTGGCTTTTCTGAGCCAGTGTGGGGTTTGGGGGGGCAGATTCCTGTGCAGACACAAACTCTTTGGGTGCTGCTGTGGGGATGTGTCTGTGGGAGCAAAGTTCCCAAGTGCCCTGCAGGCAACTTCAGGCTCTTCAGCTTTTTCCCTGGGTGTCCTGCAGGGCTGAAGGTGCCCTCCAGGAGGGCACAGCTCTGCCACAGTATCTCTGTGCAGCACAGGATCCCCGTGGAGAAAACTCCTCAGTGCTAACTCCATGGAAATGCTCTGGGCAGCTGCAATGAGCATTTTCTGTCCCACTCTGGGAGGAGAGAGAAGAAAAAATGAGGAGTGTGTCAATCTGTTATTTGAACACGGATTCCTGGCTATCTGTGCAGTTTCCGTGTAGGGGAACAGTTGAGTGTGATGCTCCTGCAGCTCCAAGCTGCCAGCACAGGGCAGCTGAGCACAGACTGATGGGCAGAGCAGCTCTTCTGTCTGCACTGAGGGACCGTCCCTGTGCCCTCAGAACCCACAAGACTTGACCTGCAGTGCCATGGAAATGTAAGGGATTTCAACCATCCACAACCATTCCTAACTGTGGCAGGTGCAACTGGGGGAAGAAACACAAAGACTTCCCTCAGCTCAGTCCTTCCTTTGGGCAAATTGCAAACAGCAAAGCTGAGAGGCTCTTTGTGTATCAGGAGCACATTTAATTGGAAATCACTCTGCATTCCAAGTTCCCTCTGCCGGCAGAGCAAGAAGGAGTCCTTGGGAGCCCATCCCAGAGTTCCTGCTTCCAGTGGTGTCCTCAGGCAGCAACAGCCCGAGCTCAGGGGAGGGAGCTGCAGGGAGGTCTGAGTGAGGAGAGAGAGCCTGAGAGTGGCGTGGCTGTGAGACGTGTCCTGTTTGGCTGCAGCAGCCTGGTCTAACTCAGCATTGACTTCTCCTCCTCAACAGATCCAAACACTCTGAGGAAGGAGCAAATGCCCAACAGCAGCTCCATGGCCCAGTTCCTGCTGCTGGCATTCTCAGACAGGCGGGAGCTGCAGCTGCTGCACTTCTGGCTCTTCCTGGGCATCTCCCTGGCTGCCCTCCTGGGCAACGGCCTCATCCTCAGCGCCGTAGCCTGCGACCAGCACCTGCACACCCCCAGGGACTTCTTCCTGCTGCACCTCTCCCTCACAGACCTGGGCTGCATCTGCACCACTGTGCCCAAAGCCATGCACAACTCCCTCTGGGGCACCACAACCATCTCCTACATGGGATGTGCTGCACAGGCCTTTTTCTTTCTGTTCTTCATCTCAGCAGAGTTTTCCCTCCTGACCATCATGTGCTACGACCGCTACGTTGCCATCTGCAAACCCCTGCACTACGGGACCCTCCTGGGCAGCAGAGCTTGTGCCCACATGGCAGCAGCTGCCTGGACTACTGGGTTTGTCAATGCTCTGCTGCACACAGCCAATACATTTTCCCTGCCCCTGTGCCAGGGCAATGCCCTGGGCCAGTTCTTCTGTGAAATCCCACACATCCTCAAGCTCTCCTGCTCACACTCAGGAAACCTCAGGGAAATTGGGCTCATTGTGGTTAGTTCCTGTTTAGTGTTTGGTTGTTTTATTTTCATTGTTTTCTCCTATGTGCAGATCTTCAGGGCTGTGCTGAGGATCCCCTCTGAGGAGGGAAGGCACAAAGCCTTTTCCACGTGCCTCCCTCACCTGGCTGTGGTCTCCCTGTTTATCAGCACTGGTATATTTTCCCACCTGAAGCCCCCTTCCATCTCCTCCCCATCCCTGGATCTGGCCCTGTCAGTTCTGTACTCGGTGGTGCCTCCATCACTGAACCCCCTCATCTACAGCCTGAGGAACCAGGAGCTCAAGGATGCCATAAGGAAAATGATGACTGGATGCTTTTCAGGAGGAATTAAGTGCCTGTTTTCTGTTTGTAGCATTCAGAATGGGACTCCGTAATGGCCCAGTCTTCCTTCTCAGGTTTTTTTTTTTTTTTTCAGGTCTTCAGGTTCTTCTTGCAATAATTTTCTGTGCCATTTAATATTTTTGGGCACCTGCCTTTGAATTTAATGTCTACCCACTGAATTTGACACAGAGATGTATAAATTAAGACTTGTGCTTGATAAGTATTTAAATAAAATAAAGGCCCTGCAGTGCCTTCTTTGTCCAAGACCCTTCTTAGCTGTTCCTAAAGGACAGCACACTGCAGGACAGGGGGGATTTGCAAAGGGGAGGGGACAAGAATCCCAGCACAGAAGCAATGCCAGGGAGCAGCAGAGCTTGGGCTTTGCAGAGCTGCTCTTTCTACTTCCACACTGTACTCCAGAGCCCCTTTCTCAGTGTAAGGCCTGAGTGTGGGCTATGGGAAAGGTTTTGGTGTCAGGGATGTTGAAAAGGCTGGGCAGTGTCACTGGGAGACCTCTCCCAAACCCTTGCAAAGGCCAGAGCCATTCTAGAACTTTCTGGGGCTTTGGCAAAGGCAGACACAGAACCAGTCTGCAAACAGGGCAGCAAGGAGGCTTGGCAGAGTTCCAGACTGCTCAGGCTCGGCTCTGAGATGTCCCAGGGTTCCTTTGGTTCCATAAGGCCCTGCATGTCACAATGGCCCCTTGGTCCCATGAGGTTCCACAGCATAACAATGGCCACTTGATCTCATGAGGTTCCACTGTGTCCCTGCGTTCCTTTGTTTCCAGGGGGCCCTGCAGTGCCACAATGGCCATTTTGTTCCATGAGCTTCCAAAATGTCTCAGGTTCCTTTTGTTCCATGAGGCCCCCCATGTCCCTTGATTCCATGATATTCCACAACTTTCCTGTGTTCTTTTGGATCCATAAGGCTCTGTAATATCACAACTGATCCTTTATTCCATGAAGTCCCACAGGGTCCCTGCATTCCTTTTCTTCCATGAGATTCCCCAGTGCCAGGATAGCCCCTTGATCCCATGACATTCCACTGTGGCCCAGGGTTCCTTTGTTTCCAAGAGGCCCTGCAGTGCCACAGTGGCCTCCTGATTCCAGGTGTTTCTGCAGTGCCACAATGGCCCCTTGATTTCAGGAGGTTTCCCACTGTCCCTGGGTTCCTTTGGCTCCAGGGGGCCCTGCAGTGTCACAGTGGCCTCTTCATTCCATGAGGTTGCACAGCATCAGCACAAAGCTGAGCCCATTCTGACAAAAGAGTTGTGGAGATGAGGAGAAACTGGGACAAAAGGGATAAGATAACTGGGGAAAGAAAGAGGAACTTGGCCAACAGAGAAGAAAGATTTTGATGAGTAAAAAAAAGGTTCAGGTAATGCTGAGGGTGATGAAACACTGACTGTGCAAACATTCTGGATGCAACTTTACCCTCTTTCTAACCTACAGGCCCAACACTACCCAAAAGTGCTGCCCCTCCCCTTGAAAGGAATCCACTGCTCTAATTCCAAGACAGAAAAAGCCTAAACCCAGAACTCCAGACTCTTGTTTGTCCTGTAATTTCACCCCAATCCTAAACCTGCATTGTTAGCATGAAAATACAAGCTTTATTCCTAATCCAGCCCCAAACCCTAATCATGAACGAGACACTGCCAGCAGAACAACAAACCTCCCAAACCTCTGCACAATCCCCACCCTGAGCTCTAAAGGCCAAGCCCTGACCATGAAGCACCCCCAGAGCCCTTGGGAGCAGGGCAAGGACCTGCAGGGCCCAGAGCGGGCCCAAGGGGTTGGCAGAGCAATGGGAGGTGACCTGGATCTGCTCAGCTCTGCAGGGACCCCCAGCAGAAGGGCCTGGGCTCTGTCAGGGATGTCCTGGGGCACAGGGGCTCAGCAGCAAAGCCAAGAAGGCCAAGTGCACATGGCAGCAGCCAGAGCTGGGGAACAGCAGAGCCATCAGGGAGGGCCCAGAAATGCTGCTGGCAGGGGGGTGGGAAAGCAGGAGGGGTGTGTGCAGCCTGCAAGGCCAGAGGAGCAGCAGGGCCAGGGGAGCACAGCCTGCAGCACAGATGGCCAAGGGCTCTGGCAGGGCTGCAAGGCCCAAAGGCACCCAGGCCTTTGTGCCCTTGGCTCTGGCAGCTGCCTCTGCCCCTCAGGCCACCACAAGACACTTTCCTGGCAGCTTCTGCCCTTGGCTTCTGCCTTGCCCCTCCCTGAGCAGCCTGGCAGGGCTTGCCCAGTTTGGGGCCTTGGTTGTTGCTCCCCCTCCCATCCCACTGCCCCTCAAACAGCCCTGAGCCCCCCGGCAGGGACAGGATCTGCTGGGCCAGGGCCTGGGGCTCAGCCTTGGCCTTTGTGATCCCCAAAACCAAGGCAGGCTTTGCTCAGCATTGCAGGGGCCTGCCCAGAGCCTTTGTCTGCCTGCACTCCTGGCCTGCAAGGATCTGCTCCAAGGAGTCCCTGGGGAGGCTTTGTCAGTGCCTGCCCTCAGTGGGGCCCAGCAATGCTTCGAGGGACTGGGAGTTTGGCTTCTGACTTCTTGAGCAGCTTCTTCAATCTTCTCTCAGTACCTCAGCATGATACACTAGTCTCTAAACACACCGTGGGGCTCATTAAAATACAGAAAAACAAATTGGTTTTCTTTTTTTGTCTTCCTGTCTTCGCATCTTCAACAACTAATTGGAATTTTTTTGTAGTTTACCTAAAGAGGAAAATTTCAAAGAGCAGCTCCCAAAGAATAGGTGTTTTTTTTTGTTTGTTTGTTTGGGTTTTGTTGTTGTTGTTGTTGTTGTTGTTGTTGTTGTTGTTGTTTTTGTGTTTTTTTTTTTTTTTTTTTTGTTTTGGTTTTTTTTTGTTTTTTTTATGAAAGGGAATTATTTACACAGAGCCTTGGGATGCAAGAGGGTCATGGTGCAAAGGATTTGGACACAAAGAAAAAGGGGCAAAAGAGATTAGTAGCATTTAATCATTCACCAGCTTAACAGTTATCAAGGGATTCAGTAGCATTTGCAACAATTGAATGGTGACTAAATTATAGATTCACAATAACAACACTCACACCACAGTCAATTCACACTGATGTCTCAGACCTTTTTGGGTTTTTTTATCTTTTGTAGATTTTAGAACTAGTTGTGTAGTCAATATATTTTAATGTAGCTGTATTATTATATCCCTTACCCTTAACAGAGTAGTTTCACATACCCAACCCTACTACCCCATTCCGTATAAACTGATTTTAGTCTTCTTTTCAAGTTAGAATTGTAGAAAAACATCCCAAGGCCTGGACCAGAAGACATCAGCCAGACACAGTGACATTCTAGGCAGAACTCTTTAGGAACTCCCAGGATTGTGTGTGCTGCAAAGAAGATGAAGATGAGGAAGAAGGGATCCCAAAGACATCAAACCCAAATCCTGAAGGGGTGTGTCAGGGGGCAGAATGGGGCAGAACCAGGGCTACATAAACCTAGGATTGGATGGACCTTATTATAAAATCATAGAACCTCTGTCTGGGGGGGCACACATGGTATGTGTTCCTCTAGGCCTAACAACTCATTAAAGGACCAGATCTCTTTATCTTATCTCCTACCTAAACTGACCTGGAGTCTTTTTCTCCATGGTCTCTTAAGGCAACAACACCCACACCCAGGCAGAGATGTGTGGACACATCAAGATCTGGGTGTGTAAAGGTCCCTCTCCAAAATTTTCCTGGTTGTCAGTGAAACCCACCCACACATCCATTTGTGTTTCCCAACAGACAAGGTTCCATGAGGCCCTGCAGTGTCCCAATGACCCCTTTATTCCATGAGTTCCCACAGTGTCACAGTGACCCCTTGATGCCACGAGTTTCTGTGCTTTCCATGTTACCTTGGCTTGATTGAGGACCTGCACTGTCTCACTGGGCCCTTGATTCCACCAGGTTTGACAGTGTCACAATGGTCTCTTCAGCTCCAGGAGACCCTGCAGGGTCACAATGGCCCTTTGATTCCATGGCATTCAGCAGTGCAATAGTGGTCCCTTCATTCCATGAGTTTCCCCAGTGTCCCAATGGCCCCTGGACTCCACATGGCCCTGCAGTGTCCCCACAGAGCCTTTGATTCCAGGATATTCCTCAGAATGACCTCTGGGAGGTCCCCATGGAGCCCCCAGGACAGCAAAGGGACCTCCCGGCTCTTGAGGAGCCCTGAGAACTTCCCCAGGGGGAAGGGCCGGATTGTGCCCTGGGATGGGGCAACCCCGGCTGGACGGACACCCTGGGAATGAGAGGCTGGGAAGCAGAGCTGGGAAAGGGCCCTGGGGGTGCTGGTGGGTGCCAGTTGGCCCTGAGTCAGCAGTGCCCTGGCAGCCAGGAGGGACATCCCTGTGCTGGGGGCATCAGGGAGGGGATTGTCCCACTCTGCTCTGCCCTGGGGCGGCCTCACCTCAACATTGGGGCAGTTTGGGGGGACACAATGGAAGAAGAGATTGAGACACTGGAGAGTGTCCAAAGGAGGGCAATGAAGAAGGGGAAGGGCTTGGAGGGGAAGGCGTGTGAGGACACTGAGGGCACTTGGTGTGTTCAGCTGGAGAAGAGGAGACTGAGGGGAGACCTCACTGCAGTCAGAACTTCCTGGAGAAGGGTAGAGGAGGGGCAGGCCCTGAGCTCTGCTCTGGGGGGACCAGGGTAAGGACTGAGGGAATGGCCTGGAGTTGTGTCAGGGCAGGGTTAGGCTGGATCTTGGAAAAAGGTTCTTCCCCCAGAGGGTGGTTGGGCACTGAACAGGCTCCCCAGGGCAGTGGGCACAGCACCAAGGCTGACAGAGCTCAAGAAATGTTTGGATGATCCTCTCAGGTTCATGGTGTGAGCCTTGGGGATGGTCCTGTGCAGGGCTAATGGTTGGACTGGATGATCCTTGGGGGTCCCTTCCATCTCAGCATATTCTGTCATTCTGTGATTATCAACCCTGTGTTCAGCACAAATCCAAAACACAGCCCTGCACTGGCCATGGGGAAGAAATTCAGCTGGACTCCCCCTGAAACCAGCACAGCCATTATGGGCTCTCACAGAAACATTCCACAGTCCATTTGCCACCTGGAACCAGTGACTCTGAGTTCCTGCTTCCCCAGCCCCAGGGATGGTGTCCTTGTCTGCTCATTCCTCCACACTCTCTTCTCAGTGATGGCATCTTAACCAGACAAGCCCCTGGGAATAATTTCCTTCCAAGTCTTAAATTCTTTTGTGGTTAACTATTCAGATCACAGAAGTGCAATCCAAGTGAATATATTGTATTATTAAAACAACGAATAAAGAAGTCTTTTTTGTGGCCTGTTTTTAACAGTTTTTACATTGATTTCAGCAATCCCCAGCCAATATTGATCCCAAATACCTCCTAATTCAATCTGAATTGATACAAAAATGAAGACTCTTTGTGTCTGACAATCCATCAGCCTTTATCCCTATCCCCACCCCAACATTCCCTCATCCAAGCCCTGGGACTCAAAGCAGCCTTGGGCCAATCTGCGCTTCCTCCACTAAAGGCTGGACCTGCAGGTTTCAGCTCCTTGGCATAAACTCCCACCTGCTTGGCTTGGAGAAAGAGCTGCACAAGACAGTGGGTTTCTGTGGCTGGGTTTTGGTAGCGGGGGGGGCTACAGAGGTGGCTTCTGTTGGAAGCTGCCAGAAGCTTCCCCTGTCCCATGGAGCCAATGCCAGCTGCTCCAGGATGGACTTGCTGCCACTGGCCAAGGCTGAGCCACTTAGGAGTGACAGTAAAATCCTGGGATAACATATTTCAGAAGAGAGGAGAGTTGCACATTAAAAATTCCAGCCAGGGAAGAGCAGAGTGAGAACATGGGATAACAACACAGACACCAAGGTCAGTGCAGAACGAGGGGCAGGAGAGAACCCACAGGAGCAGGGGAAGGACTCAGAGTTGAGGTCCCTGCACCCATGGAGGACCATTGGGGTGCAGAGACCCCCCTGCAGCCCCTGGAGGCTCCCACGCTGGAGCAGGGGGATGCAGGAAGGAGGCTGTGACCCCGGGGCAGGCCCAGCATGGAGCAGGTCCTGGCAGGGACCTGCAGCCCGTGCAGAGGGAAGCCCAGGCTGGAGCAGGTTTTTCCCAGCAGGACTCGTGGCCCCTGTGGGGGACCCACGCCGGGTCAGCTTATCCCTGAAGGACTGACCCCATGGAGGAGGGACCCACGGGACAGCAGGGTGGGAAGAGCTGCTGCCCAAGGGATGGACTCACTGCAGAGGTCCATCCAGGACTGTCTCCTGTGGGAGGGATTCCATGGGAGCAGGGAAGGATCCAACTCCTCTCCCTGAGCAGTGACAGAAACAACAACTGACTGTAACCCCCATCCCCATCCCTCTGCACCACTTGGGGGAGGAGGGAGAGCTGAGAAGGAAGGAGGGGTTGGGGGAAGGTGTTTTTCAGATTGTTTTATTTCTCACTCGTGACTTTTATCCTGTTAGTAATAAATTTAAGTACTATCCCTACTTTGAGTCTGTTTTGCCCATTAGTAAGCGACTTTCTCCCCACTCTTATCTCTACTCCGGAATCCTCAGCTGTTTTTTTTGTCTCCTCTGTGGAGTTGCAGAGGGTGGGGGAGGTAGCAGCTTTTAGTGGGTGTTTGAAATCCAGCCAGGGTCAACCCACTAAACCAACCCATGTGCTTAAGGCCCTTTTGTGATGTCACAGCCCATCCTCTCCATTCTGGAATAGCCCCTGGAAACCAAAGAACCAACACCCCACACCCCCACAGTGCAGCCCCACCCATCTGCCATGGGACTCTTTGGGAAGTCACGGCCTTTCCCCCAGGAAAGAAAGCCTGTAACCTTCGGGTTTCAGGTGCAGTTGGTGGCCACCCTGGGAACTCCACGGGCAGCAAGAGCTTTCTGTCCTTGCACCTTTTGTCTGGCAGGAATCTTTGTCCAGATTCCAATTTGGCAGTCGGACTGACAATTCAAGCACGGGGCTCCTGCAAGCAAACGACAGCCCTGCCCTCCAGGAGAGAAACCCCTTCCCCTCGGTCTCTTTTCCTCTTCCTTCAAATACAACCTGCAGGGCAGCTTTCTGCCATCTCTTCTCTTGGGAATTGGGAAGATAGACCCGCTCCCATGTTTAACACCTCAGGCAAAACCACCTTGTTAACACCTTTCCCAACCTTCCCCATCCTTTCCCAAAGCCAAGATGTGGAAAGAACAAGCGCCCTTGTCCCTGGCTGTGCTGCTGTGCTGGGAGTCTCTTCCTTCCAGCTCTGCACACAGGCACTGCCCCTGCAGCTCCACAGAAGGGCTGAAGAAGGAGTATGTCCCTTTCTTTGATTGGGATGAATGGGAAGAGTATTTCACTTTCCTTAATTAGAATGAATGGGAGGAGTATTTCACTTTCCTTGATTTTAACATCAAAGGCCTGGTAAAGGAGATCCTCGTTGTTACAACTGGCTCCAATTTTTACTTAAATTGTTCAGTAACAATCCTAGTACTGGTGTAGGTAGTGGAAGTGTTATTTAAAATTTCCACCCCCAAACCAAGAAGGGGAAAGAGGAGAGAAGGGGTTCTTCCCAAGAAAACTCACACTGTCTGCAACTGGCTATGTGACTTCCCCTTTTTCTTGATGTGTATTAAAAAAAAAAAACCACTGCCAAAAACATGGGAGTAGAAGAGGGATAAAAGGGTGACCTCCTTCCCAAAGAGTTTCTCTCTGATGAAGTCTGAGCAGGTCTGGACTGGTGGCAGAAAACAGGGTGCAGGCAAACTGGGGCCAAGTGGCCAGGCTGAGAATAAAGAAACCTTGGAGCTTTTCCAACCCACACCTTGTCTCAGTTCAGGCAACAATGAAGTGTCCTGTTTCCCAGGAGAGGCAAAAGATAAGAAAACAAAAAAGACCCTCCTCATCCCTCCCCACAGACTTCAAGGGCCATCAGTCTGGAATCTGAGTCCCTGACCAGTTCTTTTGTGTTGCTCAATCACCCAAGGCAAGGCTAACCTGCCCATTCAACATCCCTCCCACAAGGTAGGGAAGGAGGGAAAGAAAAATATTCAATGCTCAGTTCCTTTTTCCCTTAGAACAAACACATGTGTCACACCGTGGGATGGCCATTTCAGGCCAGCACTCTTACAGGAGAACGACTGCCCTTCCACCCAGGAAAGAAAGCCCTGAGTCTGCGTCTCTCCAGTGCAGTTGCTGCGCCACTCTCGGCACTGCACGAAGAGCAAGAGCTTTGTGTGCGGGCACCTTTGGACTGGGAAGTATCTTAGACAGTACTGAACCCTAGACCTAACCTTAAAAAAAACTCTAAACCTGAACCTAATGCTAAACCCTAAACTCTAACCATAAACCTATCCCTTCCTCTAACCAACATGTTACCTAAAACCTAACCTTAACCTAACTCTAACCCCTAACCCTAAACCTATAAACTAAGCCTAAACGTAAGCCTAAGCCTAACCCTAAACCTTAACCCACTAACCCTAACCCTAACCTAAACCTAAACCCTAAACCCTAACCCTAACCTCCAACTCTAACCCTGAAACCTAAGCCTAAATCTAAACCTAACCCTAACCCTAAACCCTGATGAAGGGGACATTGATGACATCATTAGGGACGAGTGTCATCACAGGGGATTGGTGAAAACAAAGAGACAGCTGTGATGTCACAGGTACATTGGTGACATCCATCACAAGTACATGGCTGACATCAAAGAGACATCAGTGACAGCACTGGGGATATTGGTGACATCACAGGGGACAGAGGTGACACCACAGGGACATGGGTGACATCACTGGGGATCAGTGACATCCCAGGTGACTGGTGACAAGAAAGGGACAGCTGTGATGTCACAGAGACATCACTGACATCAAAGGTGTCTGGTGACATCACAGGGACATCAGTGACATCACTGGGGATCGGTGATATCATAGGGGAGTGGTGACCACAAATGACAGCTGTGGTGTCACAGAGAGATCACTGATGTCACAGGGGACATTGGTGGCTTCACAACGAAAGTGGTGACATCACAGAGACACCAATGACATCATTTGGGACAAGTGACATCACATGGGACTGTTGACAGCAAAGGGACAACCCTGATGTCACAGGGACATCGGTGTCTTCACAAGGAAAGGGTTGATATTATAGAGACATCAATGACATCATCAGGGACATTACTGACATCAAAGGGGACAGTGGTGACATCAGAGGGACAGAGGTTACATCACTGGGGAACAGTGACATCACAGGGGACTAATAATAAGAAAGGGACAGCAGTGACGTCACAGCAACATCGGTGACATCACTGGGACATGGTGCCACTTCTGGGGACAGTGGTGACATCAGAGAGACAGCAGTGACATCAGTGGGGACATTTTTAACATCACAGGGGACAGTGATGACACCACAGAGACACCAGTGACATCAACGGGGACATCTGTGACATCACAGCCAGCATCGATGACTTCACAAGGCAAGGGGTGAGATCACAGAGACACCTGTGACATCATCAGTGACACCAGTAGTGGTGTGCAGATCGTTGGACAGTGATGACATCACAGGGACATCGGTGACATCATAGGTGACCAGTGACCTCACAAGGGACTGTTGACAACAAAGGGACAGCCATGATGTCACAGGACTCTCGGTGACATCATGGGGGACTGTGGTGACATCACATACACCAATGACATCATCAGGGACATTGGTGACATCACAGGGGACAGTGATGCCATCACAGGGGACAGTGATGCCATCACAGAGACAGCAGAGACATCACTGGGGACCAGTGAAATAGGAGTGAAAACAGAGGGACAGCAGTGATGTCACAGGGACATCAGTGACATCAAAGGGGTCTGCTGACATCACAGGGACATCGGTGACATCATTGGGGACCAGTGATGTCACAGGGGACTGCTGACAACAAAGAGACAGCTGTGACGTCACCGATGCATTGGTGACATCACAGGGGCCTTCAGTGACTTCACAAGGACAGGAGTGACATCACAGAGACACCAATGACAACGTCAGGGACATCGGTGACATCTGAGGGGACAGGGATGACATCATAGGAAAGTCAATGAAATCACTGGGGATCAATGACATCCCAGAGGAGTGTTGAGAACAAAGGGACAGCTGTGATGACACAAAGCCATCGGTGACATCACAGAGGTCTGGTAACATCACTGGAGACATCGGTGACATCACAGGGAGATGGTGGCACTGCTGGGGACAGTGGTGATATCACCAGGACAGCAGTGACATCACTAGAGACCAGTGACATCACAGGGGACTGCTTACAGCAATGGGAAAGTCGTGATGTCACAGGGACATTGGTGACATCACAGGGGGTGGAGGTGACAACACAGAGACACCAGTGATCTCATTGGAGACATTGGTGACATCACAGGGGACAGTGGTGACATCACAGAGGAACCTGTGAAATCATAGGCGATTGTTGCCATCAAAGGGAAAGCCATGATGTCAGAGGGACATCAGTGACATCACAGGGACATCGGTGACATCACGGGGACATGGTGCTACCACTGGGGACAGTGGTGACATCACAGAGACAGCAATGGCGTCATTGGGGACCAGAAATATGACTGGGGATTGGTGACAACAAAGGGAAAGCCGTGATGTCACCCAGACATCGGTGACATCACAGGGGACCTGGATAACAACACAGAGACACCAGTGATATCATGGGGGACATTGGTGACATCACAGGGGAGACTGGTGACATTACAGGAACAGCAGTGACATCATTGTGGCCCAGTGACATCACAGAAGACTGGTGAAAACAAAGGCTTTGTATTAAATACGAGGACGGCCGTGTAAATAAAACTGGGCACCAGATGATGATGGCTTAATTTCAGCTTTTATTCTCTCATCCAGCATGTTACATCTTGTCTTCACACAGCTGCACTCACACTCTGTCTCTTAGAATCTTACATACTAACACTATTCTTAGCTCTATTATCTATATTTACCACTAGCCTTCATGCATGATTGGATGTTCACCTCTTATTTACATTCCAACCCCCCTCGCGCTCACTTTTGGGGTTCCCATTCCCTCTTTTCTCTCCTCTTTCCCCCCTTCCCGCCCCCCCCGCTCACCCGAGAGCTCCTCACCCGCAGCCGGGGGGGCTCCACCAGTACCACCCGTACGGCCCCAGCTCCCCACACACGCTCCATCCCCAGGGCCAGGCAGGTGCTGACACCCCAAAACCAGCCGGGCGGGGCCGTTTGGGGGGTTTTGGACGCGCTCTGATTGGCTGAGGGCAAAGTTCGGGGCCCGTTTAGCGTCGCGTCCTCCCGGCAACTGATGAGTCATCATCGCGGCGCACTCTGATTTGCCAGAGCTCAGTGGGAGCTTTCTGATTGGCTGAGGGCCGTAGGTGGCGCTGCAGCCCCGGGAGTGGGAGGTTCTGGGGGGTCCGTGGGGTTCCGAACTGGGACCCAGTTGGGAACAACCCCCGATCTCCCCCCGGGACCCGAGGGCGGAGCGGACCCGGTTGGGAACACCCCGCTCGTCTCCGCCGCTGCAGCCGCTTCCCCTGCTCCGGCTGCCGCCGCTCGGCCCCGGCCGGGCCCGCGGGCGTCGCCGCTCCTGGCGCGGGTGGAGGGGTCGGGCCGGGCCGCGCCCGCTGTTCCAGTCCGGTCAGGGGCTGCCACGGGATTCTATTAGAGTATGAATTTTTCGGGCTTTTTCGGGGACACCGAATATCGTCCGGCCTGCCCGGTGCCACCCCGCCGGTCCCTCGCTGCGGCTCTTCTCGATACGGCGCAGCGGGACCCCCTTGGTGCGGCTTTTTATTCTCTTTATTTTCTACATTTAATTCTATTCCCATCTCGCCCTGCCCTCGGTGTAGCCCTTTGACGACACCCGACAGCGGGTCCCTCAGTGTAGCTCTTTCGGTGACTCGGGGCGGCTCCTTTAGTGTATTTAATTCTCTCCTCTATTTGATTCCATTCACACCTCCCTCGCCGCACCCCGGGCGACCATTCCATGGCCGCCACTCCTCGCTCGTCCCTCGGGGCAGCTCTTTTACATATGGGGCGGCGGAGGCTCCCCCGGGGCGGCTTTTTTGTTTTACTTTGTTTTATTCTCTGTATTTTATTCTGTTCCGACCTCGCTCCCTTCTCTGGCGACACCCGCCAGGGCCCGTCCCGGGGCGGCTCTTCAGTGCCAGGGGACGGCGGGGCCCCCCAGGGCCGATCCCTCTCGCATTCACTTCAGTCTCCACTTTGTGTTCCCAGCCCGCCCGTCCCGGGGCGGCTCTTCTGTATTTGTGTCTCTTTTCAGATAGTTCTAGCATTTCATTGATCGATTCCCGACGTTTTATGCCTGTTTAATGATATTTAATTGATTGTCTTGGAGATCAGGATCAACATCTGGATCCTTCCGGCCGTGGTGCTTTCCAAGGAGAGCAGGACACAGGCAGAGCTGGGAGAACCAGCCTGTGATCACCCAGTGCCACCTGGGAGAGATGTTGGAGAGCAAAGCCTCCCTTCAGGTTGGAAGGAAACTCTGCATTTCGTGAGCTGCCTAGACAATGTGTGCCCACAGCTGTGTGGGAAGCTGACAGGAGGGAATAACATTCCCAAGCACCTGCATATCTGCTCTGAAGGAATGGCTGTCTGCAGGTTCAGACACTTCTTAGTCTGACCATTCAGCTACTTTAATAAAGCCTTCAGTTGAAGAGATTTGTTTTATCAGGAGCTCCTGGTTTCTCCAAAAGCCAGGTCAGGATTGCCAACAATTTCCTTTCCTATGTGAATATAATTACTTGGCAGGATTCTGTTGTGGAGTCTGATGCTCTGTATCAAGACATTCCTGGAAAAGTATTCCAAGGAGCATCTCAAGCATTGGATCCTGCTCCCTTCTCTAATGTATCCATATATAAATCTCAGTAACTTCCTTTTTACAGCCTATTTATTCACCCAAATTAGGTAATTTGACTTACATTAATTAAGGGATGGCTTTACTTCCTGGTGGAATAAACTAAGATTTCTGCTGGAGTCCAAGTTCCTAAATCACTGGAGTTTTCATTGCATATATTGTAGGTTGAAAACTTCCTTAGCTGGCAGCTGGAAAAACACTCCATCCAGTTCCCAGAGCTTGCAAACCTCCTCATTAAACACCAGAAGAGCCCCAGTGGAATCCCCAAGTCCTGCAGAACGGCAGGCAAATGCAGCAAGTGAAATGGTTGCAGTGTGGGACTCCCTGGAGCTCAGCAGAGGCTCCTCACCCCTCTGGAGCAGGGAGGTCATTGCTGGGCAGTTGTGCTGTGGAGAAGCCTTGAGCTCCTGTGGCAGGACGAGCACAGTGCAGTGCCAGGGTCTGCCTGGGGGAGATCCCCCCAGGCCCGGCCAGTGCTGCTGCTCTTTGTGAAGTGGGACATTGGTGGGTCCTTCTGAGGAGGGAAATGAAGATGTTGAGCAACAGAAAGCAGAGAAGAGCAGTGCCCTCCTTTTCTGCGGGGCTGCCAAGGGGGCACTAAACCTGCAGAGCACTAAGCTATGAGCAGAGAGAAACAGAGTTCCTGCTGTGCCCATTCCCATTCCTGGTAATGCCCAGCCTGCTCCCAGTGTCCCCATCCCAGTGTCCCATGTCCCCATTCCCTGTTCCCGATGTCCTCATTCCCATTCCTGGTGTTCCCACCTCAGTTCCTGGTGTCCCCAACCTGCTTCCAGGGCCCTCATCGTGGTCCTCCAAGGCCCCATTGCCATTCTTGGTGTCCCTAACCTGCTCCCAGTGTTCCCATCCCTGTCCCCACTGTCCCCATCCCGGTCTCCCTGTCCCCATTCCCATTCCTGGTTCCCAGAGAGAAACTGCCGGATGCCGGAGGAGGGAACCAGGATTTACTGCCCAAAGCAGGAGATTTTCACACCAAAATTAAAGCCTCGGGAATAATTGTGCTCCTGGGTTTCACACATAGAAAAGCAGGAAGTTGATCCATCGGGAAGAGCCGCAGGGGGGCCGGGCTGGGTGGGAGCAGCGGGATGAGCTCTGCCAGCAGCTCCTGCCTTTCCACAGGGACAGGGAAGGGGTGGTTCCAGCTCTGTGAGCACTCAGGCCGTGATTCCTGCTGGGATGAGAGCGGGGAAAGGAGTCACCATGTCCCTGTGCCCATCCCAGGGGATGGATCCAGCTGGGGAGCCCATGGAGAGCAGCAACTGCTCTGAATTCCCTCCTGATCCTGCTCCGTCCATCCCACCCCAATCCCACTCCAGAATCCAGTCCTGATCCCAGCCCAAAATTCCACCTGATCCCACTCTTCAATCCTGCCCTGAGCTGCAATCCCGTTCCAATCCCGCTCCATCCATTATGCCCCAATTCCCCTCTGGAATCCCAGGATCCATCCTGGCATCCCTACAGGAAGGATCTGGATCCCCACATGCTGCTGGTACTCACTGGTGGGCGTGGGGTCGCATCCATTGCCCTCCCTCTTCCCTATGGAAAGAAAGCAGGATCAGCACCCATGGCACAGGATCCCCAGAATGCTGCCGGGTGGATCCGGGCCCCTTCCCGACCCCCATCCCGTGAGTTACCAACTCGGAGCTTCCAGACACCGACTGCGATGAGGCCGATGATGACTATGATGGCAGCGATGATGGACACAGTGACCAACACCAGGGTGGAATTCCAGATGGATTCCGGCTCTGGGAAGGGCAGGAGGGTGAGCAGGGGGAGGGTTACCCCCATCCCGCTGCCCCACACTCCCAAATTCCTCGTTCCCACATTCCCAGTTGCCACATTGCCCGTTCCCAGGCTCACCCCAGGCGAAGATCCCGGGCTCCGGCATTCCGGCGTGCTCCACCCGGCACCGGTACTGCTCCCGCTCCCCCGGCAGTGCCTCGATCCTGGCCCAGCTGTGGAAGGTGCCGTCGCTGTTGGGAACGATCCCGCCCCACTCCGTCTCCTGATCCCAGATTTCATCCCCCTTCATCCAGTTGATCCCAATGATCCCAGGGTAAAATCCGTACGCATGGCAGGACAACGTCAGGATCCCGTGTTCCTCTTTCCCAGACACGTGGACATCAGGGGGCTCTGGAATGGGATAACGGTGAGATCCATCCATGGAATTCCCATGGGAATGGGATTGGAGTGAGATCCATCCACAGAATTCCCATTGGAATGGGACAACCCATGCATGGAATTCCCATGGGAGTTGGATGATTCAGATTCATCCATGCAATTCCCATGGGAATTCCTGTGTTCCTCTTTCCCAGACACATGGACATCGGGGGGATCTGGAATGGGACAACAGTGAGATCCATCCATAGAATTCCCATGGGAATGGGATTGGGGTGAGATTGACCCACAGAATTCCCACTGGAATGAGATAACAGTGGGATCCATGCATGGAATTCCCATGGGAGTTGGATGACTCAGATTCATCCACGAAATTCCCACAGGAATGCCCATGTTCCTCAGTTCCACCCTTCCAAATCCCGCATTCCCAAACCCCACATTCCCATGGGAATTCTGTCTCCCTCACCTTTGCGCTCCAGCACCTCCCGCCCGTATCCGACGTATTTCCGGAGCGCTTCCGGACAGATGTTCCCCAGGTAATGTGTCCGTCTCTCCACCACGATCCCATCGTGTTCCCATTTCCTCTTGGTGATCTGGGCAGCTCCATCGGCTGCCACGAAGCTCCTGGATCCCAGCTCCAAGGAGATGAAATCCCGCCCATCGTAGCCGTGCCGATAGGATCCACGGACGCTCCCGTCAGACAGGAGGTCACAGCCATAAAGTGTCTGCACTGTGTGGAGACCTGGGGGGTGGGATCAGATCCATGGAGACCCTGCAATTGTGTCACAGCCCCATAGATCCCATCCCAGCCCCTTGGAGTGCCCTGGCTCCCCATCCCAACCCCACACATCCCATCCCAGCCCCACACATCCCATCCCAACCCCACACATCCCATCCCAGCCCCACACATCCCATCCCAGCCCCACACATCCCATCCCAGCCCCACACATCCCATCCCAGCCCCACACATTTCCCCATTCCCCGGCTTCCCCCACTCACCCCCGCTCCAGTTGTACCGGGCCCCCACTATCTTCAGGTCGGCAGCATCAACGAGCCGGTTCCTCTCATTGATCTGGGTCTCTCTATCCCAATATCCCGGCTCAGTTCCAGCCGCCATCCACGGCGTCAGAGGCTCCGCCCGGCCCCGCTCGCTGTTGTAGCGGCTGATGGGGATCCCGTCCACGTATCCCATGGACAGGTACTGAGGGATCTCCGGGCTGGGCTCCGTCACCGCCACGTGCAGGTAACGCATGGAGTGGAGAACTGGGGGAACATGGAGATTTGGGGGGTTCAGGGGGGTCATGGGTCAAGGAAAGGGGGAATTGGGAGAGCTGGGAGAGCTGGGACAGGGGTTTGGGGATCCCAGGTCCAAGGAAAGGAGGGTGTAGGGACTGAGAGAGGTGGGATGGGACATCCAGGGGTCCCTGCGCCCAGGAAAGGGAGGTCCGGGGGTCCAGGGGTCCCCAGTGTTGAGGAAAGGCGGGGTCACGGGATGGGAAGATCCAGGATGTCTGGGAATGGAAGTCCTCAGTGTAGAGAAAAGGAGGTCTGGGGCCTGAGAAAGGCAGGAATGGGGGTCCAGAGGGTCTCAGGGTCAAGGAAAAAAGGGGGTCTAAGATCTGGAAGAGAGAGAATGGCCGGGAAAAGGGGTGCAGGGGAGTGTTGGTGCAGGATAAGGGGGTTCAATTGGGTCCTGGAGCTGGGAATGGAGGTTCAGGGGTATCCCAGTGCCCAGTAACTGGGGTCCAGGGGGGTCCCAGTGCTGGATAAGGGGGTGCAGGGAGATCCCCGTGCCTGGAAATGGAAGTTCAGGGGAGATCCCCCTGCCCAGGAATGGAGTACAGAGGATCCCAGTGCCAGGAAATGGAAGTTCAGGGGGGTTCCTGTGCCCAGGAATTGCCATCGAGGGCGTTCACGGTGCCTGAGACCCCCCTGCAGGAGGTACAGAGAGGGGAGAACTGGGGGGGGGTCACAGAGATTGGTGGGTCTGGGGGGTCCAAGGGTCAAGAAAGAGGAACTGGGAGAGCTGGGAGAGCCGGGAAGGGTCCAAGGGTCAAGGAAAGGGGAGGCTGGGACTGGGAGAGGTGAGACAGGGGATCCAGGGGGTCCCTTTGCCCAGGAAAGGGGGGTCCAGTGTTGAAGAAAGTGGGGGCTGGGGGTTGGGAAAGGCAGGAATGGGGGTCCAGGGGGTCCCAGGGTAAAGGAAAAGGAAGGATCAGGGGGCTGGGAGAGGTGGGATTGCCAGGAAAAGGGGCACAGGGGAGTATTTGTTAAGGATAAGGGGGTTCAGAGGGGTCCTGGAGCTGGGGATGGGGGTGCAGGGGGCCTTGGTGCAAAATCAAGGCGTTCAGGGGGGTCCCAGTGCCAGGAATGGAGGTTCAGGGGTGTCTCTGTGATGGATTAGAGGGTACAGGGGGATCCTTGTGCCAGGAATGGGGGTGCAGGGGGTTTCCATACCCAGAAATGGAGGTTCAGAGGGGTCTTTCTGTTGGATAAGGCAGTTTAGGAGGGTCCCAGCACTGTGGGATAGGGTGCAGGGGGTGTCCAAGTGCCCAGAAATGGAGGTAGAGGGATTCCTGTGCCTGGGAATGGGGGTTCAGGGGCGTCTCAGTGGCCAGGAATGGGTGTTCAGGGGGGTCTCCTTCCAGGAATGGGTGTTCAGGGGGTTCTCCTTCCAGGAATGGGGGTTCGGGGGGTTCCTATGCCCAGGAATGGGTGTTCAGGAGGGTCCCTGTGCTCAAAAATGGAGGTTCATGGGGGTCTCGTTGCCCAGGAATGGAAACTGAGGGGTTCCGGTGCCTCGTAAGAAGATTTAAGGGGGTCCCGGTGTGGAGGGAGAGGGTCCAGGGAGGTCCCAGTGCCCGGGAATGGGTGTTCAGAGGGGTCTCCTTCCGGGAATGGGGCTCAGGGGGTTCCCGTGCCCGGGAATGGGGGTTCAGGGGGTCCCGGTGCTGAGGGAGAGGGTCCGGGGGGGTCCCGGTGCCCGGCAATGGAGGTTCAGGGAAGTGCCGGGGCCCGGCAATCAAAGTGGCCGAGCTGCCCCTTGCGGGGGTCCCACTTACCCTTCGGCTGCCCCCCCGAGCCCCCCGGCAGCGCCAGCAGCGCCAGGAGCGCCCCCAGCCCCAGCGCTGGAGCCATCGCGCTGCTCCGCTGGCCCCGCTTGGCGCAGTTTGGGAGATGGAAAGCGAAAGTGCCCGAGGGAGCGCGGGGGGCGGGCACGGGGGAACTGCCGGGAATTGCCCGCGATCCCCTTCGGGACCCCTCCCGGCACCGCCCCGGGTCCCCCCGCCACCCCCGGGCACCCGGCACGGGCACGAATCGCGGCACCCCCGGCAGACGAACCCAAACACGGAGCCCCCACCCCCGTCAGCATCTTGGGGGGGCGGCGTCCAGCGGCGGCTCTGGGGGGGCGGGGGGGGCACGATCCGGGAACCGGCGGCGGCTGCTGGGAAGGGACCGGGACGGACTGGGGTGGACTGGGACAGATTGGGATGGACTGGCATGAACTGGGATGGACTGGGACAGACTGGGATGGACTGGGACACCGGGATACACCAGGACCAGAACCCAGCAGAACCGCCGGGAGCAGGATCAGAGCACACTGGGATCCTCCAGGACCAGAACTGGGGAAACAGGGATCATACTGGGAGCAACTGGGACCACACTCAGGGCTACTGGGAGTGACTGGAGGCCACATAGGATATACTGTGAGTGGCTTGGAGCCACTGAGATCATACTGGTGGAAACTGAAATGTTACTGGGGCAACTGGGAGTGACTTGGAAGGACTACGAGCATACTGGGAATGTCTGTAGCCATAATGAGGGTGACTGGGACCACACTGGGAGCGACTGGGACTGCGTGAAGGGGAATTAGGACCAGGCTGGGGGCATCTGGGAGGAACTGTGATTGACTGGATCTACAATAAAAGCAACTGGATTGACTAGGACTGTCAGGAGGGAAGAGCAGGATCCTACCTGGAGAGACTGGATCTGTGCTGGGGACAACTGGGAGCAACTGGGACCATGGTGGGGGCAACTGGGATCATACTGAGATCACAATGGGAGAAGCTTGGCCCATGCTGGGAGCAACTGAGACCACAGTGAGGGTGACTGGGGTCATACTGGGAGTGAGTGGGAGCATGCTGGGGGCAACTGGGACCATGTTGGAGCAACTGGGATATACTGGGAGTGAGTGGGATCATGCTGGAGGTGATTGGGATCATACTGGGAGCAACTGGGAGTGCAGTGGGGGTGACTGGAAGTGGCTGGGAGCAACTGGGATCATACTAGAAGCTACTGGGGGCAACTGGAAATGAGTGGGACCACATGGGAGGAAACTGGGAGCAACTGGGAGAGACCAGGAGTGACTGGAATCATACTGGGAATAAGTGAGAGCATGCTGAGGGTGACTGGGATATACTGGGAGAGACTGGGAGTGACAGGAATCATCCTGAGAGTGACTGGAACCATGCTGGGTGACTGGGAGGAACTGGGACTGTGCTGGGGGCAAATGGCATCTTAATGAGTGAGGAAGGGTCCAGTATGAAACCCCTCACTGGGAGTGAGGGGGTTCATAGTGGAGTGACTGGGACCATATAGGGAGTGTCTGGGCTCATGCTGGAATCCTAATGGAATGGACTGGGAGTGACTGGAGCCATACTGAGGGTGACTGGGAGCAAGTGGGACCTTAGTGGAAGTGACTGGATTCCTTCTGGGAGCGACTGGGATAGTAGTGGGAGTGACAGGGATATACTGGGATCACACTGCTGGTGACTGGAGCCGTACTAGGAGTGGCTGGAACTCTACTGGGGTGACTGGGAGTGACTGGGACCATGCAGGGTGTGAGAAACAGTCTCTAAATATTCCCCAATTTGTGAGAAACAGAGTCTCAGGATAGAATCAGTTCTCAAATTGGAATTTATTATATGATAAAAGCAAACAGCACGCTGGGCAACAGAAAGATTCACACACCACATATACATTTATCATGTGTTTATTTTCACAAAGAGCTGGGTTGTTATCTCTACAAGAGTGATAGCTCTCCTATAATTCATACATTCTTAGACTACAAGATCATATAATTCATTTTAGGAAAGCAGAGATGATTTATAGCTTTTGACCTTGATGGCCTTCCAAAGGGTCTGCTTTATTTCTTTATGGGGGTGTAATTAAGTTTCACAATCTGTTTGTTTTATTCTTTTATAGACATGAATTTATGGCTATGTATATGACAAGAGAGTAATTTGGATCCTACTAGGAGAGACAGGTATAGTACTGGGAGTGACTGGGATCATCCTGGGAGCCCCTGGGCCCATGCTGGGGTTGACTGAGAGCCCCTGGGCCTATGCTGGGAGCGACCTGGGCCCCACTGGGCAGAACTGGGTGGCTCTGGCCCAGCTGGGGCTCAGGGTTGTTCTCCCCCAGGGCCCCTCGGGCCCAGTCAGGGCCGCAGTTCTGAGCCAGGGCCGAGCAGGGACCCCCCTGTGCATTCTGGTGGCTGCCGAGGGGCTGTCCCGGCTCAGGGGCTGCCCCGGGCCGGGGCTTTGCTGCAGAGTTTGGGATGAAACCCAACAAGCTGGGCCGGGGGGGCAGCCCTGGAAAGCAGGGCTTTGCTGCCGCGGCTCTGCAGGGGCTTCCCACGGGCTCCTTTGGGCATCCCCTGCTCCGGCCTGGGCTCCTCCCCGGGCTGCAGGGGGGTCTCTGCTCCGTGCCGGGCTCAGCCTCGGCTCCCGGTGCCTGCAACTCAGGCTCACCCGGAGCTGCAGCCGGCTCAGGGCAGCAGCGACTGCCGGCTCTGCCGCCAGCCCGGGCACACGGCCAGGGCTGGCACTGCTAAAGCAGCGGCTCCGGCCACACGGCCAGGGCTGGCACTGCTAAAGCAGCGGCTCCGGCCACACGGCCAGGGCTGGCACTGCTAAAGCAGCGGCTCCGGCCACACGGCCAGGGCTGGCACTGCTAAAGCAGCGGCTCCGGCCACACGGCCAGGGCTGGCACTGCTAAAGCAGCGGCTCCGGCCACACGGCCAGGGCTGTTTCCCGCAAAGCGCTGCCATTCTGTGCCCGGGCGGGCGGGCACTCGGGCAGGCGGTGCCGGAGCTCGGACGCGGCCCCGGCGCGGCTGGAGGGGGCGGGAGGGGGGTCCGGCGGGTTCGTCCCGCCCTGTCCCCTCCGCAGGGGCCGCGCAGGGAGCGGCTGCCCGCGGGCTCCTCCTTCCCGCTGAGCCCCGGCGGGCTCGGAAGGAGCCGCTGCCGCAGCAGCGCTGCCTCGGCCCGGCTCCTCTCGCTCCCACACCTTTGGCTGCCCCGGGCCCGGCTCCTCTCGCTCCCACACCTTTGGCTGCCCCGGGCCCGGCTCCTCTCGCTCCCACACCTTTGGCTGCCCCGGGCCCGGCACTGGTCCCGGCCGGGGGGCCCCGGCCTTGGAGCCGCATCGGCTGCTGCGAGATGGCCCTGCTGGGGCAGGGCTGCCACGGGATGGGCTTGGAGTCCCTGCCAAGCTGAGCCGTTCTGGGACTGAAAGGGAGACTCGGTCTGGGATGGACCGGGCTGGGAATATACTGGGGTGGGGGTTTGGGATGGACCAGGGCAGGGGAGAGGGAATGGACTGGGCTGGGGGTGTGGGATGGACAGGGATGGGGGGGTTTGAGCCAGATTGGGGTTGTGGGGGGCTGGGCTGGCCCAGGATGAAGCAAGTTTGGATTTGAGCTGAGTTCTCTCTTCCCAAGATTGCTGTGCCAGATCCAGAGGGAATTTGCAAGGGGAAAGGAGGATGTGAGACTAAGAGGAGCAAGAATAAGCAGCTTTCTCCTGCACGTGCTGCTCTGTCTCCCCTGGGCCTCCCCCTCCAGCCCAGCCCAGCCTGGAGGTCCCACTTTGGGGTCCCTATGACCCCCAGGTGTCTCCTTGCAGGGACACCTCAGGTCAGGGCTGAATTTTCTTTTCAGACAAAAAGTGGAAATTGCTGTTGACTGGTTGGATTCCCTCTAGTTTGATCACTACAGAAAAACCCCTTGGAGTCACTCCCACAGGCACTTGTGGACTCATTGCCCTTCCCTGGGCAGCCACAAAAAAAGGTCACAACTATATTGGGCTGCAATAGTTTTGAACTGCTCTTTGAGACACAAAAGTTCTTTTGTTTCCCACAAATCCAATGTCTTTGGGAGTATTTTCCATGGGAAGTTCCTCTGTTGTTTCCCACTAGGTCTGTTTTCTCCTCCTCTTCCTCCCCCACCTGTTTGTTGCTCCAAAATGCCCTAAACTGCAGCCTGGGGCAGGAGGAGTTTGGGGATTGGGGACAGTAAAAAGCTCTGCATCAACTAAAACTTACTGAAAAATCAAGTGTTTGGGTGGGAAAGATGATCCTTTCTGTTCTTGCTTTGCAAACGCAGGTACAGGGTTTTTACCTAGAGAATATTTACCTTTGGATGAAATGCCGGGTGCATTTCCTGGTAATAATTGGAATTTGTTGATGTGAGGGTTTGGAGAGAATTTTAATAAGTGTGGGAACTCTTTGCAGCTGCCAGTGCCCCACCAGCAGCATCCACATTCTGTTCCAGTGGATTCTTGTTCTGTTTCTTTGGGTTCTCTCCTTACAAATATTCCACAAGTTGCTCTCTGGGGTCAGTTTTGCTTTGCTGAACCTGTTAATTTTTACCTTTGCCTTGGGGAATAGTGCATGGCCAGGGAAAGGCTGAGCAAGGAAAGAATTTAGGAAAAACCATGAGCCAGGTGGGAAAATGTTGTCGACGTGGGAGGTTGGATCAGCGACAAGAGGAGCGAGCAAAGGCTGGGACAGGAAACAGGGACCAAAACCAGCCTTGGGGAGAGGGACAGAGTTAGAAAAAGGCTGTGACTGCCTGGGGGGAGTTTGGGGGATTGTCAGCTCTTGGTGGGTTTCTATTTGGCCCAGGAGGTGTCCTGGCAAAGCCCCAGGAGGGAGCAGGACGTGCCCAGGCCCGGGAGCTCGGGCTGTTGTCCCAGATCAGCTGGTGGGTGGCAGGAGGAGCTGAGGGTGCCCCTGTCCCCTCTGTGCCCCCCAGGGGTGGCAGAAGCCCCTCGGGAGGCAGGTCCAGAGGCACCATCCCCTGTCCCAGGGGCTCCACGAGCTGCCCTGCACAGGGTGGGCACACGGGGGGTGGGCTCAGGTGGGGCTGAAGGGCCGTCCAGCACCTTGGGGGGGTGACCTGGGGGGCCTGGGACTGAAAACCCCTCGGGGCTGTGCAAGGCCTTGAGACAACACCTTCCCAGGGCACACAGAGCCGGCAGGAGCCCAGGCTGAGTTGGGCAAACAAAGCCAGTCCTGGTTCTTTGAAGGCTGAAATCACCTAAAGCCAGGGAAGGGCAAACGAGGCTTGACTTTGCTGGGAGGAAACTGCCCCAAATGGGGCATTTGGCACTCCCCAGTTCCCAGCCTGAGCAGGAACTCGCTTGGTTTGCACAGACTCGGCTGCTGCGATGGAGCTGCTGCAGCAGAGAGCGCGGGGAGGCACCAGGAAAACCAGGTCCTCTTTTGGGGAGGTTGTTTCAAAGCTCTGCTGGAGTTCAGTGTGTGTGAGCACTAAATCAGTTCCAAAAGCCATGGGGGAGTGTTATGGCCTGCCCTGTCAGGCCAAAGTAACTTTTGTTTGATTATTGTATCCCTTGGGGTGAGTTAAAGTAAAACAATCCTGGCTGATCAGTGTTTGCAGAGAGAGAGCATTTATTTGGGAACAGTTGGGTTGCAAAGGAAAACAGGTGTGGAGCCATTTGAGTTGTAGTACAGCCACCCAGGGAAATGTGGGAGGGAAAAGAGAGAGAGAGAAGAGAATCAAAGTCACAGTCGCCCCTCAGAGGGCTCTGCCCAAGCTGGTTGTTGTCCCCGGGGTCCTGGTGCGTCGGGGAGTGCTGGGGGAGAGAAGCCCCCGCAGCACAACACGGGGTGGGTTTCTGTCCCCTCCCAAACCCTCCTGGGGCCTCTCTGGGTGTGTTTGGGGCCCCTTTGGCAGGGGCCGGAGGTGCTGGTTTGTGCCAAGCCTTGCCGGGCTGGGCAGGGGGTGCTTGGAGGGCAGCCCTGCTAAGAGGCCTTGTCGGGGCAGTGCTGGGTGTGTGCACCCCCCCAGGGCCCTCTGCCACAGCCTGGCCCAGGGCAGAGAAATATCCAGGCCCCCCAGCCCAGAGAGGCGCCCCAGGGCCTCCCCAGGGCCACAGTCGGGGGGCTCCGGCCTCCTCCCCTCAGCCTGAGCCTCCCTGGCCTGGCAGCAGCTCCTTTGCACAGCCCCACACAGCAAACGTGCTGCAAGTGCCCTCCAACAGGCCAGGCCCTGCCAGGGAGGAGCAGGCAAGGGAGGGCAAAGGGCTTGGCAAGCTGTGGGGCTGGGGGTGGTGCCCAGCCCGTGCTGGAAGGGGGCACGGGGGGGATGCAGCCCCAAAAATCCTTGGATGCCCAGGACAGCACTGGGATACCCCCCAAACTGAGCCTGGAGCCCCCCACGGGCTTGGGGCTGTGCTGGGAGGTGGGGAAGGGACCCGGGGGGTACAAGAGCTGGGGGTGGGTGGGGGGTGCTCTTTGTGCCCCTTCCATGGGGTTTGTCCCCAGATTTCAGCCTCAGGTGCATCAAGGACAAAAAGGTGCCCATGGGGGTCACCGGGCTCCTCACGGGGCTGCTCCTCCCCATCCCTGCCCTGGGGCTGAGTGGCTGAGGGTGGAGGAGCCACCCCAGAGCCTCCTCCTGCACAGCCCCCTGCAATGAGTCACCTGCACACAGATGTTAATGTACCCCACCCTGCCTTGAAAAACAAAATAAATCTGGATACTGGACTATGATGCAGGGGCTGTGCCAAATAGAGGCTGATGAGCAGAGCCACCAGGCCTAGTGCTGGGAAGGGACTGATTCAGACTTTATTCAGTAAAGGTGAAGTGGATCATATAAATAAAAATTACAGGGCTTTTTTTTTTTTACAATTGACTCAATGCTGTGCATGATCATGAGGTGAAAATCTCATCTTTTAAAAGTGCGAGTTGTAATTTCACAGAGCTGGGTTGTTGCTTACAAGTAAATAATATAGAACTTTTGAAATTTATTTTTTTATTAAAAAGAAAAAGGAGTTGTATTTGATGATCTCGGAGGTCTCTTCCAACCCAGTCAACTCTATGATTCTATTATTCTAAAAGTTTAATTAAGATTATCATATCATATCTATGTTTTCTGCAATATTAATTATATATATAATTGCATTTCCAACCTTCTTTTAACCAGCAGTAAAGCACAAGGATGGAAGGATGGATCTGCTTGGGATTTGTAGGGGGCTTGTTAATTTTGGGGGGTTCTGGCAACTTTTTTGGGGTGTTTCTGGTGGCTTTTTAGGTCTCGGTGCTGCTCCCACCCCACCTCAGAGGGGTGAGAAGGGCAGAGCTGGTGACCCTGGAAACACAAACCTGGTTGTGTTTGGCTAGAAAACTCACCCTGGGCTGGTTTGGCCTTTCTGGAGGTGACTTTGCAGCAGATCCCTGTGGATTTGTGCTCCTGGGAATGCTCCAACACCGCAGGAAATATATGTGATGGCACCGAGGCTTCTCTGGCCAAAAGGAGGATTTTAAGGAAGAAATCTCTTTGCCAGGATTCCAGCATGATCCCACTTGCTCACAGCCACTCCCAGTCACTCCCAGTGTGGTCCCAGTTGCTTCCACTATGATCCCAGTCACCTGCAGCATGATCCTACTTGCTCCCAGTATATCCCAGTTGCACCCACATGGTCCCAACTGCCCTCAGAATGCTCCCAGCCACTCCCAGTATGACCCCAGTCACCCTCACTGTGGGCCCAGTTGTCCCCAGCATGGGCTAAGCTGCTCCCAGTTGCCTCCAGCACAGATCCAGTCAATCCAAGTATGGTCCCAGCCTTCCCCCAGCATGGTCCCAGTCAATCCCAGTTGCCCCTTGAATGATCCAAGTGACTCCCGGTGTGCTCCCAGTCACCTCCAGGATGGTTGCAGACTTTCCCAGTATGTTCCAGTTGCCCTCAGCATGCTCGTAGTAATACCCAGTTGCTTCCACTTGCCCCAGGATGTTTCCAGTTCCCATCACTGTGATCCCAGTCACTCCCAGTCTATGCCAGTTGACTCCAGCATGTACCCTGTCACTCCCAGTTACTCCAACTTGCTTCCAGCAAAATCCCAGTTGCTCCCAGCCACCCCCTGCGTAGCTCTAATCACTCCCAGTATGATCCTGGGCACTGACAGTCACTCCCCAGGATGGTTCCAGTATGGTCCTGGTCACTCCCACGATTATCCCAGTCACTCCCAGTTGCATCCTAGTTGCCCCCAGGCTGGTCCCAGTTGCTCCCAGCACCCCCAGGATGGTTCCTTTCCCTATCAGGGACTCCCAGTCTGACTCCAGGATGGGCCCAGTCACTGTCAGTCCCTGCCTGGACGATGCCATTTGCCCAGCATGATCCCACTATGAGTCCAGTCATCCCAAATGATCCCAGTATCTTCCAGACACTTCCAGTATGAACCCACTTTGATGCCAGTCATCCCCAGTATAGCTGCAGTCCCTCCCACACACTCCCAGTGTTATTGCAGTCACTCCCAGTAAGACCCCAGCAGGACCCCAGGAGGGGCCCAGCTGCTCCCACTATGATCCCAGTTGCCTCCAGCAGGGTTCCAGTTGCTCCCCTTCACCCACACTGTGGGGTTCCAGTCTTTCCCAGAATGATCCCAGTCACTCCCAGCCACTCCCAGTATAGCCCAGTTGCCTCCAGTATGCTCCCAGTCAGTCCCAGTATGATCCCAGTCTCTCCTAGTAGGATCCAAGTTACTCCCTGCATGGTCCCACTTGCTCCCACTCAGCCCCCCTATAGTTCCAGTCCCTCCCCGTAGGATCCCTGTCACTCCCAGTCTTTCCCAGTCAACCTCAGCCTGCTCCCTGTCAGTCCCAGTATGTTCCCAGCCACTCCTGGTCTCTCCCAGTATATCCCAGTTGCCCCCAGTGTGGCTCCACTCACTTCTAGTTGCTCCCAGCATGATTTCACTTGCTCACAGCCACTCCCAGTCATCCCCGGTGTGGTACTAGTCGCTCACAGTATGATCCCAGTCACCTCCAGCGTGATGCCACTTGCTCCCATTATATCCCAGTTGTGCCACCATGGTCTCAACTGCCCTCAGAATGCTCCCAGTCACTCCCAGTATGACCCCAGCCACCTTCACTGTGGGCCCAGTTGCTCCCAGTATGATCCCAGTTGTGCCCAGCATGGTTCCAGATGGTCCCAGTTCCTCCCAGTGGTATCCTACTAGCTCCCAGTTGCCCCTAGCATAGAACCAGCCACTCCCAGTATTATTGTAGTGTGATCCTAGTTGTTCCCAGTATGATCCCAGTTACATCCAGACACTTCCAGTACAAAGCCAGTTTGATCCCACTCATCCCCAGTATGGCTGCAGTCCCTCTCACACACTCCCATTATTGCAGTCACTCCCATTATATCCCAGTTGCCTCCCACATGCTCCCAGGTGCTCCCAGTATGATCCCAGTTGCCCCAGTTCTGGTCCCACTGGATCCAGTCCAGCTCTGGGTGTATCCTGCTGACCCCCCTGTCCCCCCACCCCGCTGTCACCCCCTTTTCTCTCCCCACAGAGCTCCTGAGCCGGCGGCGGCCGCAGCCCCTCCCCGGGGCCTCGGGCACAGCCTGGACCCCCCCCGTGTCCGTGAGGATTTTGGGGGGTCGTGTGTCCCCCCTCCCCTGCTGTCACTCTGCCTCCACCCGGCTGCTCTCAGTGATCCCAGCAAAGCTTCCCAGTTCTCCCCAGTTCGGTTATTGGCAGGGAAATGGGGGGGACTTGGAGGATCCCAAAGGATGGAGCTGAGTTTGAGGGGGCAGAACCGGCCATGGGATGGATCAGGAATGGGGACCCCTCTGTGTTCCTCCTGTGTCACCCCGCTCTGGGGGGGCTTTGGGAGGGCACCTGCCCCTCAATAGGCACCCAGCTCAACCCAAAAGGTGCTGGGACCCCCGCAAAACCGCCCCAACCGGCCCTGAAGGACCCCCAAACACACTCAAAGCATACCCAGGACCTCACCCAACCCCTTTTCTGGGGGGCTTCTCTGGGCACTGGTGGTGCTGGGAACCCCCCCGGCTGCGGGCGAGGAGCTCTCGGGTGAGCGGGGGGTGGGAAGGGGGAGGTTGGTGGGAAAAGGGGGGTCAGAAGGGATAAGAGTGGTGGTGGGACCCCAAACTGAGAGGGAGGGGAGTGAGACCCCCCAAAAGTGGAGGGGTGGGGGACTGAGGTTTATGGGAAATGGGTGGGAGAGGTGAGAAGTGTGGGGAAAGGGCAGGGTGGGACCCCCAAACTGAGCATGAAGGGGCTGGGGAGTGGGGGGATGATGTGGAAGGGGTGGGAGAGAGGGTGGAAAATGTGGGGGTTGGGACCTCTAAACTGGTCTTGGAGGGGCTGGGAATTGAGGACCATGAAAAATTGGAAGGAAAAGAGAGAAGGGTGGAAAAGGGGGGGTGGTCTGGAGAGTCCGACAGTCCCATGGGGGTCTTTGGGCACAGGGGGGCTGGGAAAGGGGGGTGGACCCCCTGAGCTCCCAACTTAATGTAGGGTGTGGGGGCTGCTGGATCCAATCTCAGCCTTGGGTTATGCCAACACTTTCACTTTAGAGGAATTAAAGAAGTGGGACTGAAACACTTTTGCCCCCCAGGTTTTAATAATGGCAAATCAGGTCTACTGATAGAAATTAATTATATAGGGTTACAAATGATCAGACAAAAGATCTTCATCAGAATTATTTACTGCACAATAGAAACACTATAACTACCAGTAGGACAGCATAAGATAGGACAGTGCTCTACACTAAAGCAATTGTTGAAGCAATTCTACTCAAGCTGGCACCAAAGAAAGAATTATGAATTAGAGATGGATGGAACTCCCCCAGACCAACGCTTGTGGGGAGATCTCTGCTCTCAACCTCCAGCAGTGACACTGGGGGGTCCCAGCCAAGGCAGGAATCTCCACACACCCCCCAAGAAGGGTTCTGTTGGCACAACCTGGCCCTGGGAAAGGGGACTGGCCCTTTCTGATAGAAAGGGATGGACTGACAGTCACTGGACTCCAGGGGTTGCCTCACCATCAGGGGGTCATTTGGGGTGGGAGCAATGGCCGAAGCTCTTCCTGCAGTCGGGGCACTCGTAGGGCTTCCCTTACTGGTGGATCCGTTGGTGTCTGGTTAAGTTGGAGCTGTCCCTGAAGCTCTTCCCACACTCCCCACACTTGCAGGGCCTCTCCCCGGTGTGGATTTGCCAGTGCCTGATGAGGTGGGAGTTGCGTTTGAAGCCCTTCCCACACTCGGTGCAGCGGAAGGGCCTCTCCCCTGTGTGTATCTGCTCATGCCTGAGGAGATATGAGTTCCGCTGAAACCTCTTCCCACATTCCCCACACTTGTAGGGCCGTTCCCCGGTGTGGATGTGCTGGTGGGTGTGGAGATTGGAGCTGTGCCTGAAGCTCTTCCCACATTTCCTACACGTGTAGGGCTGTTCCCCAGTGTGGATGCGCTGGTGCCTGAGGAGGTGGGAGCTCTCCCAGAAGCTCTTCCCACATTCCAAGCACCTGAAGGGCTTCTCCCTGCTGGGAGGCTGCTCAGGTACCACCAGCTCGGAGCTCTGGCTCAAGCTCCGGCCGCCTTCCCGGCACAGGACAGGTCTTTCCTCCTCAGAGCTCCCTGGGCTGGCTTTGCAGCCCCTCCTCCGGGGGCATCTCCGGGCCTTTTCCTCCCCGCTGCCTTCCTGCGCCGGGGAGCCCTTCAAAACGGCCTCTCCCAGTAGGCTCTGCCGGGGGGATTTGTCCTCCGTGCTCTCCGTCCTCAGCTCGGGGCCTGGGGCAGGAAGGAAGAAGGACAGGCAGGGGATTTGCCTCTGGCCCAGAGGGAAGGCCAAGGACATCCCCCAGATCCAGTCCCGGCAGGACGGCGGCACCAGCGGGGTTGTCCTGCAGCCGGGGGTGATGCTCGGCTGCCACAGGCACCACAAGACAGGGCCAAAGGGGCACTGACTTCCTCCTCACCTGCCTGGGAGACCCGCGGCTCTTTCCTGTTCCTCGCAGCCTCCTCCTCCATCTGCCCAAGCTTTGGGAAGGACAAATCCTGCTGGGGGTGAAACAAGGGCTGAGCACGTTGCCTTCGGGGTTCCTCCTGCCCAAGCCCATCTCTAGGACTCACCAGGCATCCTGGGATCATAAAAACCTCCAAAACACCAAGATTCAGCCCAAAAAAAACCACTCTCTTTCCACTGTGGGATTCTGGAGGTCCCCCTTATTTGGGCTGCTGGGAGTCCCGTGTGCATTTGGGGTCTCCCCTCTATGGGGTCCCTGCCCTCTCCAGGCTGCTGGGGGTCCCAGGAATCCAAGGCTCCCTCATCCCCCAATTTCAGGGTTCTAGGGGACCTCCCTCTCCAGGGTCCCCCCTTGCTTAGGGATACCAGGGGTTGGGAGGGTCACAGGGTTCCCTTCTCCCCTGACTCTGATCGGGGGTTCTGGGCCCCCTGGGCTTCCCCCTCTCTGGCTTCCCTCTCACCAGGCTGACGGGGGTCCTGGGGCTCCCTCCTTTCCCGGCTCTCCCTCCTCTGGGCTCTTCAGGGTCCTGAGACTCCCCCCTCTCCACTCTTCCCCCTCCCCAGGCTGCCAAGGCTTCCCCTTCTCCAGGCTCCCCCCTGTCTGCACTGCCGGGGCTCCAAGGGCTCCCCCTCTCCAGGCTCCCCCTTCAGTGTTTCAGGGGTCCCAAGGGTACCCCCTCTCCAGGGCCCTCTTTCAGGGTTCAGGGGTCCCCCAGCTCCAGGATGGATCCTCTCTGCTCTCCCCACTCTGAGGCTCCTCTTCCTTCCCCTCCTCCTCCTCCATCCCTTCTCCTCCTCCCTGCAGGACCAGCGCCCACCTTTGGCCACCCCTTCCCCCCAAACCCATCCCATCCCATAGCAGGAGCAGGGATGGAGCTGGGGCACTGGTCGGGATAGGGCAGCGCTGGGCTCTGGGCTGCTTCCACCCCCTGGGGACATCCGAGGAAGGCCAAAAGAACAGGAAAAGAGGCAAAAGGGGTGGCTGGAGATCAAAATTTGGGCTTTAGGCTCCCACTGGGTGGGCACTTCCACCCCTTTGGGCTCATCTCAGGAGCCTGGAGATCTTGGAGGGGGGAATGGAGAATGGGGGATCCCCAGGGATTTTGGGGCAACAGGAGGGGCTGTGGGAGCCCCTTGCTGGGGGGTCGGGCTGGAGACCCCTCGGTGTTCCTGGGACCCCGGGCTGGAGAGTTGTCCCCACCTTCTGCTGCCTGGGGGGGCTCTGGGGGGACCTCGGCTCCTGGGGGCTCTTCTGCAGCCACAGAACCTGCAGGGACCTCCCCTGGCTGGGGCCTCCAGGGGTTCCAGGAGCTTTGGGCTCATCCTGGGAGCCACTGGGACACACTGGGATCATCCTGAGATCGGACTGGGAGAGACTGGGCCACACTGGAATCATGCTGGGAGTGTCTGTAACCATACTGGGGGTGACTGGGACAACACTGGGGGGAACTGGGACTATGCTGAGAGAGACTGGGTCCTACTGGGACTGCTTGGGATTATACTAGGAGCACCTGGGGGCAACTGGGACCATGCTGGGGGCCACTGGGATCATACTGGTAGGGACAAAGAGTAGGCTGGGGGCAATTGGGACCATGCTGGGAGCAACTGGGACATCAACTGGAAGATACTGGAACCATGCTGGGGGACTGGGACCACAGTTGGGGCAGCTGGAATCATACTGTGAAAAACTGGGCTACACTGGGAGTCTCTGCAACCATACTGGTGGTGAGTGGGACCACACTCGCAGCAACTGGGATCAACTGGGAGTGACTGGGTCTACACTGGGGACAACTGGGAGTGTCTGGAACCCTGCTGAGGGAGACTGGGATCATAATGGACTCACACTGGGAGTTACTGGCACTACACTGGGGACAATTGGGACCATGTTGTGGGCAAGTGGGGCATAGTGGGAGCAACTGGGCTCATGCTGGAGGTGACTGGGCTCATACTGGGAGTTACTGGGCTCTGGGAAGCTCAGGATGGGCAGGGCAACTCCCTCTCCTTCTGCTCTGCATTCCCAAAATCCTTGTTCCCAGTTCCCACTCTGGCCCTGACCAGCAGATCTGCTCTGGGATCCCATTCCCTGGGGGCACTTCCCTGCCCTCTCCCTGCCTTCCTGCTGCTGGAAATCAACACTTTGGAGCCTCATCCCATTGTTTCCTCTTGTTCTGCCCTATTATTCTTGGGATCCCCATAAACCTCTCTTTCCTGGACACTGGGACCCCCTGCCAGGCCATTCCCAGTTTTCAAGCTCCCAGACCCCCCTTTCTTTGACTCCAGGACCCCCCTGTCTCCCCTTTCCCAGTCATCCCACTTCTCCCACCCTTGGATCCCTCTTTTCCTTAGCTCCCATTCCTGGCCATCCCAGGTCTTTTCATCCCCAGACCCCCTTTCCTTAACCCCAGCACCCCCTGCAGCCCCTTCCCGGCTCTCCCAGCTCACCCACTTCCCCCTTTTCCTTCACCTTGGGACCACCCTAGCCCCCAAATCTCCAGGTCTCCTCAGTTCCCCACTCCCAGTGCTTCCTGCAGGGGGGTCCTGGGGTGTTCCAGGGACTCCCTGAACCCCCCATTCCTGTGCACTGAGAGCCCCCCCTGCAGCCCCTTATCTGGGACCAGGACCCCCTGCACCCCCTTCCCCGGCCATCCCACCTCTCTCAGACTTCACACTCCCTTTGCCTTCACCCTGGCACCCCCTGGACCCCCAGTCCTGCCTCTTCCAGTCCCCAACCCCCCCTTTCCTCAACACTCAGGACCCCTTGAACCCCCTGCTGGGACATCCCAGGTCTCCCCACCCAATGAATCACCTTTCCCTGACACTGGAGGCCCCTGGACCCCCCTTTCCTGGGCACAGGGATCCTCTAGACCAAGCCTAGTGCTAGTCCCTACATTCTCCTTTTTTCCTTGATTTTGGAGCCCCCTTGAGCCCACACTCCTGGCTACAAGGACCCCCTGCATCCCCTAATCCTGCACCAATAGCCCCCTGCATCCCCTTTCCTGCCATTCTCTGTCTCCCTACCCGCTGAACCCCCCTTTCCCTGATACTGAGGACCTCTGAATCCCCCTTTCCTGGGCACAGAGTCCCCTTTGACCCTCCATCCCCCCTCTCCAATCTCTTTACCCCGCTTCCTTGGCCCTGGCACCCCCGGGAACCCCCTTCCCCAGCACCCCCACGACCCAGCCCAAAATAACCCTCCCACGAGTTCCCCCTCTCTGCTCTCTCCACTTTGGGGTCCCGAGGGTCCCCCCTCTCCGGTCTCTCCGTTTCGGGTTCCCAGATGTCCCCCCTCTCCGTGCTCCGGGCTGCCAAGGAAGAGCCTTACCCAGGAACACCAACCCCCAGCCCGGGGGGGACCCACATCCCCCCGCCCACCGCCGGCAACCCACCCTGGCACTCCAAAAAACACCTCCCGGGGACCCCCAACATCCCCCCAGGGCTCACCTGCGCCTCAGCTTTGGGGCCTGCAAGATCCAAACCTCCTCTCCCACAAAAACAACCCCAAACCCCCCAAGCCCAGAGCCCCCCCAGCCAGCCGGGGCTCGGCTCTGCAGTCCCGCAGCACTTTCTCTCTCCTCTCGCTCCCGGCCCTGTTTCCCAGCTCCGGCCCAGCCCCGCGGCAGCACCAACGCCAGCCCAGCCCCGGGGCCATTCCTTGCGCCCTTCCCGGCCTTGCCCCGGGCCCAGCCCGGCTCTCCTCTTCTCTCCCACCCCCCGCACGCAGCTCTGGGGGGCACTGGGGGGATCGGGGGGCTCTGCTGGGCCTTGGCAGCCAGCGCCTGGCAGCGCTTGGGCAGTGTGGGGGGAGCCCCTGCGAGTGCTGCCCACAAGGAAACACAAGAGCTGCGGCCACGTGTGCGGGGCTTTGTTGATCCCGGCGGGAATTCACAGCCAACAGCGCGGCCCCCACCGCGGGCTCGGCACAGGGGGCTCGGGGGACCCCTCTGTCCAGGCTCCCCCCTCTCCAGGGACCAAGGGATGGGGACACCAAGGGACCCCGAGGGACCGCCTTTCCCGCTGTCCCACCTCCCCTTTCCCCCCTTCTCCCACTCCTTTCGTATCGTCCCCCCAAACCCCGGCTCCTTCTGGGGGTGACCCACCTCCCCTCGAGCTCCCTTTAGGGGTCCCAGCCCCTCTTTTCCCCCTCTCCCCCCTTTCCCACCCTGTCCCCCCTCCCGCTCACCCACCCGAGAGCTCCACGCGTGCGGCCGCTCGGACGGAGCACGTGAAAAGGGAGAGGGAGGAAAGGGAGGGGATAAAGGAGGAAAGGGAAAAGAAAGAGGATCACCCCGCCCCATCGGGCGGGGAATAGGCAGGAAGAAGCTCGTCCCAAAACTCTTGGTTGGTTGTGGGTTGTTTTTTCCTGGGGGGTAGCGGGGTGAATGTTTGGATCTTGCGGGACCCCAAAGCTGAGCCGCAGATGGCCCTTGGGGGGATGTTGGGGGTCCCCGGGAGGTGTTTTTGGGGGTGCCGGGGTGGGTTCTCAGCGGTGGGCGGGGGGATGCGGGTCCCCCCCGCGCTGGGGTTGGTGTTACTGGGTCAGTCCCCGCCGCCTCCATTGTCAGCCCGGGGCCGGGACAGACGGACGGACACGACACAGCGGGTTTGGGGAGCCCTCGGGACAGCCGGGGGTGGGCGGGAGGACCCCCGGAGTGGGGAGAGTGGAGCGGGCGATGCCGGAGCTGGGGGGACCCCCGGCAGCCTGGAGGGGGAGCACGGGGAGGGGGGACCTCGGGCCCCTGAAAGTGGAGCCCAAGGAGGGTGGGAGCCAGGAGAGGGGGGCCCTTGGGAACCCGGGACCTCCAAGCAGAGAGAGAGGGGAGAAGGGACCCCTGGCACCTCCAAACTTGCCCGTATCCCTGAGCGGCACCGTGGAGAGGGGGCAAAGCCCAGGAAGGCAAAGTGGGGAGACTGGAGAGGGGGCAATCCTGGGATTCCTGGGAGCCCTGGAAGGCCAGAGAGGGTGGGGACTCCAGACAGGGAGTACCCTCAATACGTGCAAGACCACCAGGATCCTGGACCGAGGGAACCCCAGAACCCCAAAGTGGAGACACCAGAGAAAGGAATCTTCTGGGAGGGTTTTTTGAAGCAGAATCTTCATGGGTTTGGGTTTTTTGGGGGATAAATCTTGGTGATTTGGAGGTTTTTATGGACACGAGATACTTAGTGAGTTCTAGAGATGGACTTTGGTAGGAGGAACCCCCTAAGCCACTGAGTTCACCCTTTGTTTTTCCCTGCAAACCAGGATTTCTTTTTCCCAAAGCCGTGCAGGATGAAGGAGGAGGCTGCAAGGAAGAGGAAGTTGCCGCAGGCCCCTCAGGCAGATGAGGAGGGAATCAGTGCCTCCAGGCACCTGCCTTGGTCCTGCTGCCCCTTGAGCATCTCCAGCTCCTGCAGAACCAACATTTCATGAGCAAATTTGCAGCTGACACCAAGCTGGGGGGGTGTTGATGTGCTGGAAGGCAGGAGGGCTGTGCAGAGGGACCTGGACAAGCTGGATCCATGGGCTGATTCCAAGGGGATGAGGTTCAACCAGGCCAAGTGCCGGGTCCTGCCCTTTGGCCACAACAAGCCCCGGCAGCCCCAGGGCTGGGGACAGAGTGGCTGGAGAGCAGCCAGGCAGGAAGGGAGCTGGGAGAGTGGAGGGACAGGAAGCTGAACAGGAGCCAGAGTGTGCCCAGGGGGCCAAGAGGGCCAAGGGATCCTGGCCTGGCTCAGGCAGAGTGTGGCAGCAGGAGCAGGGTAGGGATTCTTGACCTGCACTGAGCACTGGGGAGGCCACCCCTGGAGTGCTGTGTCCAGCTCTGGGCCCCTCAGGTCAGGAAGGACATGGAGGGGCTGGAGCAGGGACAGAGAAGAGCAAGGAGGCTGGGGAAGGGACTGGAGCACAAGTGCTGTGAGGAGAGGCTGAGGGAGCCGGGGTTGTTGAGGCTGGAGAAGAGGAGGCTCAGGGGAGACCTCGGCACTCTTTCCAACTCCCTGACAGGAGGTTGTAGCCAGGTGGGGGTTGGTCTCTTTTCCCAGGCAACTATCAGTAAGACAAGAGGGCTTGGTCTCAAGCTCTGTCAGGGGAGGTTTAGGTTAGATATTTGGAAGAAATTGTTTACAGAGATGGTAATCAGGCACTGGAATGGGCTGCCCAGGGAGGGGGTGGATTCTTCGTCCCTGGGGGTGTTTAAGAACAGACTGAATGTGGCACTGAGTGCCATGGTCTGGTAACTGTGGCGGTCGTGGATCAAGGGTTGGACTTGATGATCTCAGAGGTCCTTTCCAACCTATCTGATTCTCTGACTCTGTGTGTGTGGAGCAGGAGAACTGCTGCCAGCACAGCTGTGTCAGCACCCCTGGCTCCTTCTACTGGGAGTGCAACCCTGGCTATAGGCTCAACAGGGACGGAAAGATCTGTTTCCCTAAAACCTCTTTTTATTATCCCAACTCTCCTAGAGAGCTTGTAGTTATAGGTCCCATGGAGGGAAGCTGGGCCACAGCAGAGCACCCAGCAAGGCCAGCAGGAGCCTGGAGATCTGTTCACTGGACCCTCTGCTTCCCGGGTCTGTAATGACTGTGGACATTCAGTGTTGCCAAATCCTGGCCACCCCTCTGGGATGGGACACTTGGGGCTCATATGGCCTGTCATCTGAAGGGGTCTGGGCAGTGTGTATCAGAGGATGCACATCCCAGCACTGATGACCACAGCATTTTTTCCCTGTATTTTAGTGCAAAGCTGTGTCAGTCAGCCTGGTCACCACACCAGGACTTTCCCTGCTTGTCTCACAGTGCTGGGAGCTCCTTTGAAGGCCTGGAGCAGCCCCAGGGAGGCTGGGACAGGAGGGTGATGGATGTCCTGTTCCCCTGCAGCCATGGATGGCTGTGCAGATGGGAGACACAGCTGTCAGCACCGCTGTGCCAGTGTTCGGGGTCGCACTCGTGCCGCTGCCGGCCAGGTTATACCTCGGCCAGAGCAAGAGGAGCTACATCAGTAAGTGATGGTCTCCCTCCCTGTCCCTTCTTCCTTTGCTCCTCGTTCTCCCTCTCGTCTTGTCTTTCCCTTTCTGCCATGGCTTCTCCTTCTCTCCCCAGTGATGGATTCCTGCTGCAGGGATGGATGGTTGTGTCTTTAGAAACATGGCCCAAAAGATGCAACAGCTTTGAGGAAAGGTTGAGGAAAAGACAGACCTAGGAAAGACTTTCACCCCAGGGTTTTGGGGTGTCACGGGAGGTTTTTGGGCTGAATCCTCTGGGCATGGTTTGCCCCACTTCCCATCTGCAGTTCCAGGGGCTCCCCAGAGTGTCCTGAAGCCCAGAAGCTCTGGCCTAAAGCAGGCACAGGGCAGGCCGGGGATGGGGGTTGTGCTGCCAGAATCCCCGGCACGGGGCACCGTGTCCCTGAGCGGGGCCACCCAGCCCAGCCCCAGCCTGGCAGCAGTGACCCCTGTCCCTGGGGCAGGGCATGGCCAGGACACGCCTATCCTGCTGCTGGGGGACTCTCCTCATCCCAGGATCATGTCCTCCTCCTCATCTTCCTCATCGACATCCATCTTCTCGATCTCCTCTACCACATCCACTTCCACCGCTTCCTCAAACTCAAGTCCACCTCCATCTTCTCCACTGGATCCAACACGATGTCTACCTCCATCTCTTCCACAGTGTCTCTCTCAATCTGCAGCAGGGAGTACAACCTCAGAGAAGGATCCCTGTCCCACACCATTCCCACAGAGCTCAAGCCCTCCTGGGCAGTGGCGGTCTGCCCACCTCCAAGGAATGGCACTGTACCTTCGCTGGGAGGAGGGTACACATCCTGCTGGGATTGATGATGAACTCCAGACAGCAGGTTGAGTCCAGGACTGACGAGTCTCTCAGGGGTCACCAGATGAGTGGTCGCTGGGAGCTGCTGACCCTTCGCTGGCAGCAGGGGAATGGCTGTGCTGTGCTCGTCACTGGGCACTGGCATTTCCACATGGAACACGGGACAGCTCTGGCAGCTGGGATGTCACAGGAGTCGTGGGGCCAGTCCACAAGGTGGGATGGAGATCATGGAATGATGGAATCCTTGAATGGTTTGGCTTGGAAGGGACCCTAAAAATCCTCTTGTCCAACCTGACCAACCCCCCACAAGACCAGGGCCGCGTCCAACCTGGCCTTGAATGTTCCCAGGGATGGGGCATCCACAGCCTCTCTGCACAGCCCCTGCAGTGCTTCACAACCCTCTGTGCAAAAGAAAAATCTTCCTTCCAACAAAGCTCATTGATGTCCTTGAGTTGAAAGCCATCCCCCCCTTGTCCTCTCCCCACAGGCCCTGCTGAACACTCTGTCCCAGCTTTCCTCTGGGCCCCTTCAGCTCCTGCCCAGCCACACTGAGGCCTCCCCGGGGCCTTCTCTTCTCCCGCCTCAGCAACCCCAACTCTGGCAGCCTTTCCTCAGGGCCCAGGGGCTCCAGCCCTCGCAGCATCTCTGGGGGTTCCTCCCCACTCGCTTCAGCAGCTCCATGGCCTTCCTGTGCTCAGGATCCCAGAGCTTGCAGCCAGGATGAGCCCTGCAGGGGCTGCAGCTTCTTGGGGAACAGGGGGAATGGTGGGTTACCCCTCAACAGAACTAAATGCACTCAGTGAGTTACAGAACCAGGTGAGGAGTAGGAAACCTCTCCTCAAAAGCTGCTGTGGCTCTACTGATGGGCCCACCTTTGCACGATGGTTTTGGTTGGCTGTCAGGAAGTGAGTGCACCAGGCAGTGTCAGTCCTGCACCTGTTGGCAACAACCAAACAACATCCTTCACCTTGGTCTTGTCTCTGACTTGCCTAAAGGTCAGGCAGGCTGGGATAGGGGTGGTAGGAAATTCAGAACACTGACCTGAAAATATCAAGATCATAGAATCATGCCATCCTTAAGGCTGGAAAAGCTTTCTGAGATCATCTAGTCCAACTGTTAGCCCAGTACTCTCAATCTCAAACCTGAACTGTGCCCCTGAGCGCCACAACTCCATGTTTTTTGAGCACTTCTAGGGATGGTGATTCCACCATTCCCTGGGCAGCCTGTTCCAGGATGTTCCCCTTTGTTGTCTGTCCCCATTTTCCCTTGCTTCCATTAGCAATGGAGACGTCCAGGGCTCTGAGGCAGGGCCAGAGCTGAAAGCCCTCAGGCCATCTTCAGTCTCCTCTTGCTGTGCTGTGCTAATCACCACCCTACTATGGGGCCAAGTCAGAGACCTCAGCCCTCTGAGGATGTTTGGTTTATCAGTGTAAGAAGCTTCATTCCAGCTGCTGAACCCTGGTGCATCCTTTGACTGCCCGGCAGGAGGTCAAACCGAGCAGGAGGTGGGAGCAGCTCTGTCCCCAGCCAGCCCAGCAGGCACAACCCCTTGGGGTCAGGAAAGAGCAGAGTTTGAGGAGTTCCAAGGCTTCAGCACTGCTTTAAGGCCCCTGGGCTTTGTTCACCACATTCTTCTGCGCTCATGTGTGGGATGCTCTAAAGTTTGGGAGAGGGAGAGTTTGCTCCCTTTCCCTGGGCCAGATGTCAAGGTGCTCAAGCAGAGCAGTTCTCCAGTACCCTGGGTAAGCAGCAGCCCTCCTGCTGAGGCATAGCCTGTGGAACTAAGGGCTCATGGCCCAAAGCTGAAAATCAGAGCTGGGTTAGTAAACCGTGTTGGAACTCTCTCTCTAACAGACCTGTGATGGCGGAGGGTTGTACGTGGGAAGGGTTGGCCAGCAAGAAACTTGAAGTGTTGATAAGCTGAGCTCTTTTTGGGGGACTCTGGGAGCCTTTTCCTTTCCCTTCCACAGGGTCCAAGTGTTTGTCAGGGCTGGTCGAGGCTGTGTCTGTCCTGACTGCTGGTACTGTGGAGCTACAGATGGTCCTGACAGTGTGGGCTTGTCTGAGCTCAGCTTTGTGCCTCTTTCACGTGTCCCTCCTGCAGTCCCAGCAGGCACGAGACCGACAGCACAGGCAGAACTACACTGAGAGCTGTGCAAGGACCAACCAGGAGCTGTCCAACCTTCCCCAGGAGCTGTCCTGCTCCTTAGCAGCTGTGCTCAGGGAACCCAGAGCCGCTGTTCTGGAAGCAGAGATTCAGAAGCTGGATCAGTCTCTGAATTTGGCACTGACGTCCCTGGACTGTCAATCTTCTGAGAGACAGATGGTGTATCCAGCAGCCTGACCTGCCAGAAGCCACGACCTGAGGTAACAGCACCTCTGCTCTCCATTTGAATGGAAGGATTTCTGCTAAGACAGAGAGCTCTTGGATATGAGAAATGGGATGAACTCCTTGGGGCAAGGCTGCTCCCTGCCTTTTCCCTCTGTTCCTCTCACAGTCAGCTGGTGCTGCCAAACCCCATCCTTCTCTGAGGATTATGATCTATGAAGTGTTACGTCATGCAGATGATTTTTGGGGACAAAATGTGAATGTGTGAGAATGAAGACATAGGTAAGGAGAGAGAATGATGTATGGAGAAGGAAGCATAAACATGACCAATCCCTGAACAGTTAAGACTTCTGAGTGACATCTGTCCCAGGGCAGCAGCTCAAAAAAAAGAAAAGGACCATAAAGGTTGTGCTACAAACAGTTAAAGTAGCATACCAGCATTTGTTCTGTTTGCATTTCCAATCATCTCCTAGGGCCAGACACTTTAAAAATTTTCTTAATAAAATTTTTTTTAATAAAATTTTTTTTAGAAGAAGTTTATACATGTCTTTACTGGGCCCAGTGAGGCTGTTGTGTGATTTCCCCTCTTGGGGGCAGAGCTGTTTCATGCAAGGAGAAATGGAAATTGGAGGAAAGGGGTGGAGAGAACAGAGCAGGAATCAAAGGTGGGTGAGAGAGAGAGAGTTCCCTTCCACCTGCCACCTTTCCACCACCCCTATTTCCCTTCCCTTTTCTCCCCCCCTTTTTTTTATCCCCCTTTTATTCCCTGTCTTTTCCCTCCCCCCTTTTTCCCCCTTTCCCTCTTCCCCTCCCCCTATCTACTCCCCTTTTTGTACCCCCTCTTTTCCCTTCCCCTCTCTTTTTTTGCCACTCTTCCACCCCCCTTTTACCCCATTGCTTTTTTTTCCCCTGCCTTTTCTGCCCCCTTCCAACCCCCCCCCTCTCCTTTCTTCACCCTCCTCCTTCCCCCTCCTCCTTTCTCCCAATCCCTTTCCATTTTTTCCCTACAAAGCACTGGGACTCTGCCGGGACTGCTTTCCGACAGCTGGCCCGGGACACAGCTCGGCCGCCCTCCTAAGGGCCCCAGGGCCAGCACCTTCCCAAGGGGGACCCCTCTGTACAAAGAGACCCCCAGCCCGGGGGGGCTGTACCAACACCCCCAAACAGTGTGTTACAGAAGGGCAACATAACAGCAACACCTTAAACATCTATAAAGAATGTATTTTTATTACAAAAATCTTCATAAAAACAAAAATCTTCTTAATTAAACAACAAAATCTTCTTTATAAAAAAATCTTCATTAAAACCAATCTTCTTTATAGAAATATCAATCTTCTTAAAAAAAAGCAAGCATTTTCTTCAAAAAAACTATCTTTGTACTAAGAATAAAAATCTACTTTCTACAAAACTCTTCATAGTTAAAACAGTAACTTTCTAATATAAAAAAACATCCTGAGTAAGAATAAAAAACTCTGAATAAAAACAAGCTTCTTAATAAAAAAATACTATCTTCAGTAAAAAAAACTATCTTCTTAGAGAAAAACAGAAATCTTCTTTCAAAAAACCCTGATATTCTTAATAAAGCCTACTACCTATAAAACATATTTACAGAAAAAGCAAAACAATATAAACATATAACCATGATTGCCAGTTCCGTGGCCAGTATCTCCATCAGTCCTGGCAGCAAAGCAAGGGCACGGTCAGTGCAGTCGGGCCCTGCTGGGTGTTCCCTGTGCCCCCAGCCTGGCACACGCCGGGCACAGCGGGACTCTCGCACCAGACCTGAGCCTGGCTGGGGATGGGAGCCGGGCCCCAGGCGCTGGCACGGGGCTTGTGTGGCCCAAAGCAGGCGCAGGGCAGGCCGGGGATGGGGGTTGTGCTGCCAGAATCCCGGGCACGGGGCACCGTGTCCCTGAGCGGGGCCACCCAGCCCAGCCCCAGCCTGGCAGCAGTGACCCCTGTCCCTGGGGCAGGGCATGGACAGGACGGGCCTATCCTGCTGCTGGGGGCCTTCATCCCAGCACCATGTCCTCCTCCTCATCTTCCTGCTCAAGATCCATCTCCCCCTCCATGTCCTCCTCCAGGTCTGTCTCCATCTCTTCCTGCATATCCTCTTACAGACCTACCTCCATCATTTCCTCACTATCCAATCCCATATCAATTCCCATCTCCTCTCCCGTGTCTCTCTCAGCTGCATCAGGGGCACAATCTCAGAATGGGGTCCCTGTCCCACACCATCCCCACAGAGCTCCAGCCCCCTGGGCGGTCGAGGGGTGCCCACCTACATGGAACGGCCCCGTACCTTCCTCAGGACGAGAGGGAGCATCCTGCTGGGATGGGGGACAAGATCCACAGAGCAGCTGCTGTTCAGGACTGCTGGGGATTGAAGGGAGCAGGGCAGGACAGTGTGCTGGGAGCAGGAGGAAGGGTGGTCTCTGAGCAGGGGGAAGGGCTGTCTCAGAGCACAGCCAGGGTTGGTCAGGGCAGAGGCTGCACTGGGAGCTGCACAAAGGTGTGATGGCAGCAGGGGAATGGCTGCGCTGTGCTCGGTGCTGGGTGCTGGCCCTTCCACATGGAACACGGGCACAGCTCTGGCAGCTGGGATGGCACAGGAGTTGTGGGGATGGAGACCAGAGAATGATGGAATCCTTGAATGGTTTGTCTTGGAAGGGACCCTAAAAATCATCTCCTTCCAGCCTGAGAAACCTCCCACCACCCCAGGTTGCTGAGGGCTCCGTCCAACCGGCCCTTCAACGTTCCCAGGGACAGAGCCTCTCAGGCGCTGCCTGTGCCAGTCCCCTCCAGCCTGACTGGAAGAAAACATCTCCCTGAGATTGACCCTAAATGGCCCTCCTTCAGTTCAAGCCATCCCCCCTTGTCCTCTCCCCACAGGCCCTGCTGAACACTCTGTCCCAGCTTTCCTCTGGGCCCCTTCAGCTCCTGCCCGGCCGCACTGAGGCCTCCCCGGGGCCTTCTCTTCTCCCGCCTCAGCAACCCCAACTCTGGCAGCCTTTCCTCAGGGCACAGGGGCTCCAGCCCTCGCAGCACCTCGCAGGCCTCCTCTGCACTCTCTCAGCAGCTCCATGTCCTGCCTGTGCTGAGCACTCAGTGCTGGAGGCCGCGATGAGCCCTGCAGGGGCTGCAGCTTCCTGGGGAACAGTGGGCAATGGGGGGTTACCCCTGCAGAGGAAGAAAACACACTTTTGTGCTTAGAGAAAGGCAGGAAGATGCTGCTGGTTCTTTGTGGAGTGTGCAGGGACGTGTCAGCAGCAGGTCCTGTGTGTCCCTGTCCCAGCACACAGCCCAGAGCAGCTCCATGGGGCGCCTGGGCCGGGCTGCGGGTCCATCCCCCAGCTCAGCTCACAGATCCCTGTGTTCCAACAAGCACAGGCTCCAAAGCAAACCCTGCCCATAGGGACACGGCATCCATGCCATGCTGGCTCCCTCCAGCTGAGCCTGGGCCTGCAGCAGCCTGGCTTGCTCACCCAGCAAAGATTTCCCCAAAGGATTGGTGGAGCCTGAGCACAGCAGACCTTGCAAAAGCCAGAGGGCCCATCCTGATGCCTCTGGGACTCTGAAGCCCTGCTGAAAGGAGAGGCACAGGGCATACAAATCATCAGGGGGTTCATTGTCAGGAGAGAAATTCCTTTATAGGAAAGATGGGTTTCAAAACAGCACTGCTCTGCTCTCAAAATTAAATATACATAGATATCTACACACACACACATACTGATAGAATAATGACCATTTTGCTGTGTGATTATAAAACCAAACAAGATAATATCGATTCCCAAACAATTCTGCCAAACCAGGGCAAGGGGATCTGACAATTCCTGCCACCCTCTGTCCCAGGGGAGCCCACCTGGGCACCATGGCAGGAGCGGGACAGGCATTGCTGGCCCTGCCTGTGCCACCCGCCTCTTCTTGCCCCACCACTTGGCAGCAGACACTGAGACAAGAGAAACTCTCAGGGTGACACCACTGTAGGTTTTTCTCTTGCAAAGCAGCTTGCCAGGCTCTGGGGGGGGCTGGGCAGGGCTGGGTCATCCTGGTTGCTCCTTGGACAGGCCGGGTGTCACATCTGCCCAAAGACCTGTCTGGCCACACAGTCATCTCCCCTCATCCCAGACCTTCCAGCTGGGAGGAACGAGGCAACAGCCATGGGTGAAAGCCCTTGGCTTCGCAGCAGAGGTTTTGATCAAGGCACTTTTTTGTGTTCTTAGGTTTGTTTTTATTTTTTTTTTAATACAATCCACATCCCCCTCGGAGTTTTGAGATATAAGAACAAACCCTGATGCTTTACCATAAGCTGGCAATAACAATGCCATGTAGCTCCTGTACATCCCTGTGCCCCATCCGAGGGCTGCAGCCCTCTGCCAGGATCCCTTCTTGTGGCCAATCTGCTTTTCCAAGTCTTCAAGTCTGGCCTCACCTGAGCAAGTGAAGGTGCTGAGGAAACAGCGTGAGCCGGACAGGGTGGGGGGCAAAGAGCTTTTGGCCCTTGAAGAAGCCTAAAATTCTGCCCAGCCCTGGTAACTGTCCCTCCCTTCCCCGGGTGGGCTCTGTCCCCAGTGCCCTGCACCCAAGCCAGCTCAGGCTTCCCCAGAAAGGATCTTTTTCTCAGTCAGGCTCTGCAGGATGGCCACAGTGTCTGTCTGGAACTGCCCCAGCGCCTGCACTCGCACGGGCTGCGGATCTCTGTGTGCCCTTTGCCTTCCTCTGGGATGGGAGGGTTTGGCTGCAGTCAGAGCCACAGCCCCACAGTGCCCCCACGGCTCTGCCTTGTTCTGTACAACTGCCTTGTCCCTGCAGCCACCCACCAGCACTGGATCCGAGCCTCAGGGCTCTCCCCACTGTTTTATCCCTTTTTTTTTTCAGCCTCTCTCTTTTTGCCAGGTGCATCCATAGAATTCAAAAACCTCCTAAGAGGCTCTCCTCATAAAGGCCATGTCCTCATAAACCCCATCACCCCATAATGGGGCAGCCTCATAAAGGCACTGTCCTCATAACCCTCACACCCCTCAGAATGGTGCAGGCTTCACACCTTCTTCATCACTGCGGAGTTCCCTGTACCCTCTGCCCCATCCACGGCACCCCAAGAAACACTAAACCAAAGAGCACCACCCTTGATTGTGCAGACAAGACTGATTGTAAAACTGCAGAATATGAAGCCCCTCTGGGAGTCATTTGGGGGTGCTCTGATGGAAAGGTTTATTCACATTTGTCACTAGAGCAGCATGCTGGACTTAGGTATGGACCTGGAATTCCCTCTCTTTGTTCCAGACGTGTCTTTGCTTTCACTCAAGTGTCTAAAGAACGTCCCCACTGAAGTGTTATTCCCTCTTCCAAAGCAACACAGAGACCAGAATGAGCAATTAAAGGATTGATTTTCCACATTATTATACCACTGGACAAAAAGCATCCCTTTCTCTTGAGAATTTATTTACCCCCTTTGTCACCTTAAAAAGACACCAGTTTCTGTTAGAAGATATTCCCTGGCAATGAAGTGTTTTAAGCAATTGGACACAGCCTGCATTTGGAGAATGAAACACTCCAGTCCAGCAAACTCCTAAGATGAAAATGCAAACCAGATTGGCCTTGGCTCTGTTGCTGTTCAAAGAACAAGGTGTGTGTGGAATGTTCAGTCGATCACAACTGAACGCTGGGTCACAATTGACCCAAATCTCGCCGTGCCCTTTGAGCCGCTGCAACTACAACTCCCGGCGTGCCCCGCGCGGCAAAGGGGGCGGGGCGGGGGCGCAGTGTTGGCTGCCGGGCAAAGATGGCGGCGCCTCCGCTGCGCTGGTGAGACCTGAGGGGGCTGCGGCGGGGCTGGGGATGCGCTCGGGGGCTGCGGGGAGCGCGGCTGTGGGCGGGAAGGCTGGAGGGCTCGGCAGAGTGGAGAGGAGGGGCTCGGGGGGTCCCGAGGGGTTTTTGAGATCCGTGAGGGGCTCCCGGGGGGTCGCGGAGGGGATTTGGTGTCCTGAGGGCGCTCAGAGAGGAGGGTGAAGGTGCCTGAAGGGGTTTAGGGGGTCCCTGAAAGGGCTGGGGGCCTTGGAACCCTCCCGGGGGGGGGCTGTTTAAACGCCATGGCTGCACTGCGCAGGCGCCGGTGGAGTTCCCATGAGCGAACTACAACTCCCATTGCCGCTCGTGCCACAGCGCCCCCTGCCGGCTGGGCGGACCGACCGCAGGGAAAGGAGATCCTAAGTGATCCCCCTGAATCCCAGAGATCCCCGAAACTCAGCACACAGAGAGACCACAGGGAGAGGGGCTTGGGTGTACTCTAAAGCCCAGCAGTGGGGTTCAGCGGGTCTCTCAGGGGAGGGGTTCTGCAGGTGCTGCCCAAAATCTGGGGTGAAGACGTACCACATTCGGGTAAAGGGGGCCCAGTGCCCCCAGTATAGCCCAGTGACCTCCCAGTTATCCTCAGTACGGCCCAATAACTCCCCCAGTGACCACTCAGAGTGTCCCAGTGACCTCCCACTGCCTCTCAGTATGGCCCAATGATTCTCTAGTGAGCACCCAGTAACCCCCAGTATGGCCCAGTAACCTCCCAGTGTCCCCCCATGTGTCCTGGTAATCCCTCACCAATTGTCCAGTGCTCTGCCAGTGCCCCCCAGTGGGTCCCAGTTCCCTCCCAGCGTCCTTCAATAACTGAGAGGGCACTGGGGGGGGCTCAGGTGTCCCACAAAAACGTGGCCCAGCTCCAGGAGAGATCCAGGAGCAGTGAGGAGGTCCTGATCTGTCCTGGTCTGTCCTAGTCTGTCCTGGTCTGTACCCCCAATACCCAAAGCCCCTCCCCAGCTCCCCCAGGACCCTCCTGGACCCCAAAGCTCCCCAGGCCCCCCCAGACTCCTGACTTGGTCCTGCTGCCCCTTGAGCATCTCCAGCTCCTGCAGAACCAGCATTTCATGAGCAAATTTGCAGCTGACACCAAGCTGGGGGTGTGTTGATGTGCTGGAAGGCAGGAGGGCTGTGCAGAGGGACCTGGACAAGCTGGATTCATGGGCTGATTCCAAGGGGATGAGGTTCAACCAGGCCAAGTGCTGGGTCCTGCCCTTTGGCCACAACAAGCCCCGGCAACCCCAGGGCTGGGGACAGAGTGGCTGGAGAGCAGCCAGGCAGGAAGGGAGCTGGGAGTGTGGAGGGACAGGAAGCTGAACAGGAGCCAGAGTGTGCCCAGGGGGCCAAGAGGGCCAAGGGATCCTGGCCTGGCTCAGGCAGAGTGTGGCAGCAGGAGCAGGGTAGGGATTCTTGGCCTGCACTCAGCACTGGGGAGGCCACCCCTGGAGTGCTGTGTCCAGCTCTGGGCCCCTCAGGTCAGGAAGGACATGGAGGGGCTGGAGCAGAGGCAGAGAAGAGCAAGGAGGCTGGGGAAGGAACTGGAGCTGGGGTTGTTGAGCCTGGAGAAAAGGAGGCTCAGGGGAGACCTCATCACTGTCCCCTCCCTACAGGACACTCTCCCAGAAATCCTCGAGGGGGCCTTTTGTGTCTATTGCTGGTTGCTGCTTCATCCTGGGGACCTGAGGGCCCCTCTGCAATCCCATCCCTGGGGCACAATCTGCTCTCCAGAGCTCGACTGACTCCCTGCAGACTTTGCAGGGAAATCTGTGCTTGCAGCTGCATCTTGAAACCAAGGTTAGATTTTTTTCTTCTGAATCTTAACTTTTTGCAGTTTAGGGAGGGGTTCATCTCGTTATTTCTGTTTTTTTTTTTTTTTTTTGCCTGAATCTCATTAGTTTGGGTTTTTCTGGGCTGAATTTTGCTCTTTTGGAGGTTTTTATGGTCCCAGGATGCCCGGTGAGTTCTAGAGATGGACTTGGACAGGGGAAACCCCCAAGCCAACGTGCTCAGCCCTTGTTTCCCCCTAGCAGGATTTGTCCTTCCCAAAGCTTGGGCGGATGGAGGAGGAGGCTGCAAGGAAGAGGAAAATGCCTCAGGCCCCCCAGGCAGGTGAGGAGGAAGTCAGTGCCCCTTTGGCCCTGTCTTGTGGTGCATCTGTTGAGCAGCCTCCCAGCAGGGAGAAGCCCTTCAGGTGCTTGGAATGTGGGAAGAGCTTCAGCTCGAGCTCCAACATGATCCGACACCAGCACATCCACACTGGGGCACGGCCCTACACGTGTAGGGAATGTGGGAAGAGGTTTCAGACCAGCACACATCTCCTCCTGCATGAGCAGACACACACAGGGGAGAGGCCCTTCCGCTGCACTGACTGTGGGAAGCGCTTCACCCGGAACTCCACCCTCATCACCCACCAGCGCATCCACACCGGGGAGAGGCCCTACAAGTGTGAGGAGTGTGGGAAGAGCTTCAGGGACTGCTCCACCCTAACCCGACACCAGCGCATCCACACTGGGGAACGGCCCTACAAGTGCTTGGAATGTGGGAAGAGGTTTCAGCGCAGCTCAGATCTCCTCGTGCACCAGCGGACACACACAGGGGAGAGGCCCTTCCGCTGCACCGACTGCGGGAAGGGCTTCAACCTGAACTCCACCCTCATCACCCACCGGCGCATCCACACCGGGGAGAGGCCCTACAAGTGTGGGGAGTGTGGGAAGAGCTTCACCCACAGCTCTGCCTTGACCCAACACCAACGGACCCACCAGTAAGAGAAGCCCCACGAATGCCCCGACTGCGGTGTCCAAGTTTAAATGGGACAAGGGTCTTCTGCTGAGGATGGATTAGGAGGAAAAGACCCCAAACTTTTTCCTAAGCAATTATTAATCCAAAACTAAGGAGCTTTGATTGAAGGGAAAAAAAAAACAAATTATGGAAAAGGGAAAACAAAATAACAGCCCTTTATTAAAAGGTATGTTTGTATTAACAAGAACACAAAAAGAACCCAAGTAAACAACCAAGCAATACTACTATACCCACCAATAATCCCCTTCAAGAACAAAACCGATAGCCCGGCAAAAGGAAAATTTAAAATAGTTCAATTTTTAGCACCCTTTGGTGTAGTTCCAACCACAGTCAGCAGGGGGCGCCGTCGGGTCACTGGAGGTGTAAAACTTGTAATGTCCTGTACCATTCACCAGGTGGCGCTGTTGGGTCGTTGGAAGTGCAGAACCTGTAGTGTCCTATGGTAGTCACCAGGTGGCGCTGTTGGATCACTACAGGAGCAGAGCTTGTCACCAGTGCCTGTCACCAGGCAGCGCTGTGGGATCCCTGGTCACTGCCATGTGGGATGGGGAAAACAAAAAAAAAAACAACAACAACACCCCCCCCCGGGTATATCGGAGAAAAAAAACAACAAAAAAACTGATTCCTCTTCCCCTCCCGAGGAAAAGGAGGAAGGGGGGGGGCGAAGGGGAAGGGGGAAGCGAAAAAAACAACACCGACAACACAGAAAGTTCTCTCAATGGAAGAAAAACTCACGAACTCCGGGGGGGCCCCGACAAACAGGAATAGTTGGGAAGGAACCGCAGCAGCCAAAAAAAACTTCCCTCCAACAGGAAAAAAAAACAACAACAACAAAAAAACCAAATGAACCAGCGTCTGCCAGCTCACAGCAGCCTCTCCTCCTCCCCGCGAGCCCGACTTCCCCCCCCACCTCCTTCCAGCCCACACACCAGCCCCAACCCCTCCCCCTTCGTTGCTAGGCAACTAATGTTCGACCATTAGCGCCCCGGCTAGTTCTTTTGTTTTCACCTAAATGGGTGTGCTGCACACACACACACACAGGGGGAGGGGAAGGGAAGAAAAATTCCTTGCTAAAGTCAGAACTATGACATTATCCACCCCTAATTTTTCTTCCCATTCCCATGCCACTATACATCTATCAAATTGAACCCTTTTTCTTGAACTCCATACATACATACATTATTCTAAACTACATACACATTCATAAATATATAGGTACAAATACGGGTACAATTATAGCCTGTTTACCCTAAGATAATATCTCCTTGGGGTATGCACCGGGTTTCTCCATCTTCTTGCATCACCCACCATGTGGAACCAGGTCCTTGGGCAAAGACAACTCCACGAATGGATTTGCCTTTGCTCGAGGCATGGTTAACCCAAACTGTTTTACCTAACATACCTCTCATGTGAACCACTGGGACCTTGTCCCCATCTACAGTGTGAAGGGACTCTGATTGGGCAGGGCCGGCTCGATTGACAGAGCCTCTAGTGTTGACTAACCATGTAGCCTTTGCTAGGTGTTGATCCCAGTGTTTGAAAGTCCCTCCACCTAATGCTTTCAGGGTAGTCTTCAACAGTCCATTGCACCGTTCAACCTTCCCGGCAGCTGCTGCATGGTATGGTATGTGATAGACCCACTCAATGCCATGCTCTTTCGCCCAAGTGGTAACTAAACTATTCTTGAAGTGTGTCCCATTATCTGACTCAATCCGCTCTGGGGTGCCGTGCCGCCACAGGACCTGTTTTTCGAGGCCCAGGATGGTATTTCTGGCAGTGGCGTGGGGCACCGGATGCGTCTCCAGCCATCCAGTGGTGACTTCCACCATGGTGAGCACATAGCGCTTACCTTGGCGGGTCTGTGGCAGTGTGATATAATCAACCTGCCAAGCCTCCCCATATCTGTATTTATTCCACCGTCCACCATACCACAGGGGTTTCAGTCTCTTAGCCTGTTTAATGGCAGCACATGTCTCACAGTCATGGATAACCTGAGAGATAGCATCCATGGTTAGATCCACCCCTCGGTCTCGTGCCCATCTGTAGGTGGCATCTCTGCCCTGATGGCCGGCGGCATCATGGGCCCATCGTGCTAAGAACAGTTCGCCTTTGTGCTGCCAATCTAGGTCCACCTGTAACACCTCAACTTGTGCAGCTCGGTCTGCCTGTGCATTGTTGCGATGTTCTTCATTGGCTCGATTTTTGGGCACGTGGGCGTCTACGTGGCGGACTCTCACAATCAGTTTCTCTACCCGGGTAGCAATGTTTTGCCATATATCAGCGGCCCAGATGGGTTTTCCCCTACGTTTCCAATTGGTCTTCTTCCATCTGTCCAACCACCCCCACAGGGCATTGGCCACCATCCATGAGTCTGTGTAAAGGAAAAGTTTCAGCCACTTCTCTCGTTCAGCAATGTCCAATGCCAGCTGGACGGCTTTGAGTTCTGCGAATTGGCTTGATTCACCCTCTCCTTCTATAGCTTCTGCAACTTGTCGTGTGGGACTCCATACAGCTGCTTTCCATTTACGTTTCATTCCTACAATACGGCAGGAACCATCAGTAAAGAGTGCATAGCGTATGTCTTCTTCTGGTAGTTGGTTGTATGCTGGGGCTTCCTCTGCCCGTACCACTTGCTCCCCTTCTTCTTCTTCTGCTAGACTAAAATTCTCACCTTCCGGCCAGTTCGTGATGATCTCTAGGATCCCAGGGCGATTTGGGTTTCCAATGCGGGCGCGCTGCGTGATCAGGGCAATCCATTTGCTCCAGGTGGCATCAGTGGCATGATGTGTAGAGGGCGTCTTCCCTTTGAACATCCAACTCAATACCGGTAGCCGAGGTGCCAGGAGGAGCTGTTCTTCTGTGCCAATCACCTCTGAGGCAGCTTGTACTCCCTCATAAGCTGCTAGGATCTCCTTTTCTGTTGGAGTGTAATTGGCTTCTGACCCTCTGTAGCTTCGGCTCCAGAACCCAAGTGGGCGGCCTCGGGTCTCACCAGGCACCTTCTGCCAGAGGCTCCAGGAGAGGCCCTTATCCCCAGATGCAGAGTAGAGCACATTCTTCACATCTGGTCCTGTCCTGATTGGCCCAAGGGCTACAGCATGGGCAATCTCCTGTTTAATCTGTTCGAATGCTTGCTGTTGTTCAGGACCCCACTGGAAATCATTCTTCTTGCGGGTTACCAGATAGAGAGGGCTTACGATCTGGCTGTACTCGGGGATATGCATCCTCCAAAAACCTATGGCACCCAGGAAAGCTTGGGTTTCTTTCTTGCTAGTTGGGGGGGCCATTGCTGTGATTTTATCGATGACTTCAGTCGGGATCTGACGACGTCCATCTTGCCACTTTACTCCCAGGAACTGGATCTCTCGGGCAGGTCCCTTGACTTTACTTCTTTTGATGGCCAACCCAGCATCCAGGAGAATCTGTATGATCTTCTTTCCTTTCTCAGAGACCTCTTCTGCTGTGTCCCCCCATACAATGATGTCATCAATGTACTGAAGGTGTTCTGGAGCTTCACCTTTCTCTAGCGTAGCCTGGATCAATCCGTGGCAGATGGTGGGGCTGTGTTTCCACCCCTGGGGCAGTCGGTTCCACGTGTACTGCACGCCCCTCCACGTGAAAGCAAACTGCGGCCTGCACTCTGCCGCCAAGGGAATGGAGAAGAACGCATTCGCGATGTCAATAGTGGCATACCACTTCGCTGCCTTAGACTCCAGCTCGTACTGGAGCTCCAACATGTCTGGAACAGCGGCGCTCAGTGGCGGGGTGGCTTCATTCAGGCCACGATAGTCCACAGTCAATCTCCATTCTCCGTCAGACTTACGCACAGGCCAGATGGGGCTGTTGAAGGGGGAGTGGATCCTGCTGATCACTCCTTGACTTTCCAGCTCACGGATCATCTTATGGATGGGGATCACAGAGTCTCGGTTCGTTCGGTACTGCCGACGGTGCACTATTGTAGTGGCAATTGGCACTCGCTGTTCCTCAACTTTCAACAGTCCCACAGCAGAAGGGTTCTCCGAGAGGCCAGGTAGTGAATTCAACTGCTTAGCCACTTCTGTCTCTACAGCAGCTATCCCGAAAGCCCACCTATGTCCCTTGGGGTCTTTGAAATACCCATTCCTAAGGTAGTCAATGCCCAGGATACATGGGGCATCTGGACCAGTCACAATGGGGTGTTTCTGCCACTCCTTCCCGGTCAAGCTCACTTCAGCTTCCAACACGGTCAACAGCTGTGACCCTCCGGTCACCCCAGAAATGGAAATAGCCTCTGGTCCCACATGTCCTGAGGGCATTAACGTGCATTGAGCGCCAGTGTCAACCAAAGCCTTATATTCTTGTGGGTCTGATGTGCCAGGCCATCGGATCCACACCGTCCAATAGACACGGTTGTCCCGTGCCTCCACCTGGCTAGAGGCAGGGCCCCTCTAATACTGGTCTCTGTCTTGCTCGTCACAGTTTTCCGTCTGCAAATACCGGCGGGAGGTACCTTCTAGTGGGTCAGATCCCTGCCCACGGGATACCGGCACTGCACTCACTTTCACGGACGTTGTTTTTCTCTGGTCCTTAACCTCTTGTACTCGGGCTGCCAAGGCATGGGTGGGTTTCTTGTCCCACTGTCCCATGTCTTCTCCAGAGCCAGCTAGAAAATACCACAGCTCGGTTCGTGAGGCCTGTCTCCCCTCTCTGGCTGGGGGGCGCCTGGTTCTCACTGGTGCCACCTGGGAGCTGTTCTTCTCCATCTTTTCTAGGATTTTCTCCTGTTGATCTTGTAGTTTTGTAGCTATGGTAGTGAGGTTGTTGATCGAGGTCTCTACGGAGGAAACGCGGGCTTGTAGTGATTCTTGGACCATACTGTTGTACATCCGAAGTTTATTTGTTATAAACGCCACTGGCTCTCTCTTTTCCCCAGCCTCCAATGATGTCAGGTAACTGATGTGTGCAGATGGCCCCATACGTATGAGGGTCCACCACATGTATGGTGTACATCTAACCTTGTCGGGATCGTGATTAGCTTGCATATCCCCTCCAAACAGTACCTCCAACAGTGCCATTTCCCTCAGGCGTCGGATCCCCTCCTCCATGGTATTCCAGCTCTTTGTAAGATGGTCTGCTTGGAAGGCCTCTTTGTGAATGAACTTCTCTCTCACAGCATCCAGCAGCCGTGCCCAGAGAGACAGGGGCTTTGATTCTCTCACAAATGCCTCTTCAATGCCCGCATCTCGGGCAATAGACCTCAAGGACCTTGCTTCACCACCATCAAGGCTTATGGCATCACCCGTGGAATCCCAAACTCGGATCATCCAGGTTAGTATGGACTCATTCGGCTGACGAATGACGTCTTCCCGTAATTTCCGGAGATTGTCATACGATAAGGACTCAGTGATGATTTCTGGCTCCGGGTTGGCTGCCTGTGAGGGTCCTGCCTCCTCATCATCATCAACTGGGCGGGCTGATTTGGTCTTATATTTTCTCCTTTGGATAGGTGCAACCTCCATTGACTTGTTTGGTTCCTTGGAACTGGCCTGATCTGGAGTCACCCTTGTATCAGACCTCTCGTTTTCATCTTTTCTTTTTCCCTGTGAAGGCTGCACCATACCGAGCACCTTTTGGTAGGCAACGGCTAAAGCCCCACATGCATCTGCCACCTGCCTCTCTATGGGTTTACCATGACTCCTCTCCCTTGCAGCTATTATTATCTGTGTAGGGTCTGGGAGTTTTTCGAGAGCGAACTTCCATGCTGTAGGAACTGAACCACTTTCTAGAAATTTACCCAAGTCTTCCCATGGCCCATGCCATTCGAAGTTTCCCACCCCTGGGGCTGGCTTCTGTGCCCGTGCCTGGTTAATCATGGGCCTAACTACAAATGTTAGATATAACACCGTGGCACAAGCTTGCACGAAAAACCCCAAAAGGAAAACGTCTCTTACACCTAAAGAGAGTTTAAATGTCTCAGAGGCCGTTGTATTAGAACCAAAGAGAAAATGTAGGAGGGGTTGGGTAAATATACCTCCCTGTGTTTCTCCATAGGGATAGGTGCCATTATCCTTAAAACCCCAAAGGAGACAGTGTAGGCTAGAGCAGTAATATATCCTTGAGAACATGTCCCGAAGGAAAATAACAGGTGCTGAGTTTGCTATGTCATGAACCCAATGCGAGATCTCAAACATACTTATTACAATGAGGGTCATAGTGTCTGAGCTGAAAAACATCGACAGGTGAGACATAGATTTTGGCATAATTATATACCACAGAAAAGCAGCGAGCTTAGACTTCATGGTGCCTACAGGTTCACAAACACGTATAAAGTCACAAAAGGGCAGTTATTCCTTTTCCACTTTTCCTCTCTCAAAGCCTCGCGTTGGGCGCCAAAAATGTCCAAGTTTAAATGGGACAAGGGTCTTCTGCTGAGGATGGATTAGGAGGAAAAGACCCCAAACTTTTTCCTAAGCAATTATTAATCCAAAACTAAGGAGCTTTGATTGAAGGGAAAAAAAAAACAAATTATGGAAAAGGGAAAACAAAATAACAGCCCTTTATTAAAAGGTATGTTTGTATTAACAAGAACACAAAAAGAACCCAAGTAAACAACCAAGCAATACTACTATACCCACCAATAATCCCCTTCAAGAACAAAACCGATAGCCCGGCAAAAGGAAAATTTAAAATAGTTCAATTTTTAGCACCCTTTGGTGTAGTTCCAACCACAGTCAGCAGGGGGCGCCGTCGGGTCACTGGAGGTGTAAAACTTGTAATGTCCTGTACCATTCACCAGGTGGCGCTGTTGGGTCGTTGGAAGTGCAGAACCTGTAGTGTCCTATGGTAGTCACCAGGTGGCGCTGTTGGATCACTACAGGAGCAGAGCTTGTCACCAGTGCCTGTCACCAGGCAGCGCTGTGGGATCCCTGGTCACTGCCACGTGGGATGGGGAAAACAAAAAAAAAAACAACAACAACACCCCCCCCCGGGTATATCGGAGAAAAAAAACAACAAAAAAACTGATTCCTCTTCCCCTCCCGAGGAAAAGGAGGAAGGGGGGGGGCGAAGGGGAAGGGGGAAGCGAAAAAAACAACACCGACAACACAGAAAGTTCTCTCAATGGAAGAAAAACTCACGAACTCCGGGGGGGCCCCGACAAACAGGAATAGTTGGGAAGGAACCGCAGCAGCCAAAAAAAACTTCCCTCCAACAGGAAAAAAAAACAACAACAACAAAAAAACCAAATGAACCAGCGTCTGCCAGCTCACAGCAGCCTCTCCTCCTCCCCGCGAGCCCGACTTCCCCCCCCACCTCCTTCCAGCCCACACACCAGCCCCAACCCCTCCCCCTTCGTTGCTAGGCAACTAATGTTCGACCATTAGCGCCCCGGCTAGTTCTTTTGTTTTCACCTAAATGGGTGTGCTGCACACACACACACACAGGGGGAGGGGAAGGGAAGAAAAATTCCTTGCTAAAGTCAGAACTATGACATGCGGGAAGAGCTTTGGCCGCTGCTCCGAACCCCAAATGACCCCCCTAATGGTGAGACAACCCCTGGAGTCCAGGGACTGTCAGTCCATCCCTTTCTACCAGAAAGATCCAGTCCCTTTTCCCAGGGGCAGGTTGTGCCAACAGAACCCTTCTTGGGGGGTGTGTGGAGATTCCTGCCTTGGCTGGGACCCCCCAAGGTCACTGCTGGAGGTTGAGAGCAGAGATCTCCCCTCGAGCGTTGGTCTGGGGGAGTTCCATCCCTCTCTAATTCATAATTCTTGCTTTGGTGCCAGCTTGAGTAGAATTGCTTCAACAAATGCTTTAGTGTAGAGCACTGTCCTATCTGGTGCTGTACTACTGGTATTTTTAGTGTTTCTATTGTGCAGTAAATAATTGTGATAAAGAGATTTTGTCTGATCATTTGTAACCCTAAATAATTCATTTCTATCATCAGATGTGATTTGCCATCCTTAAAACTTGGGGGACAAAAGTGGTTCAGTCCCACCTCTGTAATTCCTCTGAACTGAAAGTGTTGGCATAAACCAAGGCTGAGATTGTATCCAGCAGCCCCCAGCACCCCACAGTAAGTCGAGAGCTCAGGGGGGCCACCCCCCTTTTGAAAACTACCCTGTGCCCAAAAAGCCCCATGGGACCATTGGACCTGCCCAACCAGCCCCTCTTTTCCACTCTTCTCCCTGTTCCTCCCACTTTGCCATGGTCCCCTGTACAATCTGTTTAAATATTGCAGAAAGAACTTCAGATTCGAATATTCCCTTGAGGAAAATTAAAACTCACATGTTATCTGTTGATACCAAAAACTGATTTTTATTAATTGCTAAGAGTTACAAAGAGAAAGGAAAAAGTAAGAAAACTTGGAAACTGCTAAGAGTATTTTGTAGATACAGAAAAAAAGTACCACTGAAAACTTCCTTTTCCCACTGAGCTGGTGTGTGTATGGGGGAAGAGAAGCAGTTAATGCCTGTTTTTTGCTCTGTCCCTGCAGCTTTTCGATGTTGTCTCTGTAGCTGCAGGGGGTCTGACAGCTTTAGTTCTCTGCAATGCACCATGGGTGGTTTCACTGCTCACGCCCCTGTCCCAGGCCCTGCAGGGTCTCAGCTCAGCCGAAGCTTTGGGCCCTCAGAAATATGGTCAGGGTAGAAGGATAAGGTAGAACTCCCACATGTGGCACGGTGGTCTCAGCTCTCTCCAGGCCGGCACAGTTCCAGTCTCCGGTGGCAGGCAGACAGCACGCGGTGGCGGAGAAAAGGTGAGGGGAGGTGGGCAGAGATTCTCGGCTACAGTCACCAGTTCTTCTCCCTTTCCTCTCCCTGATTTTCCAAAATTTGCCCTCAACTCTTATAGTGTTCACAGGAGGTTGTACATGGTTTCTTGGCACGTAGCCAGTTGAGATATTGGAGGAGATATGATAACCATAAACAATGGCAGGATCTTTTGGCAGGAAAAGTGCTGTGGGAAGTCCTGGTGAGAACTTCTGTCAGGAGCAGACAGAGAATGTTTGATAGGAAGTTTTTGACAGGCAGAAACAATTTTTGGCATTTCAATATTATCTGTGTGTTACAGATGGTTTCCATGGTAAGCAACATAACAGGGAATGCATAATGGTTACCATGGTAACAGATCCTAATGATGGGAATGTATGATGGTTGCCATGATATCCTTCCATAGCAAAGGGAATGCATAATGGTTGCCATGGTAACTGACCATAGCAATGGGATAGTATGATGGTTGCCATGGTAAGGGACACATCAATAGGAATGCATAATGGTTGCCTTATTAACCGACTTTAGCAATTTAAATGCACAATGGTTGCTATGGTAACCCACATATCAATGAGAATGCACCATGGTTGCCATGGTAACAGAGGCCACAATGAGAATGCACAATGGTTCCCATGGTAAGTGACGTCACAATAAGAATGCACAGTAGTTGCCATGGTAACCGAGGTGTGATGTCACATGGTGATGATGTCACAATGGTAATGATGTCACATGGTAATGACAACACAGTGAGAGTGCAAAATGGTGGCCATGGTAACCGAGGTCACAATTAGAACACACAATGGTTGCTATGGTAACCGAAGTTACAATGAGAATGCACAATGGTTGCCATGGTAAGTGAGGTCACAATGAGAATGCACAATATTCGCCATGGTAAGTGACATCACAATGAGAATACACAATGGTTTCCATGGTAACCGAGGTCAATGAGAATGTACAATTGTTGCCTGTCGCGGTCGAGGTGGAGGCGACATTCCCGCCTCCAATGGCTATCTCAAAGACATCTCTCTCCTGGGAAGTGAAAACCTTCTAGATTGCTTCAGGAGGTACTAATGTGAGTTACAAACAGAGTAACATAAAAGCAAAGCCGAACGGTAGCTGGAATGCTGCCTTTAGCAGGCGAGAGCTGATAAACGGTGTTTGCCGGGATACCGAGATTTTGCAACAGTCCGAGCCGAGCCGAGTGGGGGGCAAGCAGGAGTTTTCCTGCCCGGCAGCTGCGGGGGAGTAACGGAGCAGGGTCCGCTCGGAACGAACAGCACTGCCGAGTCAAAGCACGTTCGGGGTGCGGTCTCAGCTCACTCAGGGCACAGCCAGGGGCGTCCGGTGATAGCAGAGGGACACGAACCAGGCACGGAGCGGGCTGGGGCGCTGCGCTGAGCCGGGATGTCAGGAGCGGGACTACGCAGTTTCCGTACAGCAGCTCGCAGGTTGTGTACTCAGCCACGCAGTTTCCGTAGGGCTGCAGCTGGAACACGGAGCGAGATAACGAACCCTCCAGGGGGGAGCGGGGCAGCCCTGCGGAAAGGCTGGGAGCGGGGCGAGATGACGAACACTCCGAGGTAGAGCGAGGCAGCGCGGTAGGAGGGCTGATAACAGAGTGCTCAGTAACTTACACAGCAGCAAAAAAGTCTCAGCAGCAGCAAAAGGGTGCTCAGCGGTAGCGATATCTCGAGCTGAGAAGCAGTGAAACAAATCGGGGGGGTCAGCGGCCACCTGGACCTCCCGGCGGAGGCTTCTCGAGGTCCCGCCCGAGCGATTCTTTGTTCGCTTCTTGTCGTCTTGTCGAGTTCTCTTCTATCTTCCTTTGCAATCACATCAGGATTCACCATATGTCGTGGGTTGGGGTGGTACACGACAGGGTTTCAGGATACCAGCTTGCTTTATTGCAGCAGTGTATCTACCTTTATACAGTTCTGGGTGACACATGTGCATGCAGCATTGGTTTACCACTATCATAACAACTCATGATTAAACACACAGCCACATGTCTTAATACAATAGGTTAACACTCCTAACAGGAAACCCACTCTGTGTTACAGTCCTACTGTCCATGGTTAACCCTCTGCCAGGTGTAAGAAGTTCCATCTTTGGTATTTCAGCTTACAGAGCCCAGAGCCAGCTGGGCTCCCCCACATCTGGGAATATTTTACATCCCACTGGCTCCTTTTATACCCTTTCCTGTCCCCCCCAGAGCACAGTGAAGGACCCAGGGGCTTTGGCTGCTTGTCCATGACCCTCTCCTGCTCTGACACCAACCTGTGCTCCTTGGGGTTGGTGTTTGGTTAGTCCCTTTTTCCTGTTGTACCCCCAGACCCCCAGATGCCACAGGGACTGCCCTGTGTGCCCCCTGCCTCTCCCAGCCCCTGGGGGGGCACCCCAGAGTGCTCCAATCTGCCCACATGGAGGGGGTGAAGGGGATCTCCTGAGCAGAGACCTCCCAGGAGCCTCCTGAGCCGCTCTGCTGGACATGGGAACAGACACACATGAGGTCACAGAGTAGCTTTGCTGAAGGGGTTTATTGATCATTCGGGGAAATGGCCCAGGGCTGCCAGGGAATCAAGGCGGTCCCCCAGGGATGATCATCTCCTCATGCCACTGGAGAGGGACACGACACAGTTCCAGTCCTGAAAGACAGAGCCCAAAATGTGACCCTTGATGTCCAGTGGCACATGAGAGGGGCCTTGTCCTGACCCCTCTCCCTGCAGGTGCTGCTCACCTCAGACATTCAGGGATGCAGCCACGCGTTTGTCACGAACAAGACCCACCACCTTCTCAACCACAGGAGGCTGGGGAGAAAAACAGGCCTAGAGACACACTGGGCTGAACTGGGATGTACTGGGAGCCAGGAGAAGCAGCAAGGCCCTTGGGGAAGGTGCTTTGGGCTGAAATGGGGTCCAGGTGCTTGTGTGGTGCTGTCTGGGAGCAGTGGGGGGTCCTGGCAAGGAGGCACAACTGGGGGAGGGGCTGATCCTGGGGCATCTGGGGGGGTCCTGTGGTGTCAGGGATTGGAATGCATCGGGGGCCCTGGGGAAGTGGGTTCCAGGGAAACTTCTGAGTAGCAGGGGTGTTGTCTGAGGTGGCAATAGGGATGCACTGGGGTGTGCTGGGGCAGACTGGGATGGTCAGGAGTGTCATGGCCATGTGAGGGGAGGGTCTCAGTCCAGCAGAACTCCTGGTACCCACCTGAGCCGTCTTCAGGATCTCAACGTCCACTAAATCAACCTGGAGAGAGACCAGGAGCCCTCACTGGTCACTGGGATGTCCCCCGTGCCAGCAAGGGATGGGGGGACCGAAGTGTCCCCCAGTTCCCAGACTGGATGCCCTCCAATCCCACCGGCCCACTTACCTCCCGGAGATCATTTTGGGTTCCTGCCAAGAGTGCCTGGGGAAGGAGAGCAAAGGCTGCTCATGATTGGCCCTTGTGGGGCCAGGAGAGGGACAGGGGTGTCCCCAGTCCCCCCAGCCCATGGATGACCTCTGGTCTGAGGGGGAAAATCCCCCGAGTCCCACCCCACCCAGTTTCAGCTGCAACCCCCCTGTTCCTGCAGGGACCAGGGTGGGGATGGGCACAAGGAGAGCCAGGGGAATTCAGGGCCTCCAAGGAGGATGGTGGGAAGGAGGAGGGGACCCAAAGACACTGAACTGGGGGCAACTGGGGAGCCCACGGGACTGGGATGGGGGGGTTGAAGGGGCACTGTGTGGGATGCAGGTGAGGGGAAAGGAATTCAAGTGTAGGGACACGGGGACTGCAAGGGAGAGGCTTGGTGGGGACAGAAGGAGGATTGAGGGATGAGGACAAAAACAAAGGCACTGGGAGATGGTTGGGAGTGGAGAGTGAGTCAAGGAATGGTCTTGGGAGGTACCACTGCAGTGGCCTGGCTGAAAGGCAAAGGACTGAGGGGAAAGATAGAAAGAAAAGCTGTGGGAATGGTCAACAGGAGGATGTTTAGGGACCCTGGGGAGGACACAGAGCAGATCCTGGGGAGGAGATGCCTGAGGGGATCAAAAAGGATGGGATGGGAGGCCCAAGAGGGTGGGATTTGGGAGCACCATTAAAAGAAACAGGTGGGGACCCTCCCAGCAATTTATAGTGAACCTCCCTTGTGAGGGCCCTTCCCGGTCAGGTTCCCTGAGCATCTGGGGCTCTGGGCACAGGAAGATTTGCAGTGGAAGTGGAGTGAAGAGAGGGAAGAAGAGGAGGGAGAAGCTGCAGTGCCCAGCACTGGAGGTCCAGGAGAGCTGAGGATCCTCTGGACTGGGAAAGGGAGAGGCCAAAGCAAGGAGTTTTGGGATCACAGCCACGATTCCATCCTGCATCAGAGCTGCTCTCCTGCAGACAGGAGCCATCCCCAGCCCTGAGCCCATCCCTGTGGCATGGGGGCCTCACCTTGGCATCTGCTGAGGGGCTCAGCAGGATGGTGAAGAGCAGGGCCACGCTGAGCACAGCGACCTTCATCTTCCTCTCCCCCTGGGCAGCGCTGGGTGAGGCTGCACAGGGAGAGGAGCACATTTATCCCTGCTGGGACTCCTCCCTGCCCCCTCCCCGAGAGCCCCCAGGGCAAATCCCGGCTGGGCACAGACCCCAGCCCTGGCCACAAGCCCAGGCCTGGCACAGAGTCCATCCCCTCCCCAGCACGGATCCAACCACCTTCCCTGGCATCTGTCCAGCTTCCTGCATGGGGCAGCTGCCCCTGGAAGGGCCCAGGCACCTGGGGGTGCCAAGAGGGGTGGGCAGGGAGCTGAAAGCAGATGGATACCCTGTGGGGACAATCCCCACTCCAACACAATCCATCCAACAACTGCCCCAAAGCCTGATCCACCCATGTCCTGGTGCCCCTCCCATCCCACAGCTTTCCCTCTGGGACACCCCAGAGCTGGCCCAGCCCCAGACCAGCTTGTCTGTCCACAATTGTCCCTGCTCCTACTCCTGCCCCATGGGGAAAGAAGGGGGCTGCCACTGAACATGATTTGGGAAAATCCCACCTCCTGAGGTGGGAGAACAATGGGGGATGTGGACAGTGGGAACAGTCATGTGACTGGGATCTCCAGGCACTGGAGGCACTGGGGAGCACTGGGAATGTTGGGCACCTGGAGACAAGGGTTAGGCTTGGGGAATTGCTTGGCTGTGGCACTTCCCACATCCAGCCCACCCCATTTCCCAGCACTGCAGGCCCCAAATGGGTCCAGTCTCCAGCCCCAGAGCAGAGCCCAGAGGGGAAGATCCCCTGCCCTGGCCCTCCTTTGTCACACCTGGGGCCACCCACATCACCTGGGTCCCCCTAGGGGTTCCAAGGGACCCCATCCCCAAGAAGGCTCCCAGTCCAGCTCTGTCCCTGGCTGGGTCTTGGCCACAGCTCCCCACAGGCCCTTGTCCCCAGACAGTGTCTCTCCAGGGCCCTGAGCCCATGCCAGCTCTGGCCCTGGGCAGGGTGTGGCCATGCAGAGGGACAGGGTGAAGAGGGTGCTTGTCCCCAGGCAGCCACTTGGAGCTAATTGGGCAAACAGAGCTCTCCTGTCAGCAGGAGGGGTGTTTCTCCCCTCCCAGCCCCTCTGATAAGCCCTGTTTACCCATGGCCTGAGGCAGCAGGAAGCCATTCCCCAATCCTGGGGCTTTCCAGCCCTTTCTGATCCAGGCATGAATGGAGGATGAACGGGGCCTCCAGGCCAGTCACAACAGGGAGCTTTGGCCACTCTTTCCCAGTGAGAGCATCCTCAGCTTCAAACACAGACAAGACATGGGATCCTCCCATCTCTCCAAAAAAAAGATGGATTCTGCCCCTTTGTCACTGGATGTTTCAGAGCTCACTCTGCACAGTGCCCACCAGACATTTATGTTCATGTGCAGCTGATATGCCAGGCAATTGATCCCACACATCCCAGGAACCCACAGTGTCCCTTTCTGAGGCCGGGCTGACCTTGTTCCTTCTCAGGGTATTGATTTCTGGGGTTTGTTACTGCAAAGCAGAAGTGCCTTGAGCAGGGTCAAAAGTGAGACCAGCCCTTCTCCTCTGCCCAACAGACACTGGAGCAGGAGTTCTCCTGCAGAAATGCTTTTGGCCTTTGGTTTTCCTTCCAGTTTCTGGACCTGAGCTTCCAGTCTCCAGGGAGGTTCCCCATCCCACTCCCTAATGTCCAAGCCCCAGTCCCACAGACAGAACCTCGGGGTGACACGTGGGCTGTGCCACCGATGCCTTTCCCTGGAGCAGAGAAAGGTCAGCTCCTCCTGGTTGAGACATTGGTGGGTAGGAGAGGGGAAGACATCCTTAAATACTGAGCCATCTGCCAAGACACAGCCCCGGGGGAGGCAGTGGGGTTCCCATTCAGTTCCTGCAGCTGAATGGCCAATCCACCTGCACTGGGAGCCTCCAAGCCTGCCCAGCTCGTTTCCCTCAGGCACATGTGTTCAGCTGGTGTGCAATGCCATCCCCCTGACTGGTGTCTCCAAGGCAGCCTGGACCTCTCCTCCACCAATCTTCCTCAGTGATGACCCTGTGGACAGTCCCTTAATTCCTGTCAAGACCAATCCAGCACACAGATGATGTCATGGCACGTGTGCATCTGGGCAATAATCCCCCACTGGCACACTCTGCCAGTCTCTAAGAAATGGGGCACAAAGCAGAAAGGGTCCAGAGGAAAATCTTTCTGGGCACTGTTGCCTCTCTGGGCAAGTTCCAGAGCAAACAGTCAAGGCGGTTGCCTGGAATGTTTCCCCAGCTGCCCCACAACAGATCTGTTCTGTCCCCACAGTGTCCCAGAAAGGGAGAAACACAACCTTTAACAAATGCCCTGGATCATCAAACAACAATCACAGTCATTGACAGTTCCCAGAAACCACTTCTCAGTGTATTTTTACTTCTTTGAAGCTGTGACAGGCGTCTGTATCATCATGGGAACAAGCCCAGGGACACCTGGGATTCCCTGCGGATCAGGCAAACCCTCCTCTGCCTTCGGAACCCAAAATGTGTTTTCACCACCAGACCCTTTGATCCCCAGCTTGGGACTCCTAAAAATACTTCTCCTCACACCCTCGTAGGCAGAGCACTAAACCAGAGCATTATTTTCCAGTCCCACGGGCTGCTGGATGGATTGGGAAGTGGATGGAGATTGGGAAGCACAGCTTGAATGACTGTGGCACACATCAGACAGAGAATGTTTCCAGAGGAACCATGGCACCCTGTTCTAAGATCAACAGGGGATTGGGAGACACAGGATCCACCTCAAGAAATGGGACACAGGTGTCTGAGGCAACCTGGGAAGGAGGGATTTAAACTAGGAAAGACATGGGAAGGGCAGAGTTCTGGAGACCACCCAGGCAGCAAGACAAGGCTCCAGTGGGGAAACTTCCAGGAAGGTCCAGCAGCCCAGGGAGTGGCCCCAAAGGCCTGACAAGGGGGTGACCTCTTGCAGCCCTCCTGGCAAACAGACCCTCTCCAACACCTCAGTGAAGTGGCTGGAGAGCAAAGCACCAGATGGGGAAAGAAACACAGATTTAGAGATCCTGTGCAATTGGGAGACCTTGATCTCCCCAGAGAGATGGTGGGGTGGCTCCAGGGTTGGAATGTTGTCATTAATGGTTCCATGATTTTTAGCAAAGCAGGCCAGGATGGGGAGTGGTGGAGTCACCCCTTCTGGAATAGAAAACCAGCCCTGAGGAATCTCTGACCCAGGAAGGCAGTGAAAAGAAATAGTAGAAGAAAGACTTTCCTGTGCTCAAGGGGGATTGGGGTTGAGATCTCCTGGGCAAATTTGGCCTCTACAAGTCCATAGACTCTGTCAGAATCCTTTGGGAGAACTGAGGAAGACACCTCAGGGATGCCATTGCTGATCATCTTTGAAAGGCTCTGTCAGTCAGGACAGGGGCCTGAGGGCTGGAAGAAAGCCAGTGTCATCCTACTCTTCCAAAAGGGCAAGAAGGACCCAGGGAGCTGCAGGCCCATCAGCCCCACCTCCATCCCTGGACAGGGGCTGGAATGGCTCATCCTGGAGGCCATCTCGGAGCACGTGGATGACAGGAAGGGGATCAGGAGTGGTCAGCATGGATTTACCCAGGGACAATCTTGCTTGACCCACCTGATTGCCATCTAGGATGGCACAGCTGGCTGGCTGGATGAGAGCAGAGCTGTGGGTATTGTGTGCCTGGAGTTCAGCAGGGCTTTGGGCACTGCCCCCACCTCTGGGCTCCAGCCTGTCCTGAGGGCAGCAAGGGAGCCCCAGGTGTGTGGGGTGCCCCAGGACCTGCTCCTGCCCATGCCCCCAGCTCTGCCAGGCCTGGGGGGAGCCCAGGTGTCCAGGCTATGTTAACCTGCCCCCTTCACAGACTGCCTGGATCAGACAGGGCTGGAAAGCCCCAGGATTGGGGAATGGCTTCCTGCTGCCTCAGGCCATGGGTAAACAGGGCTTATCAGAGGGGCTGGGAGGGGAGAAACACCCCTCCTGCTGACAGGAGAGCTCTGTTTGCCCAATTAGCTCCAAGTGGCTGCCTGGGGACAAGCACCCTCTTCACCCTGTCCCTCTGCATGGCCACACCCTGCCCAGGGCCAGTGCTGGCGTGGGCTCAGGGCCCTGGAGAGACACTGTGTGGGGACAAGGGCCTGTGGGGAGCTGTGGCCAAGACCCAGCCAGGGACAGAGCTGGACTGGGAGCCTTTGTGGGGATGGGGTCCCTTGGAACCCCTAGGGGGACCCAGGTGATGTGGGTGGCCCCAGGTGTGACAAAGGAGGGCCAGGGCAGGGGATCTTCCCCTCTGGGCTCTGCTCTGGGGCTGGAGACTGGACCCATTTGGGGCCTGCAGTGCTGGGAAATGGGGTGGGCTGGATGTGGGAAGTGCCACAGCCAAGCAATTCCCCAAGCCTAACCCTTGTCTCCAGGTGCCCAACATTCCCAGTGCTCCCCAGTGCCTCCAGTGCCTGGAGATCCCAGTCACATGACTGTTCCCACTGCCCACATCCCCCATTGTTCTCCCACCTCAGGAGGTGGGATTTTCCCAAATCATGTTCAGTGGCAGCCCCCTTCTTTCCTCATGGGGCAGGAGTGGGAGCAGGGACAATTGTGGACAGACAAGCCGGTCTGGGGCTGGGCCAGCTCTGGGGTGTCCCAGAGGGAAAGCTGTGGGATGGGAGGGGCACCAGGACATGGGTGGATCAGGCTTTGGGGCAGTTGTTGGATGGATTGTGTTGGAGTGGGGATTGTCCCCACAGGGTATCCATCTGCTTTCAGCTCCCTGCCCACCCCTCTTGGCACCCCCAGGTGCCTGGGCCCTTCCAGGGGCAGCTGCCCCATGCAGGAAGCTGGACGGATGCCAGGGAAGGTGGCTGGATCCGTGCTGGGGAGGGGATGGACTCTGTGCCAGGCCTGGGCTTGTGGCCAGGGCTGGGGTCTGTGCCCAGTCAGGATTTTCCCTGGGGGCTCTCGGGGAGGGGTCAGGGAGGAGTCCCAGCAGGGATAAATGTGCTCCTCTCCCTGTGCAGCCTCACCCAGCGCTGCCCAGGGTGAGAGGAAGATGAAGGTCGCTGTGCTCAGCGTGGCCCTGCTCTTCACCATCCTGCTGAGCCCCTCAGCAGATGCCAAGGTGAGGCCCCCGTGCCACAGGGATGGGCTCAGGGCTGGGGATGGCTCCTGTCTGCAGGAGAGCAGCTCTGATGCAGGATGGAATCGTGGCTGTGATCCCAAAACTCCTTGCCTTGGCCTCTCCCTTTCCCAGTCCAGAGGATCCTCAGCTCTCCTGGACCTCCAGTGCTGGGCACTGCAGCTTCTCCCTCCTTTTATTCCCTCTCTTCACTCCACTTCCACTGCAAATCTTCCTGTGCCCAGAGCCCCAGATGCTCAGGGAACCTGACCAGGAAGGGCCCTCACAAGGGAGGTTCACTATAAATTGCTGGGAGGGTCCCCACCTGTTTCTTTTAATGGTGCTCCCAAATCCCACCCTCTTGGGCCTCCCATCCCATCCTTTTTGATCCCCTCAGGCATCTCCTCCCCAGGATCTGCTCTGTGTCCTCCCCAGGGTCCCTAAACATCCTCCTGTTGACCATTCCCACAGCTTTTCTTTCTATCTTTCCCCTCAGTCCTTTGCCTTTCAGCCAGGCCACTGCAGTGGTACCTCCCAAGACCATTCCTTGACTCACTCTCCACTCCCAACCATCTCCCAGTGCCTTTGTTTTTGTCCTCATCCCTCAATCCTCCTTCTGTCCCCACCAAGCCTCTCCCTTGCAGTCCCCGTGTCCCTACACTTGAATTCCTTTCCCCTCACCTGCATCCCACACAGTGCCCCTTCAACCCCCCCATCCCAGTCCCGTGGGCTCCCCAGTTGCCCCCAGTTCAGTGTCTTTGGGTCCCCTCCTCCTTCCCACCATCCTCCTTGGAGGCCCTGAATTCCCCTGGCTCTCCTTGTGCCCATCCCCACCCTGGTCCCTGCAGGAACAGGGGGGTTGCAGCTGAAACTGGGTGGGGTGGGACTCGGGGGATTTTCCCCCTCAGACCAGAGGTCATCCATGGGCTGGGGGGACTGGGGACACCCCTGTCCCTCTCCTGGCCCCACAAGGGCCAATCCTGGGGAACCCTTTGCTCTCCTTCCCCAGGCACTCTTGGCAGGAACCCAAAATGATCTCCGGGAGGTAAGTGGGCCGGTGGGATTGGAGGGCATCCAGTCTGGGAACTGGGGGTCACTTTGGTCCCCCCATCCCTTGCTGGCACGGGGGACATCCCAGTGACCAGTGAGGGCTCCTGGTCTCTCTCCAGGTTGATTTAGTGGACGTTGAGATCCTGAAGACGGCTCAGGTGGGTACCAGGAGTTCTGCTGGACTGAGACCCTCCCTCACATGGCCATGACACTCCTGACCATCCCAGTCTGCCCCAGTATACCCCAATGCACCTTTCCCATTTACCCTAATTCCCCTGTCTCCCAGTACATCCCAGTTCAGCCCAGTGTGTCCCTAACCCTGCCTTTGTCCCCAGCCCCCTGTGGTTGAGAAGGTGGTTGATCTTGTTCGTGAGAAACGCCTGGCTGCATCCCTGGAGAGCTGAGGTGAGCAGCGCCTGCAGGGAGAGGGGGCAAGACAAGGCCCCTCTCATGTTGCAGTTGGTGATGTGGGGTGATGTTTTGGGATCTGTCTTTCAGGACTGGTGGTGACACCCCTGCCCTGTCCCCCTCCAGTGGCATGAGGAGATGAACATCCCTGAAAGAACCCCCATATTCCCTCAGAGCCCAGGGCCATTTCCCCTGAATTATCAATAAATCCCTTCAGCAAAGCTACTCTCCCTGATCCTGTGTGTGTGTTCCCATCTCCATGTGTGTCCCTGTGTCCCTGTCCCCTCCCCACTCCAGCCCCTGCACATTCAGTGCCTCTCTGGCCACACCCCTGCCATGAGCAGAGCGGCTCAGGGGGCTCCTGGGGGTCCTTGCACACAAGATCCCCTTCACCCCCTCCATGTGCATCCTGAGCAGTGCAGGTTGTGGCATCATGGAGTGTCCCTCCTGGGGGCTGGGACAGGCAAGGGGCACACGGGGCAGCCCCTGGAGAGCCTGGACCTTCACTGTGCTCTGGGAGGGATGGGAAAGGGAATAAAAGGAGCCAGTGGGATGTCAAATATTCCCAGATATCAATACAGGCTCGGGGATGAAGGAAACGAGAGCAGCCCTGTGTAGAAGGACATGGGCATACTGGTGGATGAAAAGCAGGATGTGACCCAGCAATGGGAGCTCACAGCCCAGAAAGCCCCCGTGTCCTGGGCTCATCCCACAGCGTGGGCAGCAGGGGAGGGGCGGGTTCTGCCCCTCTGCCCCGCTCAGGTGAGACCCCACCTGCAGCGCTGCCTCCAGCTCTGGGCTCCTCTGGGTGTCTGTAACGCACCCCCCGGAATGGGAATGGCTCTTGGGGATTTCCCTGCCAGCCCTGGCATCTCCTGCAGCTCCATGGGGTCCTCAGCACAGCAAAGGCAGGGACCTCTTGGGGCAGTTCCAGAGGAGGCCCCCAAGGTGATCAGAGGGCTGGAGCACCTCTCTGCTGGAGACGGGCTGAGAGAGTGGGGGCTGTTCATCCTGGAGAAGAAAAGGCTGTGGGGACACCTCCTTGGGGCCTTCCAGTACTTCAAGGAGGCTTATTAGAAACATGAAGGCAAAGGCTTCAGTAGGGCCTGTCACAATAGGACAGGGGCTGAGGTATTTAAACTAAAAAAGAGGAAGTTCAGACTAGAGATAAAGAAGAAATGTTTTATAGAGGGAATGCTGAAACACAGGAACAGCTCAGGGGGCTCCTGGGGGTCTCTGCACACAAGATCTCCCTCACACTCTTTAGGAAACTTCCCAGTCTCACCATTCCCAGAACTCCCTGGCAGTCACTCCCCCACCAGCCCAGACTGGCACTGCTCACACTGAGGCCCCTTCCCAGCAGCAGCAGCTCCAGTGACCTGACAGGTCCCCTGTGACTCCCCACACCCCCCACTCTCACAGTCAGACCAGGTTTCCTCACTGCTTCCATCCCAGGTTTCCCATGACAGAGTCTCATGTCTGAAAAACAGTAAACCAATTTATTCCTGGTGCAGTAACACAGGAACAGGCTGAGCTGGTGCCTCAAGGAGGGACTCCCAAATAAGGACCCCATGAGGTTTTATCTCCTCACAGTCCAAGCACACAAAACACTTGCTCTTCCTGCTGAGTCCTCGGCTCCTGCCGTGTCTCCAAGTGTCCTCTCACTTGGCTGCTCCAGGGTCAGCAGCTCACGGCCTTTTGTCTGAGGCCCCGTCACCCAGAGCTCATCCCACAATTCCAACTGCAGCTGCTCCCCGAGCCACCAGCACCCAAGGGATTCCTCAACCCCCGAGTGTTACTGCAGGTGAGGGAAACAAGAGGCAGCAAATGAAGTTAAGAAGTGACACAATCCCCAGCTCCGGGAAGTCTGCAATTTTTAACTGGGCATCAGCTTCCCTTTGTCACTGTTATGTGCTATCTGTGCATCAAGAGAAGGTTTTGTGAGGGTGGTTTCCAGAGAAAGATCCAAATGAGCTGATACTTAAGGGAACAAAGAGGCAAAGAGCCTCTGTACCCTGCACAATGGAGCTGCTGGTGCAGCCTCAGCAGCCTGAACCAGAGGTGGAAGGAAACAGCTTGCAAATAAAGCTGCAGAAATGAACAACTTCCATGAGTTGCCACCAGAGTAACAGGACATTTGGGATGGCTTCAGCGTGGAAAGAAGACTTTCCCTATTTTTATGGGCAAAGCACGTGCATTAAAGGAAAAAACATCCATGACAGGAAAAAAAAAATACCACTGTAGTTCCATTACAGTGTCAAACCACCAGGTAATGGAAGTCACGAGCTTGTCCCATGGTGCTTGTTCAGGGTGTGACAGATGATGTGACGGCAGCTGTGAGTGACATCTTGGTGGCTCTGGCCCGCTCCTGCTGCCACTGTGCTGTGTCCAAACTCCAGAGCCACCTGAAGGCCACGGGGCAGGGCCCTGGTGACACCGTGCTCCTCACCTTGGGCAAAGTGGCCGCAGCTCCGGCACGGCACTCTCGGCCCCCTGGTTTGGGCAGGGGGCTGTGGTCATGGGGAGGTCCCTCCCTTTCCCAAAAGCTTCGTGTTGGACTGGGGGGTACAAAGTTGCTGTGCCTCCTTGCTCTGAGCCAGGGCCAGCCAGTGCTCTGCCTTATCAACCCAGTCCCAGTTCCTGCAGGGTAGGAACCCGCTGGGAAAGACCCACAGGGTCTCTGCCCCTCTCTGTCCCCCTCATTTGCCTCAAGGACTTCCCTTAGGGAAGCAGCTCTCCCCACACCCTCTGGCTCATCCCGCACGGCCCAGCAGCCCCAGCCTTGCCAGGGAACAGCCCCAATCTCCTGTGTCTCTCCCTACTCCTCTCAGTGCCTGTCTCTGCCTTCTCCGCAGCCCTGCGGTGCATCCCCTTCGTGGGAACGCCCCTCTCGCCCTGCCGTGCCCAGTCGGGTGTGGAGGAGCCGGATCCTGTGCGCCGTCTGCAGTGCTGAGTGTTGGCTCCTTGGCCGGGATCCCGGGGACAGGGGCTGGAGTGGCCTTGGATGCCTCCCTGTGATCTCAGAGGGAACATGGTGAGTGTCAGCCTGCTGCAAGGTCAGGCTTTGGCGATCCCGAACTGCTGGGAGTGAGCAGAAGGAGCGGGGCAAGCCTGGGAGGTTCCTGTGGGCAGGATGTGGCAGTGCTGCCTGTGGAGGAGCTGCAGGGTCCCCTCCCCAGTGCTGCCTGTGGAGGAGCTGCCGAGTCCCTTCCCCAGTACAGGAACTCCTGGGTCCCTTCCCACAGCTTTGTTCCTTGGCTTTGCTTTGGGCTTAAAAGGGTGAGTACCTGGGAGGGGAAGAGCCGGGGTGCAGTGGAAGAGGCTGGAGGGAAACAGCCACTTAGGAGGGAAAGGTGCGATGGGGAGGAGGAGAGAAACAGCGAGGTGTTTGAATGCGGATACCTCGGGGCACACGTGGGCTTGGACCCAGAGCTGGTCCTGGGCTGAGCCTGGGACTATCTGTAAAGCTCAGCTTGGGGAAGGGTGCAAGGGACCTTCCTCGCTGCAGAGTCTCGAGTGCTCCCTTTTCTCTTCTCCTGGCACAGTTGTGAAACAATGGTCAAAAGGGGTCAATGTGTATTTCTGCACCCAGCAGCGACACCCCTTCCCTGGCAGCTGGGAATGCAGCTCTCTGAAGACATTTACCCCATCTTCCATTAAGTGCTGGTCGATTGGCTGGGCTGCGAGGAGGGAGAGGAGAGAGGTGCTGCTTCCCAGGCCTTGGGCTGCAGCTGGGATGGCCACGTCAGTGGGTCCATCTGTGCCTGGTGGGATGTGAGGAGAGGGGGGCTGGGAAGGGCTGTCTGGGTGAGGAAGCACCCCAAGCCAGGAGCCTGCCAGCACCGTGCCCGAGGCTGGGGGCTCCCTGTAGGGACACAGCCAAGTCCTGGGCCCCTTCTGCAGGGAGGCCTGGGGTGCCAGCACGGGGACAAGCTGCTCTCTCTGCTCTGGAGGGAGCCCTTCTCCTGCAGGGCAGAAGAGAAGGGGAACCCCCCCCAGCAGAGAGGACAGACTGACCTTCAGCCCTCCCAGCAGAGCCTGTGCTTTCCCTCTCCAGGACAAGCAGGATGTCCTCAGGGTGTGACTGCTGTGACAGAGGTCCTTCCTCATGAGGAGCAGCACTGAGAGCAGCCCTGGGAGCGGCTCCTCTGGCTCCAAGACCAGGAGGGCTGAGACACCCCCAGATCACTGTCACAGGTGGGAGTGAAAGGCTTAGACAAAATTTATTACAGAAGCCCTGCTGTTGAGTCACAAGGTGCAGAAAGGACCCCCCTTGCTTTCTAAACTCCGTCTCAGAGAGGAGTCTCAGTGTGGCTGGATCCAGTCTTAGCCTCAGATCGTGCCAATGGTTTAAATTTGAGGAATTACAGAGCTGTGATTGAACCACTTTTGTCCTGCAGGTTTTAATGATGGCAAACTGAGACTATTTATATAAAATAAATCATTTATTAGTACAAATGATAGACAAATGAACAGATGAGTGAACAGTGGGAAGATATTAATCAGAATTATTTACTGCACAATATAAAGGCTAAAACTACTACTAGTATAGGTAAGATAGGATAGTGCTCTACTGAAGCAATTATTGAAGCAATTATATTCAAGCTAACAAAAGGGAAATAATAATTAAATAGAGATTTGATGTAACTCACCCATACCAATGCTTGTGGGGAGATCTCCTGCTCAAGGAGTATCCCTGGGGGGTCCCCAGCCCAAGGGAGGAATCTCCACACATACACCCCAAGAAGGGTTATGTTTGAAGAACCTGACTGTCGGAAAGTGGACTGGACTTTTATAGTATAAAGTGATTGACTGCTAGTCACAAATTTACAGGCCAGCCACCAGCTAATCTGCCACATCCAACTTCAAAAAGCGGGATGAGTGTTTGGAGTTTGGTGAACCAGGCTGGTTTTAGCATAATTCAACTCCAAAACCCAGCACCATGGCACCACCAGTAACTCCTCACAGACAGCTTGCACGAGAGCTTGCACTGTGTGCATTTTCTGATGGGATTCCAGGCCTTATCGGGGTGGGCCCTCCTGCCACAGCCCACCCCTGGACTACAGTCAATCATCTTTACCTCATGAAGTGGTAGTGCAGGTACCTCTTGCCTCCATGCTATAAAAGCGTCCACTGCATAGGGGAGCCTTATTGCTAAGTATGTTGAGATACATCAATCTCCCGAGTTTTACTGTTTTATTTTAACTCATGGAGTTTAAAAGGGGCCTAGATCCCATTGCCATTACTGGGATGGCAGATGTGTAAGCAGCTGTTTCCCACAGTCTGCCACAGTGGGGACTTTTGTTCAGAAGCATGAATGAGGAGGTTACCCAGATCTGCCTCACCATCTGCCTGGAATGAGCGCCTTCCTCTTGCAAATTCCTCCCTTCTGTGCTTATCTCAGGTTCTCACAGTCTGCACAGCGGGGATTATTTGTCCAGTGGCTTCTCTTTCAGCAAGTTCCTTCTGTGGCTTTGACAGGGTTTTGAGACAGGCAACTGCCTTTGAGTCCTTACACCACCCCATGGCTCAAACAGTGTCTTCCAGGGACTCTTCCTCAGTTCATGGCCTGTCCATCAGGGTGTGCATAGAAAAGACAGAGGGGGAAAGACAGAAACAGCAGAAACAACAACAAGAGTAATCATACCACAACATCAGCTATTCCAATCATTAAAAATGTAAATCCAATTGCAGCCATCAACCTCTCATCAGCCACTGCCCCCACCCCGTGAGTCCCAAGGATGAGAATATGGACATCAGCCAGGAATTGGGGCCAATTCCTTGAAGCCAGTCCTTGGGTTGGAGTGATTGGAAAAGTTCTGATGTTCGATCAGCCATTTCTTTCATTTTGGCTCATGTTTCTTCAATTGATGCTGTTACACTGTGTATGGCAATACAACATTCAGTAAGATTTAACATTGCACACGTCCCTTGTTCCTTTAACAATAACGTATCTAATGCCAACCAATTCTGTAAAGCCATTTTTGACACTCGCTGGACTCGCAAGTTCAGCTCTCTGAACACACCCCTGGACCAGTTACTGAGGGCATGCACCTGCCATGTGGTATTTTCCAAGGCCCACTGGTGTTGTGTTATAACTGTAGAAGGTGTAATAAATACCCAAAGATGAAAATCTGTCTTTTGCCCAACCATATAATAATCTGGGGCACGTACAAAGCTGATCCAGTCTCAGCTTTGCTCAGGACAACTCCGTTCCTGCCGTGCCCTTCCTGCCAATGGGTAAGGAGAGACACAATTTGGGCACAGGGATGGGATACCCCACACCTTAGACCAGAGTGATGGGTCAGAAACACCCCCAAGCTGAGCCAAGTGGTGCAGGAGAGCTGCTTGTCTTGCAAGTCCAGGTGTCTGTCATGTACATTTGGGGCTTGAAATGAGTCACAGAATTACCCAGCAGGTATTGATTCTTAAATCCTATAGAGGGGGATCCCCAACAAATACACACCATGAATTAAGACACGTATTCTTCAGCCAAGGCTCAAAGGGGATCTCCAGGTCTCACAGTAAATTGGTTACCTTTGCACACCAGAACAAGTGTGAATGGGTTTGTAAGGAGCTGTGTTCATACAGTTCAAAGGCTTTAAAATAGGGTTCCCTCTTGGCCACATCCACACAGGGTTGGAAGAATTTTTAGGCAATGTTCCTGCCCCGCTGGGTAATTCTACACACCATGAAAAATTAACTTTTGGTGTACAAAGTTCTTATACATATAAAAATATATATACAATATTTACAATATAAAAAAGTTTTCATATAAGCACACCTTTACATGGGCCTATACTCCATTCTCCAGGGGACAGAGTAAAGGGGATAGCTCTGCTGTGATTTAGTCTTGACACAAAACAAAAAGCTGTGGCTTTACTGTTGGTGGGGTCATAAGTGAAATTAATTCCCTTTCAAATTTAATCGTATTATACCAAGTTGCTTTTCCTTTTATGTTTTTTAGTGGGCAAATTACCCTCATCACACTCCTTTACAATTGCTGCTACAGTAAATTGTGCCCAAAGTTTAGAAGCATGTGGGGTGCAGAATGTACTATAGTTACCATACTGATTAGCATAAATAAAAGAAGAGATGTAAAGTAAAAAACCTGCTTAGGAAACACGATAGGAAACCCCATAGTACATCAGACATGTTCAAGTGAGAATACAAGTGTTTCCAAAACTGGTTACAGGTCCTGAGAGCTGGTAAAAGGCCTTCCTGTATTTTATCCATGTCCCATTTGCAGTCCATGGCCATCCCTCCTTCTGGTTTAGGAAGGGGCACTCAACCATTCCCTATGTAATATTTTATTTTGCTTTGTTAAGATTATTTAGTTCACTCATTAATATCTCTGAAAAATTTAGCCAAATCATAATAAATCTAAATCCTTCTGAGGCAGAAGGGGAAGGTTAATACATATTTATATGATTCCAAATATGCATAAATTCTTGTACCAACTCCCAGGTTAAATTTGATTGAATTTTCTGAGACAAACATATATCCATAAGATAAAAGCTTTCTCCACCTCATTCTTTTTAGCAAAAAGACAACAAAAACTTAGCTAAAATCAAACTGGCAATACATAGAATGGTTTGTCCTATATAATCCTACTAATATTTTGAGTTCTCAACAAGTCACTTGCGGTGAAAACACAAACAAATCACAAACATTAATAAACTGACAGCACAAGCAATTAGGAGGCAGTTAAAAGTTCCATTGGTTTCAGGCAGCTGGGTCTCACCTGTCAGCAGCTTCCTATAAAAAGTGAAAATTTGGTCTCCTAGACCCATCATTAAAAAGAAGAAACAATGTCTTGTCTGCCATGATGCTACTAAAGCAGCAAGTAACCAAAAGTTAAAAGGGCCTAAAGGAAAAATGATTATCACATCTGGGCTGTCTGTGAGCCTTCTCAGGTAAATCTGCTGGCAGCTGCCCTGCTTGGAACTCGTTCCTGTGATCTTCATTGTGTGGGGGGGAATGCTGGCATTCCTGGAAAAACAAAACAACACAAACTTCCCCTGTTTTTCAGGGGGGTCTCCTCTGGTTGGCAGAGCAGCTGGTAAAGGCCAAGCATTGGTATTTAATTGTCTGTAATAAAGTGCCCAGGTAAGAGAATGAGAAGGGAAGTGTGAGACCACTCCTCCAGTGCTGAAGCACAGCTGTGCTGGTACTGGGGTTCTGAGGTTTGCAACATTTAACACTGCAGCTGCTAGGGGAGCCAAATTAGCTACAGCTTCAGCAATTCTATTCTGTGTTGCAGCAACACCCCAGCACTGTGAGAGCACAGTCCCTGCATTTCCTTTAGGGTTGAGATTAACAGCTTTCCACTTCTCAGCCAGGAGCCGTAAAGTAACCTGAACAGTCTGGCAAATCACACTTGCTCTGTTTACTGCAGAGATTTGAACTCTTTGTTACCTGGGAAGCACACCTGGCCTCTCAGCATCCCACTGCTTTAATACTGACCAGATTTCAATCTCACCTGATTTATGGCCCGACCCTCACATCTCCATAGCTGTATACAGCACCGTTTCAGTAGCAGTTTGCTGACCCTGACAATTGTTTGTGGTTTCAATTTTAGTTATGGGTCATAACGTTACTTCCTCATCATCAGATGTCAGTGCAAACGTTAGGTTTTGCTCTTTATCAGAGGAACACTCATTCACTGTTTCCCAGCTCCTCCACTGAACACAAAAGGTCTGAGTCAAGGGTTCTACATCCTGCAGTTCTTCACTCAGATTCTCTCTCATGTGCATTCCAAAGCTCTGTGTGAAGCTTTCCAACATGGTGCTCACCAGCAGCAGCCCCTCTACCTGCATTTCTTCCTCCTTCTCCTCATTCAACTGAAAGTACAATTCCTTCACCAAATCCTCTGAAGAGTGTATTAGTTAATTTTCAGATTTCTGAGTAACCAAGCACTCATTATCCCAATTTACTTGTGCCAACTCCACCCCAGGGTGGAACCTCTGGGTCTGGAGGGTTCCCATGGTGCCCGAGGGGGACACATCAGCTCCACGGTTCACAGGGGGAGGGTGTCCAGGGGGGTCCCACACCAGTGTCCACCTTGGCCAGGGCTCAGCAACAGGCTTAGAACTGGTGCAGACCACAGAAATACGACTGTTTAATTAAAGCCAAGCATCTGTAAGCTGCCTGGAGTTCTCCTGGGAGGTGCATCAGCTGACTAGGGGGCATTGGATTTAAACATCTGCTGGGATCATGGCAAACAGGAGCGGCTAAACAGCTGTTAGCTGACAGTGATCAAGGCTAGAAAACGCTGTGTAGAGTGTACGGGCACAGAACCTGCTCGTGTGGTTGTTCCGGTGCAATCCTATTATTTCAAAGGGTGTATGGCAAACAAATATGAACTGCAAGCTGCTTTTGCAGGATTTAGCGGCCAAGTTTCTTATCATTTACCTTCCCATCCGTTGCTCAAATTTTTTAGAGAAGTGCCAGTGGGCCAAAAGTTACTACGCAGTTCTGTACCCTTGGACTGACTTACTGTTTTTACTGATGGCTCTGGAAAAACAGGGAAAGCTGCAGTTGTGTGGCGATCCACAGATGGATGGCAACAACGGGTTACTTCTCAGGAGGGATCTCCCCAGGTTGTGGAACTTCGAGCGGTAACCTTGGCTTTCCAATTGTTTCCTGACCAACCGCTGAATGTTGTTACTGATTCTGCCTATGTAGCTAATTTGCTGCAGCAATTTGATCATACCTTGATCATATTCTTGATCTTTTATTTTAGTTTTTCAGGTTTTGCTGGAACTCTGGAGAACTCTGCTGCAAAGAACTGTTCCTTATTTTATTTTGCATGTACATAGTCATTACCCGGATTTTTTACTGAAGGTAATGCCAGGGCAGACACCCTAGTTTCTGCTGCTGCCTTGGGGCTGGTTCCTAACACTCATCAACAAGCAGTGTTATCACATCAGTTTTTTCATCAAGGAGCAGAAGCACTCCACTGTCAGTTTGGACTGACCCATTCTGCAGCTCACTCGATTGTTTCCTCTTGTCCAGATTGTCACCATGCTCATACTCCTGTGTATTTTGGAACTAACCCCCAAGGTCTTAAAGCCTTGCCAATTTGGCAAACTGATGTTACATATGTGGCTGAGTTTGGTAATCTGAAATATGTTCACCTTTCAGTTGACACCTTTTCTCACGTGGTTGTTGCTACTGCGCAAACCGGTGAGAAAAGTCGAGATGTTATAAAACATTTCCAATGCACCTTTGCTATGTTTGGGGTGCCAAACCAGGTAAAGACTGACAATGGCCCCTCTTATGTAAGCAAAGCGGTGCACACCTTTTTCGCGCTATGGGGTGTCACTCATGTAACGAGAATACCCCACTCCTCTACAGGGCAAGAGTGAAACCAGCAGCCCAGCTGAAGTGCATGTACACCAATGTGTACAATGAATGTACCCACCAGTGTGGGTAGCAAACAGGAGCAGTTGGAAGCCATCAGGCAGCAGGACAGCTGTGATGCAGAAGCCATCACAGAAACCTGGTGGGATGACTGGCATGACTGGAACGCTGCCATGGGTGGCTACAAGCTCTTAAGAAGGGACAGGCAGGGTAGAAGAGTTGGAAGGGTGGCTCTGTATGTTAGAGAGTCCCTTGACCCTGTAGAACTTGAGGTCACCAATGATAAAGTTGAGTGCCTGTGGATCAGAATCAGGTGGAAGGCCAACAAGGCTGACATCCTAATGGGAGTCTGTTATAGACCACCCAACCACAATGATGAGGGTGATGAATTTTCTACAAGCAGCTGGCAGATGTCTCAAAATCACCAGCCCTTGTTCTTGTGGGTGACTTCAACCTGCTGGATATCTGCTGGGAACTCCACACTAGTGGAGAAGAGGCAGTCTAGGAGATTCCTAGAGCCAATAGGGGATAACTTCCTGCTCCAGCTGGTAAATGAGCCTACCAGAGATGGGGCCCTGCTAGACCTTCTGCTCACCGAGGGGCTGGTGGGAGATGTGGTGGTCGAAGGCTGTCTGGGCCACAGTGATCATGAAATAATAGAGTTTGCAATACTCAGGGATACAAGGAAGGCCATCAGTAAAACCTCCACACTGGACTTCTGGAAGGCAGATTTCAGCCTATTCAGAAGACTGGTTCAGAGGGTACCCTGGGAAACTACCCTTGAAAACAAAGGGGTCCAGGAGGGATAGATGTGCTTCAAGAAGCAACTCTTGAACACACAAGAGAAGGCTGTCCCAGTGTGCTGAAAGGTGAGCTGGCAGGGAGGACAACTGGTCTGGCTGAACAGGGAGATTTTGAAGGAAATTAGGAGAAAAAAGAACTTACCGATTATGGAAAAAAGGGCTGGCTACTCAGGAAGAGTTCAGGAATATAGTTTGGTCTTGCCATTAGAAAATCAGAGAGATGAAGGCAAAACTCGAACTTTGATCTTGCCACTTCTGTTAGGGATAACAAAAAGTATCTCTCTACAGATGCTGTATCTTTCTACAGATACATCAATAGCAAAAGGAGGGACAAGGAAAACCTCCATTCTTTATTGGACATGGGTGGGAACAGAGTTATCAAAGATGAGGACAAGGCTGAGGTATTTAAAACCTTCTTTACCTCAGTCTTTAATAGTAAGACAGGGTCCTAAAAAACAGCTGGCTTCTGGAGCTTGTAGACAGAGATAAGACACTCAATAATCCCCCTGTAATCCAGGAAGAAACAGTTTGTGACCTGCTGAGCCACCTGGATCCACACAAGTCCATGGGACCAGATGGGATCCACCCAAGGGCAATGAGGGAGCTCTCCATCATTTACCAACAGTCCTGGCTCACTGGGGAGGTCCCAGATGATTGGAAGTTGGGGAATGTCACACCAATCCACAAAAAGGGCCAGAAGGAAGACCCAGGAAACTCCAGGCCTGTCAGCCTGACCTCAGTGCCTGGCAAGGTTCTAGAGCAGATCATCCTGAGTGCAATCACACAGCACCTACAGGATGGTCAAGGGATCAGAGCCAGCCAGCACGGGGTTTAGGAAGGGCAGGTCACGTCTGACCAACCTGATCTCCTTTTATGATCAGGTGACCCGCCTGGTGGATGAGGAGCAGGCTGTGGATGTGTCTATCTGGACTCCAGCAAAGCCATGGACACCTCTCCCACAGCACACTCCTGGAAAAGCTGCAGCCCAGGGCTTGGACAGGGCACTCTGTGCTGGGTTAGGAACTGGATGGAGGGCTGGGCCCAGAGAGTATTGGGGAATGGGGCTGCATCCAGTTGGGATCCAGTCACCAGTGGTGTTCCCAGGGATCAGTGCTGGGCCCAGTCCTGTTTAACATCTTTATCGATGATTTAGATGAGAGGATTGAGTCCATCATTAGTGAATTTGCAGCTGACACCAAGCTGGGGGGTGTTGATGTGCTGGAAGGCAGGAGGGCTGTGCAGAGGGACCTGGACAAGCTGGATCCATGGGCTGATTCCAAGGGGATGAGGTTCAACCAAGCCAAGTGCTGGGTCCTGCCCTTTGGCCACAACAAGCCCCGGCAGCCCCAGGGCTGGGGACAGAGTGGCTGGAGAGCAGCCAGGCAGGAAGGGAGCTGGGAGTGTGGAGGGACAGGAAGCTGAACAGGAGCCAGAGTGTGCCCAGGGGGCCAAGAGGGCCAAGGGATCCTGGCCTGGCTCAGGCAGAGTGTGGCAGCAGGAGCAGGGCAGTGATTCTTGGCCTGCACTCAGCGCTGGGGAGGCCACCCCTGGAGTGCTGTGTCCAGCTCTGGGCCCCTCAGGTCAGGAAGGACATGGAGGGGCTGGAGCAGGGGCAGAGAAGAGCAAGGAGGCTGGGGAAGTGTTGGGGCCTTAGCAGTTTTACACGAATATGCTGAGTTCTGAAGAGGTCAAGAGTTGACAAGAATGCAGAGGTCAGCACATGATTTAGTACAGGAACAATTAGAACTTGGCCACATAAAACCTTCTGTTAGCCCATGGAATACACCTATTTTCACAATCCAAAGAAGTCAGGAAAATGGAGGCTGCTACATGATCTAAGGGCAGTCAATGATAGGATGATAGACATGGGTGCTCTCCAACCTGGATTACCTTCTCCAGCTATGTTGTCACAAAATTGGGACTTGGTAATCGCTGACTTGAAAGATTGCTTTTTTACCATTTCATTACATGAAGATGACAGTGACAAATTTGCCTTTATAGTGCCTTCTATTAATCGGGCAGCTCCTGCAAAGCGATTTCAGTGGGTTGTACTACCACAGGGAATGAAAAATTCTCCCACAATTTGCCAATGGTTTGTAGATTTAGCCTGTCAACCTAGGAGAAAAAATAATCCTGATCTTATCACGTATCATTACATGGATGATTTATTAGTTGCTAGTCCACAGCCTTTATCCCCACAAAAGGAAAAGGAATTAATTCAAAATCTGCAAGCATTTGGATTAGTAATTGCTCCAGAAAAGGTTCAAAACCACGCGCCTTGCAACTACCTTGGCATGCATATCACAGAAACGAGACTGAACCCACAAAAAACTGCCATTGTCCCAAATATCCATAATGTTAATGATGCACAAAAACTAGTAGGAGACATTCAATGGCTCAGAATCTTTTGTGGAATTACCAATTCGGATTTAGGCCCATTGCTTGCTTTATTGAAAGGAAGCTCATCTTCTGCTGATCCTAGGTCCATTACACCTGAAGCAACTGCAGCCCTGGAAGTCATATCACAAAAAATTCAAAATTCGGCCACTGATAGAAGAATATTACAATGCCCATTTACCATAATGTATACAACCGTGACACTGAAGTGGCAGCCTTGATCACACAACTGCCAGACCAGAGGCCTCTGATACCCTTAGAGTGGGTTTTTCACAGCAGCACTCTCAAAGCTACTGTCACCACAAGGCCTGATGCTATAGGTCAATTACTCCTAAAAGCAAGAGGACGATTGCACACCCTCGCTGGGTGTGACCCTGAAAAAATTATTCTGCCTGTGAAAAATTTGAATTTAACGGATTGGTGGATTCAATCTTCTGAAAATTTTGCTGTAGCCACTCATGGCATTCAACTTGATAACCATTACCCCAATCATCCAGTATTTAAAATTACTTTGATACTCAAAGCAGTATCCCTACAACAACAAAAACCTATTCCAGATGCAATAACAGTCTTTACTGATGGCAGCAGTAAAACTAAAAAATGTGGATATGCATATAAAGTTACCCAAGGAGATTGGGTTTCACAAGTAGAAAGAGCAGAAGGGTCAGTACAAGTATTAGAGTTAAAGGCTGTCTTAATAGTTTTTAAGGCTTTTCAAACTTTAAAAATTATCATTCTCTGTGACTCTAAATATGCTGTAGGAATAATCACACGCCTTTCACGTTCTTTACTAGGGTCTTTCACAAATAAACTACTTATGGCTCTAGTCATTCAATTATGGAATGAAGTTAGTTTTAGACGTTTCCCTTGGTGGATAACACACATTAGAAGTCACCTTGATTTCCCAGGATTTTTATCTGAAGGTAACACCTATATTGACAGCCAAGTAGCTTCACCTGTCATACAACTGTCTCCCATACAACAAGCAACTATGTCACACGCATTTTTTCATCAATCTGCAAGGGCCTTACAAAAGACATTTGAATTGTCCTGTGGTGAGGCAAGATCCATAATAGCTGCCTGCCCTGATTGTGCTAAACTCACACCATTACAACAAGAAGAGACAAATCCACGAGGACTACAGCCTCGACAAATCTGGCAAACCGATGTTACAGAATTCGCTCCTTTTGGGATTTTAAAATACGTCCATGTAACTATTGACACCTGCTCAAAAGCCATTTGGGCCACAGCCCATAAATCTACTAATGCTGTAGCGAGCATTCAACATTGGACATCTGCTATAGCAGTGCTCGGGTGCCCTCACACCATTAGGACAGATAATGCACCTGCCTAATTGAGTGCAAGAGTAAAAGCATTTTTCACCCAATGGAATATTAAACATATCACAGGGGTACCTCACAACTCCGGAGGTCAGGCTATCATAGAACGCACTCATCAGTCCTTAAAACATTATTTACGCATTTTTAACACAGGGGGGGAAAGAGTCCTCATGCCATTGTTGCGAAAGCTTGTTATGTGCTGAACTGGTTGAACTCTAGAACAGATAAGACTGAGACACCAATATTTAATCATTTTATTACCAATACTAATGATTTTGCCTCTCAAAAAATTGCTGTACAAGTTTTTGACCCTTCACAGAATATGTGGTCAGGTCCATATGATTTATTAACATGGGGAAGGGGTTATGCATGTGTTTCTACAGGGGACACGACCAAGTGGATTCCAGCAAAGGGGGTACGCCCCTGGATACAGTCTCAGGACTCAAAAGGAGAACAAAAAGACCGCAACCCTGGTGACGGATCCTGATTACGAAAGACTTCAACGAAACTTACATCGAATACATATTGCTACTGATAAGTATTTGAAACCATTGTTGGAGAATATGAATATCAATATCTGTTGGGTTGGGAGAATTTAGATGACTTTTGGTTTATCAAACAGACAATAGGGATAGTCGTTCCAAATTCTCTGTGGAAACAGCATTGTATTTCATGTAAACAGAAACATAATACTGACAAAACATGGATACTTATATGGTGTGGAGGCTGTAAAGAAGAAATTTGGATCTGTCAGAGACAATTAGACGGGTGCTGTGAACGCTGTGACGATAAGTGGCGAGGAAATAACATAATATGGTCTTTAGAGGAATCTACAGGTCTTTCTATCCAAGAAATCAGTAAGGTTCCAATTTTTGAAAGCCGTGAACAAAGGTGGATATTGGAACAAAGGTGGGATATACAACATGAATATAACCGAATCATGGCCCAAAATGATACCAAGATCCTTGATTGGCCCTGTGATGAAAACTTGTGTATCCCTAGAAACTGGATGGTCTCTCCCCAAAACATGGATTGAGTTTGTTTTGCGTTTCATAAATTATGGATTAACAAGCACAAGAAAAAACGGCAACGGAAACAACAAAACTAAGATTATTTGGTATTATTACTTAGTCTTATCAAACATCATCCATGTCACAATCATTCACAACATTGACCCAAGGCAAAACATATGGGTTACTTGGGCCAATGTGTCTGGGGTTACAGATTTTTGTCTATCCCTCCAAAAAGCCAGTGATCCTTTTAGAACTTGTCTGATTGGATATCCATACATACATTGGCCAGACTTTAGCCATTTGGGAGTAAACTACACTGCTATTAATAACTCCTATTGGCAGTGGAGAAACAACAAATCACAAGGTGAATGTATAAAATTGTGGAATTGGCCTATTATAAAAGAAGGATCTACAGGACTGGATGCCTGGCTGGCATCTTGGGTAATAGGAGGTTGGCTGAAAGATATACTTAAACAAGGGTTGTCTATACTCATTTTTATTCTGGTTTTATTGCTTATTATTCCATGTATTTTTAGGTGTCTCCAAGATTGTATTATTCGCAGCTTTGATTCTATGCTTAAGCGAAAGGGGGGAAGTGTTGGGGCCTTAGCAGTTTTACACGAATATGCTGAGTTCTGAAGAGGTCAAGAGTTGACAAGAATGCAGAGGTCAGCACAAAGCAGGACGTGCAAACAGCGATAACAGGAACTCTATGTAAATATTTGGGTTTAAAGCCACCAATCAAAAAACTGACCACTCATAATAGCATGCTGAGCTCGTGATCGCATGCACGGAACTCAAAAGAATATATATTGTATAGCCTTCTGATAATAAAGCGGATTCAAACTTGCATCTTATAGATGTGTCGTTCTTTCCCGCTCGCTTGAATGCCCGCAGCAATACCGGTAGCAGGCCCTACCATATTTACAGATGCGGGAAAACATTCCCGATTAGCAGCCATTACCTGGCAAGAGAAAGGAGTATGGAAAAATCAGACATTCTCAGGAACAAAAGATGACTCTTTACAAACTTTGGAGCTTCTAGCGGTATATCAGGTCCTTGTCAAGTGGAGAGACGCACCCATTAATATTGTGACAGACTCCCTTTACGCTGCTGGTATTTTAAGTCGGATAGAACGTGCTTTTATAAAACCTGTTAATAAAGCACGTCTACGGACCATCTTGCTACAACTGCATCAGGCAGTGACCCTCGGAGAGGTAACCTATTTTGTCACCCATATTCGCAGTCATCAATTTGAGCAAGGGTTAAGCATCGGTAATAATCGGGCTGATGCTCTAGTGTCATATACTCATGTTTCTCCTAATTTATTTGAGCAGGCTCACGCTTCTCATCAATTTTTTCACCAACCTGCCAAAATGCTAGCCAAGCAATTTCACCTCACTATGTCCCAGGCCAGAGAACTAATCAGTGTGTGTCCAAATTGTCAGAAAATTGGTTTTGGACTGGGTATGGGCATGAACCCTTCGAAGGCTTCAAGTGCTGCAATTGTGGCAGATGGACGTCACACATATCACAGAGTTTGGGAGGCTCAAATATGTTCATGTCTGTGTTGATACTTTCTCTCGTGTTATTTGGGCAACTGCACAAACGGGAGAAACCAGTCGTTATGTCAAACATCATCTACTAGCTTGTTTTGCTAGTTTAGGAGTACCTCAACAAATTAAAATGGACAATGGCCTGGCATATTGTTCTCAAACTTTTCTCCAGTTTTGTCAACTATGGGGTATTTCACACATTATGGGTATTCCACACTCCCCGATGGGACAAGCCATAGTAGAACGTGCACATGGCACATTTAAACAACTTTTGCAAAAACAAAAAGGGGGAGAGGTGATAGAGCCCCATGAGAGACTTGCAAAAGCTGTCTATGTCTTGAATCATCTAACTCTGGCAAGAGAAGCAGAACAACCTCCGATAGCAACACACTGGGATGCGGTACACCCAGGATTAGAAACACAGAGGAAGAGTAAAGGAATGGTGTGGTACAGGGAGCCAGGAACCAGCGAATGGCTAGGCCCTGGGGAACTCTTAATAATGGGCAGAGGTTATGCTTCTGTTTCCACAGATGCTGGCGTACGATGGTTCCCTGTGAAATGTATTAAACCACATGTGGCGGTGGGGACCAAGCGGAAACCTGGAGGTCCGGAGGAGGGAGCAGCATCGTGCCAAGCTGGTGCTGGTGCTCTGCCTGGGGGTGCTGGGAGTCACAGACCCCCCAACAAAACATCTGAATAACTATTGCCAACGAGACAGGGCAGCGATCATTTTTGTCTCTCAATGGCAATGCCAGCTGGCCCTTTGGGGATGGGGCCTCTGCTGTGGGAGTTGCATATGGATCGTGTTGTGGTCAACAGAGGGGACTTTGCTCCTTATTGCAGTGTTGGTGCTTTCCTGTGTTCATCAGCTGTTTTCTTGTTTTATATGGAGTTTTCTATAAGACTGCAGTAGTGGTACACTGAATGGTTGTTGTTCACCAGGGAGTGCTTTTTATTCATGAATTATGTAGTTTGTTTATTTGGGAAGGCTGACTGTGGGTGATTAACTTGTTTTACTATTCTCTTTCTATAGTCAAATACCTAATTATTTGTTTAAGGAATTTTGATTTTGTGTGAGAGTGTGGAGGTCTGTGGTGGCCACCTGCTGAATGTGTGGATGAAAGTGGTGTGCAAGAGAAAAGTGCTGTGTGGATATACACATATATAGATATTTGTAGTCTTAATAATACATTACATAGGTGTTAGAAAACTCTTTTAGCCAAAGGGTGTTGTATGAATTTAATAATCTCCTATTAGTGTAGTGGTTTTGAGTCTAGGCCTTCCTTGGTGACTAGGTTGTAACCAAGGAACCAAGGTCATGTTCCCAGTATTCCATACGATTTTTACTTAAGCAAGAGTATAATTAAGGAGAGAGAGGAAGCTCTCGCTCTCTTTCTTCCAGCGGACCGAGAGTGAAGGTGGCTTTGCTGTTGCTCTGCCCGGGCGAGGGAGTGAGGCCTAGCGGATCTGGTTGGCCTTGAGAGGCAGACAGTGCCAACGGCTGTGTGGTGTGGCTCGCTTTCTCTCAAGTGGAGTATTTGGATTTGTATCCCTCTTTATCCCTTTGTATTCCTTTTTATCCCTTTTATCCCTTTTTCCCTTTTCCCTTTCTCTTCCCTTTTCCCTTTTGGGGGGTGTAATAGTGTATATAATTTTCTTTATATATATATAAATCTGCCACTTCAAATTTAATTCGGTTTGGGTTCTTTTGATTTTTTTTTTTTGGTCAGCTGGGAGAGAGCGTAAGGGAGGGGGAAGGTTTTGTCCCCGGAGTCCAGGCACTTGGCTGGGAGCCAAGTCCGACCTGGGACAATTAGTGTGTATGGTTTGTTCACAAAACAAAAAAGGGGGATTTGTGGGGTGCTTGGCTAAAACAGGCACTACAAACAAACCATACTAATAGGCCTTAGCCTGCCTTAAGCAAGAGGCCTGCTTGAAGGTTGTGGGAAAAGTAGTGGCATTTGATAGCAGGTTACAAGAATGTAAACTACTGAGATAACAGGAAGGAGCTCTCAGAGAAAGACAATGATTTCATATGCACCAACAGCACATGGACACTGCATACAGACCAATCACACAGCAACATGTACTAACTAGTAAGAAGTATGTTTAAGTATTGCAAACCAATTATGTAGAGACATGTACCTATAGTTAACCAATGATGAAGTGACATATGTGTGTGTGTGAGAATATAAAATAAATCCTGTAACACATAATAAACGAGATCTGCCTATCGATCATCCTGGTCTGCGTGCAGTTACTCCATGCCCTCTCGGCCACAGCCAGGCAGTATATGTACAGGGAGAGAAAAGAAAGGAACATCAAACAAACACAGAACCATCAAAGTCAGGACAACTGAGGGCCCATTACCTGAAAATGATTATCATCAAGGAAGATAAACCTCAGGAGGTATTCCAAAAAATAATTGAGGGGCAAAAAGACTTATATGCAGCAATTAACCCTGCAACTGAGAAATGTTAGGGATGCCTCAGTTCAATGTACCAAATGGGAAAGACATCAACTTTAAAACAAAAATGCGGCACAATCAAGAATGCACAAAGTACGAGAACATCACAAAATTGGATGAAAAAGAGGACCATCAAAAAAGGGCAAGGTTCCAAGAATTATTCCATATAGATAGAAGGAAATTGGCAAGGATCATCCTTGACGATATAGAATCTGCGAAATGTGAGATATCACCCAAGGAAGTGTATTCTGTGTTTAAGTCAAGAAGGAAAACAACTGGAACATTCAAAGGCCTTGGAGAATATCAATCTAAAGGACAGGTGGAGAACAACACCTTCCAAATCATGATCATGGCAAAGGAAATTCCAAAAACATCAGAGAGATAAGTAAACACTCTGGTCCTGGGCTGGATGGGATTACATTAAGGTACCTTATTAAAATGGACCCCAAATACTCCCCGACCTCAGAGATTTTCAATCTATGGTTAACATCTGGCAAGATACCAGGCATGGTAAGGGGATGCCGAACTGGACCCAAGTCAACCAAGACTGATCATCTTAATGACATCAATAATTGGAGACCAATTACCACGGGGTCAGTCATTCTAAGACAGTTTTCAAGAATACTGATGGCAAGGCGGGCCAAGGCATGCCCCATCAACCCAAGGCAGAGAAGCTTTACAAAATCACCAGGTTGCTCTGAAAATTCAGAATTATTACAGCTATTAACCAGGAATGCAAAAAGACAGCACAGAGAGTTGGGGGTGGTGTTTGTGGACATTGTGAAAGCTTTTGACACCATAAGCCACCAACACATTATCACAGGTTTAAAACAGAAGGGTGTCGATTCTCATATAATTATCTATTTAAAAACATGTAAGAAAACATCTACACCCATATTGGCACCAAAAATGAGAAATCAGAACCAATTCAAATACAAGTGCATGTGAAACAAGGTGATCCTGTGTCTCCATTGTTATTTAATCTAGCCATGGACCCTCTACTATGTGAACTGGAACAGTATGGTGAAGGATTCCATCACAGAAATAATTCTACAACAGTTATGGCCTACAAATGTCTACCCCACCAGAGAGTTCCTAGCGAGGAGTAAGAAGGATGGATACATCAAGTCCTGAAGACAGTGCCAGACTAAAAATGAAACCTGTTCCCATATCACTGGGAAATGCCCACTTGTTAAGGATGCTAGGATCAACCAGCACAATTACATCTGTGACATGTTCTCTCAGGAGGCAAACAGAACAGATTGGGGAGTATAGCAAGAGCCGAACATCCAAGATTCATCCAAGGAGCTGTACAAACCCAACCTCATCTTGGTTAAAGATAAACAGGCATTCGTAGTAAACGGGATGGGGAGATGTGAATTTGACAACACCTCTTTGGAAACAGCTTCAAAGCAGAAAGTGAGCAAACACCAACATCTCCAGGACGAAGTGCAAAAACTAACAAATGCCAAAAAAATTACATTCATGGACTTTCCCCCTGGACTGAGGAGTAACTGGTATCCCCAGAATTATGACCTGTTAAATGCTCTGGGTCTCTCCAAGTCGAGGTGGGAGAAGACAACCCGAGCTTTGGCCTCTAGAACACTACTCACTTCTGTAGATATTGTACAGGTGTTTGCGGGCAAAGCTCGTACTACTGTTGTATCTTAATTTACAATAAAGTTTCGCAATGGCTAGGGCTGCAGGGCTGCCACAAGCCAGTTAGATCAGTGTTGGAAGTAGGGAGAAAAGGAACACTTGTGAAATGTGGAAGGCATGTGTTGTGGACCAGGGAAACACCGAGACAGCTGAGAAGTCCTTCGCAGAATGGAAGGCACGCACGGTGAAAGGTGCTGGCGATGAAGAGACATCGACCAAATCGTTTACTACATGATGGACTGATTTACTGTGTGTTTTAGGTTTGGGAAGAAAACCTAATCTTAGGTTGGACTCCATTTTCCTTTACTTATCTTCTTCCCATAAGGACTCGGTGCCTGCCTTGGCAGGTACAGCAACAATTCCTCTATTAGCCAGAAACCGTGGGGTACTGACCAATCACAGGGTTTGGAGGGCTCCCCTTGCCCTGTTGGCAGGAAAGCCTGATTGCTACCTCCCAGTTACCACCCCCCTTTTCCATATTCATTTCCCCTGTCCAATGTTTGTAGGAGGATTTGCATGCTCCTCCTTCCCTCCGCCCAGTTTCCAGAACCTACCCCAACCGACCCTATATAAACTCTGAACCCCTTTGAATAAATTGGATCCGTTTATTACCCTCAGGGGATCAGCCCTGATAACTGCTTTGAACAACACCTCGGTCTCGTGTCTCTTTTTTGGGCTCAGGACTCCTAGCAGCGCTGCGCTACCCCTGCCTGGCTCGCACTAGTGTGCTCTGCTGTCTCACACACCTTGAGACCAGCTGCCGCCGGCTGCCTTAAGCCGCAGACCATCTCCTCGGAGCCAGCACAAGAACCCCTGATGCTGGATCGCTCCCTTCCCCCAACCAAAGCCGCGTCAGATCAGGGCAGATGGTACGTGGGGATGACAACTGGGACTCATATCATGATGTGTCACATAATGTCAACTTCTGGACAAAATTCTACCAGTTCTGACCAAGGTGGACAGGCCACCATTAGGTAACCCAGAAAAGGAACATATATTTCTATGTGTTCAACAAATAGCCAAATGCCTTGTCATCTAATTAGTGACGTGCATGAATGGATGAACGAGAGTCCCACTGTCCCTACCTACTATCCAGCCACACCACAGCCAAGGGAATGGACTTGGTCAAATCAGTGGGGAAAGAAGATCCTGCTGAGCTTGACTCTAGTCCGGCACTGTGAAGAGACATGAGAGGTGTGGTGTGGGAGATGGGTCTGAGGAAGAATACCAAATACATTTGAGAGTGGAGGATGCTGATGAAGACGAGGCTCCTGAAACCCCTGTTTGACGTTCTCTGGGACTGTTCTATAATCATTGCAATATCGAGTTTCTTAATTTTGAGAGTTCATGGTATTTTTCCCACTTCTGCATTATTCCCTCTTTACTTAAAATCCTTTTTCCCCATTAGTTAATTTCTGCTGGAATGCAGTAGTTTCCTTCTATGTCCCATGTTTCCTTATATGTTTAAGCCCGTCCCATGTTCTGCCCTACATAGTTTTGTTTTCCATGCTCCTCTCAAGTTCCACCCCTTCTTCTAGAAAGTTCAGCACCCACCATATAAAAGGCAGAAGCCATCATAATAAAACTGTCATTTCACCACCACACCTTGGAGTGACGTGCTAAGGCTTGGTGGAACTCGAGGGGTCACACAGGGTGGCAGTGGCAGATTTTTGGAGCATCCTGCCTGCCTTATAAATCCTGTCTGCCTGAGGTTAATGGGGCATGCCTTGGCCAGCCTTGCTGTCATTATTCTGGAAAAGAAATGATTGATTCGATGGTAATGGCTTGCCAGTTGTTGATGTCCTTCAGGGGTTCTGGTCTAGTTGATTTTGGTATTAAAATAGTCCGGCAGCACCTCACCGTGTCCGGTATCACTGCTGATGCCAGCCATAGATGGAAAATTTCCACGGTCTGGGAGTGGTGAGTGCCATCCTGTCCCTTTCCCCCTGCCGTAGCTCAGGAATCGCCGTATGGCAGCAGTGAGGGAGGGACAGAAAGAGAATAACAAGCAGAGACGTGGGACCCCTCGTGGGTCTGACAAACAGGCAGTCCCAAATAACCAAAGACAGACGGGTTGGACAGAAGCAGAATGTTATTACTGCCACAAGAAAGGACATTTGAGAAGGAATTGCAGGAAGCATATGCAGGATGAGCAAATATTTCAAGAGGATTAGAGGGGTCAGGGGCTCTATTTGCTGGGGACCTGGACAAATACAGAGCCCTTGATAAAATTAAAATTGGGTCCCCAGCAACAAGAATTTGAGTTCCTAGTGGACTCAAGAGCATAGAGATCAACTGTTCAGAAAATACCTTGGGGCTGTGTAGCATCCTCAGACTCGGTACAAGTTATAGGAGCAAAAGGAGAACCATTTAGGGTACCCCTTATTAAAAATGTAGAGATAGAGACTCCTAAGAAATATGCTATGGGATCATTCTTGTTAGTCCCTGAAGCAGAATATAATTTATTGGGAAGGGACTTAATGATAGAATTAGAAATAGGCTTAGAGGCAAAGGAACATGGATTACAAGTAAAGTTATATGCTCTTACAGTTGAAGATATGAAAAAGATAAACTCTGAAGTCTGGTATACTCCAGACTCTGTGGGGAAATTAAATATAAAACCATTTGAAGTCGTTATTCAGAATCCTGAGGAACCAATTAGAGTAAGACAATACCCCATTTCCTCTGAGGGAGGGGTAGGATTAAAACCTACTACAGAGAGGCTTATAACACAGGGACTATTGGAGCCTTGTATGTCAACACATAATACCCCTATTTTACCAGTTTCCACCTGATGGAACTTATTGATTAGTCCAAGATCTGAGAGAAGTGAATAAGAGAACAGTCACCCGATTTCCAGTGGTTGCTAACCCATATACTTTACTGAATCAACTCACTCCCGACCATAAATGGTACAGTGAATAGACTTGAAAGATGCCTTTTGGGCTTGTCCCCTTAAGGAAGAAAGCAGAGACTATTTTGCCTTCGAATGGGAAGACCCTGAAACCCACCGAAAGCAACAGTTGAGGTGGACAGTTTTACCCCAGGGGTTCACAGAGTGCCCCAACTTAATTGGACAAGCTTTAGAACAGTTATTGGAATCTTTTGGGACACACCAAGGTACTGTGTTAATCCAATATGTAGATGATTTACTAATTGTGGGAGAGAACCCAGAGGCAGTTAGAGAAGAGAGTATTAGATTACTAAACTTTTTGAGTTTAAAAGGAATCAAAGTGTCAAAATCGAAGTTACAATTTACTGAAGAAGAAGTTAAATATCTAGGACATTGGTTAAGTAAAGGACACAAGAAACTGGACCCCGAATGAGTAAATGGAATTCTGTCTTTGCAGGCACCTAAAACAAAAGACAGATAAGACAATTATTAGGATTATTGGGGCACTGCTGACAATGGACTGAAAAGTATAGCAGTATATTCTTATATGAAAAACTGACAAAGGACGGATTAAGCAAATGTAATCATGAAGATGAGGAGCAATTAAAGAGATTAAAAGAAGATCTAATAAATGCTCCAGTATTAAGTCTGCCCGATATCCGAAAACCATTTTATCTTTTTGTGAGTACTGAAAATGGGACAGCCCATGGAGTCTTAACTCAAACATGGGCAGGACAAAAGAAGCCAGTGGGGTACTATTCTAAATTACTAGATCCAGTAAGTTGAGGGTGGCCTACTTGTCTGCAAGCTATTGTAGCAACAGCTTTATTAGTAGAAGAAGCCAGAAGAGTAACCTTTGGAGGAGAGTTGAAGGTTTTTACCTCTCATAATATAAGAGGAATCTTACAACAAAAAGGTGATAAATGGGTAACAGTCTGTGATGGTTTTGGTCTAGGCCTTCCTGGTGACCAGTTTGTAACCAAGGAAGTGGCCAAGTACCCAGTATTCCATACAATTTTTACGTAAACCGGAGTATAAATGAATTGGAGATTAGAGACCTCGCTCTCTTCTCTTCCGGCGAGGTTTGGGAACAGTGGGTCCCTGCGTTGGTCTCGCTTATCTAAGGCTGAGGCCTGCAGAGTCCACTGTCCTGCCACGTGGAGGATTGGAGAGTGCTGGCCGTGTCTGCCAACCCTGCTGGTTTAAGGGACGTGGTGAGATTTGTTTTACTAGTTATTTTACTAGTTCTCGGGTTTGATTGTGCATATCTATTCGGTGTCCCCTTTTGTTCCCTCTTGTCCCTTTTTCCCCTTTCCCTATCCCTTTGGGGGGTTGATTCCCTTTTACTGTGTATATAGCATCTTAACTGTATATAACTGTGATCTACGTAAATATATATATATATTTTTATATAAGCAGCTCGACTTTGGGTTTTTTAATTTTTATAGTTTTTTTTTTTTTTTCTTCCTTTACCCTAAGGGAAGAAGGAAGGGGGAAGGGGGGGCCTGCTAACTAGAAGTTTGGGCATTTGGCAGGGAGCCAAGGTCCAAACTTTCACACAGTTGCTTGCTAAAATATGAAAGTATCCCACTACACTCACCCAAATTAGAATTAGAGATGACAAATTTGCAAAATCCAGCCCAATTCTTATATAGAGAACCTGAAAGAGAACTAGTACATGATTGATTACAAGTATTCAATCTTCAGGCTAAAATTAGGGAAGATCTAGAGGAAGAAGAATTGGAGGAAGGCGAGAAATTATACATAGATGGTTCGTCATGTAGATGGATGCCGAAAATCAGGGTGTGCTGTGATAGATGGGATTACATTTCGGGTAAGAGAATTTGGACAACAATACCTGGAATTCCTATCTTATATGCAGCCTGAGAAGGTGTAATAAGATTTGATAAGCAAATTACTGATTAATAGAAAAAGGGCGGAATTGTAATAGTTAATTAAAGCAAAAATAGATAATTTGCTAATCAAATACACTGTGTAATGTTAAGAGTTAGTGGTTTGCTTAAGTTGCAAAATATCAAACCATAATGTTATGTCACTGTGGTTAACTATATCTTGTTATGTTAAGCAAGTTATATCCTGTTATGCTGAATGTAAGCTTTAAATTTATTTATAAGTAAGAAGGTCAGCCAAAAAGAACCAGAAAAAGGACCTGCCACCTTCATCCGGGACCTGCCTTCATCCGAGGACTGCCTGAAGTGGGGGGATAGCAGCATGTATAAAAGATGGGTTCCAGCTTTTCGAAAGCACGGACTGTTGGTGGAGCAGGAGACTCCCCGGTCGCCCAGTGCTGTTTTGCTCATTTGCTTTTAATAAAATTTGGTATTTCAAAAATTAAATTATTTCTGGTTTATTGACGATAACAGGGAGGAAACACCATAACAGCAACGGCCTTTGCTGATGACTTGGTACTCTTAAGTGGATCCTGGGAAGGCATGAAAAACAACATCAAAGTCCTAGAGATCTTCTGGGAGCTTATTGGTCTCAGGACACAGGGAGAAAAAAGCCACGGCTTCTACATGAAGCCAACTAAGGATTCGTCCATCACCAGTGACTGTCCAGCATGGACTCTTAACTGCACACCCCTCAGTGTGGTTGAACCCAGTAGATCTGAGAAATACCTGGGCCTGCAGATTGACCCCTGGACTGGTACAGATACACCAGAACTGTCTGCAAATTAAGAGACTGGTCACAATGGATCAATAAGGCACCACTAAAACCATTACAGAAAACTGACATCTTCAAAATTTATCCCATCCCCACATTAATCTGCTTGGGCACCACACTGGGGGGAAAGCAGGGTTCCTCGAATCCCCTGACCTACAGATACGATCGACTGTCAAGGAATGGTTGCATTTGCCACCGAGCACATCACACCATCCTAAATTCAAGCACAAAGGGTGGAGGTTTGGGTACCACCAGGCTCAAGGGATTGATCCCAAGTGCACAAGCCCAAAGACAGCATAGACTGGCTCAGTCTTTGGATGAAACAGTCAAAACAATTCTGAAAACAGAACTAATCAAACAAGCATATGAAAACCTATGGATGAAAGCTGGAGGAGACAAAGAAAAGAAATCAACAATATTGGAACCCAAACTAATAATGGAACTACCCAATTACGGTGATGAGAAAGTAACATCAGAATGGGAGGTACCCCCTTGGAAGATCAGCTCTCTGAAACCCTGAAATTGGACACCACCAGAATTTGCAAAATGGACCAAGCTGGTATCCCAGGGCCTGGTCATCACCAGCTTTGAAAGGGGTGGGACCAGCAACTTTGGGATAGAGAACTACAGAGGCATCACCCACACCAAGCCTGTAAAAGCACTGCAATTGAGAGCCGATGTTTACCCCACAAGAGAGTTCCTAGCAAGGGGTAAACAAGCAAGGTACATCAAATCCTGCAGACACTGCCAGGCTGAGAATGAAACATGGTCCCATATCATTGGGAATTGTCCAGCCTTGTAGGATGCAAGACTTAAAAGGCTCAGCTATATCTGTGACATGTTATCAGAGGAAGCTAAAGAGAAAAACTGGGTGGTGTTTCAGGACAACCACATATGAGAGATAACAATTTACATAAATGGGACCTCACATTTGTGAAGGAGAACCAAACATATGTGGTGGATGTCACTGTGATACTGACACATCTTTAAAAGAGGCTGCAATGGAAAAATTAGGGAAATATCAACATCTTTACAAACAAATTCAGGATCTGACTAATGCAGCAGACACTGTATTTATGGGCTTTCCCCTTGGAGCACAGGGGAAATGACACCATAGAAATGAGGAAATTTTGAGGGCCCTGGGTCTCTCCAGATGGAGGAAAGTAAAGACACTCTTTCCTCCAGAGCACTTCTTACCCTGTTGAGCTTGACTCCAGTCTGGTACTGTGAAGAGACATGAAAAGTGTAAGAAATAAATAAGGCAGTTTTATTACAAGCAAGAGTTTACTCATGTCAAGATGCCTGGAAGCTGTATTATTTGGGGGGTTGGAGAGTTATTTAGTAGTCAAGTACTGATAGTCTGCTTGCAGTTACTTGTTGCTGTTGCCTATAGTTACAGTACAGAGGCGAGCTGGGAAGCCTGTAAGACAATGGGAGCAGCCAGGGCTCATTGCCGAGGGACAACGCGGCCGGGACAGGGAAACAACCTGATAGGTCGGGTAAGACAACCAATGGACTGGCAAAGGGAAGTGCGAGCCGGCCCTGAGAGACCCACTCGAATCCAAGAAGAGGGGCTGTATCACCTTCTAAAGAAGAAAGGGAGCGGGGCTCACCATGGGAGGAGCGAGGGAGTGGTTATGTAAATCAAGAAACCTTAGAAGGACTCGTCCCTCCCACTCTCGGGGTACTCTGACTTGGCCACGAGGCCAACACATCTAAAGCCCTGTAAAGTTCTTTGTTTCACTTTATTTGGCCATCTTCGAAATTTTAATTAGAGATATTTCTCACAAAAGGTGTAGAATAAGGAGGAGGGGTGGCACATGCTACTCTGATGGTTTTGTCACTTATCCAGTGAGGCGGGGGGCAAGCCCAGAGGGGATCTCTCACTTCTGGCATCAACTACCTGGGGTCCAGGGACCAGGCAACAATGGGTGTGCACAGAGAAGCCACTGGTTGCCTTTGCTTCCCTCGGTGGGGATACACAGGGATGGGGCTGGGCTGGGATGGTGGAACCCACCGTGACAGGGGGTGCAGTGGCAGGCAGCCCCTTGCTGATCAGTGGAGGGGCCCGGCTGTTCCCATCTCCCACCACGTAGTAGATCTCGCGGCCCTCGAGCCAGGGCCACCCACCCTTGGCACGCCTGGGCTGGGGGGGCAGACATGGCATCCCCCTCCCGTGCCCCATTTCCCCCTGCCTGGTGGATCCCGCTGGCACAGGCAGACCTGCTCCCCCTTCCTGGCTTCGCCCGGCAAACCTGCTCTCCGTGAATGGACCTGGCCCGCCCGTCAGAGGCGTGTCTTCCCTCCGGACGGCATTCCGGCTTTCTCGATGTCTGCAGTGTTTCACCTGCTCCTCTCCTCTGCACGGCCCAAGGGACGGCACTCCCGCGCTCCTGTGAACAAAGGCGATCGCAGGCGGCCCGAGCCCCGCGGCCCCCGCTCACAACGCCCCGGCCCCGGCCAGGAAAGCGGGGGCACTTTGGGCCCCGCCCGTGGCCCCACCGGGCAGGACGAGCGGCCGGCGCTCCGAGCAGGGTCAGCGCTCCCGGCTCTCTAAACCTGCTGTGCCCCTGCCCCGGCTCCCTTCTTCATTTGAGCGCCGCTCCCTCGCTCCCTCGCCCTGCTGCGGGTCCTGCTCGCCCGCGCCGGGGGTTGAAAGCGGCGGGGGAATCCCACAACGCCAAAAAAGACTCCCAGCGACGCAACCACAAAATGCGCTTCGCAAAGAGACCCCGCCGAGTCCCCCCGACCCCCGCCGGCAGCACCCCTGTCCCGTCCCGTCCCGTCCCGTCCCGTCCCGTCCCGTCCCCAGCCTCACCTGTGCCCCAGGCCCCGCGCCCGGCGCCGAACGCGTTCGCCTCCCCCGGAGCCGCCCCCTCCTCGCCCCGGAGCCGCCCCCTCCTCGCCCCGGAGCCGCCCCCTCCTCGCCCCGGAGCCGCCCCCTCCTCGCCCCGGAGCCGCCCCCTCCTCGCCCCGGGCCGCAGGGACCGCCCCGGCCGCCCCGCTCCGGCGCCGCCGCTGTGAGGGAGGAGGGCGGGGCGGCCCCGGCTCCTGCGCGGGACAGGAGAGCGAGAGGGGCCCCAGGGGGGCATCTCTGTGAGGGTTTTATCACTTGTAGCAAGGGAATTAATTACCTCTGGGCAGCAGGTAAAAAAAACATCGCAGCACCCTGCATGAGAAAGTTGTTTCTTCCCACGTTAAAACTTTCCCCTGGCAGCGAGAGTTTCCTTGAGTGGGCGTTAAGGTTTTCCATCCTCAGTATTTCTTCCAGAGGTTTTCTGCACCTCCATGCAGTGTGTGTGTGTCTGTGTCTGTGCGTCTGTACCTTTGGGTCGCAGGGACGAGGGGGGCCCGGCCTATGCAGGATGGCAGCTCCATGTCTGGAGAGATTTATTTAATTGAAAAACTGAAAAGTAAAAAGCAAAACAGACAACAACCTCCACCCCAAACATATTAAGTGCACCCACCCCCCACCACCAACACAAGAAAAAAACACCTCCCCTTACACCACTATGCTACCAGTACGGGCCAGTATGGGGCTAGCACATACCAGTATGGACCAGTCTGGTGCCACTATGCACAACTATGGTACCAGTATGGGCCACTATGGACCCATAGGAGCACCAGTACAGCACCAATATGGACCAGGACAGGCACCAGTGACACCAGGATGGCCTCAGAATGGCCACCAAGGGCTCCCAGTACTCCCAGTATGGCCCCAGTATGGGCATCAGGGCTTCCAATGTAGGAGTCTCCAGTTCTCCCAGGATGGGATCACCAGGGCTTCCAGTGCATCCAGTACTTTCAGGGTGGGGTCAGCAGCACTCCCAGAGCTCCCAGTATGTGGTCATGAATGCTCCCAGTATGGGCTGCAGTCACAGGGGCTTTTGGGGGTCCCCTGGCTTTCCAGCCCCTCCCCCACTCTGGCAATGGGTGTTTCCAGCCTCTCCCCCATCCCCAAAGGGGTTCCAGCCCCTCCCCCTCCTCAGAAATGGATCTCAGCCTCTCCCCCACCCTCCAATAGGGGTCCCAGTGACCCCCAACTGCAGACAAGGCGGCCCCCAACCTTCACATCTCCAACAAGGCCTTCCCTTTGGTCAGTGTGAAGTGGAGCAGCATTCCTTGTGGGATCCTCTACTCCCTGTGAAAGGAAGTCGTCACCAGTGCTTTCTAGGAACCTCCTGGACTGTTTGTGCTTTGCTGTGTTGTTTCTCCAGCTGATGCCAGGGCAGTGAAAGTGCCCCACAAGAACCAGGGCCCGTGACTTTGTGGCTGCTTCCAGCTGCCTGTAGAAGGCCTCATCCACTTCCTCCCCTTGATCCAGAGGGATGGAGCAAACACCCACACCAGTGTCACCCGGACCAGGCTGCCCTTTAATCCTGACCCACAAGGTCTCACTCGCTCATCATCCTCACTGAGACAGAGCTTGGCACATTCCAAGTGTTGCCTCACACCCAGGCAATTCCACCACGGGCCCTTTCCTGCTCTGTTTCTCCAGAGCAGTGTGGGGCTCTCCATGACAACATTCCAGTCATGGCAGCTGTCCCAGCACGGCTCTGGAATCGCAGTGGGATCAAAACCCTGGGACTGCTCACAGGTCTCTGGTTCCTCCTCTTTCCTCCCCATCCTGTGTTGCTGTAAAGCACTTAATAGAAGTGTTTGATGGAGACAATATCCCAATGGGAATGCAAAGGAATGTGCCCCAGTCCTGTGAAGTGATTGTGTCTTTGGCTGCCTGTGCTTGATCCAGGAGCTCCCTCTTAATTCTCCTTTGGCTATGAGGGACTTTCTCTGATGTTTCCCTGCTGGCTTCTATTATCCCAGGAGTCCCTGGCTCGTCTCTGTAAGACATCAGGTGTGCTCCAGTGCGGCTGCTCCATCTCAGAGTCACTGCAGAGGACGCTCACAGGTACCTTGTCCCTTTAAGTTTTTCATGTTCTCCCACAGTTTTCCAGGGACAAACCTGAGATTGTGCCTCTCTGCCATCATATCTGATTAAAAGCCCTGTGACACTGCAGGGCCTCATGGAACCAAAGGGATCCTGAGACACTGCAGAAACTCATGGAAACAAAGGACCCTGGGACACTGTGGAACATCATGGAATCACAGGGCCATTGTGATGCCGTGGAACCTGCTGGAACCAAAGGAACTCTGGGACCCTGCAGAACCTCAGGGAACCCAAGGAGCCCTGGGACATTGTGGAATCTCATGGAATCAAGGGGCCACTGGGACACAGACAAGCTCTGTCATGGTTTAACCCCAGTCTGCAACTCTGTAGATGTTCACTCACTCCCACACCAGCTGGATCAGGGGGCGACTTGGAAGGGTAAAAGCTGCAAAACTCGTGGGTTGAGATAAAAGACACTTCAGAGGGAGAGCAAAACTGGGCACATAAGCAAAGAAAAACAAAGAATTAATTCAGCACTTCCTATGGGAAGTGGGTGTTCAGCCACCTCCGGGGGAGCAGCGTCCCATCCCACAGAATGGTTACTTGGGAAGAAAAATGCCATCACTCCAAAACCTTTCTTTCCTTCTTCCCCTCACTTTATATACTGAGCATGGTGTCATCTGGTCTGGAATATCCCTCGGGTCAGTTTGAGTCACCTGTCCTGGCTGTGTCTCCTCACAGCCTCCCAACTTCCTTGCCAGCCTGGCTCTCCGAAAAGCAGAAATGGCCTTGGCTCTGTGTAAGCCTTGCTGAGCAAAAACCAAAACATCTCTGTATTATCAACCCTCTGTTCAGCACAAATCCAAAACACAGCCCTATACCAGCCACTGGGAAGAAAATCAACTCTACCCCAGCTGACACCAGCACAAACTGTTACCAAAGCAGTTGTATTTTTCAAACCGAGTCTTGCAGCAGTGGGGAAAGATGTTGGAAATTCTTTTTACTGTAGTACAGTAGTGTTTGATCCCTACATCTGTGACTAATAGCCTTATGCCAGCCCTTGCTTCCTTATTTCCCTATATCAGTGATTAACATGTACTAGCAAATATTTTAGTTTTGAGAACAAGGATTGTGTGTCAGAGCAAAGAATGGTAAGAGAAGTACATTATGACATGACCACATGTCTGAGATACTCTCATGGAGAAAAGATTCACAGGAAGATCCAAAACCATATCCAACTAAGTCTATGGAAGTAATGAATAAATATGCATGTATTCAGGAAATGTAATGAATATGTAATAGAAATGTCATGACTATTAATTTCATGAAGATAAAGTGGTCTGTGAGTTGGCTGGGTGTGCGTGCTTTATGGAGCTATCTTCATGCACCCAGCACACTGAATGAAGTAATGTGGGTTTTCTAACCCAAAAAACTGGTTGTAGAGTTTATTTCCCAGTTTTCAGTGCCAGAACCTCATGGAACCAAAGGGACCCTGGGACACTGTGGGGGCCTCATGGTGTCCAGGTTTGAGGAATCCCTTGGGTGCTGGTGGCTCAGGGAGCAGCTGCAGTTGGAATTGTGGGATGAGCTCTGGGTGACGGGGCCTCAGACAAAAGGCCGTGAGCTGCTGACCCTGGAGCAGCCAAGTGAGAGGACACTTGGAGACACGGCAGGAGCCGAGGACTCAGCAGGAAGAGCAAGTGTTTTGTGTGCTTGGACTGTGAGGAGATAAAACCCCATGGGGTCCTTATTTGGGGGTCCCTCCTTGAGGCACCAGCTCAGCCTGTTCCTGTGTTACTGCACCAGGAATAAATTGGTTTACTGTTTTTCAGACATGAGACTCTGTCATGGGAAACCTGGGGTGGAAGCAGTGAGGAAACCTGGTCTGACTGTGAGAGTGGGGGGTGTGGGGAGTCACAGGGGACCTGTCAGGTCACTGGAGCTGCTGCTGCTGGGAAGGGGCCTCAGTGTGAGCAGTGCCAGTCTGGGCTGGTGGGAGAGTGACTGCCATGGAGTTCTGGGAATGGTGAGACTGGGAAGTTTCCTAAAGAGTGTGAGGGAGATCTTGTGTGCAGAGACCCTCAGGAGTCCCCTGAGCCGCTCTGCTCGTGGTGGGAGTGTGGCCAGAGAGGCACTGGGTGTGCAGGGGCTGGAGTGGGGAGGGGACAGGGACATGGGGACATACATGGACATGGGAACACACACATGGACACAGGAACACACACATGGACACAGGAACACACACATGGACATGGGAATACACACATGAACACAGGAACACACACATGGACATGGGAACACACACATGGACATGGGAACACACACATGGACATGGGAACACACACATGGACACAGGAACACACACATGGACATGGGAATACACACATGGACACAGGAACACACACATGGACATGGGAACACACACATGGACATGGGAATACACACATGGACACAGGGACACACACATGGACATGGGAACACACACATGGACACAGGAACACACACATGGACATGGGAATACACACATGGACACAGGAACACACACATGGACATGGGAACACACACAGACAGACTCAGAGCATTGCTTTGCTGAAGGGGTTTATTGATCGTTCCAGGAAAATTCCCAGGGCACCCAGGGGATCACAGGGGGGCTTCCAGGGATGATCATCTCCTTATGCTGCTGGAGGGGGAATGGAACCACCAGTTCCAGTCCTGAAAGACGGAGCCCAAAACATCACACCCGGTGTCCAAAGGAACATGAGAGGGCCTTGTCCCCACCCCTTTTCTGCAGGGACCTGGGGCAGGAGAAGGGAATTGGAGCCCTGGATATACCTGGGACAGGACTTGGATCCTGACATCCATGTGACCCACCCCAGGATGCTCTGAAACTTCCCAGAGCCCCTCCCTGCCCTCATGGTGACCCTGAGGGTCTGCATTGTCCCCCCAGAGCAAGGAAAGGCTTGGGAGCAGCTCTGTCCAGCTCCCCCAGGACATGGATCTGGGACAGCCCCCTCTGTGTCCCTCTGCTGTCCCCAAGCTCTGCCCACCCCGGAGGGCTCAGAGATCCCCCAGGACCCTCTGTGGGGCAGAGGTCCCTCTGATATTTCTCACCTGGGGAGGCAGTGGAGGGTCACTTGTGCACAAGCTCCACCTGATCAGCCACGGGCGGCTGGGGAAAAAGGGCAGGTTAGGAACACACTGGGATGTACTGGGGCATTCTGGGGCACTGGTTGTAGCCATGAGAGGGGAGGGTCTGGGCTCAGCAGAACTCGGGGTACCCCTTTCAGACCTCTTCACTCGACTGGCTTTAATCTCTCCCTCTGGAGAGACTGTGAGGTGTCACTGGCGTGTCCTAAATCCCAGGAAGGGATGGGAGGGTGGGGGTGAGATTTGGGGCACCCCAAAGGACAGGGATGGGGGTGTTTAAGGGACAGGACTCTGCAGGATGCAGGTTGAGGAGGGAGGAAAACCAACGGAGGGGACATGGGGAATAAATCAGGGGGTGAGTGGGGGCAGGAGAAAGAGAGGGGCAGGCAAAAAAATTGAGGGTTTGAGTGAGAAGGTCAAGGAAGAAGATTTGGGAACACCACTGTCATAGGCAATGGGAACAGGAGCAGACTGGGGGGAAAGAGGGGAGGGAATGGACTGGAAATGATGTCCTCTGTGTGTGTACTGGAGTGTGCTGGGATGGATGGGAATACAGTGGGGACCTTGGGAAATGGGCAGGAAACTGGGGTGCACTGGGGTGCCCTGGAGGGTCGTGGCCATGACAGGGAGGGTTTGGGCTCAGAACAACTCCTGGTACCCACCTGGACTTTCATCAGACTCACTTGACTGACTCCACTCTGTGGAGAGACCACGAGATGTCACTGGTCATGGGAGTGTCCCCAGTCTCAGTAAGGGATGGGAGGTCGGGGGGAAATTTGGGATCCTACAGGACATTTTTTTCACAGGAAAAATCTGGGGTGCACTGGGGTGCCCTGGAGGGTCGTGGCCACGAGAGGGGAGGGTCTGGGCCCAGAACAACTCCTGGTACCCATCTGGACTTTCATCAGACTCGCTTGAGTAACTCTGCCCTCCGGAGAGACCACGAGATGTCACTGGTCACGAGGGTGTCCCCAGTCTCAGTAACGGATGGGAGGTCAGGGGCAAATTTGGGATCCTACGGGACGGGGATGGGGGTGTTGAAGAGGTGGGACTGTGGGGGATGCAGATGAGGAGGAAGGAATTGCAGTGGAGGGGACATGGGGAATGAAACAGGGTGGGGGAGAGGGAGAAAGAGTGGGACAAGGAACAAAAATGAAGCAACTGGGAGGGGGAGGTCAAGGAAGAGGATTTGGGGACACCACTGTCATGGGCAATAGGAAAGGCAAAAGACTAGGGGGAAAGAGAGAAAATGGACTGGAATTGAGGCCTCCTGGGGATGTACTGTATTGGATGGGGATACAGGGAGGACCTGAGAAAGGGGTGTCCACAGGAAAAATCTGGGGTGCACTGGGATGGCCTGGAGGGTCGTGGCCATGAGAGGGGAGGGTCTGGGCCCAGAACAACTCCTGGTACCCACCTGGACTTTCATCAGACTCGCTTGACTGACTCTGCCCTGTGGAAAGACCATGAGATGTCACTGGTTACAAGGGGGTCCCCAGTCTCAGTAAGGGATGGGAGGGTCTGGGCCAAGAACAATTCCTGGTACCCACCTGAACTTTCATCAGACTCGCTTGACTGACTCGACTCTGTGGAGAGACCATGAGATGTCACTGGTCACGGGGGTGTCCCCAGTCTCAGTAAGGGATGGGAGGGTCTGGGCCAAGAACAATTCCTGGTACCCACCTGAACTTTCATCAGACTCGCTTGACTGACTCGACTCTGTGGAGAGACCATGAGATGTCACTGGTCACGGGGGTGGCCCCAGTCTCAGTAAGGGATGGGAGGGTCTGGGCCAAGAACAATTCCTGGTACCCACCTGAACTTTCATCAGACTCGCTTGACTGACTCGACTCTGTGGAGAGACCATGAGATGTCACTGGTCACGGGGGTGGCCCCAATCTCAGTAAGGGATGGGAGGGTCTGGGCCAAGAACAATTCCTGGTACCCACCTGAACTTTCATCAGACTCGCTTGACTGACTCGACTCTGTGGAAAGACCATGAGATGTCACTGGTTACAAGGGGGTCCCCAGTCTCAGTAAGGGATGGGAGGGTCTGGGCCAAGAACAATTCCTGGTACCCACCTGAACTTTCATCAGACTCGCTTGACTGACTCGACTCTGTGGAGAGACCATGAGATGTCACTGGTCACGGGGGTGTCCCCAGTCTCAGTAAGGGATGGGAGGGTCTGGGCCAAGAACAATTCCTGGTACCCACCTGAACTTTCATCAGACTCGCTTGACTGACTCGACTCTGTGGAGAGACCATGAGATGTCACTGGTCACGGGGGTGGCCCCAGTCTCAGTAAGGGATGGGAGGGTCTGGGCCAAGAACAATTCCTGGTACCCACCTGAACTTTCATCAGACTCGCTTGACTGACTCGACTCTGTGGAGAGACCATGAGATGTCACTGGTCACGGGGGTGGCCCCAATCTCAGTAAGGGATGGGAGGGTCTGGGCCAAGAACAATTCCTGGTACCCACCTGAACTTTCATCAGACTCGCTTGACTGACTCGACTCTGTGGAAAGACCATGAGATGTCACTGGTTACAAGGGGGTCCCCAGTCTCAGTAAGGGATGGGAGGGTCTGGGCCAAGAACAATTCCTGGTACCCACCTGAACTTTCATCAGACTCGCTTGACTGACTCGACTCTGTGGAGAGACCATGAGATGTCACTGGTCACGGGGGTGGCCCCAATCTCAGTAAGGGATGGGAGGGTCTGGGCCAAGAACAATTCCTGGTACCCACCTGAACTTTCATCAGACTCGCTTGACTGACTCGACTCTGTGGAGAGACCATGAGATGTCACTGGTCACGGGGGTGGCCCCAGTCTCAGTAAGGGATGGGAGGGTCTGGGCCAAGAACAATTCCTGGTACCCACCTGAACTTTCATCAGACTCGCTTGACTGACTCGACTCTGTGGAGAGACCATGAGATGTCACTGGTCACGGGGGTGTCCCCAGTCTCAGTAAGGGATGGGAGGGTCTGGGCCAAGAACAATTCCTGGTACCCACCTGAACTTTCATCAGACTCGCTTGACTGACTCGACTCTGTGGAGAGACCATGAGATGTCACTGGTCACGGGGGTGTCCCCAGTCTCAGTAAGGGATGGGAGGGTCTGGGCCAAGAACAATTCCTGGTACCCACCTGAACTTTCATCAGACTCGCTTGACTGACTCGACTCTGTGGAGAGACCATGAGATGTCACTGGTCACGGGGGTGTCCCCAGTCTCAGTAAGGGATGGGAGGGTCTGGGCCAAGAACAATTCCTGGTACCCACCTGAACTTTCATCAGACTCGCTTGACTGACTCGACTCTGTGGAGAGACCATGAGATGTCACTGGTTACAGGGGGGTCCCCAGTCTCAGTAAGGGATGGGGGGACCAAACTACCCCATGGATCCCACAGGGGTAACCCCAATTCCAGGATTTACCATGATGTTTGAACCCCCACCTATGATGATGCTTTGGGGAAGGAGAGCAAAGGGTTGGTCTTGATTGTCCCTTGTGGGGCTGTTCCCCCACCCCCCAGCCCCTGGCTGCCCCCTCATTTGAGAAGGAAAAAATGAGGGAACCATGGAGATGCCCTTGGACGGTGAAAGAGAGAGGCTGGGACAAGTGTTTTCCTGCTCACCACTAGAATCCAGTCCTGCAACTGAGCCGGCTTCATGGCGACAAAACCAACTCTCAGACTTAGAGGGGCATCGGGGCCAGGCATCTGCTGGGGAGCTCAGCAGGATGGTGAAGAGCAGGGCCACGCTGAGCACAGCGACCTTCATCTTCCTCTCCCCCTGGGCAGCGCTGGGTGAGGCTGCACAGGGAGAGGAGCACATTTATCCCTGCTGGGACTCCTCCCTGCCCCCTCCCCGAGAGCCCCCAGGGCAAATCCTGACTGGGCACAGACCCCAGCCCTGGCCACAAGCCCAAGCCTGGCACAGAGTCCATCCCCTCCCCAGCACGGTTCCAGCCACCTTCCCTGGCATCTGTCCAGCTTCCTGCAGGGGCAGCTGCCCCTGGAAGGGCCCAGGCACCTGGGGGTGCCAAGGGGGGTGGGCAGGGAGCTGAAAGCAGATGGATACCCTGTGGGGACAATCCCCACTCCAACACAATCCATCCTCCAACTGCCCCCAAAGCCTGATCCCCCAATGCCCTAATGCCCATCCCTTCCCAGAGCTTTCCCTCTGGGACACCCCAGAGCTGAGCCCAGCCCCAAACCCAGGGTGTCTGAGGACAGTTGTCCCTGTTCCCACTCCAGCCCCTTGGCTGAACGAGGGGCTGGCACTGACCCCTCTCCCTGGGGCACCAGGAGCCAGGATCAGGAAAACAGGGAGATGGGAGATAAACGGGCTCCCGGGCAATGGGCACAGCTGGGTGAGTGGGATCTGCAGGCTCTGCAGGCACTGGGGAGCACTGGGGAATGCTGGCCCTGGCACACAAGGGCTGGGCTCAGGCAAGTGCTGGGGTGGTGGCAGTGCCTGGCTCCAGCCCACTCCCCACCACTGCAGCCCCCAAGTGCTCCATGCCCAGCCACGCCCTCCCTGAGCAGAGCCCAGAGGGGCACATCCCCTTTCCTGGCCCTCCCCCTGTCCCATCTGGCCACTCCGTGTCCTCCCAGCTGCCCCGGGTGCCTCTGCTGAGCTGTCCCACACAGGGGGTCCCAGTGACTGGGAGCCCAGCAGGGCTCTGGCTCCAGGCTGGGCTGGCACTGGGACACAGCTGTCCCAGCGCCCCTGTCCCCAGGGATGGCTCTGCCCTGCCCTCGGCCCAGCGCTGGCCCTGGGCAGGGTGGCACCTTCCCGCCCCAGTGTCCCTCCCTCCCGACCCCGCTCAGAGGCTCCTCTCCACTGGGACCCCCGTGGCTGAGATCAGTGACAGGCACTGATCGGGGGCTCCCGGGAGCTGCTGCCAGAGCCTCAATTCTCCACTGACATTCTGGGACATTTCCGGGACACCTTCCATCCTTACGGGGCACTGACCATACAGAAGAGACCATTGTGGGGAGGTGGGAAAACATTTCAGGTGAATGACCTGACTGTTTGCCTTGGATTTTCCCGAGGAGCCGGCAGTGACCTGGAAGATTTTCCTTTTGCCTCTTTCTGCTTCGTGCCTCGCTTGTTGGATAATTGGGGGGGGGGCATTTACAGGCCCTCAACACCAAAGGTCCCATTCTGCACTACACAAATTGTGGGATCCCAGAGGTGCTCATGTTTGTGGATCAGCAGCTCATTGGAAGAGGGAAATGACCCAAGTTTAGTGTTTGAGAGAGAGATGGATGAGAAGCGTAACCAGGGTGCCTGAGGTGCAGCTGATCTCACCTGGACTGACTCCTTCCTTCCCCCTGAGCAGGGCTGGGAGCACCTGGGGAAATTCCTCTTGTTCCTCCAGTCTCTTCTGTGGGATTTTTCCCACACTCTGGTTCCAAATGGATTTTGGACCTGGCCGTTCTCCTCAGGCCGTGACCCGCAGGGAGGTGTTGCAGTGACTCACAGAGGGAAAGGGGAGGAGAAAAGGGGGCCCTGTTCTCCCCACATTTACATCCCCTTTCCCAATTTCCTGGTGCCCTGCAGTTCCCAGAGTCCCTCAGTAGCTGCACATCGGGGGCATTGGACTCAGCAGGAGGTCTCTGTCCTGCTGTACTGGTTTTGACTGGGATAACTGACTGGTCTACAGTCACTGCCCATCACAGGGACTTGCCTTGTGTCAGCAGAGAATCATGGAATCATGGACTGGTTTGGGTGGGAAGGGACCTTCTCAACTCATGCCACCCCCTGCCATGGGCAGGGACACCTTTCACTATCCCAGGTCACTCCAAGGCCAGTCCAAGCTGGCCTTGGACACCTCCAGGGATGGAGCAGCCATAGTTTCTCTGGGCAACCTGTGCCAGGGCCTGCCCACCCTCACAGGGAAAACTTTCTTCCCAATATCCTCCTAACCCTGCCCTCTGGTAGTGGGAAGCCATTCCCCCTTCTCCTATCACTCCAAGGCCTCCCTGGAGCCTTCTCTTCTCCAGGCTGAGCAATCCCAATTGTCCCAGCCTTTCCTGGGGGGAATTCCAGTGCCCTTTTTTGGGGACTGACACATCACAGTGAAAGGGAAAACCCCTCAGTGGATATTTCCCAAAAGTTATCCCCGCATGGACAAAACTGGCAGCACCTTTATAAAGGGTTCCCTCCAACACTCTTTATTAATACAGACTGGGCCAGGTTAAAGGTTTGTGGTGGTCAGTGAAAGGGTCTAGCTGCAAAAACACACTTCAGACAATGTAAAAATTGTTTTTGAAGCAAAGCATGAGCACAGACTGTAAATCAAACCAACCCACTAATAGATTAGGCAGCAAAACCCAGCTCCAGTCCTTCAAAGCAGTGACCAGCACGCAAAGCTGACACTTCTCACCCAGCACAGTGTCTGGGCTGGGGGGGAGGGAAGGAAGGCAGGTTCAACCCCTCCATTGATCCCAGCAATTTCAGTGGAAATCTCCCTCCAATTTTTTCCCCATTTCCAACAGCAGCAGCTGGTTTTCCTCTGGAATTCCAATTCTATTTTAACTTTTATCCTTATTTATCACTCCAAACACGGGACCATTTCTCTGGCTTGTCCGGGTCCCTCTGGATGCCATCCCTGTCCCTCAGGTGTGTGCCCTGCACGGCTCAGCTCAGGGTCACCGGCTAAGGGTGCCCTCCACCCCTTTGCCTACATTGTAAAGGAAGATGCCAAATACTGTGGCCAGGAGTCAGGAATTCAAAGGTATGGAGTCCAGCTGGGGATTCCTTGCTGGGGATAAGGGCATGGACAGTGGGATTGGGAAGGGGGCAGCAGTGCTCGGCCTCTGGAGGCAGCTCCTGCTGAGTGGGAAGGACAGGAATGGCTTTGAGAAAGGTCTTGCAGACTCACAGTGCAGGAGGTGCCCAGGATCCAAGGGAATTCCTTGTGGTGGAGGCAATCATATCCCCTTGGGGTGCAAGGGCTGTAAATGCCCCCCTGAGCAGCTTCACCTCCCCTGGGCTTCACCTCAGTCAACTTTCCTCAATTATCCAACAAACGAGGCACGAAGCAGAAAGAGGCAAAAGGAAAATCTTCCAGGTCACTGCCAGCTCCTCAGGAAAATCCAAGGCAAACAGTCAAGTCATTCACCTGAAATGTTTTCCCACCTCCCCACAATGGTCTCTTCTGTATGGTCAGTGCCCCGTAAGGATGGAAGGTGTCCCGGAAATGTCCCAGAATGTCAGTGGAGAATTGAGGCTCTGGCAGCTCCCAAGAGCCAGGCACTGCCACCACCCCAGCACTTGCCTGAGCCCAGCCCTTGTGTGCCAGGGCCAGCATTCCCCAGTGCTCCCCAGTGCCTGCAGAGCCTGCAGATCCCACTCACCCAGCTGTGCCCATTGCCCAGGAGCCCGTTTATCTCCCACCTCCCTGTTTTCCTGATCCCGGCTCCTGGTGCCCCAGGGAGAGGGGTCAGTGCCAGCCCCTCGTTCAGCCGAGGGGCTGGAGTGGGAACAGGGACAACTGTCCTCAGACACCCTGGGTTTGGGGCTGGGCTCAGCTCTGGGGTGTCCCAGAGGGAAAGCTCTGGGAAGGGATGGGCATTAGGGCATTGAGGGATCAGGCTTTGGGGGCAGTTGGAGGATGGATTGTGTTGGAGTGGGGATTGTCCCCACAGGGTATCCATCTGCTTTCAGCTCCCTGCCCACCCCTTTGGCACCCCCAGGTGCCTGGGCCCTTCCAGGGGCAGCTGCCCCTGCAGGAAGCTGGATGGATGCCAGGGAAGGTGGTTGGATCCGTGCTGGGGAGGGGATGGACTCTGTGCCAGGCTTGGGCTTGTGGCCAGGGCTGGGGTCTGTGCCCAGTCAGGATTTGCCCTGGGGGCTCTCGGGGAGGGGGCAGGGAGGAGTCCCAGCAGGGATAAATGTGCTCCTCTCCCTGTGCAGCCTCACCCAGCGCTGCCCAGGGGGAGAGGAAGATGAAGGTCGCTGTGCTCAGCGTGGCCCTGCTCTTCACCATCCTGCTGAGCTCCCCAGCAGATGCCAAGGTGAGGCCCCCGTGCCACGGGGATGGGCTCAGGGATGGGCCCCTTCCCAATCCAGGGGCTCCCCCAGGACCCCCCAGCACCCCCAGCCCTGGGTGGTGCCACTTTCTTCGGCCACAACTCCCTCTGTCCTTCCCCTGTCCACAATTCTACTCCTGCTGCTGAAGCTCTGCTTCATCATGGGATGCTTGGACCCTGCTCCATCCTGGGAGAGTCCCACCAGTTCCTGCTCTTTCTGCCCCCAGATCCCACCTTTCTGGGCCTCCCCATCCCATCCTTTTGTCCCCTGAATCATCTCCCAAAGATCTCCTCTGTTTCCCATCTGAGGTCAAGGTCGAACCCAAACTGGGCAGAACTGGCCGAGCCCCACTTGAGTCCAGTGAGGACAAACAGGCCCAGACTCCACACTGGGCTGAACTGGGACAGGGCCTGGCCAGGCTGAACTGGGACAAAGTGGGAAATGCCCTCCCCTGGCCAATTCCCAGGGCCTTTCCTGCAGTCTTTCCCCTCCATCCCTCACCTTTCCCCCTGCACTGGTGTCTCCACCTTCCCTGGGACCTGCAATCCCATCTGGCCCCGCTCAGCCTGGGCTGCAGCCGGGCTTTGGAGGGGGTGGGGACAGCCGTGTCCCCCCCAGCCCCACAAGGGCCAATCCCAACCAAGCCTTTGCTCTCCTCCTGCAGCCCTTTGAGGCCAGCGGCGCTTACTGCGAGGGGGTAAGTCCTGGACTTGGGGGGCACCCAGTGTGGGAACTGGGGGGCACTTTGGGCTCCCCATCCCTGACTGGCACTGGGGACCCCCAGTGACCCGTGACGTCTCCTTGTCTCTCCACAGGCAGGTGCCATCAGTGGCCCGGTGGGTACCAGGGGTTGTGCTGGGCCCAGACCCTCCCCTCTCATGGCCACCACCCTCCAGGGCATCCCAGTGCTCCCCAGTCCACCCCAGTGTTTCCCAGGGAGGCCCCTTCCTCAAGGCCCCCCCCCCTACTCTATTCCCTCAGCCCCCAGTACACACACACAGGGCATCATTCCCAGACCATTCCTTCCCCTCTTTCCCACCTAATCCTTTCCCTTTCCCATTGCCCAGGACAGTGGTCTCCCAAAATCCCCTTCCTTGACTCCCCAGTCCCAAATCCCCTCCCAATCCCTTCAAGGTTTGTGCCCTTCCCCATTTCTCCTGCCCCCACCCATCCCCTGCTTCATTCCCCATGTCCCCTCCACTGGAGTTCCTTCCCTCTCACCCCCACCGTCCCATCCCTTCCAGACCCCAATGCCCATCCTGTAGGGTCCCCAATTCCCCCCAGTTCAGTGTCTTTGGGTCCCCCCAAACTCCTCCCCACCCTCCCTGGAGTCCCTGAATTCCCCTGGCTCTCCCTGTCTCCATCCCCACCCTGGTCCCTGCAGAACAGGGATCCCGGGGAAACTGGGAGGAGTGGGGCTGGGGGAGCAGAAGGGATCTTCCCCCTCAGACTGGGGGCCATCCCTGGGCTGGGGGGAGCTGGGGACACCCGTGTCCCTCCCACAGCCCCACAGGGGCCAATCCTGCTTAACCCTTTGTTCTCCTTCCCCAGCCACTGCAGGGAGTAGGAGTAGGTGGATGTATCGCGGTAAGTCCTGGAGTTGGGATGCCCCCAGTGTGGGAAATGGGGGGAAACGTAGTCCCCCCCTCCCTGCTGAAACTGGGGATACCCCAGTGACCAGTGACACCTCACGGTCTCTCCACAGGGAGGCATCAGTATCCACCGAGTGAAGAGGTCTGAGGTGGGTACCCCGAGTTCTGCTGGGCCCAGACAATCCCCTCTCATGGCCGTGACCCTCCAGGGCATCCCAGTATGCCCCAGTACATCCCACTGTCTCCCAGTACAGCCCAGTGTCTCCTAGTACAGCCCAGTGTGTCCCAGTACAGCCCAGTGTGTCCCAGTAAATCCCAGTGTGCCCCAGTAAATTCCAGTGTGCCCCAGTACCTCCCAGTGTGCCCCAGTACATCCCAGTGTGTCCCAGTACAGCCCAGTGTGTCCCAGTACAACCCAGTGTGTCCCAGTACCTCCCAGTGTGTCCCAGTACAGCCCAGTGTGCCCCAGTACAGCCCAGTGTATCCCAGTACCTCCCAGTGTGCCCCAGTACAGCCCAGTGTGTCCCAGTACCTCCCAGTGTGCCCCTGTACCTCCCAGTGTGTCCCAGTACCTCCCAGTGTGTCCCAGTATAGCCCAGTGTGCCCCAGTACCTCCCAGTGTGCCCCAGTACCTCCCAGTGTGTCCCAGTACCTCCCAGTGTGCCCCAGTACAGCCCAGTGTGTCCCCACCCCTGCCTTTGTCCCCAGCCCCCCGTGGCTGAGCAGGTGCAGCTTCTGCGCGAGTGACGCTCCCTCGGCTGCCTCTCTGGATGCCCCCCCAGGTGAGAAATATCGGAGGGTCCTCAGCCCCCCAAAGGGTTCTGGGAGGGTTCTAGGGGGTCCCTGAGCCCCCCGGGGTTGGCAGAGCTTGGGGACAGCAGAGGGACACGGAGGGGGCTGTCCTTGCCCCGTGTGCTGGGGGAGCTGGACAGAGCTGTCCCCCCAAGCCTTTCCTTGCACTGGGGGGGCTCTGCAGCCCCCCGGGGTCACCGGCAGGGCCGGGAGGGGCTCTGGGAGGTTTCAGAGTGTCCCGGGGTGAAGGGCTCTGGGGGTCACAGGGATCTCAGGATCCAATTCCCTTCTCCTGCCCCTTGTCCCTGCAGTGGGGACAAGGCCCCTCCTATGTCCCAGTGGGCACTGGGGGTGACATTTGGGGCTCTGTCTTTCAGGACTGGAGCTGGTGGTGACACCCGTGTCCCGTCCCCCTCCAGTGGTATGAGGAGATGATCATCCCTGGAGAACCCCCCTGATGCCCTGGGTGCCCTGGGAATTTCCCTGGAAAATCAATAAACCCCTGCAGCAAATGCTCTGTGTCTGTGTGTGTGTGAGTTCCCACATTCACATGTGCATTCCCGTGTCCATGTGTGTTCCCATGTCCCCTGGGGCACGGCGGGAAACAGGGTCTGACTGGGGCTGTCCAAGCACCATCCCCAAGGACCACAGGTGGGTGTCAGGGCTGGGGAGGATCAGGGACAACCAGCCTGGACCCCTGGCTCCTTCAGTGCTCTGGGAGGGATGGGAAAGGGTATAAAAGGAGCCAGTGGGATGCCAAATATTGCCAGATATCAATACAGGCTCGGGGATGAAGGAAACGAGAGCAGCCCTGTGTAGAAGGACATGGGCATAGTGGTGGATGAAAAGCAGGATGTGACCCAGCAATGGGAGCTCACAGCCCAGAAAGCCCCCGTGTCCTGGGCTCATCCCACAGCGTGGGCAGCAGGGGAGGGGCGGGTTCTGCCCCTCTGCCCCGCTCAGGTGAGACCCCACCTGCAGCGCTGCCTCCAGCTCTGGGCTCCTCTGGGTGTCTGTAACGCACCCCCCGGAATGGGAATGGCTCTTGGGGATTTCCCTGCCAGCCCTGGCATCTCCTGCAGCTCCATGGGGTCCTCAGCACAGCAAAGGCAGGGACCTCTTGGGGCAGTTCCAGAGGAGGCCCCCAAGGTGATCAGAGGGCTGGAGCACCTCTCTGCTGGAGACAGGCTGAGAGAGTGGGGGCTGTTCATCCTGGAGAAGAAAAGGCTGTGGGGACACCTCCTTGGGGCCTTCCAGTACTTCAAGGAGGCTTATTAGAAACATGAAGGCAAAGGCTTCAGTAGGGCCTGTCACAATAGGACAGGGGGTGAGGGGATTGAACTAAAAGAGGGGAGATTCAAATTAGAGAGAGGGAAGAAATATTTTATGAGAATGAAACCCTGGAACACATTTCCAGGGAGGTGGTGGATGCCCCAAACTTACAACCATTCAAGGCCAGGTTGGATGGGGCTCTGAGCAGTCTGATCTGGTGAAAGATGTCTCTGCTCCCCCTCCAGGGGGTCTCCTGGCCTGTGGTGTTGGCTACCGGAGTGAACGGGCAAGGATGCAAGTGCCCAGAGAGCAGAGGGACCACACAGCACCTCTGTTAGCAGGGACATATTCAGATGAGATGGGAATATTTTGGATCAACACGCTCAGGCTCCACTACTTTGTCTCTCTGTGGATCCACAGAACCATCAGAGACTGAAAACCACGAGGTCCCTCAGTGTCACAGAGTCCCTTTGTTTCCCTGAGGCCCTGCACTGTCACAGGGTCCTCCTTGCCATCAAGAGTGCCAGAGGGGCCCCAGGGCCCCGTGAGGTCCTGCAGGGTCGAGGGGGACCCTTGACTCCCTGTGTCCCTGGAGTGTCACAATGTCCCCACGGCTCCAGGAAGCCACAGAAAAGCAGCACTGGGCCAACATCAAAGGACCAAAAAGTGATGTCACCACGAACTCATGAGGGCTGAAAGGAGCGGGGTAGACCTGCAGGCCGAGCCGTGCCCCGGAGCCAGGCAGGCCTGATAAACCAAAGGAGCTGGGAAAACCCGGCAACACCATCCCATCCCAGACCTGGATTTCGGTATCAGGAAACACTTTTGGCAAAAAGCAGGTGGAGTGGTGGGAAGGGGCAGAAGCAGCAGAGCCCAGTGAGGAGCCACCGGCTCCAGGCACAACCTCCCCATCACCGGGAGAGCACAGGAGCCAGAGCCCTTTGCCGGGTCCGGCTCCCGGCGCTGCCGGGCGCTTTGGTCTTCGGTTCTGGGGTCTGATGTGAGGGATTGTTTCTGTGGTGGTGGGTGGCAGAGGGGCTGAGGGACTGGGCTCGAGAGGGATGCCTGTCCCCTCCAGTGATAAAGTCACAGACAGGGATCAGGTGTTCCTGCTGGGATCAGAGACCAGGTTTATCCAGTGGCACTCAGGGAAGGGAGGGAGGATCACCGTGCTATGTTCCATCACTGTCTCCAGGTTCACTCACCGGGCACAGACAGCAGGTGTAGTGGGTTGGCCCTGACTGGACCCCCTAAAGCCTCTCTCTCACTCCCCTCTGCAACTGGAAAGAGAAAAAAAGCACCAAAGGATTCACAAGCTGAGAGAAGAGCTGGGACAGGACACTCACTGAGCACCTTCAGGGGCAAATCAGATTCCAAGTGGGGATATATATTAACTCATGCCAAAAAAGCTCAGAAGAAAAGAACCACTGAGAGAGACTTTGCACCTTTAAGCAGCAAGGTATTTGTGTTTATTCAGTGCTGGACAAACCTGCTGGGCTCGGAAGTCCAAAAGCAAACCATTTTATACACTCTAGATCCATGGTTACACCCTGGCTCTGGGCCCCTACATCTCATTCAAACCCCTACTTTACCTGATTTATTACCTTGTGGCCTATTGTATACTATTCCCTGGCATTCTTTCTATAATGAAACTCTGGTCTCCAGTGAGCAGAATAGAACATGATTATTAACCAGTGCTCCTAAGATGTTCTAACAGCAACACAGGCAGAGCAAACCTCGGGCAATTACCTTCTCTGGGCAGGGTATACCAATTGAGCCACCTCCTTTTATGCCTTTTTGCCATCACAGCTGACCCCTCTCTGGTGTGTCCCCTCTGGGGTTTGGAGGGTCTCTCCTGTCTGGGATGTTGAGGGTCCCACTTAGAGATGCTGGGAGTGTTGGGGGTCCCAAGGGTCCCTTCTCCTCTGACTCTCACCTTCGGGGTGCCACCTTCCCAGACATTCCCCCTCTCTAGGTTCTCCACCTTGTTGTCCCAGGGATCCCAGGGGTCCCCACTCTCCAGGTTTCCCCTTCTCTGCTCCCCCCGTTTCAGGCTCCCGGGGGTCCCGGGGCTCCTCCCTCTCCGTGCTCCCCCCTCCAGCCTGCCGGGGGTCCCCCAGCTCCGCCATCGCCCGCTCCGCCCTCCACCCTCGGCAGCTCCCAGGGGGACCCCAAACCTGCTGTGTCTGCCCAGCCAGCCCCGGGCTGACAGTGGCCCTGAGCCTGTCCCTGCTCCTCCCTGCAGGCTCCGTGGCCGTGCACACTTTGTGTTCCTGGGTGCCACCAGCTCAGCAGCTGCAGCCGCTCCAATCAGCGCCCGCAGCTCTGCAGCAAAGCCCCAGCTCACCTGGCACACAGGGCATGGACACAGCACCAGGGGGCACTAGGAGGGACTGGGGGGTTATTGAGGGACACTGGGAGGGCACTGGGAGGGACAGGGTGATTACTGGGGGATTACCAGGACACACAGGGGGACACTGGGAGGTTACTGGGCCACACTGGGGGTTACTGGGTGCTCACTGGAGGGTCATTGGGACATACTGAGAGCCACTGGGAGGTCACTGGGCTATACTGGGGGCACTGGGATCCCCTTACCCAGATATGGTTCATCTCCCTGCAAAGATTTTGGGTGGCACTGCCAGGACCCCTCCCCTGAGGACTGAGGGACCCCCTGAACCCCTCCCTGTGGGGTCTCTGTGTGCTGAGTTTTGGGGGTCTCTGGGGTTGGGGGGGGTCATTAAGATGCACAGCAGGGGGCGCTGTGGCACTTTGACCCCTCCCCTCGACCCTCCTCCCCCAATTTCCCAGCCCCTCCCCCCAATTTCCGGCCCCTCCCCCCTCCTTGTATCTGTTCCCCCTTCCCCCATTTGTCCCCTCCCCCCAAAATTCCCAGCTCCTCCCCCTCCCTTCCAGCCCCTCCTCCCTCCTTTTTGGCCCCTCCCCCCCGAATTTCCCAGCCCCTCCCAACTTTGGCCCCTCCCCTTCCTAAAAAGTCCCTCCCCCCAACCCTTTCCAGCCTCCCCTCCAATTTTTTCAGCCCCTCCCCCTCCATTTTCAGCCCTTTCCCCAACCCCCCCATCAATTAAAATTGGCCCCTTTTTTTGGTGTTAAAAAAAAAAGAAAAGAAATCTCAATTTTACTCTTTTTTTGCTTGGTTGTGGTTTTTTTTCTTTGTTTTGTTTTTGGTTTTTTTTCTCTTTGTTTTTGAGGTTTATTTTTCGGTTCCCGGTGACGTCACCAAATGCTCTCCAGTGACATCACCGGTTCCCCTCCCATGACATCACCGTCATCTGCTGTGACGTCAACACATGGCGATGACATCACTGCTGACCCCGGTGATGTCACCATTTCCGCTCAGTGACATCACTGCTGACTCCAGTGACGTCACAGACCCATGATGACATCACTGGTGATCCCAGTGACATCACAGACCCACGGTGACGTCACTGCTGTCCCCAGTGATGTCACAGATCCACAACAATGTCACCAGCTCCCCCCCCGATGACGTCAATGCCGAGCTCCTGATGACGTCATCAGTCCCCCTTATGACATCATGGCTCTCTCCGATGACGTCACCGGTGTGTGTCCCCCCCATGGCATCACCAGTTCCCCCTAACAACGGCACTGGGTCCCCGACGATGACGTCACCGGTCCACAATGACATCATCACTTCCCCCCAGAATGACGTCACTGGGTGTCTGATGACATCACTGAGTCCTTGATGACATCACTGAGTCCTTGATGGTGTCACCGAGTCCCCGATGACGTCATGGGGATAAACTGGGCCAAACTGGGACCAACTGGGGGTGTGTCCCCAAGGAGGGCAGAGCCGACGGCCTGGAGGTGGGACAGCAGCGAGGCCACACCCACTGTGGGGACATTTGGGTACATTGGGGACAGTTTGGGGACATTGGGGGGATTTGGGGCATTGGGGACATTGGTGGGACATTAGAGAGACACTGGGGACATTGGGGACATTGGGGAGACATTAGGGGGACATTTTGGAGACATTGGGGGGACATTGGGGACATTTTAGGGACACTTGGGGACATTTTGGGGACAGTTTGGGGATATTTGGGAACATTTGGGGATACTGTGGACATTGGGGGGGACACTTTGGGGACATTGGGGGGTTGGTGACATTGGGGTGGCATTGGGGACATTTGGGGACAGTTTGGGGACACACTCACCTCTGCCAGGGGGTGGCATCTTCACGTCCCCTCCTGGGGTGGCCTCGGGGGAAAGTTGGGGACAACCCTGGAGGTGACAAAGAGGGGACACCGACCTGGGAGGGGACACCAGTTTGGACCAGTTTGGCCCAGTGACCTCCCAGTGACCTCCCAGTGCCATCCCAGTTCATCCCCGTTCCATCCCAGTTTGTCCCAGTCCCTCCCTGTCCCTCCCAGTTTGTGCCAGTGCCCCTCAATCCCCTCCCAGTCCATCCCAATCCCCTCCCAGTTTGTCCCAGTCCATCCCAATCCCCTCCCAGTTTGTCCTAATCTCCTCCCAATCCCCTCCCAGTTTGTCCCAATCCCCTCCCAATCCCCTCCCAGTTTGTCCCAATCCCCTCCCAATCCCCTCCCAGTTTGTCCCAGTTTGTCCCAGTCCCTCCCAGTCCCTCCCAGTCACTCCCAGTCCCCCCCCAGTCTGTCCCAGTTTGTCCCAGTGTCCCCTCCCAGTCCCTCCCACTGCCCCCCAATCCCCTCCCAGTCACTCCCAGTCCCTCCCAGTCTCTCCCAGTACCTGCCCAGTGCCCATCCCAGTTTCCCCAGTGCCGCTTCAGCTGCCTCAGCCCGGAGACGCTGCCGGGTCACCTCCTGTCCCCAGATGTCACCAAAATGTCCCCAAAAGGCCCCCAAATGGCCCGAAATGTCCCCCAAAAGCCCCAAATGGCCCCAAAATTACCTCAATTGGTCCCAAAATGGTCCCAAATGTCCCCAAAATGTCCCTAAATGTCCCCAAAATGTCCCCAAATGGCCCCAAATGTCACCAAAATGTCACCAAATGGCCCCAAATGTCCCCATATATCACCAAATGGCCCCAAATGGCCCCAAAATGTCCCCAAATGGCACCAAAATGGCCCCAAATGGCCCCAAATGTCACCAAAATGTCACCAAATGGCCCCAAATGTCCCCATATATCACCAAATGGCCCCAAATGGCCCCAAAATGTCCCCAAATGGCACCAAAATGGCCCCAAATGGCCCCAAATGTCACCAAAATGTCACCAAATGGCCCCAAATGTCCCCATATATCACCAAATGGCCCCAAATGGCCCCAAAATGTCCCCAAATGGCACCAAAATGGCCCCAAAATGATCCCAAATGACCCCAAATGTCACTGAAATGTCCATAAAGTGACACCAAATGTCCCCAAGGTGTCATCAAATGGCCCCAAATGTCCCCAGGTGTCCTCAGGTGTGTCCCCAGGTGTGTCCCACCTGTCCATGTGTGTCCCATGTGCCCCCCCAATGTCCCAGGTATGTCCCAGGTGTCCCCAAATGTCCCCAGCTGTCCCCCCCCAGGTGTGTCCCCTCACCTGTCCCTCCTCCCGCAGCCGCCGCTCCAGCCGTGTCACCTGCCGGCTCCTCGCGGCCACCTGGGCACAGGGGACACCAGAGGTGACGTCACCTGGGGACAGCTGACCCCCAGGGGACTCCACCTGTGACAGGTGACAACCGGGGGACCCCCAGGTGACCCCACCTGAGAAAGGGGACACCAAAGGTGACATCACCTGGGGACAGAGGACACACAGGTGACCCCCAGGTGACCCCCAGGTGACTCCCAGGTAACCCCACCTGGGACAGGTGACAACCAGGTGACTCCCAGGTGACATCATCTGTCCCCCCAGGTGTGTCTTTGGGGGGGGTCTCCCCATTTTTTGGGGGGGTCTCACCTGGCCAGGTGTGTGTTTGGGGGGGTCTCCCCTGTTTTGGGGGGGTCCAGGGGGGGCTTCTCATCTGGCCAGGTGTGTTTGGGGGGGCCTGGGGGGGTCTCCCCTTTTTTGGGGGGGTCCCCCCATTTTTGAGGGGTCTCACCTGGTCCCGCAGGTGCCTCTCGGTGCCCTCCTGGGTCCTCACCTGCACCAGCAGCTCGAACACCTTCCGGCGCCACCGACTCACCTGCCCGGGGGGCGGGGCCTGCTGGGACCCCCCCAAAAAACGCACCTGAGCACCCCAAAAATATCGGGCACAACCCAGGGGTGTCCCCAGGTGTGTCCTTAATGCCCCCAGGTGTGTCCCAGGTGTGTCCCTCCTGTCCAGGTGTCCCCAGGGGTATCCCCAATGTCCCCAGGTGTGTCCCCCTCAGGTGTCCCTCCCCCCAAAACTCACCTGGGGGTCCTGCAGGGTCAGGAGGTGTCCAAGGGCGCTGAGACGGGCCCGGAGCTGCAACTGGGGATACTGGGAGGTTACTGGGTGGGAACTGGGAGCACTGAGAGGTTACTGGGAGGGAACTGGGAGGTAACTGGGAGCACTGGGGGTAACTGGGAGGTTACTGGGAGATTACTGGGATGACTGGGAGCACTCACCTCCTCCGAGGATGGCTCCGCCCCCTTGTCCTGGCCATGCCCATCCTTGGCCTCAAGCCCCTCCTCCAGGGCTTGGCCACGCCCCTTCGCTGCAAGCTCCGCCTCCAGGGCACAGACACGCCCCCTCAGGGTCTCAAGCTCCGCCCCCAGGGCTTGGACTCGCCCCCTTTCTGCTTCAAGCTCCACCTCCAAGGCCTGGCCCCGCCTCCTCTCGGCCTCAAGCTCCGCCCCCAGGGCCCTGGAGAGGGGACTGAGGTTACCGGGAGCACTGGGAGGTTACTGGGAGGTAACTGGGAGCACTGGGAGGTAACTGGAAGGTAACTGGGAGCACTGGGAGGCCTCACCTGGGGCAAAGCACGAAGTGGGAGGGGGGGACGAGTCCCTCCAAACTGGGAGAGGCCAACTGGGCAAACTGGGAGCTACTGGGAGGCAGCAACTGGGCGAACTGGGAGCTACTGGGAGCACTGGGAGGGCCCGGGGGGTCCATCGTCACCTGAAAGGGGGGGGGGAAATCCCCAGTAAGGACCAGTATGGACCAGTATACCGCATCCCCAGTCCCAGTAACCCTCGTACCCTCTTCCATTAAGCCCCAGTAAGTCCCAGTAAACTCCATTCCCTGTCCCAGTTCCCCTCCCAGTCACCTCCCAGTCCCTCCCAGTTCCCTCCCAGTTGCTTCCAGTCCCTCCCAGTTACCTCCCAGTCCCTCCCAGTTACCTCCCAGTCCCTCCCCGTTCCCCCTCCCCACGTTCCCAGTCCCTCCCAGTCACTCCCAGTCCCTCCCAGTTGCTCCCAGTCCCTCCCAGTTACCTCCCAGTCGCTCCCAGTTCCCCCCCAGTCCCTCCCAGTTGCTCCCAGTCCCTCCCAGTTACCTCCCAGTCCCTCCCAGTTTCCCCTCCCCACGTTCCCAGTCCCTCCCAGTCCCTCCCAGTCTCTCCTAGTTGCTTCCAGTGCCCCCCAATCCCCTCCCAGTCCCTTCCATTCCTCCCAGTTCCCTCCCAGTTCCCTCCCAGTCTCTCCCCGTTACCTCCCATTCCCTCCCAGTTGTTCCCAGTCACTCCCAGTCCCTCCCAGTACCCCCCCAATCCCCTCCCAGTCTCTCCAGCCGCTCTCCCGCGCTCCCGCCGAGGCCCCGCCCCTTCCTGCTCTCTGATCAATCAGAAACGGCTCTGCCCAAGTCCCGCCTCCCCTCCATCCAATGGGAGGCCGAGACACCAAAAATGAGGGGAAAACGGACCAATCAGAGCTCGGGGGCGGGGCCTAAAGTGTGATGGGAACCCGGAAGAGTCAAGGGGGGGGTCCCGGAGGGTAAAAATTTACCCCCTTTGGGGTAAAATTGATCCCCTGGGGGGGTAAATGGTGGTCCCGGAGGCGTGGAGAGTGGGAGGAAGGGGTCGTGATGAGTGTGGGGGGGGTCGTGATGAGTGGGGGGGAGTTGTAAATGAGTGGGGGGGGTCTCATGGATGGGGGGGAGGTCGTGGTGAGTTGAGGGTCGTGGTGAGTGGGGTGGGGGCGACCTGAGACCCCTCCAGGGGAGCACAAAAGAAGGGGGGTGGGGGAGAGGTGTCCAGACCCGATGCACGAGTGGGGGGGATTGGGGGGGTCCCAGGGCACGAGTGGAGGGGGGAGGTCGGACCCCAATCCCGGTGCACGAGGGGGGGGTCCAGTCCCAGTCCCGATCCACGAGGGGGGGTCCCGGTTCATGAGTGGGGGGGGGGGGGGGGGGGTCCAGTCCCGGTCCTGGTTCACGAGGCGTGAGGGGTTTGGAGAGGGGTCCGATCCCAGTCGGAATCAGCACAAAGAAGGGGAGTGGGGTGGTCCCGATGCCCGGGGGGGGTTTGATGCACGAGGGGGGTGGTCCCGGTTTCGAGGGGGTTCCTGATGCACGGGGGGGGGGGGGGTCCCGGTCCCCCAGGTTTTAGGGGAGGGGGAAGAAGCTCGAGGATGGTTTTTTTGGGGTGGGTGGGTTGGGGGGGTCCCGGTGCACGAGGGAGGGTCCAGCCCCGGTGCACGAAATTTTGGGAGGGGTTTGGGGCGGGTGGGAGGTCCGGGGGGGGGGGTGGGGGAAGATCCAGAAGGGTCTCCCCGGTACACACGAAGTTTTTAAGGGTGGGGAGTGGGGGTCGTTTAGGGGGTCGTGGGGGGGGGGCACGAGAGAAACTCCTCTGCCCCCCCCAAAAAAATAATAAATTCCTCCTGGCTCTCTCCGCCCCTGGCAACAAAATCGGCCCTCTCAATCCCTCCTCCTCCTCCCCCTCCCCCTTTCCCCCGGGGGTCTCTGGGTTCTTTTCCCCCCTTCCCCTCCCCGTTTTTTATTTTCCCCTCCCCGATATTGCCTAAATGGCTGTGGGGAAAAAAAGACTCCAAGCCAAATTAGGTAGGAGATAAGATAAGGATACAAAGGCTTTAATGAGCCCCCAGGCTTTCCGGAATACCCCCAAAACGCTCCCGAATACAGATGGTCACAGTTTTTATCATGATTTTCACCCAATCCTCGTCCGGCCACCACCCAGGTTCTGTCCCCACCACGCCTCTTGGGGATTGGGTCTGGGGCGTTTTGGGACCCCCTCTTCTTCATCTTCATCTTCCTCAGAGCACGTAATGTCCTTGGAGACCTTCCAGAGTCCTAGGCCTGAAGGTTGTTGGGTCTATGGCTGTATCTTCTGTAGGGTTAGGATGTTCCCTATGATTCTACCTTGAAAAAGAGACAAAACAGGCTGTGGAATTTATGGGAATTGATATGGGAATGGGTAACAGGGGTTTGAGCTGGTGTGTTAAAGGGTAAAGGGATAATATTGCTGCTACTCTAAAATCTACATTTACTACATAACTACTTCTCAGATCTACAAAAATTAAAAAAAAAAATCAAAACATCAAAACTCCAAGGTATCAATATCAATGTTTTCTGCAATAATAATTATATATATAATTGTATTTCCAACCTTCTTTTAACCAGCAGCAAAGCACAAGGATGGAAGGATGGGATGTGCTTGGGATTTGCAGGGGGCTTGTTAATTTTGGGGGGTTCTGGCAACTTTTGTGGGGTGTTTCTGGCAGCTTTTTGGGTCTTGGCGCTGCTCCCAGCCCACCTCAGAGGGGTGAGAAGGGCAGAGCTGGTGACCCTGGAAACACAAACCTGGTTGTGTTTGGCTACAAAACTCACCCTGGGCTGGTTTGGCCTTTCTAGAGGCGACTTTGCAGCAGATCCCTGTGGATTTGTGCTCCTGGGAATGCTCCAACACCTCATGAAACATCTGCAATGGCACCAAGGCTTCTCTGGCCAAAAGGAGGATTTTAAGGAAGAAATCTCTTTGCCAGGATTCCAGCATGATCCCACTTGCTCACAGCCACTCCCAGTCACTCCCAGTGTGGTCCCAGTTGCTTCCACTATGATCCCAGTCACCTGCAGCATGATCCTACTTGCTCCCAGTATATCCCGGTTGCACCCGCATGGTCCCAACTGCCCTCAGAATGCTCCCAGTATGACCCCAGTCACCCTCACTGTGGGCCCAGTTGTCCCCAGCATGGGCTAAGCTGCTCCCAGTTGCCTCCAGCACAGATCCAGTCAATCCAAGTATGGTCCCAGCCTTCCCCCAGCATGGTCCCAGTCAATCCCAGTTGTCCCATTGTAGATCCAGTCACTCCCAGTTGCTCCCAGTTGCCACTTGAATGGTCCCAGTCCCCCCCAGTATCATTGCAGACACTCCCAGTATATCCCAGTTGCCCTCAGCATGCTCGTATCATACCCAGTTACTTCCATTCGGCTCAGGATGCTTCCAGTTCCTATCACTGTGATCCCAGTCACTCCCAGTCTATGCCAGTTGCCTCCAGCATGCACCCTGTCACTCCCAGTTACTCTCAGTTGTTTCCAGCATGATCCCAGTTGTTCCTGATCACCCCCTGCATAGTTCCAGTCACTCCCAGTATGATCCTGGGCAATGACAGTCACTCCCAGGATAGTTCCAGTATGGTCCTGGTCACTCCCACTGTGATCCCAGTCACTCCCAATAGGATCCCAGTTGCCCCCAAGGTGGTCCCAGTTGCTCCCAGCATCTCCAGGATGGTTCCTTTCCCTCTCAAGGACTCCCAGTCTGACTCCAGTATGGCCCCAGGCACTGTCAGTCCCTGCCTGGACGATGCCATTTGCCCCCCTGCATGGTCCCAGTTGCTCCCAGTATGAGGCCAGTGATCCCCAAGGTGATCCCAGTAACATCCAGACACTTCCAGCACGAAGCCAGTTTGATCCCACTCATCCCCAGTATGGCTGCAGTCCCTGTCACACACTCCCAGTATTACTGCAGTCACTCCCAGTATGATCCCAGTATGAGTCCAGCAGGGACCTGGGACCCCAAACTGAGTGGGAGGGGAGTGGGACCCCCAAAAGTGGAGAGGGACTGAGGTTCATGGTAGAAGGGTAGGAGAGATCAGAAGAGTGGGGAAAGGGCAGGGTGGGACCCCCAAACTGAGCATGAAGGGATTGGGGGGTGGGGGGATGATGTGGAAGGAGTGGGAGAGGGGAGAAAATGTTGGGGTTGGAACCCTTTAACTGTTTTGGAAGGGCTGGTGATTGAGGGCCATGAAAAAACGGAGGGAAAAGGAGAAGGGTGGAAAATGGGGGGTGGTCTGGCAGATCCAACATTCCCAAGGGGATCTTTGGGCACAGGAGGGCTGGGAAAGGGGGGTGGCCCCCCTGAGCTCCCCAGGTTTTATGATGGCAAATCACATCTATTGATAGAAATGAATTATTTAGGGTTACAAATGATCAGACAAAAGATCTTCATCAGAATTATTTACTGCACAATAGAAACACTAAAACTACCAGTAGTACAGCATAAGATAGGACAGTGCTCTACACTAAAGCAATTGTTGAAGCAATTCTACTTTTCAATTCTACACCAAAGCAAGAATTATGAATTGGAGATGGATGGAACTCTCCCAGACCAACGCTCCTGGGGAGATCTCTGCTCTCAACCCCCAGCAGTGACCTTGGGGGGTCCCAGCCAAGGCAGGAATCTCCACACACCCCCCAAGAAGGGTTCTGTTGGCACAACCTGCCCCTGGCAAAGGGGACTGGCCCTTTCTGGTAGAAAGGGATGGAGTGACAGTCACTGGACTCCAGGGGTTGCCTCACCATCAGGGGGGTCATTCGGGGTGGGAGCAGCGGCCGAAGCTCTTCCCGCAGTTGGGGCACTCCTAGGGCCTTCCCTTACCGGTGTATCCGTTGGTGTCTGGTCAAGTTGGAGCTCCAGAAGAAGCTCTTCCCACACTTCCCACACTTGTAGGGCCTCTCCCCGGTGTGGAGGCGCCGGTGCCTGACAAGGGTGGAGTTCCGGTTGAAGCCCTTCCCGCAGTCGGTGCAGCGGAAGGGCCTCTCCCCTGTGTGTATCTGCTCATGCCTGAGGAGATTGGAGCTGCTCTGAAACCTCTTCCCACATTGCAAGCACTTGTAGGGCCGTTCCCCAGTGTGGATGAGCTGGTGGCTGAGAAGGTAGGAGCTGTCCATGAAGCTCTTCCCACATTCCCTACACATGTAGGGCCGTTCCCCATTGTGGATGCGCTGGTGTTGTATCAGGGTGGAGCTCTGCCTGAAGCTCTTCCCACATTCCCTACACGTGTAGGGCCGTTCCCCAGTGTGGATATGCTGGTGGCTGAGGAGGTGGGAGCTCTTCCTGAAGCTCTTCCCACATTCCAAGCACTTGTAGGGCTGTTCTCCAGTGTGGATGCGCCGGTGTTTGATCAGGTTGGAGTTGTCCCCAAAGCTCTTCCCACATTCCCTACATGTGTAGGGCCGTTCCCCAGTGTGGATGTGCTGGTGGGTGAGGAGCTGGGTGCTCACCCTGAAGCTTTTCCCACATTCCAAGCACCTGAAGGGCTTCTCCCTGCTGGGAGACTCCTCAGGGACCACCAGCTCGGAGCTCCAGCTCAAGCTCCGGCCGCCTTCCCGGCACAGGACGGGTCTTTCCTCCTCAGAGCTCCCTGGGCTGGCTTTGCAGCCCCTCCTCCGGGGGCACCACAAGACAGGGCCAAAGGGGCACTGACTTCCTCCTCACCTGCCTGGGGGGCCCAAAGCATCTTCCTTTTCTTTGCAGGCTCCTCCTCCATCTGCCCAAGCTTTAGAAAGGACAAATCCTGCTGGGGGAAAACAAGGGCTGAGCGTGTTGCCTTGGGGGTTCCTCCTGCCCAAGTCCATCTCCAGAACTCACCCACCATCCTGGGACCATAAAAACCTCCAAAACAACAAAAGCCCCCCAAAAACCCCCTCCCAGAACTCCAAGATTCAGACCAAAAAAAAAAAAAAAAAACAACTTCCAGTTCCCCATCTTAGGTCGTTCCACTTTGCAGTTCTAGGGGGTCTCCAGTGTTTGGGCTGCTGGGGGGTCCCACGTGTATTGGAGGACCCCCCTCTCCAGGGTCCCTGCCCTGTCTGGGCTGCTGGGGGTCCTGGAGTTCCCCTGCCCCCAGGGTCCCCCTGCTTAGGGATGTTGGGGGTTTTGGAGGCCCCAGGGGTCCCTTCTCCCAACTCTTTGCTTGGGGGTGCTGAGGGGTCTCAGGGGTCCCACCTCTCCAGAGTCTCCCCCTCTCCAGGCTGTTGTGGGTCCAGGGAATCCCAGGGGTCCCCCTTCTCCATGTTCCGGGGGTCTCAACAGCCCCCACCGGCTGTTCCTCCTCCTCTTCCCCCTCCTCCTGGCCTGGGTCCCCCCTTGCCTGGCCAGTCCCACTTTTCCAGACCCCAGATCCCTCTTTCTTTGACTCCAGGACCCCCCTGCCCCCACTTTCCTCACCATCCCACCTCTCCCAGTCCCTGCATCCTCCTGTTTCCCTCACCCTGGGGACCCCCAGCCCCCCATTCCTGGCTGACCATCCTCCATCACCTCAGCCCCAGCCCCCCTTTTCCTTGACCCCGGGACCCCCTGAAGCCCCTTCCCAGTTCCCAAAGCTCTCCCAGTTTCTCCCTTCCCTTGACCCTGGGACCACCCTGACCCCCAAATCTCCCCAGTTCCCCACTCCTGGTTTATCCTGCAGGGCGGTCCTGGGGTGTTCCAGGGACCCCCTGAACCCCCCATTCCTGTGCACCAGATCCCCTCTGCACCCCCTTATCTGGGACCAGGACCCCCCTGCACCCCCTTTCCTGGGCATCCCACCTCTCCCAGACTCCACACTCCCTTTGCCTTTACCTTGGGACTCCCTGGATCCCCAGTCCTGGGCATCAGGACCCCCCTGCACCCCGTTTCCAGCACTGGGACTCCCTTTCACCCCCTTCCTCAGCTCCAGGACCCCGCTGCAACAACCCTTTTCCCGGCCATCCCGCCTCTCCCAGATCCCAGACTCCTCGACCCCCATTCCTGCCTTTTCCAGACTCCTGAATCCCCTTTTGTGGTTGTTGTTGTTTTTCAACACCGGGACACCCCCTGAACCCCGTTTTCTGGACCTTCTCCCAACCCCCCCACGACCCTCCCTTTCCCTGACACCGGCGACCCCCGTGCAGAGGCTCTCCCTGGACCCCCCATCCCACCTCTCCCGACCCCTGCCCTCCCCTTTCCTTGGTCCTGGGATCCCCCCTGTGGGAAACTATAAACTATGGTATTGTTTATTAAGATTTATAGCTCAATGTAAAAGTCAAAACACAAAGAATATAGAATTGCTTACGTAAACTAAGACAATTACCAAATACCACCTGTGCAAACAAAGATACCACCAGATGTTCAGGAACTAGCGGAAACATGGCAAACAACCCCATAAAGACATATGGATGAGAAGTCAACTATGGAACAAAGGAGGAAAACTTCTTACTTCAGCTTCAAAGACCTCCGGGAAGCAGAAAACAACCCCTAACAACAACTGAAGCATGCGCAGAGTACCTCCATTATCTCATGAACCACGGAAGTAAAGATGTATAAAAGGAGACTGTTTTTATGGCCTAGTACGGCAGTTGGTGGAGCACAGACTCCCCTGTCGTCCAGCACTGCATTTGCTCATATTCTGCTTGCTATAATCAATAAAATTCAATTGAATTTTGATCCTTTGTGGTCTCAATTTATCACAATCTGGTGCCCGTGACTCGGATGAGGAAAAGTGGGCTGAGGTCCTTCGGGGAGGCGCCCCGCGTTTATTCGCGGCCCCGTATGTGATCGCCAGCCTTTCCCAACCTCACCGACGAACCTAAATTTTAGAATATTGAGCAAAGGAAGAACCGGTCAAAATCCCATAAAAATTCTGTGCACGGAAGTCCAAACGAAGATGCAGGACGCGTAAGTATATATTGTGAGATTATTCGCGGAATACCGTTTGGGCGGGATTTGGGTTTCCTGGAATATAGTGAATGAGAGGTTCGACATACTGAACCAAGTGAGTGTGGACCTTTAAGTACTGCGTTTCCCATCTCCCGAGAGGGACTGGGCCAGGAACAAGGGGAACGAGTGAGTGTGTGTTTGTGGATATTCCAGAAGATGGGGGCGAAGGTCAGCAAGCCTTCGACTCCCATGGGAAGGGTACCCACTGTACCTAAGAATACCCCTCTAGCATATATCTTAGACAATTGGAGAAATTTCCCTGGAACCCTAGGGAAGGATAAGCAGAAGATGATAGAATATTGTACTAAGATATGGGGAGGGAAGAAAATTTCCAAAAATGTCTTTTGGCCAGTCTATGGGTCAGAAGAAGATTGAGTAAGACAGCAATTAAACCTCTGGGTTAATAATAAGAAACCCCTTAACTCGGAAGAGAGTCAATATGCGGAAGTGTGGCTAGAAAGAGCGGGAACTAAGCTTTACCCACTGAACGAAATAAAAACTAAACAAAAGAAAAAGAAGGAAGAATTAGATGAAACCCTTCTAAATCCCCCTCCTTACGTTCCTCCTCCTGCTCCTGCAGCCTCTCCAGAGGTCCCCAGAGCACCCACTCCTCCATCAGAGTTGGAACGGGAGTCTCCCCCTCCTCTCAGACGTGTGACTAGAAGCCAAAAAGGGGCAGCCCAAATGTACCCCCTAAGGGAAATGCCCATGGGGGGCCCTCAACCAGTGATTGGATATATTTCTGTACCTCTAAACTCGGCTGATTTACGAGATTTTAAAAGAACCGAGATGGGAAACTTAATTGAGGACCCACTCGGAGTAGCAGAAAGGCTAGATCAATTTCTGGGACCAAATCTTTACACCTGGGATGAGATGCAATCTATCCTCGGTCAATTATTTACTACCGAAGAGAGGGAAATGATTAGGCGAGCGGGAATGAGGTTGTGGGATGCCCAACACGCCCAGGGACCACAAGCAGATATCAAATGGCCACTTCAAAGACCTAATTGGGACAATCAGGATCCGTTGCATAGAACTCATATGCAGGACCTAAGAACAATAATAATTCAGGGAATCAGAGAAGCAGTACCTCGTGGCCAAAATATTAACAAGGCATTTAATGAAATGCAGAAGAAAAATGAAAGTCCTACTGAGTGGCTGGAATGATTGAGGAAAGCTATCCAACTGTATTCTGGAATAGACCCTGATAGCCCTGTAGGGCAAGCACTCATTAAAACCCAGTTTGTAGCAAAATCCTGGGAGGATATCAGAAAGAAGATTGAAAAATTAGAGGGCTGGCAGGACAAAGGATTGGATGAATTATTAAGGGAAGCTCAGAAAGTCTACGTAAGGCGGGAAGAGGAAAGCAGCAAGCGGCAAGTAAAAATGATGGTAGCAGCAGTTAGAGAGGATCGCAAAGGGCGGATTGGTGAACATAAACCTGCTGGAACAAAACAAGGGAACGTAGTAGTAAAGAAGGAGCAAGGATGTTGTTTTTACTGTGGAAAGAAGGGACATATAAAGAAGAATTGCAGAGAAAGGATCAGGGATGAGGAAATATCGAAAATAGAATAGGAGAGTCAGGGGCTCTATATCTTAGGGGACCGGAGTCATCACGAGCCCTTGATAAAATTAAAAATAGGTCCCCATAAACAAGAGTTCACCTTTTTAGTAGACACCGGGGCTGAGAAATCAACGATTCAGCAAATACCTAAGGGATGTAAGGTTTCCCCTGAAAAGGTCCAAGTAATTGGGGCAAAAGGGGAACCCTTTAAAGTAAGCAAAATCAAAAGTGTAATATTCGAAACTGAAAATAAATTTGGAATGGGTGAACTCCTGCTTGTCCCTGAAGCAGAATTTAATCTGCTAGGACGGGATTTAATTATTGAATTGCAATTAGAAATTAAAGTAAAAAATCAAGAGCTAACGGTGTCTGCTTATCCTTTGACAGTGAATGATCAAAAACAAATTAACCCCGATGTCTGGTACTCTCCAGACACAATTAGTAGGCTAGAAATCCCACCGATTAAAATCCAAATTTCCGAACCCCACATACCTGTGAGGGTAAAGCAATATCCAATATCCCTAGAAGGACGGACAGGATTAAAACCAGAAATTGACCGATTGTTAGCACAAGGAATCTTAGAGCCTTGTATGTCACCCTTTAACACCCCCATTTTGCCTGTAAAGAGACCAAATGGAAAATATCGGCTCGTACATGATTTAAGAGAAATAAACAAAAGAACTATCACCCGGTTCCCTGTAGTAGCAAATCCATACACACTGCTAAGCAAGCTAGGACCTCATAACTCCTGGTATAGTGTGGTTGATTTAAAGGATGCCTTTTGGGCCTGTCCACTGGCAGAAGAATGCCGTGATTACTTTGCCTTTGAATGGGAAGACTCAGAGACAGGCCGCAGACAGCAATTAAGATGGACCGTGCTCCCTTAAGGGTTCACTGAGTCCCCTAATCTGTTTGGACAGGCCCTGGAAGAACTCTTAAAAGAATACCAAGTCCAAACGGGAAACGTGCTATTACAGTATGTAGATGACCTGCTTATAGCAGGGAACCATAAAGAAAATGTAAGGAATGAGAGCATTCGACTCCTAAACTTTCTTGCACAAAAGGGACTACGGGTATCACAGGAAAAATTACAATTTGTGGAAGAAAAAGTAAAATATTTGGGGCATTATTTGTTTAACAGCAAAAAGATATTGGATCCAGAGCGCATCAAAGGAATTCTGGAGTTACCTATGCCTGTCACTAAAAGACAAGTTCGGCAGGCATTAGGGCTATTTGGGTATTGTAGGCAATGGATAGAAAATTACAGCTTTAAAGTTAAATTCTTATATGAACAACTGTCTAAAGACAAAACACCCAAGTGGACCCACCAGGATCAAGAACAGTTTGCCAATCTCAAAAGAGAACTAAGTCAAGCACCGGTTTTAAGTCTCCCAGATTTAAAGCGGCCATTCCATTTATTTGTTAACATACATGAGGGAACGGCATTTGGAGTGTTAACTCAAGAGTGGGCCGGACAAAAGAAACCGGTGGCATACTTATCAAAGCTGCTGGACCCCGTGAGCAGGGGTTGGCCAAGCTGCTTACAAATCATTGTTGCCGCTGCCTTATTACTAGAAGAAACGAATTATATTACCTTTAATGGAGAAGTAGTCCTATATGCACCTCATAATATAAGGGGGGTGCTTCAACAAAAAGCAGAAAAATGGCTTACAGATAGTCGATTACTAAAGTATGAAGGAATACTTATAGAATCTCCGAAACTATCCTTAAGAACTATCGGAGCGGTTAACCCTGCTGAATTCTTGTATCCAGGGAAAGATACTGTTTTACTACATGATTGTTTTCAGACAATTGAACAACAAACACGTATCAGGTTAGACTTGGAAGAGGAAGAGCTGGAATATGGAGAAATTTTATTTATAGATGGGTTATCACGAATAGTAGAAGGGAAACGACTTTCTGGGTATGCCATAGTTAAATGGGAAAAAGGAGAATTTAAGATCATGGAATCGGGGCCTCTTAGTGCAAGCTGGTCAGCGCAGGCTTGCGAATTGTATGCTCTATGGAGGGCATTAGTGTTGTTGGAAAGAAAAGAGGGCACAATATATACAGATTCACGCTATGCATTTGGAGTAGTGCACACCTTCGGAAAAATATGGGAAGAACGGGGATTCATAAATTCTCAAGGTAAAGAGTTAATACACCCAGAGCTAATCCGACGAGTCTTAAAAGCATTGAAAGCCCCAAAGAAAATAGCTGTGGTACATATTAAAGGACATCAACGAGGTGTAAGTTACCAGATAAGGGGTAATAATGCAGCTGATGAAGAGGCAAAAGGAGTGGCTGGTAATTATAGCACAATTTTAACTATGCAGGTAACCCAGAATAGCAAAACTTTCAGTTTTGATCCAGGAGAAAAAGAAAAACTAGAACAGATGGGAGTTAAAGAACAAAATGGAAAGTACCTACTACCCGATGGGAGAGAAGTTTTGCCTAGGGGTCTAGCGTCTGACATATTTTCTACAATGCATAATAAAACACATTGGGGAACACAGGCATTAGTTGACCACTTTAATCGGTTATTTGCCTGCATAGGTGTATATAATGTGGCTAAAGCAATAACAGCAACTTGTGAAACTTGCCAAAAAGTCAATCGAAGTAGTATGAGACAAAGACCTCTTGGAGGGCGCTCTCCTACATACAGACCCTTTTCACATATACAGGTAGATTTTACTGAGCTACCTAAGGTAGGAAGGTATAAATATTTGTTGGTAATGGTAGATCATTTAACCCATTATGTAGAAGCTTTTCCTACCTCCAAAGCAACCGCTAACCAAGTTACAAAAGTGTTACTGGAGCAAATTATACCTCGATATGGGGTAACTGAAGTAATCGACTCTGATAGGGGAACCCATTTTATATCAAAGGTAATTAAAGATTTAACTGAGAGTTTGGGAATCAAGTGGGAATACCATACACCATGGCATCCTCAAAGCTCAGGGAAAGTAGAGCGAATGAACGGTGAAATCAAAACCATTCTGACTAAATTAATGATAGAAACAAAACTATCCTGGATCAAATGTTTACCCATGGCCTTATTAATATTAAGAACCCGGCCCCGAGCTGATTTGGGAATATCGGCCTTTGAAATGGTGTATGGAATGCCCTATCAAATTGAAAACCCCCAAACAAATGTTTTAATTCGTGATCACGTTGTTAATGAATATATCTCTCAGCTAGCAGACCATCGCAATAAACTGTGGGAGCGTGGATTAATTGTACAGCGACCCCCGTTAAACCTAAAGATACACAATATTAAACCCGGTGACTGGATACTGGTCAAAGTCTGGAAAGAAGAAACCCTTAAACCCAAGTGGGAAGGACCCTACCTTGTTCTGCTTACTACCGAGACAGCCATCCGAACCGCAGAACGTGGATGGACACATGCCAGTCGCTTCAAAGGAACAGTAAACCCATCACAGTGGAAGATTGTCAGCACGCCGGGAGACACCAAACTTGTGTTAAAACGATAAGTAATGATAGAGACAATTTTTCAATATTTCTTAGAACTACCTCTTAGCATACAGTGTATTGTGGGACTAGCATTTGCAGTTATAATGTCTTTAATTGTATTCTACTTGTGGAAAATCGCTAAGTGTGGGCGGGGAATATGTATATGAGGTCATCAACTCATGATCGAGTATGACCAACCGAACCTATGGAACTCCAAATAGATTCTCGTAGGTTAGACGAGCGAGCCTCTCTTATCTTCACACCATTAGTTGAAACGCTCTCCAAAGAGGTTCGTACACAGCTACCTAAACCACCATATCACTTCTATAAATTGGTATCTTTAGTTAATTGTTTAAAAGATATACAGGAACAAGGCCCGGCGTATAAGCCTTGCCCCTTTTGTTACCGTTTAAAGTGTAAAGCACCTATTGTTTTCTATTGTGGAAGCTGTGCACAAACAATACATACCCAAAGACCACTCCTTCGTAACTGGTGGTGTGGTCGGTGTTAGTGGAAATTTAAACGAAAGAACCAACTTCGGGCACTAGAGCAATTTACAGGCCAAAGCATAGAATATTCTATTAGACTTTTCGAATCAATAGAACAATTACAAATTGCATCTTTGCGTTGGGATTTTGATCATTGGACCCGTGCTGCGATTACACAAGCAGAATCCCGTATTATACGCATCCATTGTAATAACCCCATTTACTTACATAAAGTAAATTAATGTCATTATTTGAGCATAATCTATCAAAGTATTGTTTTTTAAAATCAACTTCAGTTTTTCCAGAATATACCTCTGACGTGCGGGTTAAGTGTGGGAAACCAGGTTGTAATTGCTATCCATTTTTATGTTTCAAATGCAAAAAGTGTCAGGAAAAGTGGTGGAAACACTGTAGAAGGGGATCCCCTCCCCGAGGTGTTTGTAGTATTTGCTATAACCAAGAACGCAACTTAACCGATTGGGCCTTAAAAAAATTGTTTAACACATCAGTTCCAAATTGGACTCCAGAGCAGTGGTTTTACTACGCTTATGGAGTAAATCCTGAGTATTATTGTTACCATCCTCAGGAAAAAGTGCCATTTGTAGTTGATATTGTTGCAGTCCAGTGCAGGAAAGAAATTGCAGCTGTAAGGTGCAACGGGTACATGGTAAAAGCCAAATCTTGGCCTGCTTATGTTCATCGACTAACCAAATATAAAAGGCATATTCCTACCAGGGACTCTTGCTGCCGAGAAGATGGCAACCCCCGTGTCTGGCTGCAACCCAGTCGACGGGCGAGGCAGAAGAGAAAGACCCACCTCAGGAAAGAGCCTCCAATTTGGAATGTACAAGCGGCCCTGGCTGAACTTCCCCTGGACTGGTAACAATACAAAACAAAAACGGCAAATATGGTTGTTTTGTAAATTGTCCCTTTTTCTGTTCACTTTCTGCCTACTGGTTTCACGCACAATAGCAGGAAATCCTCATGAGCCATTTAAATGGAGTTTAATTAGTTGGGAAAATCTGAAAGTACTTGCTACCTTTACTGGTAGCGGAAGTCTCAGTTTTCACGTTTTTCTATGTGACTTAATTCTTATGAGCCCCTGCAGAAATTACTATCCTTATTACATGTGCCCTGCATCTAATCCTGGAAAATCTTACTGTAGCTATCCCGGACATTTTTATTGTGGATATTGGGGTTGTGAGACAATAGCATCAGATTGGAAAGTCAATAATCCTGACAAGTACCTATTATCATACTGGGGAAAGAAAAATATTAAATGTAATCCTCCAAAACGAGACTTCGCATGGGGCATAGTAAATGTAGGAAATTGCACAGGTTTAACCCTTGAGATTTTACAACCTGCTGATGATGGGTGGTTAATAGGCCGTACATGGGGAGTAAGAATACGAGAAGAAGGAAAAGACAGAGGAGGACATTTTTTAATAAAAAAAAGAAAAACTCCCTCATGATCCTTTGCCAATAGGACCAAATCTGGTCCTAAATCCACCCACTTTCTCTAAAGAGAAAGTTGCCCCCGTAATTGTCACAACCACTTCTCCAAACTCCCTATCAAAAACAACTAATGACACTGTGACTGAATTTTCCTTATCCAGGGATCTAGAGTTGCCAAAATCCGAAGATCCCTTATGGAATCTAACGCAAGCCTCTTATCGCATCCTTAATAAAAGCAAACCAAATTTAACTGAAGAATGCTGGTTGTGTTACAATGTTAAACCACCATACTTTGAGGCAATCGGAAAATTAGGTAAAATTCGATGGTCCAATGACTCAAACCCACGAGAATGCCCATGGGATGACCACAAGAACCATACGCAAGGAATTACTATCCAACAAGTAACAGGTCGAGGAAAATGTATAGGTACAGTGCCTGAAAAATATCAACCTTTATGCAATCGAACAACCATTAACACTAAAATAGAAGAACATAAAAATCAAAATGACAAATGGGCTATCCCAACACCAGGAGCCAAATGGATTTGTTCAGACATTGGAATAACACCTTGCCTATCCCTAAACGCGTTTAATCAGTCTCAGTTTTGTGTACAGGTAGTTATTGTTCCTCGTTTGATCTATCACACCTCTGAGGAGGTATTACGTCATTTTGAAGGAAACCTACACAGACAAAAACGAGAGCCAATTACAGTGGTAACTCTAGCTACGCTACTGATAGCGGGCGGAGTTGGAGCAGGTACTGGTATAGCCTCCCTAGTAAAAGGTCAAGAATTACAAAATTTGCAGATGGCTGTAGATGAGGATTTAGCAAAGATAGAACAATCCATCCAAAACTTAGCCACTTCAATAAAGTCCTTATCAGAAGTAGTTCTGCAAAATAGAAGGGGATTAGATCTGCTGTTTTTAAAGGAAGGAGGATTATGTGTAGCTCTCAATGAAGAATGTTGTTCTTTTGCTGACCATACAGGAGTAGTCCAAGACGCCATGTCTGAGCTCCGAAAAAAGTTAGATCAATGTAAAAAAGATCGTGAAGCAGGCAGGTCATGGTATGAAAATTGGTTTAATGTTTCACCTTGGTTAACCACTTTGTTGTCTGCTCTAGCAGGACCATTTATTATGTTAATTTTAGGACTTATATTTGGACCTTGTATATTACGCTATATTTTACGCTTTATTAAAGAACGGTTTGATGTAACTAAATTACTTATTTTAACTGCAGAATCCACAGCAAGATATAAGAGTGTACCTGTTAATGAAAATGAAACTAATTGTGAATACAATGTGCCATACGAAAACTATGATTATTGCAATTGCGATGATGTACTACATTGCGGATGCTATGATAAACGTTGGGAGTGTGAGAAAAAGTTTGCTTGCATGGCCGAAGATGAAAGCAGCGTTTAATAAACAATAATAGTATAAAAAGAAAAAGGGGGGATTGTGGGAAACTATAAACTATGGTATTGTTTATTAAGATTTATAGCTCAATGTAAAAGTCAAAACACAAAGAATATAGAATTGCTTACGTAAACTAAGACAATTACCAAATACCACCTGTGCAAACAAAGATACCACCAGATGTTCAGGAACTAGCGGAAACATGGCAAACAACCCCATAAAGACATATGGATGAGAAGTCAACTATGGAACAAAGGAGGAAAACTTCTTACTTCAGCTTCAAAGACCTCCGGGAAGCAGAAAACAACCCCTAACAACAACTGAAGCATGCGCAGAGTACCTCCATTATCTCATGAACCACGGAAGTAAAGATGTATAAAAGGAGACTGTTTTTACGGCCTAGTACGGCAGTTGGTGGAGCACAGACTCCCCTGTCGTCCAGCGCTGCATTTGCTCATATTCTGCTTGCTATAATCAATAAAATTCAATTGAATTTTGATCCTTTGTGGTCTCAATTTATCACACCCCCCAACTCCCCTTTCCCATCACTGTGCCCCCCGGCAGCCTCACGATTTACCCCAAAACACCAAGATTCACCCCAAAAAAGCACTCCTAGGGTTGCCTCCTCTCCGATATCCCCACTTTGGGGAGCCGCGGCGGGGGGTAGGGGTGGGATTGGGGAACTCCTGGGAGTGTTGGGGACAATCAAAGAGTTCCTGACACGTGGCCGGGGCCTTTGTTCGGCCCGCCGGGAATCGACAACAAACCTCAGTCTCGGGGGTCCCCCCTGCCCGGGGATCAAGCGATGGGGACACGAAGGGACCCCCACGGGAATCCCTTTCCCGCTCTCCCACCTTCCCTTATTCCCTTCTCCCACCCTTTTCCCGTCGCCCTCTCCTCCCCTCCCCCATCAACCCCGGCTTCCTCCCCTCCCCCCCTCGGTCGGTTTGGGAGGGACCCACCCCCTCTCTCGCTCACTTTGGGGGTCCCACCCCTCCCCCCCCTTTCTCCTTCCCCACTCTCCCTTTCCCATCGTGTCCCCCCCAAACCAAACCCCAACTCACGGGTGACCTCCTCGCTCTGGGAACGGAACAGGGGGAGGAGGAGAAGGAGGAGGGGCGGGAGGAAGAAGAGGAGGAAGAAGAGGAGGAAGGAGAGGAGGAAGGAGAGGAGGAGGGAGAGGAGGAGGGAGAGGAGGAGCATTTCCCCCCCCCCCCAATTCCTCAGGTGGCCGGTGGGAGGGGGAGGAGTTCCCTTCAGATGTTTTGGGGGAGGGGTCTCCGGCGTGGTTTTTGTTAGGGGGGATTTTTGGAGCTTTCGGGACTCCGAAGCTGAGCCGCAAATGCCCCCCGGGGGGGACATCGGGGGGTCCCCGGGAGGTGTTTTTCTTTTTTCTGGGGGGGATCCTGGTGTGGGTTCCCGGCAGAGCCCCAGGGGTGGGCTGATTCAAAGAAATCCTTGACCTATATGCAAAGCACACTTTTATTACGGCCGGGGAGGTGCAGGGGGTTTGGCCCCCCCGTGCAGTCCACCGAGTAAAGACACACAACAGCTTTTTATACATTTGAAGGAGTGAGTTTCAAAATTATCTATCACATACCCTCTTTACGGAGTCTGCCTTATCTAAAGAGACATTTGGTTGCCTAATTCCTGTCCCTACTACTATAGAGTGGTTACATAAAGTTTTATCACTTCAAACAGCTTAGGTTTCCCCCACCCCTCTTTTGTCTGCCTTGCAATCCTACATGCTAGAAGTCTTTCTGCTTTCCCTGACAGTCCCTTTTGTTTAGGTAAGCTAGCTTTATCCTAATTGCCCACAGTTAGGGCAGCAACCTTCTTTCAAGCAGTTACAATTTTGCAAAGTCACACTTAACATAGGTAAAGTTTACTAACATAACTAAATTTTAATTGTATTTTATCTTGTCTTCATTTCACAACAATTCAGAAAACCCCTCAAGTTTAATCAATACCAGGAAGAGGCAAATGAGTAGGGAATGTGCATTTTCACTTCCAGGAGCACATGGATAAACATCTGCTGAGACCACACTTAGGAAAAGCCAGTAGTTGAGGAAATCAAATTTAGAGTAGATCTTACAAACAGTAATTTTAGTGATACAGTGGTGTGTTCTTATTACCACCCAAAGATACTTTTCTTGATCTTGGAGCAACATTCAATGACAGAGGTGATACCATGGGACTGGCCAGTCATCTGTGGTCTCTGATTATGAGAGCACCTACACTCACTCAGATCTCAAAGGTAAGAAAAGAGTTTTGTTGTATCCTGAGGAGGAATAAACTGCTTGGCATAAAAAAAAACCCATAAAATCCCACAGCCAGTGGCTTATCTCCTCTTCTGGCATGCACCATGTTCCACACCAAGTCCAGCAGCACTGATTGTGTCACAGCACATCTACAGAAAATACAGTTACAGCTCTACCACTAGAATAAGTTCTCAGTAGATTTCACTGCTGAGGGAGAAAAGCCCCTTTAACCACATTCCATCTCTAGCCTGCTTCCACTGATCAGGTCTGGTTTGCTCCCTTGGCAAAGCCAAACAGGCATTCACTGATCTCCTCTTCAGGGAAATACCCAAAACCCACAGCCTGGGGTTTTGTTTTAAAGATTAACCTATTCATCAAGCAACTAACTACACCAAATCTAATGAGGGTGCAGATCTCACATCTTCAGGTTACCAGAAATCCTCCCACAGATACAGTGCAGTTCCCCAAGTTTCCCTTCCTTTATTCTCTTGCTTCCCAGGAAGAACACAGAACAGCATCTCTGTGAGGCTCAGATCTCTGTGCCATCAGGACCATTTGCAGTTCATCAGCTCCAGAGAACCCAAACTTCTTCCACCTCTCCTTTCCCCACCCTTCAGCTCTTACTGCTTTGAAAAGGAAGCGGGTGGTAAGAAATAAACTTTGCAAGTCACAGTTTGCATCATTTTGCCACACCATTGTCTCTGAAAACAAACCATCCCCACCCTGAGATGTCTGCTAATTTTTTCCTTTCTCAGGGTTCTGTAGTCACAGGCCCAGACCCTCCCCCGGGGAAATTTGAAAGGATACCATTTAGTGCAAACCTACCAGGTTTCCTTGTCAGCCAAAAAGAACTTCAGCTTTTTCAGTCTTCTGCTCCAGATCATCCATCTTTCAGATTCACAAATTCAGACTGAAGTTTGCCAAGAGCATACAGTGCCAGGACAAGTGGGAATGGCTTTAAACTGAGATTGAGGTTCAGATTGGACATTAGGAAGAAATTCTTGCCTATAAGGATGGTGAGGCCCTGGCACAGGTTGCACAGAGGTGTGGACACCCATCTGTGGAGGTGTCCAAGGCCTTGTTGCACAGGGCTCAGAGGAACATGGTCTAGTGGAAGGTGTCCCTCGCTGCCCATGGCAGGGAGTTGAAACGAGATGGTCTTTAAGGTCCCTGCTAAACCCAAACTATTTTGTGATTCCATGGTGATTCTGTCTTTGCAGGTACAGGCAGAACCCAAGCCTGCTCTTCACAGCCTTCCCACTTCCCCTCTACAAAACACAACAGGCCACAAGGAGTGAAAGGACACGGAGAGCCAAAGAAATACATTTGTACCAACCTCAGTGGAACTCTTTGGGAAGAACTTTCCTCGAGGAGCAAGCCCCTTGCCTCCAGAGGCAATTACTTAAACCTGTAGTTTACTTGGGGAACACCAACACACACTCAAGAAACGCTGGCAAGGCTGAATTCCTTGTGTTTCTTGCAGAACAGGCACTACAGCTCCAAGTGTGTTTCCAGGTGTAGGTTCAGAGTCCCAGCCCCAGGCCCTCTGCAGACACAGCCTGGCTGCTGCCATCTTCTGATCCCTGAACTCCTGCCTTCAGGCCCAGCAGCAAACCCCGACACCAGATCCCTGTTCCCGCAGGGTGCTCTGGTGAGCAACGTCCAGGACTCTCCACTGTGCACGGAGCATTTTTCCTGCCTCTGGGCACGAGAGCACAACCTGGGTGGCTCTGGTGTCAGCAGACCCCAGATGCAGGTGGAGGAAGAAGCAGTGGCTGTTCTGCAGCAATGTCCAAGACAGACTGGAACGGTGCCCTCCCTCTGGCCTCCTTTGGTTTGATTTCTGACTGTGTCTGATGCAGGGGCTGCGATTCCTGAACTGTGGGGACCAGACCTGGCCACGGTCTCCAGGCACTGCCTGGCAGCGCTCCCTAAGGTGGGATGGGCACATGTCTGTGTCTCAGGCAGTGTGTGCTGCTTCTTCCTTTGCTTCCAAGCACACTCAAAACTCGCTCTTAAGCCAGGATGGTCGCAGGTTCTGCCTTCATTTTCCCATTTGCCCATAAACTGGGCCATCTTCACAGCAGACCCCAAAGGACGGACTTTCCTCCATCCTGGAAGCTGAGCCATATGAGGCTCTGCTTCAGCTTCTGCTGCTTCTTCCTTCCATTCCAGATTGGATTTAGAGTTCAGAAGACCATGCATGTGTTTTTGAGGTGCCTGCATGGAGGAGAGGTTCAGCAGCTGCACCCCAAGGCTCATGTCCCATCCCAGTCTCTAAGGATGGCAGCAGTGCCACCACTGTGGGACGCCTGAGTGTGGCAGGTGAGTCTGCCCTCAGGCACGGCCATGGAAGTCAGTCAGGATGACAGGCTGAAGCTGCCAAGTGCTGCTGAGATGCTGGGCAGTCAGTAGAAAGCCCTTGTGGCCACTTTTCCTGAAACCTTTGGCCAAAGCCCGTGCAATTGTGCCCACAGCATCCCTGCTTTTGGCATCCTGGCCGGTGTGGGTGCCTGGCTGAGGAGGCACAGGCGCTGTGGGTGCTGCTCTCCTGTGCACAGCCTGCTGCTGGGGGCTGTGGAGCGGAGTCCTGAAGGAGCTCCCCAGGAGCCGGCTCCACAGGCACCTCCCAGCCCTCAGCAATCCACACAGCAGCACACGGGCAGGCCACACGTGCTGTTTCCTGGCTGGGACAGGCCTTGTGGCCACCTCCAAGCACCAGCTTCTCAGGGATCCCCACAGCTCCAGGCTCTGCCCATCCGCTCTGCTGCAAGTGTTGAGGCTCCAGCAGAACCCCCCAAGGCCAAGGGCCTTTGGGACACTTTCCCCTCCCCACTGCACACCTGGGCAAGTTTTGCTGAGCCAAGGGCCCTTTGTCCTCTCTTCCCTGATGCCCTGTGGACACTGGGGACCCAAAGAAAGCTCCTGGCCCTATGTGTATAAAAATATTTATTTACACTGGGGTAATAGGAAGGGCTTGCAGAGAAGAGGCGTCTTCCCTGCAGGCTGAGGTGGCCCCAGCAGACAGAGCTGCCTGGATCAACTCTCCACACAGCTACAGCAGCACAGGCGCACACAGCCCCACAGAGAAGGGCACGTATTCCATGCCCTGCAGAGCTGGTCTTGGAGCTGCTGGAACCTGGGGTAGGGAGCTCTCTGCACAGATGTAACAAGGCTGATGGTTTCTAGTGCCAGCTTTGAGACAGCAGGGCTCCTGTCAACTCTCATGGCTTGAAGGGCTGGAACAGAGAGGAACAGAGCCAAGGTCAGAGCCCGGATTGGTGGGGACCTGAGGAGCCCCTCCTGCCAGGGCCATCCCACCCAGCTCTTGCCCTGGCCAGGAGGGAGCAGGGCCGAGTGCGATCAGCCAGAAGGTGCTGCCCACCAACACCCCCGTGCCCCTGAAATCTGTCTCTGCTCTGCCCACGTGGCCCCTCATCTGTGCAGGGAGCAGAGCCCTCTGCTGCCAGGGCAGGATTGCAGCTCCCTGCCCAGGGTCTGAGCTCCCCTCACCAGCCCCCACTGCCCTCACTCACCGTCAATGATGAGCTGCAGCTCTTGGTACCGTCCCCTCAGGTACCCCGCAGCGATCCCTGGGAACACAGATGCTGTCACGGCCCCAGTGGTGTCACAGCTCCCCCCCAGTGGCACTGCCAGCCTGGCCACACATCCTCCTGCCCTGGCAGGGCTGAGCCCAGACCCTTCCCACCTGGGGACGCCCCAGGGCTGGGCTGGCACAGGGCAGCAGCAGCCCCAGGGCACTCGGGGCTCCCCAGCACAGCCCTGGCCGCATCTGCTGCCGCTGCAGCAGCCGGGGCTGGGGCTGAGCTGCAGCGGGGCGGGCAGGGACCTCGTGGCTCACCCATGAAGGTGACGGCTGCCTCTTGCAGGGGCTGCTGTGGGCTCCACAGGTACGGCAGGGCCTGGTGCACGTACTTGGCCACTCGGCTCCGGTCCTTTTCCAGCTGGAGAGAACGGCAGGCACAGAGGGAATGGTTGGCTGGGGCTCTGCCCCTTGGCCGGGCGCTGCCTGTGCCCAGCATTGGCTGCCCTGCCCCACAGCCCAGCTGGGCCGGGGCTCCAGTGGCACCCTGGCTCGGGGGCACAGGAGCTGCAGAGGAGCCCCCACGCCCCAGGGAAGGCAGCAGGGGCTGGGGCGCAGGCTGCTGTCCCACAGGGGCTGCAGCAGTGGGCAGGGGCACAGTGCCAGCCCCACACTCGGGGCATCGGGGACTGGGGCTTTAGGGCCGTCCTTACCAGGCACTCGGCGAACCTCCATGGCTCCTCTGTGGTCACCAGGGGCTCAAGATCCCTCCTCTTCAGGAACCTGGTCACAGCCAGCAGTGCTTTCCGAGAGGCCTGCAGAGCAACAGAGACCAGAACTTGGCACTGCAGCCCAGGGCACAGGACCCGTGTCCTTGGACCAAGGCCAGGAGAAGGTGGAGCCCAGGAGGTGCCAGGGTAGGAGGCAGCCCAGCCCCCTTCCACAGGGACACCAGAGCCCACGAGCCCTCACCTTTCTCACAGCCACGTTCTCATCGTGCTGGTGAAAGTAGAGTGGGAGCAGGCTCAGGCACACGTGTGGCTTCAGGGCCCTCCTTCCTGCTCTCTCTATCAGTTTCACCACACGAGTGAAGATGACCATGGAGCCCTCCCGCACACTGCTGTCATCCTGGTGGAAAGAAAGAGGAAAAGACCTCAGCACCAGCTTCTCCAGGCCCCACTGGGCACAGGCCTGAAAATCCACAAGGCACAAAGTTGCCCAGCAGTGCCCAGAGCCCAGGGCAGGGGCACAGAGCCTTACGTGGTCAAACAGTGGCCGGAGTGCCTCAGCCAACTGCAGGCCGATGGGGATGGATATCGGGGGGTCTTTGCTGTGGACCCTCTTCTGGAGCTGTGTCCAGACACTGCTCCAGAGCATGTTGTCCAGCACAGAGAGGGTCATCCAAACCACATCTCTGTCTTCATCCCCCAGTAGCTGCATGAGGCTTTCGTTCAGGCTCCAGATGTTCTTGTCCTGGGAGGAACACAAGGCTGTGCTGTGAAGCCATGAACGGCTGCAGAGCCAACCCCGCTCGGCTGGGGCAGCCCCAGTTGCTGCCGCAGGGCCCGGAGACCAAAGGCCTGTCCCGAGGGACTGGGGCAGCTGAACAGGGAGGCAGCAGAGCTGGGAGCAGCTGCCACAACTCCCAAAGCACAGCCCAGCCCAAGTGACTGCGTTGCCCAGCCCCACACTGCCCACATGGCTTCAGCCCCTGCCCCCTGCTCACCATCAGGGGATCCTGGCTGAGTGCTGTGAGGACTCGGAGTGCCAGTTGACGCCACTTTTTGTTTGTGCTCCCCAGGTTCCTTGAAAGGATCTCCAGCACCCTGTCACCGCACTCTCTTGTGTCCAGGCAGTCCAGGACCTGAAACGCACGGAGCAGTGATGGGGTGTCCAGCCAGCAGGAGCCCAGACCCACACAGGACTGGGCCCTCCAAGAGGGGGGACAGAGAGGTGGAGGCAGCTGGAGGAGGCAGCGCTGCCATCAGGCTCACCTCTACAAGGAATGCCATGGCAGGGAGGTCCCAGCATGGCTCTTCCCTGCTCAGCAGCTCCAGCAGGTGAAGTGTGATCCGGGAAGACAGGGGGCTGGAGACACGGTGCATCTCCCTGGCAGGGGGAAAAAAGCACTATTGACCTGAGCCGGGTGGGTAAAACCTCTGCTGGGATGGACTCACAGAGGACTGGTCTTTCCCCACCAGCTCAGGAGGGGACGAGGGCACTCTGGGAGGCGGCTCCTCCTGTACCCCCGCCTCTCCCAGCCTTTTCCACTCTGCTCAGCCATCCCTGGGTGACAAGGCCCTCTGGCCCATGGCACTGTGGGGGTGCCCCGTGCACAGGCAGAAATGACAGGGGCAGTGGGGACAAGGGGGTCTCACCTGGCCAGCAGAGCCACTGCGTAGCGGCGGCTGCGAGCGTTGAGGAGCCTCGCCCAGCCACGCTTGTCTTCCACTGAATTCACCACATCCTCACAGTGGAGACAGCAGAGCAGGGCCTTCATGGTCAGCACGGCAAACCTGTGTGCAGAGCAAAGGCCAGGTCATGCTGGAAGCCCTGACCCAGCCCCAAAGGCATGAAAGTGAGGGGAGGACTGGGATGGAGCACCTGCTGGGGTTGGTGGGAAGGTCGTGTTGCTCCTGGCATCCCCTCCAGAAAGTGTCGACCTCCTCTGACATCTGCTCCGTGCTGACAAAAACTTGGAAGAGCAGAGCCACGAGGAGATGGGGGGAATAGTCCATCAATGTCACTGGGCACTGGGGCTCCTGGACAATCACCCACAGTGCCAGAGTTGCCTGCAAAGGACAAACCACCCGCACACAGCGCTCAGTGCCAAGACACCCATGTGGCAGGGCCCGAGCATGGGAGGGAGAAGCCAGGGAACACTCAGTGGGAAAGCCTGGCCTGGTGCCCCTGAACCTCCTTCTAAATCACATTTCCAGCCCAGTGCCTGCAGGGAGATGGGCAGGGAGATGCCATGCTGGGGGAGGATGGAGAGCTGCCAGAGAGGCAACCTGGGGGCAAGCAAAGGTTGCAGAAACTCACAGCCAGGGCAAAGATGTCTGTGTGGTCCCCATCGGAGGTGGATGTGCTGTGCCACGGCCAGCCCTCCATCACACACAGCAGCGGGGGCAGCACCTTCTCCAGTGCCGTTGCCGACGAGGCGATGGTCCTCCACATGCTGGCAGCAGCTCTGTGGAGTCAGAGCTCTGCATCGGGGGGGCTCGACCACAGCACCCTGACCTGGGCAGCTGCAGGGCCGGGTGCCAGAGCCACAGTGCTTCCAGGGGCAGGGGGCTGATGGGCTCTGAAGGCTGGTGAGCCCTGAGCCCTCCAGGCAGGCGGGGTCGTACCTGTCACATGAAGGGGCCCAGCGCAGGAGGGAGATCACCACATCCTCTGGGTGTGCCTCAGTCAGTGCTAGAAGGGTGTTATCCAGCACTTGCCCATCAGACACATTCGAGGTCAGCCACCAGTGGATGTACCTCACTGCAGATGGCACCTGGAGAGGACACAGGGGAGAGATGGAGAGCTGCTAGAGGGAGCAATTCCCCAGCTTCCCCCAGGAAGTGCTTCCCTTCCCACCACACTGTACTGGCCTCAAATACTTAGGAGGCCCAGTAGACCCAGTTTGAGGGCCCACACAATCCCTACCCACAGGCTCCTTACTTGAAAAGAGACAACTCCATCACCAGAGATGTCCAGGCTGGGAGCATCGACCAGGCACTGAATGGCTGTGGTGTCAGTGTCCGTGATGCCCTCAGTCCGTGGGGCGTCAGCCTTGGCCTGGAGCTCAGTTGGGCTGGGGTCAGGCTGTGCCATGACCTTGGGTGGTGAGGTCCTGGCCTTCCTACGCCCAACGGGAACGGATTTCCGCACCCCCTTCAGGAGAACAAAGGACAGGGAAGAGAGGGATGTGTCATGGAGAGCTCTGACAGTGGTGCCAGGCTGAGCAGGGACAGCAGGCCCAGCGCAGGAGGCGATGGCTGCAGGTACCTGATCATTTCTGCAGGAGTGGCCACGGGCACGGTCCTTCTTTTGTGTCCTGTGCCGGCCTGGATCTGGCAAAGAGTGAGCGTGGTCAGAGCTGAGGGGCTGCGGGACAGCCCGGAGAACATAGCCCAGCCCTGCACTCCACAGGCAGGGCCAGCCCTGGGATGCCCAGTGCATGGAGCTGCTGGGGAATCAGCCATGGGCCCTCTTCCCCCTCCCATTCCATGGACATGTCCACAGAGGATGGGATGCGATGCGATGGGATGGGATGGGATGCGATGGGATGCGATGGGATGCGATGGGACGCGATGGGATGCGATGGGATAGGATGAGGCCCATCTGGCTGCAGCCACCAGTCCTGTGGCCCAGCTCTGCCACTCACCCTTCTTCAGGCCCTGGGACTGTTCCGCCTCTTCAGGCTGCTCTGCTGTCGTAGCCACAGGGCTTTCTTCCTCCCTCTTCTTCACCCAGGCCAGCTTGGGCACCTTGGGAGGTCTCTGTTCCATATCTCTGTGGCAAGTCATGGCTGCCTGCAGGAGACATGGCATCAAAAAGCTCTGGGTCACCAAGTCCTGCAGAAGTGCCTCGAAAGCACCTGAAACAGAAGAGTCTTGGGAATACCCTGGGACATCAAGTCCCACAGTCTGGCATGGAGGGGGCATGGGGCATTTGGAGAGCTGCCAGAAAGAGAAACTTGCCCAATTTCCCCTGAGAAATGTTCCCCTTCCCACCCCACTGTGCTGGCCTCAAAGGCTGAGAGGGCCCAGCAGGCCCAGCTTGAGGGCCCACACAATTCCTATCCACAGGCTGCTTACTTCCACAGAGACAACTCCCTCCTCAAGAATGACCAGGCTGACATCATCGACCAGGCACTGAATGGCTGTGGTGTCAGTGTCTGTGATGCCCTCAGTCCGTGGGGCGTCAGCCTTGGCCTGGAGCTCAGTTGGGCTGGGGTCAGGCTGTGCCAAGACCTTGGGTGGTGAGGTCCTGGCCTTCCTACACCCAGCGGGAACGGATTTCCGCACCCCCTGCAAGAGAACAAAGGGCAAGGAAGAGAGGGATGTGTCATGGAGAGCTCTGACAGTGGTGCCAGGCTGAGCAGGGACAGCAGGCCCAGCGCAGGAGGCGATGGCTGCAGGTACCTGATCAGCTCTGTGGGAGTGGCCACGGGCACGGTCCTTCTTTTGTGTCCTGTGCCGGCCTGGATCTGGCAAAGAGTGAGCGTGGTCAGAGCTGAGGGGCTGCGGGACAGCCCGGAGAACACAGCCCAGCCCTGCACTCCACAGGCAGGGCCAGCCCCGGGATGCCCAGTGCATGGAGCTGCTGGGGAATCAGCCATGGGCCCTCTTCCCCCTCCCATTCCATGGACATGTCCACAGAGGATGGGATGCGATGCGATGGGATGGGATGGGATGCGATGGGATGGGATGGGATGCGATGGGATGGGATGGGATGGGATGGGATGGGATGGGATGAGATGGGATGGGATGGGATGGGATGCGATGGGATAGGATGAGGCCCATCTGGCTGCAGCCACCAGCCCTGTGGCCCAGCTCTGCCACTCACCCTTCTTCAGGCACTGGGACTGTTCCGCCTCTTCAGGCTGCTGTGCTGTGGTAGCCACAGGGCTTTCTTCCTCCCCCTTCTTCACCCAGGCCAGCTTGGGCACCCTGTGGGGTCTCCGTTCCACGTCTGTGTGTGGCTTCATGGCTGCCTGCAGGAGACATGGCATCAAAAAGCTCTGGGTCACCAAGTCCTGCAGATGTGCCTCAAAGGCACCTGAAACAGAGGAGACTTGGGAATGCCCTGGGACATCAAGTCCTGCAATCTCGCCTGGAGAGGGCATGGTCCAGTTGGAGAGTTGCCAGAGGGAGCAACTTGCCCACTGTCCCTCAAGAAGTGTTCCCCTTCCCACCACACTGTGCTGGCCTCAAAGGCTGAGGGGGCCCAGCAGACGCAGTTTTAGGGCCCACTCAGTGCCTGCCCACAGGCTGCTTACTTGAACAGTGATGACTCTCTCCTCAGGAACAGCAAAACTGGGAGCATCAGGCAGGCACTGAACGGGTGTAGTGTCAGTGCCTGTGATGCTCTCAGTCGTTGCTCTGTCAGCCTTGGCCTTGAGCTCACTTGGTGTTGGATCAGCCTGTGCCAGGAGCTTGGTTGCTGAGGTCTTGACCTTTCTGCGCTTAGCAGGAAGGGATTTCTTCACCCTCTGCAGGGGAACTGAGGGCAGAGAAGAGAGGAATGTGCCATGGAGAGCTCTGACTGTGCATGGAGCTGCCAGAGGATCAGCCACGGGCCCTCTTACCCCCTCCCTTTCCTTGAACATATTGACACGGGACGATGAATATAGGATGGGATGGGATGAGGCCCATCTGGCTGCAGCCACCAGCCCTGTGGCCCAGCTCCGTCACTCACCCTCCTGCAGGGCCTGGGACTGTTCCACCTGTTCAGGCTGCTGAGCTGCAGTAGCCAAAGGGCTTTCTTCCTCCCCCTTCTTCACCCAGGCCAGCTTGGGCACCCTGGGAGGTCTCTGTTCCATATCTCTGTGGCAAGTCATGGCTGCCTGCAGGAGACATGGCATCAAAAAGCTCTGGGTCACCAAGTCCTGCAGAAGTGCCTCGAAGGCACCTGAAACAGAAGAGTCTTGGGAATGCCCTGGGACATCAAGTCCCACAGTCTGGCATGGAGGGGGCATGGGGCATTTGGAGAGCTGCCAGAAAGAGAAACTTGCCCAATTTCCCCTGAGAAATGTTCCCCTTCCCACCCCACTGTGCTGGCCTCAAAGGCTGAGAGGGCCCAGCAGGCCCAGCTTGAGGGCCCACACAATTCCTATCCACAGGCTGCTTACTTCCACAGAGACAACTCCCTCCTCAAGAATGACCAGGCTGACATCATCGACCAGGCACTGAATGGCTGTGGTGTCAGTGTCTGTGATGCCCTCAGTCCGTGGGGCATCAGCCTTGGCCTGGAGCTCAGTTGGGCTGGGATCATTCTGTGCCAAGACCTTGGGTGGTGAGGTCCTGGCCTTCCTATGCCCAACGGGAACAGATTTCCGCACCCCCTGCAAGAGAACAAAGGGCAAGGAAGAGAGGGATGTGTCATGGAGAGCTCTGACAGCGGTGCCAGGCTGAGCAGGGACAGCAGGCCCAGCACAGGAGGCGATGGCTGCAGGTACCTGATCAGCTCTGTGGGAGTGGCCACGGGCACGGTCCTTCTTTTGTGTCCTGTGCCGGCCTGGATCTGGCAAAGAGCGAGCGTGGTCAGAGCTGAGGGGCTGCGGGACAGCCCGGAGAACACAACCCAGCCCTGCGCTCCACAGGCAGGGCCAGCCCCGGGATGCCCAGTGCATGGAGCTGCCTGGGAATCAGCCATGGGCCCTCTTCCCCCTCCCGTTCCATGGACATGTCCACAGAGGATGGGATGGGATGGGATGGGATGGGATGGGATGGGATGGGATGGGATGGGATGCGATGGGATGCGATGGGATGCGATGGGATGCGATGGGATGCGATGGGATAGGATGAGGCCCATCTGGCTGCAGCCACCAGCCCTGTGGCCCAGCTTTGCCACTCACCCTGCTGCAGGGCCTGGGACTGCTCTGCCTTTTCAGGCTGCTGTGCTGTGGTAGCCACAGGGCTTTCTTCCTCCCCCTTCTTCACCCAGGCCAGCTTGGGCACCCTGGGAGGTCTCCGTTCCATGTCTCTGAGTGGATATTTGGCTACCTGCAGGAGAGATGGCGCAGAAATACTCTGGGTCACCAATTCTTGCATTTCTGCCTTGCAGGGATCTGTGACAGACAGGCATCAGGAATGCCCTGGGACATCAAGTCCCACAGTCTGGCCTGGAAGGGGCATTTAGAGAGCTGACAGAAGGAGCAACTTGCCCAGTTTCCCCTGAGAAGTGTTCCCCTTCCCACCACACTGTGCTGGCCTCAAAGGCTGAGGGGGCCCAGCAAACCCAGGCTGAGGGGGCCCAGCAAACCCAGCCTGAGGGCCCACACAATTCCTACCCACAGGCTACTTACTTCCACAGAGACAATTCCCTCCTCAAGAATGACCAGGCTGGGAGCATCGACCAGGCACTGAATGGCTGTGGTGTCAGTGTCCGTGATGCCCTCAGTCCGTGGGGCGTCAGCCTTGGCCTGGAGCTCAGTTGGGCTGGGGTCAGGCTGTGCCATGACCTTGGGTGGTGAGGTCCTGGCCTTCCTACACCCAGCGGGAACGGATTTCCGCACCCCCTGCAAGAGAACAAAGGGCAAGGAAGAGAGGGATGTGTCATGGAGAGCTCTGACAGTGGTGCCAGGCTGAGCAGGGACAGCAGGCCCAGCGCAGGAGGCGATGGCTGCAGGTACCTGATCAGCTCTGTGGGAGTGGCCACGGGCACGGTCCTTCTTTTGTGTCCTGTGCCGGCCTGGATCTGGCAAAGAGTGAGCGTGGTCAGAGCTGAGGGGCTGCGGGACAGCCCGGAGAACACAACCCAGCCCTGCACTCCACAGGCAGGGCCAGCCCCGGGATGCCCAGTGCATGGAGCTGCTGGGGAATCAGCCATGGGCCCTCTTCCCCCTCCCTATCCCTGGACATGTCCACAGAGGATGGGATGGGAGAAGGCTCATCTGGCTGCAGCCACCAGCCCTGTGGCCCAGCTCTGCCACTCACCTTCCTGCAGGGGCTGGGACTGCTCCATCTCTTCTGGCTGCTGGGTTGGAGCAGGCCCAGGGATTTCCTGCTCCTCCTCCGCTACCCAGGCCAGCTTGGGCACACGGGGGGGTCTCTGCTCCATATCTCTGGCTGACATCATGGCTGCCTGCAGGAGACATGGCACAGAAAAGCTCTGGGTCACCAACTCTTGCATTTGTGCCTTGACGGCTTCTGCAACAGAACACTTGGGAAACTCTTCAGCCCGTTAAGTCCTGTGGTCTGGTCTGGAGGCCACCAGCCACAGGAACTGAGATGCATTGGAAAAACTCTGGGTCACCAAGTCCTACTCTCTAGCCTGGAGGGGGCACTTGGCAGAGTGGCCAGAGTAACTCTCCCACTGTTCCCTGAGAAATCTTTCCCTTCCCACCTCTCTGTGCTGCTTTCAAAGGCTGACAGGGACCAGCAGACCTGACTGGAGGGCCCACACAATGCCTGCCCACAGGCTGCTTACCTCAGCAGAGACGACTTCCTCCCAAGGATCCTCGACACTGGCAGCATCAGGCAGCCACTCAACGGGTATGCTGTCAGTGTCTGCCATGTCCTCATCCATTGCACCCTCAGCCTCTGTGGTGAGCTCTGGCAGCGCGGTGCTGGAGTTTGTCACCTCATCAATCACCGCGCTGTCACCGTTGGCTCTGCCATCAGTTGACACGGTGCCGACATCAGGCTCTGGTTTGAGCTCACTCGGCATGGGGTCCGGCTGTGCCATGACCACAGCTGGTGTGATCCTGGCCTCTCTATGCCTCATGGATGACAGGAAGGCCTGCAGGAAAATAAAAGGCAGGGAAGAGAGGGATGTGTCATGGAGAGCTCCGATAGCAGTGCCAGGCTGAGAAGGGGGTGATGGCATCACATGTCACAAAGAGCCCTGTGACACCCTGCCCCAGTCCATCCCATTGGTGATGCCCACTGTGTCACAAAGGGCCCTGTGACACACTGCAGGTACCTGTGCTGCCCTGCGGAAGCGGCCACGGGCACGGTCCTGTTCTTGTGTCCTGTGCCGGCCTGGATCTGGCAAAGAGCGAGCGTGGTCAGAGCTGAGGGGCTGCGGGACAGCCCGGAGAACACAGCCCAGCCCTGCACTCCACAAGCAGGGCCAGCCTCGGGATGCCCAGTGCATGGAGCTGCCTAGGATCAGCCATGGGCCCTCTTCCCCCTTCCCTATCCCTGGCCATGTCCACAGGGGATGGAATGGGAAGGGAAGAGGCCCATGTGGCTGCAGCCTCCAGCCCTGTGGCCCAGCTCTGCCACTCACCTTCCTGCAGGGGCTGGGACTGCTCCATCTCTTCAGGCTGCTCTGCTGGGGCAGGCCCAGGGCCTGCCTTCTTTTGTTTCCTCCTGAGCAGCCTGGCCAGGCTGAAGCGTCTCTCGGCCATCCTACAGTCGGGCCTCGAGGGCACCTGCTGCAGGCAATGGAGACGCCAGCCAAAAGCTCCGGGGCACAAAGTCCCAGAGCACGGCCTCGAGGGCACCTGCCGCGGGGACTGGAGACACTTCACAAGAGCTCCGGGTCACCAAGTCCCACGGTCTGGCCTCGAGGACACTCGCGCTAAAGAAAATACTTCAAAAACGCTTCGGGTCGGCAAGGAACGAGTTGTCTGTGCGGGGGCTCCGCACAGCACCGCTCTGTCCCGTCTGTCCCGTCGCACGCTCCGAGGAGCACTGAGGTGTGGCCACGTCAACACCAGTGCTTGTATCATCCCGTGTCACAAAGGGCCCTGTTCCATCCCATCGGCGATGCCCACCGTGTCACAAAGGGCCCTGTGACACCCTGCCACCTGCCCTGGGGCCTCCCCTCCTCTGCCATTTAATAGCCCTCAATTCAAGAAATCAAGAATGCACATTACTTTTCATTGCTCAATACCAGTAGTTTAAAAGCAGGTAGCAAACTTCCCAGATTAATTGGCATGACCTGAGAATGTAAAATATTTGGTAGTTTGCTTCTGATCCTAAACCAGCAACTCCTTTGTCTTAACAGGGTCCACGGAGAGTCAATTGCAAAAAATAAACACTAAACAGAGGAAAAAAAAAATAAGAATTTGACATTGTTTGGTTTTCAAACACTTTTCTGTTAAGGAGTAATAACCTAATAATTCTATTAAGGTATAAAAGCTCTCAAGGAATGGAAGTTCACTCAGAGTTGCAAAAGCAACCCAAGCAAATCAGGATATTGCAAAAAGCACTAATCCTCCCTCTGCTCCAGATAGCTCAGTGGCCAGTAAAGTACAGCTCTTCCCTCCTCTGCCTTAGATGACAACCAGTACCAGTAATAGAGAAAGAAAAATCATAGATATTCTTTCTGCCCTCCAGAACCAAAGCTGTGCAAAAACACAGAGGCTGCTTCCAGAGGGATCCAATTTCACTCAGTCATCTCACCTTCTACACATCTCCCCACACATCTCCCTGACCCCACAGAGGACACAGGAGTTTCAAGACCCCCCCACACACATCCCCCCCAACCCTCAAAGGGACTGATTCAAAGGAATCAACTCATAGATGGACTGTAAACCAAAATACCTTTATTAAGCACTGGTGGGGAGAGCACAGGGTGCACACCCTACAAAGTGCACCTCTGTCAAAGCAACCTCTCAGTCACCTTATATTCGTTAAGTCACACTTCTGTTAACAAAGCCTAAACCATCCAGGCTTTATTTCAATTCCCCCTTTTCTGTACCTATTGCAAATCTGTTTACAATATTTTGTTTACAGTCCATAAAACATGCACGTGGTGGGCAACAGCTCTAATTTTCCACCACATCCACAGGTTTAGGATTGTCAGTAATAGGACCAGGGGGATCAGGATTAGCCCTGGATGTATTAGAAAGTGGAAGATGTGTGTTGCTTTTGGGGAAGTCCATCCTAGGGATCATCCTACCACTGATGTTCTCCAGCCTTGTCATCTGAGGGTACGATTTCTTGAATTTTTATGGTGTCACGTTGTACTTGTCATAGAGCTCGTTGTGAGGTTCCTTGGATTTTATCATTTCTTCTCTATCTGGATGGTACAACATCTTGTTTAAAATTTGACTGCCCATTCCAATTTGCATTTTAGACACCTCATTACACAACATATATTCACCAGAAATCAGCTGAGATAGGGGAGCTGGAGTGGAATAATGAAAATCACAGCCCTGGATCTCAGTAAAATTCCCAACACAGAAGTTAATGCTGTTGGTTTCTCCAGTACAGTCATCAATGCTTACATTTGCACAGTGTGTCCAAATACACCCCCCCCTTTTCCCACATAATACACTTGTGATTGTGCATGGCCTGTGGGAAGCATCTCAAGTGTGCATGTACTGTCTTCAGCATCGAGGCGTCGATCCTCCTTTTCTGTTCCTGCATTTTCACAGATACACCCTAATTGTCCTTTTGGGATACAAGCCTCAGTACCAATGGTTTGCCATTTCTCTGTGCCATCATTATATTTAGCCCATGCATTGAGCCCTATTGGCCTCACCACAGCGTCTCGGGATGTCCTCATCTTCCAGACCCATGCGGGCACTTCATCTTGTCGCTTGTCCCACTGGGATATCCACGGTGCTGAATATCAGGATCATTTCCAGAGTCGAAGCTTGGCTGCTCTGGTGTGCTCTGAGGATCCCTGCTGTGATTTCTCCAATCCCTGTCCACATTTCCCCCTGAGAGCCTCTCCTCTGTCTCATTCTCAGCCCCTCTTTCTTCCCCTCTTCCTGCACCGCTCTTTGCACCTGCTTCTGCTCCTGCAGCAACTTCCCCTGAGCCAGTCTCTCCTCCTTTTCTCACACCATTACAAAAGGGTCATCCTCTTTTCTTTCTCTCTGCAAAAACAATAATAGACTAAACAGGGTCCTGGCCTGTTGAAAGCAGAAGAAACTTGTCAGTGTAATAATAACTCAAAACCCAACAAGCAGTTGCAGAAGATGCACAAGGACACAGCCTGACCAGTGAAAAAGCAAAGTTTGTATTAACACAAAGCTGGTTTTAAACTAAGCCTTTTCCTTCACCAAAAGCTACCTTCTTAAAAATCCTAACATAACACACAAAATACAAGCAAAGCACACCTACCCTGCACAACAGTTACTACTTGTCTAAACAATCTGACACATTTTTGGCCTTTTCAATTTAGCAGCAGAAAGACAAGTTTAGTTTGCACTGTCCAAATTGTACTTCACCTTCAAAAAGACACAGATTATTATTGCATTAAGACCTTGTATCTGCCCAAACAGCCAATATTTTCAGACTTTTCCAGGTGACAGCTGGAAAGAACTAGATCAAACTTTACAATGCACCGTTTAACAAGATGCTTAATGTACTTTATATACACTTTCAGTAAGAAGACTGAACTTTATTTTCCTTCAAACAGACAACTCTGGTGCTTCCCCTGGGGTGAAAGCCCATCAGCCCTACTGCTGAACCCCTTCATGGACACAATACTGAGAGTGGCTGCAAACAAACATTTAATACACATCCAACACTCTAAATTCACAACCAACACATGACTGACCACAGGCATCCCTGTCTATGCACACTCTTATTAACACACACTCACTGATTCCAGGGCCAAGAGGTTTTAAACACAAGGGTTCAGAGCGCTCACAAGGAAGTCCCAATAATCCCAGGACAACAAAACTACTACAAGGCTAATAACAAGCAATCAGTCATTACAAGGGGTATCAGCATCAAAAGCAAGTAGGGGGACAATGAGACACCGACAATCCTGGGACAGCAGAGCAGTTTTTAGAAGAGGCAGACAGCCCAAAAGGGACTCAAAATCTGGCTTGGTATCTGTTGTCTTGCCTAAGGACCCTTCTTCCAAATCTTAGAGGGAGTTTGGGACTAAAGACCAGTCCCAAACCCAAAACAGAGGGAAAGGAATGCTTCCTACCAGCAGGTCTTGTCTCTCCAGGGCATCCCAAGAGAGTTCTCGACTCAGCAGGTCCCACAGCCAGATAGAGAGGCTCCTAAATGGCTCCCCAAATTGATTTAGAGAAACACCCAAGTAGATCAGTGTTGAGCAGCATTCCTCTTTATTGGCAGTGATGGAGAAGCATTGAGGATAATCCTCCACAAATGCTTCCCATGGAGTTACAAAGGCAAAATGACATATTACATTTTCAAAGGTCACTATACATTCGTGTTCAATCCCACCTTTCTACGCCTCCTTACTACGTAAGTCCTTTCTTTCTAGTCCATAAAAATCCTTTGTATGATGTATCCTTTTCGTCTTCAATGCATTATTTTCCAACCTTGAATGTCCAGTGCTGATTGCCTACTTGTCAGTTGAAAAGATGCATCCTATCTACTTGCAGAGGTTCTTCTCCCAGTCTGTCTTCACTTGCATATCCCTCATGTAAAAGTTTAAAAATTCTCAGCAAGTGAAGCAAAAATGCAAGGTTCTTATTACATTAGAAGTGTACATGACTTTGGCCTAAAATAACTCTACATTAGTTCTTTCTTAGTTATTTCCTATTAAAACTTTAAAGGAAAAATTTATCCATATTAACAAATCCAGGCTTAACTGGGAGCACCCACGATTTAGCAGCTTTTTCAATGTACAGCATTTACCGACTCCCTTTCCCTTATCAAGTCCCAGAGTCTGGCCCAGAGGGGCAGTTGGAGAGCTGCCAGAGGGAGCAACAGAGGGAGCTGTCTGTCCCACAGGCTGCAGCAGTGGGCAAGGGGCAGACTCCCAGATTTAGAGTTTACAGAACACAGTTCACAGTTCCATTCAACAACTCACAACAGAACAGATCGCTGGAGCCACGGGCAAATACACAGCAGGTTTGATATAAGAAAGGAATAAACTAAAAGCACAGTCTTCACATCCAAGGCATACAAATGATGTGGGGAAAAATAGTTTCTAGAAAGGAAACTTATCTCAAGAATTTAGGATGCATGCTAACTGCCAGGGGAGCCAATGAAAACCTGGTCCTTTGGAAACTTTTGAGCAGGAATACACCAATATTGTCACATGTGAACAAGTAACACTGCTGTTGGTAGTGCTGGAGGCCTCAGGATCATGGAATTCACAGCACAGGACAGTCAGGTCATGAGGTGCAGCAAGGACAGAGCAATAACCTTTCTGATAATATAATGAGGATAGAAATATCACCCAGTTATACTGAACAAAAGGAGACAAAACTCAGCTGCTCCTTTAGACAGAAAGCACAAAGAGCCATCTCCCCATAGGAAGCAGCACAATATCAAGAGCTGGCCCACAAGCTCTTCCCCATTTCCAAACACAAACATCAGCAAACAGATGCTTGCCAAAGTCAAATGAATGGCAAGGCTCCCAGCACACAAATTACCACTAAGGAAACAAGCAACAAGCAAACACTTCCTAGATGAATTAAAGTCTCTCCCATAGTAGAGGGTTGTAATAGCTGAGCTTCTACACTGCTGCACAGGCCAGGGAGAGCAGGAAGAACTCCACAGTGTTCATGTGCAGTCCAAAATGTGGGTACAGGGTTGGACCAAAAGTTTTCCTCGGGGGGGATGATGCTGAAATGCACTGTGTTCTGGCACGTCAGTATTGCAGACTCCAGCAGGTCTGACAGACAGAGCATGCAAGGAACAACCTACATCTGGCTACGACACAAAGCAATGGGAAGGGACACTGATTCCTTCAGACAAGCAATTAGTGGCTAAAGGAAACCCAAAACTAGGCTCCTTTGAGTGAAATGGAAAAGCAATGTGATGTTGGCAATAGCAGCAGAACTCTTGGAATTAGGAGTGCTTTGTAACAGCAGCTGACAAGGACTTGGGGGAGGATGAGGAAAAAGAGATTTTGGGTAACACGGGAGTCCTGCAAGCACATGAACAGTCATCCCATGCTTTATCATCACCTTGCAACAAGCACAAAGGGCTGTTTTGTCCAAAAAAGAAGTAAAAATGGCAAGAAAACCGTAGTGACTCCTGCCGAGACACTGCCACTCTGGGGGATCAGTCACCGCCTGCTTGGTGGTCACCGCCAGCTCCCAGAAATCACTCCTTGCAACTGCTACCTGTGTGAGTAACAGAAAGAATGTCAGAGCAGAGCCCCCAGCCCACCTCGGTGCTTTGCTTTCATCCTCCTGACATCAGCTCTGAGAACTGGATGCCTTGTGCAACACTCGGGCTCCAAGAGCTCATTGCAGCCCCCATCCAGCACACAGTGCCCTGGGGGAGGAGCAGAGACACGAAAGAAGGGACAGCAAAAGAAACACCTGCAGGCAAAGCACCTGTACAGGCCAATCTTCCCCGTGAGGGTGGGCAGGCCCTGGCACAGGTTGCCCAGACAAGCTGTGGCTGCCCCTGGGTCCCTGGAAGTGTCCAAGGCCAGGTTGGACGGGGCTTGGAGCCACCTGGGCTGGTGGAAGGTGTCCCTGCCCACGGCAGGGGGTGGAACTGGATGGGCTTTGAGAAACAGAAATGAGGAAGAGAACTTGGCTCATATTCCTTTTCCAGTATTTGACAATATGAATACAAGCATCAGTAAAGAATATTAACCCTCATTCCAGAGACACACCCATCTGGCATTACAAATGCTTATAGACCCTATTCAAGCCAGAGAACGGATTTAAAGAGGGCTTACCCTGCTCAGGCAGCTGCTCTTGGATTTCAGCTGTGTTCATTTGATTTTGCTAGAAATCTCTTTCAGAAGGCCTTTCAAATCAGAGTGTTTCACCAAAAAAAAAAAAAAAAAAAAGGTTATTTATGTAAAGTCAGTCTAGCTCAAAGAAAGCAATGCTCACAAGTTATGTGAGTAACAAGCAATTGCCTCTCCAAATATTACACTAAATGCAACAGTGCTTGAGAGGACACTTCCCATTAGAGTGTTCATCAGGGCAATTAATGCAGTGAGCCCTGATGCAGATGTATTTCAGCTGGTTAACAAGAACAGAAGCACAATATGGATATTACTTTTCAGTAGAGAATTACGGTTATCAGATCTCCTTTCAGTTTCACGAAGAGCATCACTGGCCACAGACTCACTCACCATTTCCATTTCAGCCTGGGGAGCAAGCCATTATTTTGCAGTCTCAATTATTTGACAGCAATCAAAAGATGTATTCTGAAGTATTATGTGGGTCTTTTCACCCTTGGACTTCTAAGAAGTCTGTTCTTCGTTCCAGAGCAACTCCCTGCTTCAGAGGCCAAATACACAATTGAATCAAGCCTCAGAAAATACCCCCTGGGAAGGTCTTTTCAGTATCACAGTCATAAAAATTATACCTGTAGGTCACTTCTGATAATGATGTGCTCTCTAGTAGACCAGTAGCTTTACGTTGCTTAATTACTTCATGCCTTCAGGTCTAGAAGCTAAATCTGACAGACGTGTGTGGGAAGGGGACACTTCATTGCTTGATCACTATAACCTTTCTTTGCAATAATGATTAGATGCATTGCCAAGTGTATCCTTTCATAAGCCACTGCTTCTTCTGTAATTCTTTGCTGTTTTGCACTATGGGAAACTTAGACATTCATTCTTTAAAGTTGGTGTCTTTGTTCCTTAAATCCATCCTCATTCCCAGAGCAAAACAGACTGGCAAAACAGTGGCCCATCACCTGCTTTACCAGAGACAATCACGTTTCCCAGAGCAATTTCAAACACAGGTACCTTTGCATCCAGTTGTCTAAATCGATGCACCATCCTGAAAGCAGGAGGAGAACAGGGAGGAAAGGGCTGAGTTCAGGTATTAGAGAAACCTTGGCTAACTCCCACACTCCCCTGCAGTGCTCCATCCTCCCAAGGAGGTGCAGCTGCAGGTGACTGGCATTGCTTTCATGACAAGTAAATGAACTAACATATGAACTACTATTAATAGGATGCTGTTCCATTTCCCTTCTCAAGACGCTTCTGCTTCCAATACAAAAGTTGCTTTTTGGGCATTTGTTTGGCTTCTTATGCAATGCTGGGTTGCCTCTGGGTAGTCTTAACTTAAACATTTCTCTGTGGACAGCAACGTTCATGTGCAGGGGCACAGAAGACTCTGGTCTTTCTCGCCCATTCTGATCAGCTCTTCCCTCCCATCTGATTCAGGGAAATACTCAAGCTGCTGGGAGTTAGCAACCAAGTTCAGCCATCACACAGATCAGGTTACTGTTCTGTTTTCCAGCTTTTTTTTTTTTTTTTTTTTTTTTTTTTTTTTTTTTTTTTTTATTTTTATTTATTTATTTATTTATTTCCTCTTAGACTATTATTCTGAAAACACTGAGACAGATCCCAAAAATAGTGTGTCACAAGCTGGCACTCAAAGAAGCACAGTTCAAGTCCCCAAACTTCCAATACCATCATTCCAAAGAGCATCTTTCCCTCCCCAGAGGTCTCTCCTACTCATGCTATTAAGCACAGATCTCCATACAGATTAATGCTGTGGGAATGTTTGATATTCCAGGTGTAAGGCTAAATATTCTCTGCTAACTGCATCATAGAATTATTTAGGTTGGGAAAGATCATTGAGTTCAATCCTTAACCCAGCACTGCCAAGGCCACCAACAAACCGTGTCCCCAAGTGCCACACCCACATGGCTTTTAAATCCCCCCAGGGATGGGGACTCCACCAGTGCTCTGGGCAGCTGGACCAGGGCTGGACAACCCTTTCAGTGAAGAAATTCTTCCTAATATCCAACCTGAACTTCTAATGTTGCAAGAATAGTCAGCAACAGCAATGTTTTCCACGATGAGATCTCAAAACACCACATGAAGACATTTTTTTCTCTGCAGCACATAAAAAGAGCCACCATTTCACTTCAAAAATAAAAATAAAAAGCACATTTACGCTGAGTTTAATTACTTACTCATTAATGTTTATAAACATTTAGAGCTGCTGGAAACTTGCCTTCACTAGAAATATTCAACAGAAAATTAAGGGAAGGAAGACGAAGGGCAGACGTACTCTTCTGATGAATCATTTGATGAATCATTTGCTTTGGTATTGATTTTGAAGTTATTTCTCCTTCATGACAGCTTCCCATGCCAGAATTTCATTGTCCTCGTTTCTTGAGCCTGAGAAATATACTGGGAAAAAAAGGAATAGTAAAATTTGTCTCTCCAATGCTAAGATGCAAAAAGGCTGGTTTAGCGCTTGCACCCACAGCTTAATGATTCCCTTCTCCACATCCTGAGCACTCACAGCCCCACTTTCCCCTTCCCTTCAACTCCTGGCAACCAGAGTTTGTTAAAAAGAGGAAATATGGAGGAATAAAAAAAAAAAAAAAAAGACAAAAAATACCAAACCAACAGAAAACCCCCACACTTACAAGCTCCAAAAGTCCTTCTGGATTTTTTTTTTTGGAGTCTTAGTTCCCACAGGTACAACTGCTTCAACAGGTACAGGACATTCCAGAAACTTCCTATGTGGATTTGAGATTTCTGTTTGTCTGCACACTATCCCATATTGGAACACTAGGAGTGAAATATGTTAGGAACCATGACTTGTCACTGAACTACAATATTTCAGAAAGATGAAGCACTGTCTTCTCTAAAAAGCATCTCCTGGTTATGCTGTAAATTCAGTAGTGACACAGAGCAACCCACCTGGAGGCAGCAAAGTCCTCCAGGATAATACTCCAGCATTTAGTCCTGGTCCATTTGGACAGCACAAACCACATGGGTTTTAATCCAAAACTAAAATTAACTGAGACAAAAGAAGTCCAGAGCTGGAAAACGGCTGAAGTTTAATTTCCTCTAACCTCACACAGCCCTCAGTTGTTCTCCCAGATACCAACAAGCATCCAAGCACCCAAATCCCAACCATTTCCATAAGAGTTAAGTGAGGAAGGCAGGATTTGGCAGCAGTCTAGACATTAATGTGCTCTCTCCATGCAAGTCTCAGCTCCTATCATCAGCAAAAACCTGATGACATTCTGGCTCTAATTAACTCCTCCATTTGCTTTCAGAACTGCAACATCCTCTGTGAATCCTTTGAGCAGAAATATCTGCCATCCGACAACCTCCCCTGCAAGGAAACCACCCAGTGATTTGGGCAGCCCAAATGGTTTAGTCAGTGCTAAGGAACATCATACCCCCAAAGGAGGCTCTTCCTCCTAAACTCCTAACAAATCCAGCCCACATTGCAGGGAACAGGCAGGTTGCTGATGGCTGGGAAGAAGCCTGTTAGTTAATTCAACTTATCCTCTCCCAGGTGCTTCTGAATGGCACTTATGAGGAAAAAAGAAAACACTCCATTTGTTGGGGGAAAAAGCTTGTTAAAACAATTCCTATCTGTGCCTCTGACAGAGGAAATAAGGGAGAAATAGCTAAAGGACTGACTCGCCACATTTTTGAGGTCCTTTGCCCATCTGGCCACATCCAGAGGGCCAGGAAACTCTTTATTCTCTTTCTGTCACTCTCTAGCAAACAGAACAAATTTAAAAAAAACACTAAACCACAACCCTGCAAAGCTGGAAAGCAGCACAGGCAGCCCTAAACTGATAGGATGAATCTGAAGTCTTCATTGATTTACACACATGAGGTAATTCTACCTCAAAATGGCTCGGACAAGAAAACACTCGATAACTCTGACTTGAAGATTTGGATCTTACCCAAGAGACTTCCAGCAACACAGTGGATTTGCTTATGGCAGACAACATGAATGAGCTGCTTCTCCCTTCCAGCACAACCAGCTCCTCCAAGGTCTTACAGTGCCCTTGGTAATTTCCCAGCAAACAACCAACTGCCTGCATTAGGCACAGAATGCCAAGCAGGAACTGCAATGCACCTGCCACAGAGACGACTTCTGGGCAGTAAGGACAAATCCAGCTCACAACAAATGGATGGCTCTTTGCTTTCCTTCTGACAGCAGCACTTGAAACACTTCCTCATCACCATGAAGACGGAGGCAAAGATGACGAAAGGGAAGGGGATGGTGAGGCGACTGCAGTATTCCTGCACCAGGAAGTAACGCTGGAACTTCCACACCTGGTCATTGTTCTCTTGCACTGATCCAACCGTGTAACTGATGGGTGAAGAAACAGAAAACACCCCCCAGGATTAGATACTCAGAGAGCCCCATCAGAGCCAGGGAATACAGCATTTCTGGGCTGCACCAGGGCAGGGTTTCACAGAGCCACAGAGTCACGGAGTGGTTTGGGTTGGAAGGAACCTTAATCCCTCCCCAGGACACTGCACCAGCTCCCATCAGACTGCTGTGAGAAATGCAGAGCCCGAGGGCTGGCTTCCTGCTGTTTTCCAGGACTCCATTCCCCCTCCCAGAGATACACTGGTCCAGAGATCCCAAGGAAGTGACAGCTCCTTTCTTACGTACCCAAACGTGGCCACGAGCAGGTTCATGAGGAGGATGTTGGTTGAGAGCATGTAAATGCAGACAAGGGGAATGGTGATCCCCTCGGGAAAGCGGGGCTGGTTGTTGGCATCCAGCTCCACACACAGGGGCTTGGACTCATTCCCAGAAAAGGTGCAGCAGTCAAAGTTGTAGGTGGTACCTCAGAGGGGAGAGCAAACTGTGAGTCCTCTCCTCCACTTTCTGCTGGGCTCTGCTCTGACCACAGTTCGTGTGGCCTCCTCCCTCCCTGCCTCCCCATCAGACCTGGAGGCAAAGGGTCAACACACAGGTCAACACAGGCCTGAAGGACAGAGCATTCCACCCAGCCACCCAGCAGAGATCCCCCCAGGAGGTAATTACCATCCACATCATCAGGGTACTGGCCAAACATGGCCAGGTAGGGCTCGTAGATGACCGATCGGAAGATCCACTCCCAGCGGTGCTTGTTCTTCCTCAGGATGCCTTGCCTGGCCACTCCAAAGGCCACCATCCACACAGCAAAGAGGAAGAGGAAGAAGAAGACGTCTATCATCTGAAAAAGAACAAGCATCAGTTCCCCAACCGCACGTCTGCTCCAAGCCACGGGTGCTCCCGATTTCACCAGCACACATCCACAAACAACTGACCATTCCCACAGCACAAACTCTGTCCCGGTGGGGCCCTCCCTCAGCCAGCCCAGGGAGCTCCAGCACCGCCAGTGCCCAGGGAGAATCACCCAGCCCAGCCTGTTCCCTCTGACAGAGCTCCTGAGCTGGGAAAATAGGGCAGGGAGTTCCAGGCTGGGCTTGCTTGGGCTTTTCTGGGCTGGGCAAGGGCTGGGAGCTGGGAGCATTGGGGCTGCTCCTCCAACTCCTGCTCTCACCGTGTTCTCCTTTCCCTTCCCAACCCCACTAGCACCCCCACAGCACATGGGGTTTACAGACATCCCTGTAACTCCCAGCAGGTTTGTCCCTGTTTAGGAATCTGCCCTGAGCCAACCTCTGGGGTCGTCTGCTGGACCTTCATTTGTTTGGTGTCAGAACCCCCGCACTGAAATGGTCTGTCTGAGTCCCCAAAAGGAATAAGAATGAAGATTCCTCCCAGAGAAAAGGTGAAAGCACAGGAAGCTCCATGTGTGCATGGATTGCCAAGAGTGGCTCACTGTGATGCTTTTGGTCTAGGCCTTCCTGGTGATCAGCTTGCAAACAAGGAAGTGGCCTTGTACCCAGTATTCCATACGATTTTTTACGTAAACCAGAGTATAAATAAGTTGGAGATCAGAGACCTCACTCTCTTCTCTTCTGGTGAGGTTCAGGGCAGTGGGTCTTTGTGTTGGTCTAACTTATCTAAGCCTGAGGGCTGCAGCATCCACTGTCCTGCCACGTGGAGGTTCAGGGAGTGCTGGCTGTGTTTGCCAATCCTGCTTTTCTAAGGGATGTGGTGAGATTTGTTTTGCTAGTTATTAGGATAGTTCTTGAGTTTGATTGTGTATATCTGTTTAGTGTCCCTTTTTTTCCCCTTTTGTCCCTTTTTCCCCTTTCCCTTCAGGGGGTGTTTGGATTCCCTATGCTGTGTACATAGCATCTTAATTGTATATAACTATAATATATGTAAATATATATATTTTTATATATATTAGCTTGATTCTGGGTTTTATAGTTGTTTTTTTTTCCTTTGCCATAAGGGAAGAAAGGAGGGGGAAGGGGGTTGTTACTGTGATTTCAGGCATTTGGCAGGGAGCCAGGTCTGAACCATCACACCCATAAACCTCATAATGGTGCCGGCCCCATAAAGGCACTGTCCTCATAAAGCCAAACAACCTCATAATGGGGCTTTCATCATAAAAGCTCTGTCTTCATGAAGCCCTTACATGTCATAATGGTGCTGTCCTCAATAAGCCCATAAACCTCATAAAGGGCTCCCATGATAAAGGCCATGTGCTCATAAATCCATAAACATCATAAAAGCTGTGCTCTTATAAACTCCATCCATGTCAAAAAAGTGCAGGCCTCATAAAGACACTGGTCTCTTAAAGTCCATAAACCTCATAATGGTACAGGCCTCAGAGAGCCCAAATACCTCATAAAAGCACTCTCATCATAAAAGCTCTGCCTTCACAACACCGTTACATGTCATAATTGTCATAAGCCCATAAACTTCATAAAGGGGCCATCCTAGAGTGTCTCTCTTCATAAAGTCTCTCTCCTCATAAACCCCACCAACCTCACAATGGGGCAGTCTCAGAAGGTCTCTGTGCTCATAAACCCCATCCACCCCATAATGGGGCAGCCTCATAAAGGCACTGTCCTCATAACCCTCACACACCTCACAACAGTGCAGGCCTCATAAGGCCCCTGTCCTGATAATGCCCATAAACCTCCTCATGGAGCTGTCATCATAAGGGAGATGTTCTCATAAATACCATAAACCTCATAAAGGCTCTGTCCTCATAAAGCCTTTGCACCTCAGAGGGGCAAACATCATAAAGGCTCTGTCCTCATAAACACCTTAAATGTCATAAAAGCACTGTCCTCATACACCCCATACACCTCATGATAGAGCTCTCAACCTAAAAGATCTCTCTGCATAAAGCCCATACAGGTCATAAAGGTGCTGTTCTCCAAAAGCCCATACACCTCAGAAGAGCCTCTCCTCATAAAGGCCATGTCCTCATAAACCCAATAAACGTTGTTCCCTAAAAGGCTGCAGAGCGAAAAAGACTCCAGGCCCAACTAGGCAAGAGGTCAGAGAAACAGCAGAGGTTTCCGTGAGCCTCCAAGCTCCAAGAATACAAACCCACACCTGTCCCTTCCAACGCAGGGGTTACAGTTTTTATAATGATTTCCACCCAATGCCCGTCCCGTCCCCGCCCCGGTTCTGCCCCGTTCTGCCCCAGGAAGGCCTGTGAGGAATTGAGTCTGGGGGAGTTTGGAGCTTTGAGCCGCTGCAACTACAACTCCCGGCGTGCCCCGCGCGGCAAAGGGGGCGGGGCGGGGGTCTCTGCCGGCGGAGCGCGCGCACAGCCCCGCGGTGGCTGCCGGGAAAGGGATGGCGGTGATGGCGATATCTTCGACTCTGTGAGATCTGGCGGGGCCTGCGGCGGGGCTGGGGATGCGCTCGGGGGCTGCGGGGAGCGCGGCTGTGGGCGGGAAAACTGGAGGGCTCGGCAGAGTGGAGAGGAGGGGCTCGGGGATTCCTGAGGAGGTTTTGAGGTCCATGAGAGGCTCTCGGAGGGTCGCGGAGGGGATTTGCTGTCCTGAGGGCGCTCAGAGGGGAGGGTGAAGGTTCCTGAAGGGGTTTAGGAGGTCCCTGAAAGGGCTGGGGGCCTTGGAAGCCTTTTGCGGGGGCTGTTTAAACGCCATGGCTGCACTGCGCAGGCGCCGGCGGAGTTCTCATTAAAGGAACTTCAACTCCCAAAAGGCCCCGCGCGGCGCCGCCATTGCCGCTCGTACCACAGCGCCCCCGCCGGCTGGGCGGACCAACCACAGGGAAAGCGGGTCCTGATGCTCCCCCCGAACCCCAGAGACCCCCAAAACTCATCGCACAAAAACCCCACAGGGAAGGAGGTCCGGGGGTCCCCTAAAGCCTATCAGTGAGGTTCAGGGGGTCCTCGAGCCCTCGGTGGGGGTCCTGGTGGTGCCACTCAAAGTCTTGTGGGGGAGATGAACCACATGCGAGTAAGGGGATCCCAGTGCCCCCAGTATATCCCAGTGACCTCCCACTGGCTCTCAGTATGGCCTAGTACCCCCCTCACTGACCACCCAGTGTTTCCCAGTGACCTCCCACTGCCCCTCCAGTATGGCCCAATGATCCTCCAGTGAGCACCCAGTAACCCCCAGTATGGCCCAGTAACCTCCCAGTGTCCCCCCGTGTGTCCTGGTAATCCCCCAGTAATCCCCCAGTCCTTCCTAGCATCCCTCAATAACCCCCAGTCCCTCCCAGTGCCCCCTGGTTCCCCTACGTGTGTCCCAGTATCCCCCAGGAATCACCCAGTGCCCCCAAAGCCTCCCAAGTGTCCCGAATGTGTCCTCAGATGCCCTTGACCTTTCTGTGAGCGTGGGGGGCTGGGGCCATTTTGGGGGCCAGAGGGTCCAGGGGGCCCTTCTGGGGGAAGATGGAGGGTTGGGGACATCAGGGATGGGGTTTGGGGACAGTGGGGAGGGGTTTCGGGACAGTGGAATGGAGGGTTTCAAGGGGGAATTGGAGCCATGGGGAGGCCCTGGGGACATTGGAGATACCAGGAGGGTCTCAGGGTGCCAAGTGGGAAATTGAGGACAGCAGGAGGGTCTTGGGGACCCCAGAGGGGTCTCAGGACTCACCTGGTTGTGGCGCTGCCCCTCCTGTCCCCCCCAGGCCCCAATAACTCCACCAAATGTCACCTTACCCCCCTTTTCCCTTAAATCCCCTCCCCTCTCGATCCGTTTGACCTCCCAGTGCCCCTGAGACCCCTTTTAACTCCCCCAAAACACCCCAAATCCCCATCCAAGCTCCCCTCAAAGAGGGATCACCCAGCACCCTGGGACAGGAACACAGTGGGCTGTGCTGGGTGCACTGGGCTGTACTGAGAGGGTGCTGGGGGGGGGATCAGGTGTCTCACAACAACGTGGCCCAGCTCCAGGAGAGATTTGGGGAGCAGTGAGGAGTGACAGATCAGATCCTGTACTGATCTGTCCTGGTCTGTCCTGGTCTGTACCCCCAATCCCCAAAGCCCCTCCCCAGCTCCCCCAGGACCCTCCTGGACCCCAAAGCCCCCCAGACCCCTCCAAGCCCCTGACTTGGTCCTGCTGCCCCTTGAGCATCTCCAGCTCCTGCAGAACCAGCATTTCATGAGCAAATTTGTAGCTGACACCAAGCTGGGGTGTGTTGGTGTGCTGGAAGGCAGGAGGGCTGTGCAGAGGGACCTGGACAAGCTGGATCCATGGGCTGATTCCAAGGGGATGAGGTTCAACCAGGCCAAGTGCTGGGTCCTGCCCTTTGGCCACAACAAGCCCCGGCAGCCCCAGGGCTGGGGACAGAGTGGCTGGAGAGCAGCCAGGCAGGAAGGGAGCTGGGAGTGTGGAGGGACAGGAAGCTGAACAGGAGCCAGAGTGTGCCCAGGGGGCCAAGAGGGCCAAGGGGTCCTGGCCTGGCTCAGGCAGAGTGTGGCAGCAGGAGCAGGGCAGGGATTCTTGGCCTGGACTCAGCACTGGGGAGGCCACCCCTGGAGTGCTGTGTCCAGCTCTGGGCCCCTCAGGTCAGGAAGGACATGGAGGGGCTGGAGCAGGTGCAGAGAAGAGCAAGGAGGCTGGGGAAGGGACTGGAGCACAAGTGCTGTGAGGAGAGGCTGAGGGAGCTGGGGTTGTTGAGCCTGGAGAAGAGGAGGCTCAGGGGAGACCTCATCACAGTCCCCTCCCTCCAGGACACTCCCCCAGAAATCCTCGGTGAGACCTTTTGTGTCTATTTCTGGTTGCTGCTTCATCCTGGGGACCTGAGGGCCCCTCTGCAATCCCATCCCTGGGGCACAATCTGCTCTCCAGAGCTCGACTGACTCCCTGCAGACTTTGCAGGGCGATCTGTGCTCGCATCTGCATCCTGAGCCCGAGGTCAGTTTGTATCCCCGAGTTCTGATCCAGCCTGGGGACCCAGGGGATCCTGTGCCATTCCATCCATGCAGGAGCAGTCACCCTGCTGCCCTTGAGTCCCTGCAGAGGAACAAGTGCCATCTCTGTGTTTGGGAGCTGCTGAGGGTGGAGGGCAGAGCAGGCGATGGCGGAGCTGGGGGACCCCCGGCAGGCTGGAGGGGGGAGCACGGAGAGGGAGGAGCCCCGGGACCCCTGGGAGCCTGAAACGGGGGGAGCGGAGAAGGGGAAGCCTGGAGAGTGGGGACCCCTGGGATCCCTTGGACAACAAGGTGGAGAACCTGGAGAGGGGGAATGTGTGGGAAGGCGGCACCCCAAAGGTGAGAGTCAGAGGAGAAGGGACCCTTGGGACCCCTAACAGTCCCAGCATCCCTAAGTGGGACCCCCAGCATCCCAGACAGGAGAGACCCTCTGAACCCCAGAGGGGAGAGACCAGAGAGGGGGAACTCCTGGGAGAGATTTTTTTGGGGCTCATCTTCATAATTTGAATTATATTTCAACTGAATCTCAACTTTTTGAAGGTGAGGGGGGGTCTTCTTGCTATTTCTGAGGGGTTTTTGCTTGAATCTTGGTGGTTTGGGTTTTTCTGGGCTGAATTGTGATGCTGTGGAGGTTTTTATGCTCAGAGGGTGCCTATTGAGTTCTAGAGATGGACTTGGGCAAGAGGAACCCCCAAGCCAACGAGCTCAGCCCTTGTTTCCCCCAGAAGGATTTGTCCTTCCCAAGACTTGGGTGGATGGAGGAGGAGGCTGCAAGGAACAGGAAGATGCCGCGGGCCCCCCAGGCAGGTGAGGAGGAAGTCAGTGCTCCTTTGGCCTTGTCTTGTGGTGCATCTGTTGAGCAGCCTCCCAGCAGGGAGAAGCCCTTCAGGTGCTTGGAATGTGGGAAGAGCTTCAGGAAGAGCTCCAGCTTGATTCGACACCAGCACATCCACACTGGGGCACGGCCCTACATGTGTAGGGAATGTGGGAAGAGATTTCAGACCAGATCACATCTCTTCGAGCATGAGCAGACACACACAGAGGAGAGGCCCTTCCGCTGCACCGACTGCGGGAAGGGCTTCAAACGGAACTCCACCCTTGTTGGCCACCGGCGCATCCACACCGGGGAGAGGCCCTACAAGTGTGAGGAGTGTGGGAAGAGCTTCAGGGACAGCTCCACACTCCGCAAGCACCAGCGCATCCACACTGGGGAATGGCCCTACAAGTGCTTGGAATGTGGGAAGAGGTTTCAGACCAAGTCCAATCTCCTCAGGCATGAGCGGATACACACAGGGGAGAGGCCCTTCCGCTGCACCGACTGCGGGAAGGGCTTCAACCTGAACTCCCACCTCATCACCCACCGGCGCATCCACACTGGGGAGAGGCCCTACAAGTGTGAGGAGTGTGGGAAGAGCTTCAGTGACAGCTCTGCCTTGACCAAACACCAACAGACCCACCGGAAGAGAAGCCCCTCGAGTTCCCCGACTGCGGGAAGAGCTTCGGCCACTGCTCCCACCCCAAATGCCCCCCCTGATGGTGAGGCAACCCTTGGAATCCAGTGATTGTCAGTCCATCCCTTTCTATCAGAAGGGGCCAGTCCCCTTTCCCAGGGGCAGGTTCTGCCATCAGAACCCTTCTTGAGGGGTGTGTGGAGATTCCTGCCTTGTCTGGGATTCTCCAAGGTCAGTGCTGGAGGTTGAGAGCAGAGATCTCTCCCCGAGCATTGGTCTGGGGGAGTTCCATCTATCTCTAATTCATAATTCTTGCTTTGGTTCCAGCTTGAGTAGAATTGCTTCAACAATTGCTTTAGTTTAGATCACTGTCCTATCTTATGCTGTACTGCTGGTAGTTTTAGTGTTTCTATTGTGCAGTAAATAATTCTGATGAACATCTTTTGTCTGATCATTTGTAACCCTAAATAATTCATTTCTATCAATAGATCTGATTTGCCATGATTAAAACCTGGGGGACAAAAGTGATTCAGTCCCACTTCTTTAATTCCTCTAAAGTGAAAGTGTTGGCATAACCCAAGGCTGAGATTGGATTCAGCAGCCCCAGCACCCCACAGTCAGTTGGGAGCTCAGGGTGTCCAACCCCTTTCCCAGCCCCCTGTGCCCAAAGACCTCCATGGGACCCTTGGACCTGCCAGACCACCCCCCTTTTCCACCCTTCTCCCTGTTCCTCCCACTTCTCCATGGTCCTCTCAATCCACAGCCCCTCCTAGATTATTTTAGGGGTCCCAACCCCCACATTTTTCCGTCCTCTCCACCCCTTCCACATCATTCCCCCACTCCCCAGCCCCCTCATGCTCAGTTTGGGGGTCCCACCCTGCCCTTTTCCCACTCTTCTCACCTCTCCCACCCATTTCCCATAAACCTCAGTCCCCCTGCCCCTCCACTTTTGGTGTTTTCCACTCCCCTCCCACTCAGTTTATGGTCCCACTACCCCTTTTATCCCCTCTGACCCCCCTTTTCCCACCGACCTCCCCCTTCCCACCCCCCGCTCACCCGAGAGCTCCTCGCCCGCAGCCGGGGGGGCTCCCAGCACCACCAGTGCCCAGAGAAGCCCCTCTAGAGAAGGGGTAGATTGGGGTCCTGGGTGGGCTTTGAGTGTGTTTGGGGATCCTTTAGGGGCTGTGGTGAGGTTTTGGGGGGTCCCAGCACCTTTTGGGTTGAGCTGGGTGCCTACTGAGGGGCAGGTGCCCTCCCAAAGCCCCCCAGAGCGGGGTGACACGGGAGGAACACAGAGGGGGTCCCCATTCCTGATCCATCCCAGGGCCAGTTCTGCCCCCCCAAACTCGGCTCCACCCCTTGGGATCCTCCAAACTCCCCCAGCGCCCCCCAATAACTGGGACGGGGCAGAACTGGGAAGCTGCCCCCCAATAACCAGAACTGGGGCAACTGGGATCATACTGGGAGCACCTGGGCCCCTACTGGGGTCATACTTGGATCATACTGGGAGTGACTGCAATAATACTGGGAGTGTGAGAGAGGGACTGCAGCCATACTGGGGATGAGTGGGATCAAACTGGCTTCGTACTGGAAGTGTCTGGAAGTTCCTGGGATCATACTGGGGGTGACTGTTATCCTACTGAGATCAAACTGGGATCATACTGGGAGCAGCTGGTTCTATGCTATGGGCAACTGGGAGCTCTTAGGATCCCACTGGGAGAAACTGGGACCATGCTGGGCACAACTGGGATCATACTGGGAGCAACTGGGCCCACAGTGAAGGTGGCTGGGGTCATACTGAGAGTGACTGGGAGCATTCTGAGAGCAGTTGGGACCATGTTGGCCCAACTGGGATATACTGTGAGCAAGTGGGATCACACTGGAGTTGACTGGCATCATACTGGGAGTGACTAGGACCACACTGGGGGTGACTGGGAGTGGCTGTGAGAAACTGGGATCATGCTGGAAGCTACTGGAAGCAACTGGGAGTGAGTGGGACCACACTGGGGGCAACTGGGATATATTAGAAGACACCAAGAGTGACTGAGATCATACTGGGACTGACTGGGAGCATGGTGGAGGCAACTGGGCTATACTGGGAGTGGCTGGGGGTGACAGGGATCAATCTGGGAGTGACTGGAACCAGAGTAGGGGTGAAGGGGAGCAACTGGAACCATGCTGGGGGCAACTAGGATCATAGTGGGAGCAGCTGGGCTCGTACTAGTGTCCTGCTGGGGTCTTACTGGGAGTGACTGCAATAATACTGGGAGTGTGTGGGAGGGACTGCAGCCATACTGGGGATGAGTGGGATCAAACTGGCCACTTACTGGAAGTGTCTGGAAGTTGCTTGGATCATACTGGGGGTGATTGGAGTCATGCTGGGATCATACTGGGAGCAACTGGGACCATGCAGGGGGAAATGGCATCATCCAGGCAGGGACTGACAGTGCCTGGGGCCAGACTGGACTCAGACTGGGAGTCCCTGAGAGGGAAAGGAACCATCCTGGGGGGACTGTGAGCGACTGGGACCACCTTGGGGGCAACTGGGATCCTACTGGGAGTGACTGGGAGTGACTGGGATCCTATTGGGAGTGACCAGCACCATACTGGGATCATAGTCGGAGTGACTTAAAGGGACCAGGATCAAACTGGGAGTGACTGGAACTATGCAGAGGGGAACTGGGAGCCAATGGGGCTGTACTGGAAGCAAACTGGGAACATTCTTGGAGCAACTGGGATCATGCTGGAAGCAACTGGGAGTAACTGGGAGTGACAGGGTGCATGCTGGAGGCAACTGGCATCAACTGGGAGTGACTGGGATCACAGTGATGGGAACTGGGACCATCCTGGGGCAAGTGGAAGTCACTGGGTGTCGTGGGTTTCTGTGGGTGGGTTTTGGTAGTGGGGGGGCTCCAGGGGTGGCTTCTGTTGGAAGCTGCCAGAAGCTTCCCCTGCCCCGTGGAGCCAATGCCAGCTGCTCCAGGACGGACTTGGTGCTGCTGGCCAAGGCTGAGTCCATCAGGAGCAACAGGAACAGCTCTGGGATAACAGATTTAGGGCCAGAAGGAATTGCAGCCAGGGAAGAGCAGAGTGGGAACATGGGAACAGCAATGCAGACCCCAAGGGCGGTGCAGAAGGAGGGGCAGGAGGTGCTCCAGGCCCTGCAGCCCCTGGGGGAGCATCGGGGTGCAGAGACCCCCCTGCAGCCCCTGGGGGAGCATTGGGGTGCAGAGACCCCCCTGCAGCCCCTGGGGGAGCATCGGGGTGCAGAGACCCCCTGCAGCCCCTGGAGGCTCCCACGCTGGAGCAGGGGGATGCAGGAAGGCGGCTGTGACCCCGGGGCAGGCCCAGCATGGAGCAGGTCCTGGCAGGGACCTGCAGCCCGTGCAGAGGGAAGCCCAGGCTGGAGCAGGTTTTTCCCAGCAGGACTCGTGGCCCCTGTGGGGGACCCACGCCGGGTCAGCTCATCCCTGAAGGACTGACCCCATGGAGGAGGGACCCACGGGACAGCAGGGTGGGAAGAGCTGCTGCCTGAGGGATGGACTCACTGCAGAGGTCCATCCAGGACTGTCTCCTGTGGGAGGGACCCCACGGGAGCAGGGAAGGGTCCAACTCCTCTCCCTGAGCAGTGACAGAAACAACAACTGACTGTAACCCCCATTGCCGTCCCCCTGCACTGCTGGGGGGAGGAGGGAGAAGGTAGAAGGAGGAGTGGGGGGAAGGTGCTTTTCAGACTGTTTTATTTCTTACTCTTTGGCTTTTATCCTGTCAGTAATACATTTAAAAACTGTCCCTACTTTGAGTCTGTTTTGCCCATTAGTAAGTGACTTTATCCCTACCCTTATCTCTACTCAGGAATCCTCAGCTGTTTTTTCCTCTCCTCTGTGGAGTTGCAGAGGGAGGGGGAGGTGGCAGCTTTTAGTGGGTGTTTGAAATCCAGCCAGGGTCAACCCACTAAACCAACCCCTGTGCCTGAGGCTCTTTTGTGATGTCACAGCCCACCCTCTCCATTCCGGAATAGCTCTTGGCAACCAAAGAACGAACACCCCACAAGGTCAGAATGCAGCCCCACCCATGTGCCCCTTTATGATTTCCTGGCCCATCCTCTCCATTCTGGAATAGTCCCTGGAAACCAAAGAACCAACGCCCCACACCCCCACAGTGCAGCCCCACCCATCTGCCATGGGACTCTTTGGGAAGTCACGGCCTTTCCCCCAGCAAAGAAAGCCTGTAACCTTCGGGTTTCAGGTGCAGTTGGAAAGACAACCCTCCATTATACCAAGGGTTATCTCACTAGGATCAAATGACTGTTCTACTGTGAAGTCCCAAGTAATGGGAGGTGCCACACACCCTATCTATGTACCAAAATCTTCCCATGCTCCTTGTCAGCCAGGAACTGCCCTTTTCAAGCCCCTTTCCAAAGCTCCAGCTAATCCTTTCAAGATTTGGCCTTTCCTGTAACAAGGAAACCAGCATAACACAATCCTTCCAATTTTAAATAATATGTCCATCACCTTCATCATTAACCAAATTGTTGCCACACAATTTAGATAATAATTGGAGGCGTCAGTTTGGGAATCTCTGTCAAGGAAGGAGGAATACCTGTCCCAAATGTCTCTCCAGTTGAACACCGTTGGATCTGGATGTTCCCACATGAAGAAGCCCAGAACAGGTGTGAGGGCTGCTAAAATTACATTGAAAATTAAGAAAGTGGCCATTATTTATATAGTTGTTTTTACTGTTCCTGAACAAGAGATATATTTATAAAAACAAATCCTTCTTGGCAGCTCTCCCAGCACTGTTCCCAAATAAAGTCGATGTTTGCTAGAACTTGGCCACCTGCCCAGGAATTGTTACCAAAACAACCCACTGGTGTCTCGGTGGAACCTCCAAAAAATGTCCCAGGTTGGACTTGGCTCCCAGCCAAGTATCTGGACCACAACGAAAAAACCTTCCCCCTCCCTCTCCCTCTTTTAGACCACGCAAAAATCAAAAGAACCCAAACCGAACCGAATTCCAAGTAACACACATTTATATATATTTAGAACTATATACAGGAGATCACCCACAGGGAACCTCCCAAAAGGGGAAAAGAAAGGGGAAGGGAAAAAGGGAAACAGGGAAAAAGGGATAAAAAGCAAATACTTTCCTTAAGATAGCAGTGAACTGCAACAAACAACTGCCAGCACTATCTGCTTCTCAAGGCCAACCAGCACACGAGGCCTCACTCCTTCGCCCAGGCAAAATGACAGCAAAGAATCTTCGCCTTCGGTCCACCGGAAGAAAGAGAGCGAGAGCTTCCTCTCCCTTATTATTTATACTCTTGCTTACGTAAAAATCGAATGGAATACTGGGAACATGGCCTTGGTTCCTTGGTTACAACCTGGTCACCAAGGAAGGCCTAGACTCAAAACCACTACAGTCGGTGACACTGGTGACATCACAGGGGATAGTGGTGACATCACAGGGACATCGGTGACAGTATTGGGGACCAGTGACCTCACAGGGGGACAACAAAAGGACAGCCGTGATGTCACAGGACTATCAATGACATCGCAGGGGACCATGGTGACATCACAGACACCTGTGACATCATCAGGGACATTGCTGACATCACAGGGGGCAGTGATGACATCACTGAGACAGCAGGGACATCACTGGGGACCAGTGACATCAGAGTGACAACAGAGGGACATCATTAAACACCAGTGACATCAAAGGTGACTGGTGACAACAATGGGAAAGCCATGATGTCACAGGCACATTGGTGACATCACAGGAGACACTGGTGACTTCAAAAGGACAAGGGTGACATTACATAGACAGCAGTGACATCATCGGGGACATTGGTGACACCACCGGGGACAGTGGTGACATGACACAGACATGGGTGATATCACTGGGGACCAGTGACATCCCAGGGGACTGGTGACAAGAAAGGGACAGCTGCGATTTCACAGGGACATCAATGACATCAAAGGGGTCTGGTGACATCACAAGGACATCAGTGTCCCCAGCGGGGACATGATGCCACCGCTGAAGACAGTGGTGACACCACAGAGACAGCAGTGACATCACTGAGGACCAGTGATGTCACAGGGGACTGTTGACAACAAAGACAGCCATGATGTCACAGGGACACTGGTGACATCACAGGAGACTTCAGTGACTTCACAAGGACAGGGGTGACATCACAGAGACACCAGTGACAATGCCAGGGACATCTGTGACATCAGAGGGGACAGGGTTGGCATCATAGGAAAGTCAGTGACATCACTGGGGATCAGTGACATCACAGGGGAATGTTGACAACAAAGGGACAGTCGTGATGGCACAAAGCCATCGGTGACATCACAAGGGTCTGGTGACATCACAGGGACATCGGGGACATCATAGGGATAGTGTGGCATTGCTGCAGACAGTGGTGAAGTCACAGGGACAGCAGTGTCATCATTGTTGACCAGTGACATCACAAGGGACTGCTTACAGCAAAGGGAAAGCTGTGATGTCTCAGGGACATTGGTGACATCACAGGGAGCAGTGGTGACATCACACAGACATTGGTGATATCACTGGGGAGCAGTGACATCCCAGGGGACAAGAAAGGGAATCCTGTGATGTCACAGGGACATCGCTGACATCAAAGGCGTCTGATGACATCCCAGAGACATCAGTGACATCCTGGGGATATAATGCCACCGCTGGGGAGAGTGGTGACATCACAGAGAAAGCAGTTACATCACTGGTGACCAATGACATCACAGGGGAATGCTGACGACAAATGGACAGCAGTGATGTCACAGGGAAACCTTTGACATGACTGGGGTCATTGGTGACATCAAAAGGACAGGTATGACATCATAAAGACACCAGTGACATTATTGGTGACACTGGTGACATGATAGGGGACAGTGGTGACATCACAGAGACGTCAATGACATCACTGGGGACTAGTGACATCACAGGGGACTGTTGACAAGAAAGGGACAGCCGTGATGTCACAGGGACATCACTGACATCAGTGACATGACGGGGCCATGGTGCCACAGCTCGGCACAGTGGTGACATCACAGAGACAGCAGGACATCATTGGGGACGTTGACATCACAAGGGACATCAATGACTTCACAAGGCCGGGGTGACTTCACAGAGGTACCAGTGACATCATCAGTGACACTGGTGACATCACAGGGGATAGTGGTGACATCACAGGGACATGGGTGACATCATTGGGGACCAGTGACATCGCATGGGACTGTTGACAATAAAAGGACAGCCGTAATGTCACAGGGAGATCACTTACATCACAGGGGACATCAGTGACTGCACAAGGCCAGGGATGACATCACAGAGACACCAGTGACATCATCAGTGACACTGGTGACATCAAAGAGGACAGTGATGACATCACAGGGGAGAGTGATGACACCACAGAGACACCAGTGACATCAACGGGGACATCTGTGACATTACAGGGGACATTGATGACATCACAAGGCCAGGTGTGACATCACAGAGACATCACTGGGGACACCGGTGGCATTACAGGGGATAGTGGTGACATCACAGGGACATTGATCACATCACAGGGACATGGTGACACTGCTGGGGACAGTGTTGATATCCCCGGGACAGCAGTGACATCATTGGAGACCAGTGACGTCACAGGGGACTGCTTATAGCAATGGGAAAGCCGTGATGTCACAGGGACATTGGTGACATGGAGGGGTCATGGTGACAACATGGGGGTGGGGTGACAACACAGAGACACCAGTGATATCACTGGGGACATTGGTGACATCACAGGGGAATGTGGTGACATCACAGAGGAACCTGTGAAATCATAGGCCACTGTTGACAACAAAGGGAAAGCCGTGATGTCACAGGGACATCAATGACATCACAGGGACATCGGTGACAACACGGGGACATGGTGCTACCGTTGGGGACAGTGGTGACATCACAGAGACAGCAATGGCGTCATTGGGGTCCAGAAATATCACTGGGCACTGCTGACAACAGAGGGAAAGCCGTGATGTCACAGGGACATTGGTGACATCACAGGGGACCTGGATAACAACACAGAGACACCAGTGATATCACGGGGGACATTGGTGACATCACAGGGGAGAGGGGTGACATTACAGGGACAGCAATGGCATCATTGTGGACCAGTGACATCACAGAAGTCTGGTGATAACAAAGGGGCAGCCGTGATCTCCCAAGGACATCAGTGACATCACTGGGAACATCGGTGACTTCACAAGGACAGGGATGACATTGCAGAGACACCAGTGACATCATCGGTAACACTAGTGACATTACAGATACATTTGTGACATCATTTGGGACCAATGACATCACATGGGACTGCTGACAACAAAGGAACAGCCGTGATGTCACAGGGCTATCGGTGACATCACAGGGGACAGGGGTTACAACACATAGGTGTCATCACAGGGACATCAGTGACATCACTGGGGACAAGTGACGTCACAGGGGACTGGTGACAACAAAGGGACAGCTGTGATATAACGTGGATGTTGGTGGAGGAGCTTTCAGAACAAACTGCACACAAATCAGGATGATTTACACAAATGTTCCACTTCATTTACACAACCCAACCTTTTATAGACTTTCACTGCCCCCTGGGGCGTGATCACTTTCAAACTATTGGTTATTTGCTGTAACCCACGAACCGAGCGTGCATTACTGACACACTGCCTATTGGCTGCACACAGGTGTCCATGTGATATGAAGACATTGTTTTTCTCCTAAATCTCCTCCTTATTTTTGTCACAGGTTTCTCTTTGTTTCCATTCCTGCAGTCTGTTATCACTGCTCCTGTATCTTTCCACTGCCTGCAAAGAGGCTTCTGGCTATGTCAGGGGCAGGCCTAACTGAGGCCAATTAGTGTGGTTTGTCCATAGTGTGCATTTTTTCAGCTCAGCACTCCACAAGTCTGATCCCCCAAATGGAATAAGAATGAAGATTCCTCCCAGACAAAAGGTGCCAGCACAGGAAGCTCCATGTGTGCATGGAGTGCCAAGAGTGGCTCACCAATTGCACAGGAGAGATGGAGGGCAAAGGCTTTCTTTCCTTGGTGGAAATGCATGTGTTTGGTGTCAGAACCCTTTCCCTGGTATTGTCAGTCTTAGACCGAAGATTCCTTCCAGACAAAAGGTGCCAGCACAGTGTAACAAGGTGAATTCGAAAGGATGCCGAGATTGAAAACCAAGACACTGCTGAGAGCTCAACAATAAACCAAATATTTATTACAGAAAGTGGCCAAATAAACGGGAACCTGAGATACAAGAAAGGAGTGGAGTGAACTGAGCCCTCAGTGAAACCCCCACTCACTCAGGTGTGTTTTACAAGGTTGTCTCACTGACCCCAGAATAACCAGAATTCCCCCAAGCAGAGGCTGCATCCTCAGAGGGTCAGCAGGCTCACAAAGATAGCGGCATCCACGCAGAAGGCAATGTTGTCCTTCTTGTAAAGCTTGAGAGCCCCGAGCACGAGCCACCTGCATTTTTATCCACTGAGCCGGGGACGTCTCCCTGGGCCGGTGTGGCAGCACCGCCCAGCCAGAGGCCCTCGGTCCCTCCCCCGTTCTGTGAGTGCCCCCCTTCAGCCATGCGGGAGAACGTGGGGATTCCCCTCGCCCTTGCGCTGGTTCACTCAAGGGGTCTGATCTATTTGGGTCTGGGGGCTTTATCCATTCTCTGCTCTTAAGTTTCTCCTTCAAATGTCCCCTACAGGCAACCAGTCAATCACAGAGCACCAATTAAAACAGTTTATACAAGAAATTGTCTCTCCCAGGACGAAGCTCCCGTTTATCAGTGAACTTGGCAGGCAAGGAACAAAACTTTTGCAGGTGGCTGGGCCAAACACAGAGCAAAAAATATCAACAATCCCTGATACACCTGCCCTGATTTCTGTGTTGAAGATGCTTCTTCAGCCCTTCTCTGGAGCTGCAGGGGCAGTGCCTGTGTGCAGAGCTGGAGGGAAGAGACTCCCAGCACAGCAGCACAGCCAGGGACAAGGGCACTTGTTCTTTCCACATCTCGGCTTTGGGAAAGGCTGGGGAAGGTTGGGAAAGGTGTTAACAGGGTGGTTTTGCCTGAGGTGTTAAACATGGGAGCGGGTCTATCTTCCCAATTCCCAAGAGAAGAGATGGCAGAAAGCTGCCCTGCAGGTTGTATTTGAAGGAAGAGGAAAAGAGACCGAGGGGAAGGGGTTTCTTTCCTGGAGGGCAGGGCCAAATTGGAATCTGGACAAAGATTCCTGCGAGACAAAAGGTGCCAGGACAGAAAGCTCTTGCTGCCCACAGAGTGCCCAGGGTGGCCACAAACTGCACCTGAAACCCGAAGGTTACAGGCTTTCTTTCCTGGGGGGAAAGGCCATGACTTCCCAAAGAGTCCCATGGCAGATCGGTGGGGCTGCACTGTGGGGGTGTGGGGCGTTGGTTCTTTGGTTTCCAGGGGCTATTCCAGAATGGAGAGGATGGGCTGGGACATCATAAAGGGGCACATGGGTGGGGCTGCATTCCGACCTTGTGAGGTGTTGGTTCTTTGGTTTCCAGGGGCTATTCCGGAATGGAGAGGGTGGGCTGTGACATCACAAAAGGGCCTCAGGCACAGGGGTTGGTTTAGTGGTTGGACCCTGGCTGGATTTCAAACACCCACTAAAAGCTGCCACCTCCCCCTCCCTCTGCAACTCCACAGAGGAGAGAAATAAAAGAGCTGAGGATTCCTGAGTAGAGATAAGGGTCGGGAAAAAGTCACTCACTAATGGGCAAAACAGACTCAAAGTAGGGACAGTTTTTAAATGTATTACTGACAGGATAAAAGCCAAAGAGTGAGAAATAAAACAGTCTGAAAAACACCCTCCCCCACCCCTCCTTCCTTCTCAGCTCTCCCTCCTCTCTCCAGCGGTGCAGGGGGATGTCAGTGGGGGTTACAGTCAGTTGTTGTTTCTGTCACTGCTCAGGGAGAGGAGTTGGATCCTTCCCTGCTGTCCTGGATGGACCTCTGCAGTGAGTCCATCCCTCGGGCAGCAGCTCTTCCCACCCTGCTGTCCCGTGGGTCCCTCCTCCATGGGGTCAGTCCTTCAGGGATGAGCTGACCCAGCGTGGGTCCCCCACAGGGGCCACGAGTCCTGCTGGGAAAAACCTGCTCCAGCCTGGGCTTCCCTCTGCACGGGCTGCAGGTCCCTGCCAGGACCTGCTCCATGCTGGGCCTGCCCCGGGCTCACAGCCTCCTTCCTGCATCCCCCTGCTCCAGCGTGGGAGCCTCCAGGGGCTGCAGGGGGGTCTCTGCACCCCGATGCTCCCCCAGGGGCTGCAGGGGGGTCTCTGCACCCCAATGCTCCCCCAGGGGCTGCAGGGGGGTCTCTGCACCCTGATGCTAGCCCAGGGGTTGCAGAGGCCTCAGCTCTGAGTCCTTCCCCTGTGCTGAACACAGGGTTGATTATCACAGAATGACAGACAGTGCTGAGTTGGAAGGGATCCACAAGGATCATCCAGTCCAACCCTTAGCTCTGAACAGGAACATCCCCAAGGCTCACACCATGAGCCTGAGAGGATCATCCAAACACTGTTTGAGTTCTGTCATCCTTGGTGCTGTGCCCACTGCCCTGGGGAGCCTGTTCAGTGCCCAATCACCCTCTGGGGGAAGAACCTTTTTCCAAGATCCACCATAAAGTTCCCCTGGCACAACTCCAGGCCATTCCCTCATTCATGTCCCTGGTCCCCACAGTGTTGGGGTAAGTGGCAAGGCCCCAGAGCCCCTAATGAAGGATGCAAGTGTGAAGGATTTTGACTTAGACACTTTGAGGCTGATTTCCCTGGGAAAAGCAGAGACTGCAAAGGACTTGAAAAGGTGCCAGACCTGACAGTAAGAAAGGAATGTAAATAAGAAGTGAATATCCAATCATAAGTATAAGAAGTGAATATCCAATCATAAGTGAAGGCTGGTAATAAATTATAGATAGAGAAGCAAAGAATAGTAATGGTATGTAAGATTCTGTTCAGTGTGAGTGCAAATGGGTGAGAACAAGTTGTAATATACTGGACAAAGCAATAAAAGCTGAATGTAGGCCATTATCATAAAGGTGCCTCGTTTTTAATTCTTGGCCATCCTCAACTTACTACAACACCACAGAGCAGAGCTCAGGGCCTGCCCCTCTTCTGCCCCTCCCCAGGATGCTGTGACTAAAGTGAGGTCTCCCCTCAGTCTCCTCTTCTACAGCTGAACACACCAAGTGCCCTCAGTGTCCTCACACGCCTTCAAATCCAGGCCCTTCCCCATCTTCATTGCCCTCCTTTGGACACTCTCCAGTGTCTCAATCTCTTCTTCCATTGTGTCCCCCCAAACTGCCCCAATGTTGAGGTGAGGCCACCCCAGGGCAGAGCAGAGCGGGACAATCCCCTCCCTGATGCCCCCAGCACAGGGATGTCCCTCCTGGCTGCCAGGGCACTGCTGACTCAGGGCCAACTGGCACCCACCAGCACCCCCAGGGCCCTTTCCCGGCTCTGCTTCCCAGCCTCTCATTCCCAGGGTGTCCGTCCAGCCGGGGTTGCCCCATCCCAGGGCACAATCCGGCCCTTCCCCCTGGGGAAGTTCTCAGGGCTCCTCAAGAGCCAGGAGGTCCCTTTGCTGTCCCGGGGGCTCCATGGGGACCTCCCAGAGGTCATCCTGAGGAATCTCCTGGAATCAAAGGCTCTGTGGGGACACTGCAGGGCCATGTGGAGTCCAGGGGCCATTGGGACACTGGGGAAACTCATGGAATGAAGGGACCACTATTGCACTGCTGAATGCCATGGAATACAAGGGCCATTGTGACCCTGCAGGGCCTCCTGGAGCTGAAGGGACCATTGTGACACTGTCACACCTGGTGGAATCAAGGGCCCAGTGAGACAGTGCAGGTCCTCAATCAACCCAAGGTAACATGGAAAGCACAGAAACTCGTGGCATCAAGGGGTCACTGTGACACTGTGGGAACTCATGGAATAAAGGGGTCATTGGGACACTGCAGGGCCTCATGGAACCTTGTCTGTTGGGAAACACAAATGGATGTGTGGGTGGGTTTCACTGACAACCAGGAAAATTTTGGAGAGGGACCTTTACACACCCAGATCTTGATGTGTCCACACATCTCTGCCTGGGTGTGGGTGTTGTTGCCTTAAGAGACCATGGAGAAAAAGACTCCAGGCCAATTTAGGTAGGAGATAAGATAAAGAGACCTGGTCCTTTAATGAGTTGTTAGGCCTAGAGGAACACATACCATGTGTGCCCCCCCAGACAGAGGTTCTATGATTTTATAATAAGGTCCATCCAATCCTAGGTTTATGTAGCCCTGGTTCTGCCCCATTCTGCCCCCTGACACACCCCTTCAGGATTTGGGTTTGGTGTCTTTGGGATCCCTTCTTCCTCATCTTCATCTTCTTCACAGCACACACAATCCTGAGAGCTCCTAAAGAGTTCTGCCTAGAATGTCACTGTGTCTGGCTGATATCTTCTGGTCCAGTCCTTGGGATGTTTTTCTACAATTCTACCTTGAAAAGAAGTCTAAAATCAGTTGATATGGAATGGGGTAGTAGGGTTGGGTATGTGAAACTACTCTGCTAAGGGTAAGGGATATAATAATACAGCTACATTAAAATATATTGACTACACAACTAGTTCTAAAATCTACAAGAGATAATAATAAAAAAAAAGGTCTGAGACATCAGTGTGAATTGACTGTGGTGTGAGTGTTGTTATTGTGAATCTATAATTCAGTCACCATTCAATTGTAGCAAATGCTACTGAATCCCTTGATAACTGTTTAGCTGGTGAATGATTAAATGTTACTAATCTCTTTTGCCCCTTTTTCTTTGTGCCCAAATCCTTTGCACCCTGACCCTCTTGCATCCCAAGGTTCTGTGTAAATAATTCCATTTCATAAAAAAAAACCCAAACTATTCTTTGGGAGCTGCTCTTTGAAATTTTCCTCTTTAGCTAAACTACAAAAAAACTTTAATTAGTTGTTGAAGATGTGAAGACAGGAAGACAAAAAAAAAAAAAAAAAGAAAACCAATTTGTTTTTCTGTATTTTAATGAGCCCCAAGGTGTGTTTAGAGATTACTCTATCATCCTGAGGTACTGAGAAAAGATTGAAGAAGCTGCTCAAGAAGTCAGAAGCCAAACTCCCAGTCCCTCGAAGCATTGCTGGGCCCCACTGAGGGCAGGCACTGACAAAGCCTCCCCAGGGACTCCTTGGAGCAGATCCTTGCAGGCCAGGAGTGCAGGCAGACAAAGGCTCTGGGCAGGCCCCTGCAATGCTGAGCAAAGCCTGCCTTGGTTTTGGGGAGCACAAAGGCCAAGGCTGAGCCCCAGGCCCTGGCCCAGCAGATCCTGTCCCTGCCGGGGGGCTCAGGGCTGTTTGGGGGGCAGTGGGATGGGAGGGGGAGCAACAACCAAGGCCCCAAACTGGGCAAGCCCTGCCAGGCTGCTCAGGGAGGGGCGAGGCAGAAGCCAAGGGCAGAAGCTGCCAGGAAAGTGTCTTGTGGTGGCCTGAGGGGCAGAGGCAGCTGCCAGAGCCAAGGGCACAAAGGCCTGGGTGCCTTTGGGCCTTGCAGCCCTGCCAGAGCCCTTGGCCATCTGTGCTGCAGGCTGTGCTCCCCTGGCCCTGCTGCTCCTCTGGCCTTGCAGGCTGCACACACCCCTCCTGCTTTCCCACCTCCCTCCCAGCAGCATTTCTGGGCCCTCCCTGATGGCTCTGCTGTTCCCCAGCTCTGGCTGCTGCCATGTGCACTTGGCCTTCTTGGCTTTGCTGCTGAGCCCCTGTGCCCCAGGACATCCCTGACAGAGCCCAGGCCCTTCTGCTGGGGGTCCCTGCAGAGCTGAGCAGATCCAGGTCACCTCCCATTGCTCTGCCAACCCCTTGGGCCTGCTCTGGGCCCTGCAGGTCCTTGCCCTGCTCCCAAGGGCTCTGGGGGTGCTTCATGGTCAGGCCTTGGGCTTTAGAGCTCAGGGTGGGGATTGGGCAGAACTTTGGCAGGTTTGTTGTTCTGCTGGCAGTGTCTGGTTCAGGTTAAGGGGAAGAGTTTTTTGGACTGGGTCAGGATTAAAGCTTGGCTTTTCATAATAACAATGCAGGTTTGGGATTGGGTTGTCATTGGAGGACAAATAAGAGTCTGGAGTTCTGGGTTTGGGCTTTGCCTTGAGGTCCTGTTGAGTTTCGGATTAGAGCAGTGGATTTCTTTCCATGGGAAGGACAGCACTTTTAGGTTGGGCTTGAGGTTATAAAGAGGTTAAAGGTCCATCAAGACTGTTTGCACAGTCAGTGTTCCAGCACCTTCAGCATTCCCTGAACGTGCTTTTACCTCATCAAAATCTTTCCTCTCTATTTTCCAGGCCTCTCTTTCCTTCCCCAAATATCCAGTTCCAGTTCCAACTAATCCTGCCAAACTTTCATCTGGGTAGGCCCTGTGGAATAAAAGGAGCCCTGAAACCTTTGGGAACCTCATGGAACCAGGGAGTCATTGTGCCACTGTGGTGCCTCCTGGAAACAAAGAAACCCTGGGACACAGTGGAACCTCATGAAATGAAGGGGCCACTGTGACACTACAGGGCCTTTTTAGTGCCAAATGGACCTTGGGACACTGGGGAACCCCAAGGAATCAAGGGGTCATTGTGACACTCCAGGGCATTCTGGAGCCAAAGGATCCCAGGGACACTGAGCAGCCTCCTGGAATCAAGGGGCCACTTTGACACTGCAGGGCCTCATGGAAACAAAACCAAATCCAGGCTTGTCCAGGTCCTGAGGGTGATTCAGAAGGGAGGCAGCAGTGATTTCTCCCTACAGACCCACCACTCCAATGGTCTCTCCCTGCCCTGAAGGTTTCTGGCTATCAGGCTGGAGCTGAGGGGCTTGGGCAGGGCCATGAGGAGGGGGTAGAACAAGGGCTGTGCCCAACTCTGCCAGGAGGGCTGTGCTGGGCAAGGAGGAGGAGGCTGCAGAAAACAGTGGCACTAGGGAGGTGAGAGGAGCAGGGGGAGAGACCTTGTGCCTGCCCACGCTGGGCAGGAGCTGCCCCAGGATGGCAGCTCTGAAGCACTCCCAGCATGTCCCTGGGAACAGCAGGGAAAGAGTGGATTCAAAAATCAGGCTGGGAATGCAAAGAGCAGGAGTGTCCTGGTGTCACTGCAGGAGAGTTCCAGCCCTGCAGCAAGGGCACAGAAGAAGTGACCCAGTCCATGCAGTGCCCTCAGAAGACCCCACAGCATCCTGGAGATGCTGTCAGGGAGGCCAGCTCTGCTTCACAAGTTGCCAGTGCCTGTCCCTGCCTGTGCTCAAAGGGCTCCCACCCCCAGGACTGTGCTCAGAGAGCACTCAGGCCTTCCAGCCAGAAAGGGGCTCACAAGGACAGTGTGGAAGTGGAAAGAGCAGCTCTGCAAAGCCCAAGCTCTGCTGCTCCCTGGCAGTGCTGCTGTGCTGGGATTCTTGTCCCCTTGCCCTTTGCAAATCCCCCCTGTCCTGCAGTGTGCTGTCCTTTAGGAACTGCTAAGAGGAAGGTTCAGGGGTGACCTCATCACTCTCTCCAACTACCTGAAAGGAGGTTGTAGCCAGGTGAGGGTCGATCTCTTCTCCCAGGCAATCAGGACAAGAGGACACGGGTTTAAGCTCTGCCAGGGGAGGTTTAGGTTGGATATTAGAAAGAAGTTCTTTACAGAGAGAGTGATCAGGCATCGGAATGGCCTGCCCAGGGAGGTGGTGGATTCACCGTCCCTGGAGGTTTTTAAGGTGAGGGTGGATGTGGCACTGAGTGCCATGATCTGGTGATCACAGTGGGGTTGGATCAAGGGTTGGACTTGATGATCTCGAAGGTCTCTTCCAACCCAGTTAATTCTATGATTCTATGATTCTAAGAAAAAGGGTCTTGGACAAAGAAAGCACTGAAGGGTTCTTTATTTTATTTAAATGCTCAGAGAGCACAATTCATCATTTTTACATCTCTGGGTCAAATTCAGTGGGTGGACACTAAATAAAGAAGAAAGATTCAAAATAATATTTCATTGCACAGAAAATTATTGCAAGAAGAACCTGATGACCTTCATGGAAAACCTGAGCAGGAAGGCTGGGCCATTAGGGAATCCTCTTCTGAATGCTACACACCAGAAAACAAGCACTTTATTGCTCCTGAAAAGCATCCAGTCATCATTTTCCTTAAGGCATTCCTGAGCTCCTGGTTCCTCAGGCTGTAGATGAGGGGGTTCAGGGCTGGAGGCACCACCGAGTACAGAACTGACAGGACCAGATCCAGGGATGGAGAGGAGATGGAGGGGGGCTTGAGGTTGGAAAATATGCCAGTGCTGAGGAACAGGGAGACCACGGCCAGGTGAGGGAGGCACGTGGAAAAGGCTTTGTGCCTTCCCTGCTTGGAGGGGATCCTCAGCACAGCCCTGAAGATCTGCACATAGGAGAAAATAATGAAAATGAAACAACCAAGTGCTACTGAGATGGAAAAAAAGAGAAGCCAAATTTCCCTAATGCTGGAGTGTGAGCAGGAGAGCTTGAGGATTTGTGGGATTTCACAGAAGAACTGGCCCAGGGCATTGCCCTGGCACAGGGGCAGGGAAAATGTATTGGCTGTGTGCAGCAGAGAATAGAGAAACACACTGGCCCAGGCAGCTTCTGCCATGTGGGCACAAGCTCTGCTGCCCAGGAGGGTCTTGTAGTGCAGGGGTTTGCAGATGGCAACGTAGCGGTCGTAGCACATGATGGTCAGGAGGAAATACCCTGCTGAGATGAAGAAGAAAAAGAAAAAAAGCTGTGCAGCACATCCTGTGTAGGAGATGGTTGTGGTGTCCCAGAGGGAGTTGTGCATGGCTTTGGGCACAGTGGTGCAGATGCAGCCCAGGTCTGTGAGGGAGAGGTGCAGCAGGAAGAAGTCCCTGGGGGTGTGCAGGTGCTGGTCGCAGGCTACGGCGCTGAGGATGAGGCCGTTGCCCAGGAGGGCAGCCAGGGAGATGCCCAGGAAGAGCCAGAAGTGCAGCAGCTGCAGCTCCCGCCTGTCTGAGAATGCCAGCAGCAGGAACTGGGCCGTGGAGCTGCTGTTGAACATTTGCTACCTCTTGGTGTGGGACACTGTCTGAGGAGGAAATATCAGTGATATATTAGCAAAGAACTTCCTGAGAAAAATCAAAGCATTTTCCCAATGGCCTCTCCATGCTCTGTTCCCCCACATGTTTTGTTGGGGTTTTTTTCTTCAAATTCCCTCATCTCTCCTGAGGAGTGTTCCTGGATATCAGAACCCCTCAGCACTTCTGATGCACTCAGAGAGAACAGAGCAGATCCTGCCAGGCAGGAGGATTGTCTGGGGCTTAGTGCAGAGTGAGGGGAGCTGCTCTCCCTCTCTCTTGTTCCCAACTGCCCTGGGTTTGCTCCTTCCTCAGATGGAGATTGATCACACTCCCAGTTTGGTCTGAAAAGCCCCCAGACACTGCTGAGAGCAGAGGGATCCATCCCATACCCCTCAGTGTCCCAGCCTGTCTCAAGGGCTCAGCACCCCCCTTGTAGCCAAGGACACCCGTGGCTCATCTCACCAACCCAACAGCATCTCCTGGGCTGGCACAGCAGCTCTGCCCCTCTGCACTGGGCAAGCTGAGAAACAAGGAATGCACAGGGAGGGGCCAGCTGGGAGAGGCCAGGGCAGAGCCCACTGGGCACTCAGGGCAGCCTCCCCCTGAGCCAGCTGGGCCACCTCCCACACACCCCCAGTGCCAGGAAGGTGTTCTCAGCCCTGTGCAGCTCCTCAGAGGTCCCTCTGGAACTCAAACCACCAGGCATGTGGCTTGAGAGCTGGAGAGAAATCCCTCCTTGGACCTTCCCCTTGAAGGATCCCCTGGGAAATATCCTGGGCTGCTCTGGTTCTGTGAGCACAGCCCGGCTTCCCAGCCCTGCAGGAGCCCTGGCAGAAGGGAACCCTGCTGGGATGTGCCTGGGATGCTGCAGGAGGGACTGGGATGTGCCAGCGCTCGCAGATCTTTGCCCAACCTGCAGACACCTTGCCCTTCCTGCTGACTGACCTGACACCAACACCCAGGGAGGAGTCTTCCTAAACTCTGAGGTGTTACTGAGGAGAACAGCAGGTCAGAAAACATCAATATCCAATTAGCCAAGGGACAAGTCCAGGGACTTTTTTCAAGAGAAAAATCTGAATTCCCACAAACATGTCATCCGAATACTTTTCATGTTTTTCACAGTATTTGTGCCATTTTCCTGTGAGTTTGATCTCTCTCATACAGGTGTTATTCAAAATGTCCAAGAGATAGTTAAAGTTTGCATGAGAGAAATGTCACCATGATTGTTTTCTAATCTACCAACTTCATAATATAGTTATACAGAAAAAGTAAATATTCTTATTTATAACCAAAACAAATCACTGAGATACTCACCTTCATTTTAATTGAATGCTTGAACTCAAAGCAACCATTCACATGCAGATTATCCACAGAGCAGCAATGCCTGCTTGTCCCCAATGTTGTCAAAGATGCAGCCTCCTCTTTTGAACTCTCAGCTGTCTCCCTGCTCCAAAGATCTGGGCTGGAGCCCCGGGCAGGCCGGCTTTGCTGCCAGGAACCTGCCAGAGCCCTTCTTAGGTGGTGCCAATCTGCCAGGCAGCCTTTCCCAAAGCTGGAGGAAGCCTGAAAAGGAAGGAAACTTCCCCAAAGCCAGCCAGGCTTTTCTCAGCAGCTGAGCTGCTGCCCAGAGCCTTTGGCTCCCTGCACTCAGGGCCTCCAAGGAGCTGCTGCAGAGTCCCTGGGGAGGCTTTGGCAGGAGGGGCCCTCGGGGGGCTCCTTAAGGCTTCAAGGGCCTGCAGGATTTTCAGAGCAATTTGGGGTTTGCTTTTGGTTTTGTATCTCTGAGAGGTTTGTGCAATCATGGCCTCCAATTATCTGCTGTAACAAGTCCCTTGAGAGCCTCAGACAGTGACAACCCTCAGTGGGTCATTAATGCTTCAAGGCACTCAGGGTTTATTGAGGTGCTTTTTTTGACACTGAGTTTTTGAGAGGTTTGTTCAGTCATGGCCTCCAATTCTCTGCTTTAATGAGTCCCCTGAGAGACTCTGTCAATTGTGACACTCAGTGGGGCTCATTAATGCTTCAAGGTACTCAAGGGTTTTGAAGGAATTTTTCCTTTTGAAAGTGAGTCTTTGAGAGGTTTGTTCAGTCCTGGCCTCCAATTATCTGCTCTAATGAGTCCCTTGGGTTTCTCTGTCAGTGTGACACTCAGTGGGGCTCATTGATGCTTCAAGGCACTCAAGATAAATTTATTAAGACATTTCTTTTTGACACTGAGTCTTTGAGAGGTTTGTTCAGTCATGGCCTCCAATTATCTGCTCTAATGAGTCCCTTGAGAGCCTTTGTCAGGAATGGCCCTCAGTGGGGCTTGTTAAAGCTTCAAAGTACCACAGGTTTGTTAAGGTACTTTGCCTTTTCCTTTGACTCAGAGTTTTGAAGAAGTTTGTGCAATCATGGCCTCCAATTCTCTGCTTTAATTAGTCCCTGGAGAGACTTTGTCAGCAGTGACACTCAGTGGGGCTCATTAATGCTTCAAAGTTCTCAGGGGTTTTGAAGGAATTTTTCCTTTTGAAAGTGAGTCTTTGAGAGGTTTGTTCAGTCATGGCCTCCAGTTCTCTCCTCCACTGAGTCCATGAGGAGCCTGTTTTGGGAATGGCCTTTAAGGGGACCCATTAATGCTTCCAGATACTTTTGGATTTCCTTCTGACTTTCACTTATGGACAGGTTTGTAAATCTCCCCTCAGTACCTGAGGCTCAAGGACTCAGCACCAAAAGCCCCCCTGGGCTCACTCAGATAAAGCAAGTCCTGACAAACCATGGCCCTTCCTGTGACTTCCCTCTAGTCTAGACAGTAAATTAGGAATGTTGTCTCATGGAATCAGGGGACCATTGTGACACTGCCCAGAGCCTTTGTCTGCCTGCACTCCTGGCCTGCAAGGATCTGCTCCAAGGAGTCCCTGGGGAGGCTTTGTCAGTGCCTGCCCTCAGTGGGGCCCAGCAATGCTTCAAGGGACTGGGAGTTTGGCTCCTGACTTCTTGAGCAGCTTCTTCAATCTTCTCTCAGTACCTCAGGATGATGGACTTGTCTCTAAACACACTGTGGGGCTCATTAAAATACAGAAAACCAAATTATTTTCCTTCCTTTAATTGTCTTCATGTTTTCATGTTTTCAAGTCTTCAACAACTAATTGGAGTTATTTTGTAGTTTAGCTAAGGAGGAAGATTTTAAAGTGGAATTCACAAAAATATATTTTTTCTGTGAACGGGAATGATTTACACAGAGCCTTGGGATGCAAGAGGGTCAGAGTGCAAAGGATTTGGACACATAGTTAAGGAGGGAAAACAGATTAGTAGGACCTAATTATTGATAGTTTTACAGTTTTTAAGTGACTCAATAACATTTACTACAATTTCAACAATGACTGAATTTTAGATTCACAATAACAACAGTCACACCTACAGTCAACAGTCAATTCACACCCACACCCAGGCAGAGATGTTTGGACACATCAAGATCTGGGTGTGTGAAGGTCCCTCTCCAAAATTCTCCTGTTGTCAGTGAAACCCTCCCACACATCCCTTTGTGTTTCCCACCAGACAAGGGTCACAGCTGGAGGAGTGTTTGTTGAGGGGGATCAGAATTGTCCTGGCCATCAGCGACGCTCTTTGGAGTGTTGCAAACTGGAGGGTCCCCAAGCTCTGAGAGGCTATGAGAGGTGTCCCACTGAGAGGGAGGTGCTGGGGAGCTCCCAGGGCCTCCCTCAGCTTACTGGGTGTGGGCTCACAAGGGCACTGGCTTTAGTTATCTGCTGAAGTTCCATCCTCGTGTCAGGAATGATGGGAGTTTCCAAAAGATTTGGTAATTGTACCTAAACTGTTCCATTTGGACTGTGATTCAGGCAGGGAATGTTCCAAGGCTTTCATGGAATGACGGATTATCCTGTGTTCCCCAGCTGTTCCACTTTGGATTGTTCCCCTCTGTATCATCCAGGAGCATCTGGTCCAGTGCAGGGACACTTCACCACACCCCTGGTCCAGTCCAGGGGCTCTTCATTGCTCAGCTAGTTGAGTCAAGGCTTGTCAGGAGCTCCTGAGATCATCGACCAGGCCTGAGGACAATGGGGGGAGGATGCACCACCATAGAGGCCTCTAAGAAAGATTGGAATGAATGTTCTGTAGGGTTCTGTCAGAGCTGTAGGAAGCCAAATAATTCTAAACTTAAAAAAGGAAGGTTTGAAGTAGATATAAACAAGAATTTTTCACACTGAGGGTGGTGAAACACTGGCACAGGTTGCCCAGAGAGGTAATGCCTCATCCCTGGAAACATTCAAGGACAGGTTGGATGGGGCTCTGGGCAACCTGATCTAGTTTAGGATGTTCCTTGCTCATTGCAGGGTGGTTGGACTTGATGAACTTCAAAGGTCCCGTCCTACCAGAACTCTTCCATCTTTCTACTGGAGCCAGGGCTGCCAAGGATCACACAGGTTTCAGACCCAGCTGAGCATCCCCTCTGATGGCCCATCTGGCAGCTCTGCTAAAAAGCTGCTGCAAAGAACCTCCAGACCTCAAAAAGCTTTTGTGCTGGGCTGAGCTGTGGCTATCAGGGCTGGGGGGTTGGCTTTTGGTTGTCAGGTGCCCACCAAGGCTCTCTCTCACTCCTCTTCCTTCTCCACTCCTCTTGGTGCCTTCAGGGTTGTTTCTCCCACATTTCCCTCACTCCTCTCTGGGTTCCAGCACCCTGGATTTTATCCTTTCTCCAAAGGGTTATCCCAGAGGTGCCTCTGCAATTGCTTTTTGGCTCAGCTTTGGGCACTGGCTGATCCATTTTGGAGCCCTCTGGAACTGCCTCCCTCTCACACAAAGTCAACTCTGGATCTCTTCTTCCCTAAGGCAAACCTGCAGCCCCCTCCCTGCTACCCAACCTGATACACAGGGTCATGGAAGTGCCCAGGAATACAGGAGGTCACTGAGCCCATTCTTCCTCAGGCTGCTGAAACCAGACTTTGTCCTCTTGCTCTCCCTGCCTGCAGGTTCTCTGTGTCAGAGCAGAGCTGTGCTGGCCTCAGCCGTGCTTTGCTGCAGAGCCTGCTGGGCTGGGGGCAGATGGCAATGGCAGAGGGGCTGAGGTGCCCCAAGGAGAGCAAACCCTGCTGTGCCCAGGCCAGAGGGACACAGGGCTGGGCTGTGCAGCCTGGCAGGACAGGGCTTTGATGCCTGGGGGGGTCTCTGCCAGCATGGAGGGCCTGGAGGCTTCAGGTGACTCTGATCTGCAGGAAGGACAAGGTGCTGATGGAAATGTCCTTGGCTTTGGACATGCTGTGATCCAGGAACACTCTGAAAATCACTGCTCTGTGCCTTGGCTGCAGCATCAAAGGGATGACTGAGGGTTATCAAGCACTGGAGCAGAATGTCCAGGGAAGTGGTTGAGTCGCCACAGAATCACAGAATTGCTAAGGTTGGAAAAGACCTCTGAGATCATGGAGTGCAACCATTAACTGTCATCTTCACTACTGAACTGTGTCTGCAAGTGTCACAGCTCAGTGTTTTTTGGACACTTCCAGGGATGGTGACTGTAAGACCCCAGGTTTGAGCTACGAGCTCATCAAATTTCTTTTACTTAAGAAAATATATAAGATGCCAAAATATCTGTGCTCTACGTATTTTAAAAGGGCCTTCAGCTCTTTTAACCTTGAGGGATATCACAAAGCAAAAGATGCCCTACATGTTTTCTCAGAAGGTCAAATAACACACTTTTACTTGAACCTTTAGCAAATAAGGGAGCTTGGCAAAAGTTGAAAGGGCAACATTCCACCAGGATAGAGCATTCCCCAAAGCACTGACTGATCACAGGCCAATCCAGACAAGTCAGCAAAAAACAACCCATCCGGTTTGAAGTGACCCAAAATATTAAGAAAGGAGATGAAGAGAAGTAAAGAAAGAGAGAGAAGGGAGAAGTGCAGCTCCCACCCACAGTCTGGTGCCAGTGCAGCTTCCCCGTGCCCAGATGGAGGGTCCGACCACGCCATGGCCGCACGGGGCTGGTTTGATTTGCTCTGCCCCCTGTGCCCACCCCTCAGGGGGGACTTGTGGCCCACTGGCCACTCTGGGGCTCCAGGAGGGTGAGGGGCAGAGCTCCTGGTGTGCTGGAGCCAGTGTGGGGCTGGGTTAGGGGCTCCAGGCTGTGGGATGGGGCAGTGCTCCCGGGCTGCTTTGGACTGACAGCAGCTCCAGGGCTGCCCAAGGAGGCTCCAAGGGCTGGGCAATGGAACATGGCACCACCTCACCTTTGCAAATTCAGCCTGTCCCTTCCCCACCCACACACACACTGGAGTTGTTCTGAGTCAAGAATTATCCCAATAATGCAGTGTCTCACAGGTTCCTTTATTCCATGAGGTTCCATGGTGTCACAGTGGTCCCTTATGCTCCACAGGCCCTGCACTGTCACCATGGTCCCTTGATTCCAGAAGATCCCCATATGTCACAGTGGTCCTGAGGATTCAACAAAGTTCTGTGGTGTCCCAATTGCACAGTGATTCCATCAGGTCCAGAGTGTCCCAGCACTCCTTTGAATCCACAAGGCCCTGCAGTGTCACAATGGCCCTTGGTGCTGTGAGGTTGCCCAGGGTCACAATGGCCCCTTTGTCTCCACATGGCCCAGCAGGGTCACAATGTCACAGTGTCAAAGTGTCACAGTGTCAGAGTGTCACAGTGTCACAATGTCACAGTGTCACAATGTCACAATGTCACAATGTCACAATGTCACAGTGTCACAATGTCACAGTGTCACAGTGTCACAATGTCACAGTGTCACAATGTCACAATGTCACAATGTCACAATGTCACAGTGTCACAGTGTCACAATGTCACAGTGTCACAATGTCACAATGTCACAATGTCACAATGTCACAGTGTCACAGTGTCACAGTGTCACAGGGTCACAGTGTCACAGTGTCACAGTGTCACAATGCCCCCTTGATTCCAGGAGGTTCAGCACCTTCCCAGGACTCCTTTGGTTCTGTGCTGCCCTGGAGTGTCATCAAGGCCCCTGGATTCTGTGAGCTGCCCCAGTGTCCAAGGGCCTTTGGCTCCATCAGGCCTTGCACTGTGACAATGGCCCTTGGATTCCAGGAGGTTCCAAAGTGTCACAATGGCCCTGATACCAAAAGGGGGCAGAAACAAACACCTTAACTCCAATTTGTAAGAATTAACAAGCAGGAATTGTTCTTTATTCAGCACTGGGCATTGCAGGAATGCTCCTCTAACTGAAGGTGCCAAATGAGAGATGGACAGGGCTTCTTATTGCACACACTGGTTACATATTCATTAAATGTTCAGGTTTGCTTAATACATATTCATCAGTTTGATTCACATAATCACCCCCCTGGAGGTCCTTCCAGGTCCAAAGGTTGTTGTCTTGCCCTCAGTTCTTGAGCAGGCACATCATGATCGTATTCCACCACCAAAAACTGCTACATTTGTTCTTCATCTTATCTGGGGACACAGATCTTATTTACATCCTGTTAGTTTGAGTTACATCCCTGATCTAATTCTAGAGGACTTCTCTGATTACATTGTTTCTTATATGGGCATTCTGGAACACTGTGGGTACAGTTTCTCCCATCACCATCCCATGGCACAGGCAGGACATCCAGGGGATCAGGCCCAGCCAGCCTGGGGTTGGGAAAGGCAGGTCCTGCCTGACCAGCCTGGTCTCCTTCTGTGACAAATGACCCCCTCAGCAGATGAGGGAAAGGCTGGGGATGGGTCTGTCTTGACTTCAGCAAAGCCTTTGAGCCCATCTTCCACAGCATCTCCTGCACAAACTGGCAGCTCACGGCCTGGACGAGGGAACTGTTTGCTGGGGGAAAAACTGGCTGATGGCCCAGGGAGTCGTGGGGATGGAACTTAATCCAGGTGGGGCTGGTGACTAGTGGGGTTCTCAAGGGCTCAGGATTGGGGCTGCTCCTGTTTAACATCGTTATTGGTGATCTGGATGAGGGGATCGAGTGCCCCCTCCTGGAAATTAACAGATATCATGAGGTTGGGTGTGAGTGTGGATCTGCTGCAGGGCAGGAAGGCTCTGCAGAGGGATCTGGACAGGCTGAATCAATCAGACCAAGTGTCAGGCACTGCATTGGGTCCCAACAAGCACCTGGAACACTCCAGGCTGGGGGCAGAGGGGCTTGAGAGCTGCTCAGCAGGAAGGGATTTGGGGGTGCTGCTTGACAGTGACTGGATATGAGCCAGAGTGTGCCCAGGGGGGCAAGAAGGCCAAGGGCACCCTGGCCTTTGTGGAGAACAGGGTGGCCAGCAGGACCAGGGCAGGGATTGTCCCTCTGTGCTGGGCACTGGGGAGGCCCCACCTCGAGTGCTGTGTCCAGTTCTGGCCTCTCAGTGCAAAAAGGCCCTGGAGGAGCTGGAGCGTGTCCAGAGAAGGGAACAGAGCTGGGGAAGGGCCTGGAAAACATGTCTGATGAGGAGCAGATGAGGGAACTGGGGTTATTGAGTCTGCAGTAAAGGAGGCCCAGCATGGAACTCATCACTCACTACCATGACCTGAAAGGAGGTTTTAGTGGGGAAGGGGGGTCTGTCTCTTCTACAAAGCCTTTAGTAAGAGCAAGAGAGGAAATTGCTTTGAGTTGCCTTGAGTAGGGTTCAGATTAGAAAATACAATTTTTTTTTTTTCACTGAATATTTAGGCATAGGAATAAAATTCCTAGGGAGGTATTAGAGTCTTTGGAAATGTTCAGATGGCATCTAGATATGGCACATTGGGATGTCATTTAGGGGTGATTATGGTGGTTCTGGTTGACATTTGGACCATAGGATCTTGAAAGTCTCTTCCAACCTTGATGATTTTGTGATTCTCTGACCTGTCATCACAGTTTCCACATTTGTGCTCTAACAAGATCTTTTCTCAGTTGCAACCCTCCTTGGGACCCATTAACACTACAAGAAACTTTACAGTTTGAATCTCACTTTGGTTTCTCAAGGGGTTCCTGCAACTCTCCTCAGGGTCTGATGTTCAGGGACTCATCCCCAAAGCCCCCGAGGCTGATGAAATGCCTGGGGCTGTTGCTGTGCTGCTGAGCTGGGCCGGGCTCCTGGCACACAGGGAGCTCCTGACAACCAAGAACAGCTTCAAAGACACAGCTCTGCTGCTGAGCAGCTCCTCTGCACAGCCCAGCAGGGCTGAGGGCACTGCCTGCAGCACCCAGGGCACAGGAGAGAAGGCAGAGAGGTGAGAGGCAGCCTGGGCTGGGAGGGGACTGAGCTCTCACTGCAGGAGAAACCTTCCCAGGATTTGAATGAAGAATTCTCTGGCTGTAGAACAGTTAACCTTCCCTTCCTGGTGGGATCTCCTAAAGCTGCCACATCCCACAGCTTGTAGGATCTTTCAGAAGCGCTCTCCCAGTGCCTGCAGGGCAGAGGAAGTGGCCCTATGGCAGAGCAGGGCAGGAGCTGCAGGCAGCAAGGGCAGGCAGGAGAAGGGAGCAGGAGGTGAAAGGGATCCTGGGCTGGGAGGACAGGGCAGAGCTGCTCAGGGGAGGAACCTTGGCAGCCCTTTGGCACGGCAAGGCTGTGGCTGCAGAGCAGTGCAGGGGAGTTGCTGCCAGTGGCTCTTGCAGCTGCCAAATGGCAGCCCTGGCAGGAGCTGTCAGGATGGCTGTGCTGGATTTGCTGGGGGGCAGCAGGAGAAGCTGCTGCAGAGCAGGACTTGCTGCTGCCCCATCAGAGGCCCAGGGCCAGAAGGTTCCCTGTGCCAGGGCTGGCTGTGGGGTGGGAAGGTAGGGGTGCATCCAGGGGTGCCAAGGGCTGTGGCTTGTCCTGCCTGGGCTGCTTTGCCAGCCCAAGCAGAGCCTCTGCCCTCAGGCCCACGGGGACTGGGCTGGGCATTGCCCTGCAGCAGCCAGAGCCCAGGCAAGGGCAAGGCCCTGATTTTCATCTCTCTCTGGCTGTCCCTTCTCCCTTGGCAGCAGCACTCTGGCATTTCCCTGCCATCCCCTGCTGACAGGGGCAGCTCTCAGGGGCTGGGGGAGAAGGGCTGTGGGCAAGGAGCAGTTACTGGTAGGGCAGAGCAGGGCAGAGTTCTTCTGATCTCCCCAAGTGTGCTGCAGGGATGAGGGCTGGTCACAGCTCCAAATCAAAGCCGGAAATTTCCCCAGAAAGTATCTCCAAGAGCCACAGACACACAGGGGGTACCTTGAAGAGAATGAACCAGTTCTTTCAGTGTTTCACGCAGGGTTGTCTGGCTGCTCACTTTGACAGAGAAATTAATCTCCTAGCAGATGAAGAGACACTGAAACTTTAACTCTGTTAGATTAAAAGAAATCGAACCTGAGAGTATCAGATATCAAAACTGTCTTAGAGACAGCACCAGTGTCACTTTTCCATCCTCCTCAGGGTTGCTCTGACTTTGGAATCAGAGCCTGCCCAGGCAGAGCTGCCCCTGGGCAGTGCCCGGTGCTGCTGGGAGGGCTCTGCAGGGCAGAGCTGAGCCCCCAGGGCTGGGATGGGCTCTGGCAGCACTGGCAGGGCCCAGCCCTGGGCCCAGGGAAGCAGCTGCTGGCAGGGACAGCTCAAGGCAGCAGAGCCCTGGGCAGGGAATGGGGGGCAAGTGCCCCCAAGGCCTGGGGGAGGGGGCGTTCAGGCAGCTCTGGGGACTCTTCCCTGCAGCTCTGCTGGGCACTTTGTGCTGGGCCATAGAAATGAGGATTCCTGCACTGGAAAAGAACCTTCCCCAGCTGTGATGGTAAAAATAGAAAACACTGGTACAATTATTCTAAGGAGAGACTAAGTTTCTGCTCTGCAGCCCCAGCTCCTCTGAGTCGTGGGGGAAGGGATGGAACTTTTGTATTCAAGGTCTGTTACATCTGACATTTCTTTGTATCTGTGAGAGCTCTACCAAAAAATTCCATGTTGCACTGCAGCAGAGCAAAACTGACTCCTTGGTGTGCATTTGGTGACATTTGACACATCGATTTCCTTTTGAAATGGAGTTGCTTTTTCCCAGAGGTCTGTACTAACTGTTTCCTCTCTTTTCCTTTTCTGAACAGACTCTGTGCTAAGAATTAGCAAATGCCCAACAGCAGCTCCATGGCCCAGTTCCTCCTGCTGGCATTTTCAGACAGGCGGGAGCTGCAGCTGCTGCACTTCTGGCTCTTCCTGGGCATCTCCCTGGCTGCCCTCCTGGGCAACGGCCTCATCCTCAGCGCCGTAGCCTGCAACCAGCACCTGCACACCCCCAGGGACTTCTTCCTGCTGCACCTCTCCCTCACAGACCTGGGCTGCATCTGCACCACTGTGCCCAAAGCCATGCACAACTCCCTCTGGGACACCACAACCATCTCCTACACAGGATGTGCTGCTCAGCTCTTTTTCTTTCTGTTCTTCTTGACAACAGAGTATTTCCTTCTTACCATCATGTGCTACGACCGCTACGTTGCCATCTGCAAACCCCTGCACTACAAGACCCTCCTGGGCAGCAGAGCTTGTGCCCACATGGCAGCAGCTGCCTGGGCCACTGGGTTTCTCAATGCTCTGCTGCACACAGCCAATACATTTTCCCTGCCCCTGTGCCAGGGCAATGCCCTGGGCCAGTTCTTCTGTGAAATCCCACACATCCTCAAGCTCTCCTGCTCACACTCAGGCTACCTCAGGGAAATTGGGCTTATTGTGGTTAGTGCCTGTTTAGGGTTTGGTTGTTTCATTTTCATTGTTTTCTCCTATGTGCAGATCTTCAGGGCTGTGCTGAGGATCCCCTCTCAGCAGGGACGACACAAAGCCTTTTCCACGTGCCTCCCTCACCTGGCCGTGGTCTCCCTGTTCCTCAGCACTGCAACCTTTTCCAATCTGAAGCCCCACTCCATCTCCTCCTCATCCCTGGATCTGGCCCTGTCAGTTCTGTACTCAGTGGTTCCTCCAGCCCTGAACCCCCTCATCTACAGCCTGAGGAACCAGGAGCTCAAGGATGCCATAAGGAAAATGATGACTGGATGCTTTTCAGGAGCAATGAAGTGCCTGTGTTCTGGTGTGTAGCACTCAGAAGGAGATGCCTTAGTGGCTCAGCCTTCCTGCTCAGGTTTTCCGCAGTGGTCCTCGGATTCTTCCTGCAATAATTTTCTGTGCAGTTAAATATTATTATGTATCTGCCTTTTAATTAAGTGTCTACTCATTGAATTTGACCCAGAGGTGTAAAAATGATGAATTTTTATCTCTAAATATTTAAACAAAATAAAGGACCCTGCAGTGCCTTCTTTGTCCAAGACCCTTCTTCTCAGCTGTTCCTAAAGCACAGCACACTGCAGGACAGGGGGGATTTGCAAAGGGCAAGGGGACAAGAATCCCAGCTCAGCAGCACTGCCAGGGAGCAGCAGAGCTTGGTCTTTGCAGAGCTGCTCTTTCTACTTCCACACTGTACTCCTGAGCCCCTTTCTCAGTGTAAGGCCTGAGTGTGGGCTATTGGAAAGGTTTTGGTGTCAGGGATATTGAGAAGGCTGTGCAGTGTCACTGGGAGACCTCTCCCAAACCCTTGCAAAAGCCAGAGCCATCCTAGGGGTTCCTGGGGCCTTGGCAAAGGCAGACATGGAACCAGTCTGCAAACAGGGCAGCAAGGAGGCTTGGCAGAGTTCCAGACTGCTCAGGCTCAGCAGGGAAGGGGACAAGTCCTCCTGCAGCCATTGCCAGGCACAGGAAGGACAAGGCAGGGATTGCAGAACCCCTGTGGGAGGGAAAAAAAGGGGATGTTGTGTTCCCAGACTTCAGTAGGGCCTTTGACATGGTGTCATGTGGTCTCCTTAGAGCCAGACTGGTGAAAGCTGGACTGGGCAGAGTCCAGGTGGAGTTTAGGGCGGTGCCTTCCAGATTCTTCTCTGGGTAGTGCTTGTTCCAACCTTCAGCCTCAAATCGAGGGTCTATTTCTCTTCTTCCTGGCTTTGACCTTTCTCCTCTCCATTGTTGATGTCCCAGTTATTGAAGCTTGCAAAACCCCTTGGTTCTAAGCCCTTTTCTCCTATTCAAATATCTACTCAGTCTAAATTTATTCCCTCTAGGTTGACTGTGTAGCATTTCTAGCATTCTCCTTGGGTTTAGGTGCAGTAAGCAGAACAGAAGGAGTTTTTCTTAACAGTTCAGGCAGAACAGGTGTTGAGGGGGGCTTTTGTCAACAGAGCAAGAGATCTCAGTTAACTTTTTTAGGCCTTGCTCTCGTTTCAGGCTTGTTGGCTGTGTGATGTGTCTCTGGTGGCTGTGACATCCCAGAGGACAGGTGACAATGGGAGCTGTCCCCAAGGACAACAGCAGGCAGCCCCAGGGCAGTTGGACTTGGGTGACCAGTGAGTGCACAGGCAGGGGGAAGGCTGGGATGGATGGGCCTTGGGGAAAATCAAGGAGAGAAAAGGGAGAAGAACTGGTGACTGTAGCCGAGAATCTCTGCCCACCTCCCCTCACCTTTTCTCCGCCACCGCGTGCTGCCTGCCTGCCACCGGAGACTGGAACTGTGCCGGCCTGGAGAGAGCTGAGACCACCATGCCACATGTGGGAGTTCTACCTTGTCCTTCCAGCCTTGCCATATTTCTGAAGGCCTAAAAGTGTGGCTGAGCGGGACTCTGCACAGCCTGGGACATGGCTCAGTGTGAGTTCCAGAGAACTAAAGCTGTCAGACCCCCTGCAGCTAAAAAGAAAACATCGAAAATGGCAGAGACAGGGGGAAAAAAAAGGCAGAAAACTGCTTCCCCCCCTTCACACACACACACCAGCTTGGCAGGAAAGGTGTATGGTGGTATCTTTTCTCTGCTTTTAAAACATAATCTTAAGCATTTTCCAACCTTTTCTTGTTTTTTCCTCTCTTTGCATCTCTTAGCCATTAATAAAATCAGATTTTGGTATCAACAGATAACTTGTGTGAGTTTTAATTTTACTCAAGGGAATATGCAAAATTGAAGTTCTTTCTGCGATATTGAAGTAGATTATAACATTGGTACATTGTAGCATCTCTTCCCCAAGAAAGCTGCTGCAGAACATCTGGGCCTTCACTTTGTGTTGTCATTGGGACAAACGGGGACAAGATGTGTTTTGAAGTTTCTCCCTGCCCTGCTGTGTGCTGCTGCTTGGCTGGTGGAGCAGCAGAGCAGAAATTCCCTGTTTGCATCTGGCAAAGCAGCGGGTGACAGCAGTGACGATGGGGTGGGGGGTGAGGTGTCTGCTCTTCAAGAGGGCCAAGACAAAGGCATTGGGGAATTGTCCCAGAACTCTGGCATGGCAGGCTTGGAGCGCTTGGTGGGCATTTCTTGAGAGCTCGGGTGCCCCCCGCCTGCTCGGGCTGGGATGCGAGCCCATCCTGAGCCTCATTCCATGGCAGTGTGTCCCGACACAGCCCGGCCACAGCTGAAGCCAAACCCTGAGCGGGTGAGGCGGGACCTGCTCCAGCGCCTACCGCAGCCTCCGGCCCGGTGGGAGCGGCCCGGGCCCTGCCCCGGGCACCCTGAGCGGGGCAGTGCCCACTCCCGCCGGCCGCCCTCACAAGGCCCAGGCCGCCTCCTTCCCACACGGCCCAGCAGGGCCGCCCTCACGCCTGCCCGGCCCGGCCATGTCCCGCCCGGCCCCGCCCTGCACCGTGGCCTCTGTGACACCCCACGGGACGTGCTGAGCGTCCCACCAGCCATTGTGACGCCACAGGGGTGAGCAGGGCACGGCTTTGTTGGTGCCCGGAGCCGGCGCTCAGAGCTGCTGTGGCCTCTCTGGGAGCAGCAGCACATCCCGCTCTGGGAGCTTTGTGCGCCTGTTCTGCCGGCTTGGTGGCTACAGGACACGACCACTGCGCAGGGCGACCTCGTCTGCCTTGTGCTTTATACCCTTTGCCCGTCCTTATTCTCATCCTTGTCCCTCACCCTAAACCTCACCCTCGTCACATTCATCATCCCTACTTGGCTCCCGGCAGCCCCGCCGGGGGCTTCGTGCACTTCCTGCTGCTGGGAGCTCCGAGCAGGGCCATGCCGTGGCTTCTCAGCAAGAAGCGATGGCAGTCGCCGTCCAGCAGCACCAGTGGGCAGCCCTGGGCTGTCCCCAGCTCCACCAGTGCCCCCGAGCTCAGGGAGAAGGGGCTGGGCAGGCTGCACCGCGCGGCCGCCCACGGCGACCTGGCCTGGCTGAGGCGCTGGCGCTGGTATGTGAGGGCAGTTGGCATCGACAGGCGAGACCAGGACATGCGGTGAGTGCTGTGGGACGCTGAGGGCACACCTGGGCTGCTCCTGAGCCAAGCTGCAGCAGTCCTCGGCAGCCCTCTCTGAAGGACAAGGCTTGAAAAGGGAGATGTGCCCTGTCAGTTGGGAGAGTGAACTCTGGAGCTTTTCACTGCTTGGAGCTGCCGGCTGGGCTCGAGCGCTGTTGGAAACGCGTGTCCCCGACCTGCCGCTTCGCCGTGGTCTCTCTGCAGGGCTGTTTTGCAGCTGCTCAGCCCTCACCTTTTCTCTCCTGCCCTGTGGCTCATCAGCGCAGCATTGCAGCAGCAGCAGCAGAGAGCAGCAAGCAGGAGGAGCAGAGTCTGGGCAGGGTCCCCAGGGGGCTGGGTAGAGACACAGCTTTGGTTTCCCTTTGTCTGTCCAGGTTAAGGGTGTCTGTTTAATTTTTAGGACACCTCTGCATCTCGCTGCGGCAAATGGCCATGCAGATGTCGTTCGATATCTGATGAGAAAGAACAGCCAGCCAAACCTCAGTGACAGCTTCAAGAGAACGGCACTGATGAAGGTGTGTGGAATGCCTTACCATCCTGTGGGTGGGGTTAGTGCTGCTGTGTTAAAGAGGAGATGTCTGGCAGGATTCCTTGCCCCGCAGCCCCACAGAAACATGCAAGTTGCATTCAGCATGGCATGGGCCTCTGTTAGCTGATCTTTGAAGATGCTCCTCTATTCCAGCATTCAGGAGCTGAGGGAGTTGTGACAGAGGGGGATGTAAAAGTTGCAAGTCTTTCCCTCTCCGTGTGTTGTTCCCAGGCAGTGCAGCAGGAGCAGGAAGAATGTGTTGCTGTTCTGCTGGAACACGGTGCCGACCCGAATCTGGAGGACGCTGACGGCAACACTGCCCTTCACCTGGCTGTGCTGTCTAAAAATGCAGCTGTAGCAGGGCTGTTACTGCAGCATAATGCCAAGAGTGATGCTCAGAACCAGGTAACCTTGGCATGTGGGTAAAGCTGCTCTTTCAAACAGGTGCAGAGCTTGTCTGTGTTTTTCTAATGGGGATTATTTCTCCTTGTAGTGGGGATTTACCCCCTTAAAACTTGCAGCCTTCCTCGAGCATGAGGAGATGCTGGAGTGCCTTCTGACCAAAGCAGCTGACAGGCATGCTCAAGCTGAGCCTGAGAGGTGAGGGGTTTGTCAAAACAGCACACAGGTGTTCTCAGTAGTCTGAAAGTAGGACTGAGAGGAGGGGCATGGCAATGGGCTTGGGAAAAGAAGAAGAAGCCACATGGAAGCTGTTCCCCGTGTGACTGGTAAAAGCAGGCCTGCACTTGGCTGCTCTCATCCCTTAGGGGCTTGTCCTTTGCCCTCTGAGGTCTGCAAGAAAGCCTTGTGTGTGGTGCCCTCTCCCCACACAGCCCCAGAGCCAGCGGGACACTTGCCATGAGCTCAGCAGCCGGGCTGCTCTGCAGGACAGGGAGGTTCAAGCCAAGGCACAGTTGGGGCGTTGAGTGCTCTGAAGGGAAGGGTTGGCAGAAAGAGAAGCAACACTGTCCGAGGGGACACGAGGGGCTGACACCCCACCTGAGGAGAAAACTTCCTGCCATGCAGATGGTCAGGGGGTGAACGGCCCTGGGAGTTTGCGCAGCCGCATCTGGGGGGACTTTGGAGAGCAGTGCAAGGAGCCCTGGACAGCATGGCCTGACCTCGGAGTTGAGGCTGCTTTAGGGAGGCCCCTTCTCAGCTGAATTCTCCAGTGCTTCCATGTGCTTGGCTTTGCTTTCACAGAGCTTGTAGGAAAGGGGGAAGAGCTGTTTTGGGAGCAAGCAGGGGAAAAATGATGCAGGATCAGACATGTTTCAGATTAAATTTTGGATGCCTTAGGACTGCTCTTGTGGTTCCTGGAAGCCGTGAGGCTCACCTGGAGGAAGATAATCTGCACTTGCAGAAGGAGTTGGACAGGGTTGACATTAAGGTATGGAAAGCCTGTCCCTACAGGGATAAACCTGGGGGTGCCAGTTGCTCCCTATACATCATGAAAAAGGACAAAACAGACTTCTGGGAGCCAGGATGATAGAGATCTAAGGAAGCAGCAGTTACATCGGGCTTTGATCTGCCTCTGTCCCTCTGGCCCCTGCCCCACAACCCACTGTGCTGAGGCAGAGCTGCCTCTCCTTAGGGTTTCACCGCTCACCGGGCAGGGCGGCTGGGGCTCCTCTCTCTCTGCTACATTCGAGGTCTTCCTGGTTTAAAAAGACTCCCCACACACCCCTGGTGTGATTCTCGACTCCAGAGCAGGTCTGTGGAGCAGTTCACCTGGCTGCCTGGGCTGAAATGGTGGTCATCAGCTTGCCAGTGATGCCATCCTTCCTGGCCCCACCACACTGAAGCAGAGCTGCCTCTCCTCAGGCATCCACTGCTTCCTGCTCAGGGGCTGCTGGGTGCCTCTCTCTGCACTTCAGTCAGGGTTTTTCCCACTTCAGAAAGCTCCCCATGCTGCCCTGGTGCAATCCTGGGCTCCAGAGCACACGTGCCAGAGCAGTTCACCTTTGACCCTTGCCAGACGCCTTCCTTTAGGAAGATGAACTATTCCATGCACCTTTTCATGGATTAGCAAGCAAGGCAATACAAGCAGCATCACAGCTCACAAAAAAGGTCGGAGGGGCAGTGTTGGTCCTTAGAACCGTGCTGTAGGAAATCAGTGGAGGGATGGGAGAGGCTGCTGTTAAAGAGGACAGAGGAATACAGCTGGTGTTCATTTGGGAGCAGAAGTGAAGCTCTGAAGGCACTTGAATGGATTGCAGTTCTCTGGGCAGAGGGTGTGCACACACACATGCAGCACAGCAGGCCTTTGGCAGCAGCTGGCTCCTCTCTGGGAAAGCTCACCTGACAACTGTGGGTTCTGCCCGTGATTTTACAGTTGCAGGAGGAGAAGGAGGAAAAGCATCTTCAGTCTGAGCATTGTGTTGGTGACTTGAAGACTGCCTTGGCTGATAAGGAAAGAGAAGAAATAGCTTCTTCCCAGAAACTGCAGGACCTCCTGTTGGCATCTTCGGAGACTGATACTGCTCCAAAACAACTGGAAGAACTCGAGCAACAGTAAGAGAGTAACACAGTGAAGCGAGGGGTCTGTAGCTTTGGGGGACTGGGTGGAGCAACAGGAGAGTCAGTCTGATTTTGAAGGACACTTCTGCTTTGGATTCTGTTACTTAACACAGTTTGTTTTGCATTGGATTTTCTGGTACTAAGACCTGTATTTCTTCTGAAGCTTTGAAAGTGGAAACACCAGACTGGAAACCACTGTCCAGCAGCTGAGAGATTGCTTTGAAGCCCTTCAGAGAGACGTGCAAGCCTCTGCCTCAGTAAGCTACTCATAAATTTCCCTGTTTGTGACTCTTGAGCCTGGCTGCCCATTTCTGTGGAGAAACTGCAAGATGAAGTTTTCCTGGAGAGCCAAGGGGAGCTCAGTTTCTGCATTCTCCTCAGTAGAGGCTGCTCAGAAAGCAGCCTGGTCTTTTCTGCAGCTGCTACAAAAGCCCTGAGGGTGTTTTCTGTGGTGGACACTAGAGGAATAGAGATTATAAATGATGAGTGTCATTATGAGCTCCAAGGGACCTGGAAATATTGCTCTCAGAAACATCTCACAAATTCTTAAGTAGGTCTAAAGTGTCTTCTTTCTGTTGGTGAATCTTTCCAGTCTTTTCCATGCTTGTTTCCAAGAGATGTTAAATACAGTTTTACTGGCCACCCCTTTAGAGGTTTTCCCAGAATTCACTGCCTTTAAATCATGTGGAGTTTCCTTTTATTTTCTGAGTATAGGTTGCTGAACTTTCCCAGCAGCTGGACACGGAGCCTAAAACAGACATGCAGCTGGAAGCTCAAAATCAGGATTTGCAAGGAGAGCTTTTCATCCTGCATGAGAAGTGTGAACAACTGGAGAAGAGCAAATGCCAGCTGCTAGAAGAGGCAACAAAACTCCACCATCATTTGAAGAATTGCATGCTGGATGGCAGCCAAACAGTACAACACAAAAGAGTCGTGGAAGAACAAGCAAGCAAGAAAATAATTCAAAAACTACAAGAAATCAATGAGTTTTTGCAAGTAAGTGAATTTCTCACCAGTGTCCACAGGCACTACGTAAACTTCTGTTGTGGCCATGACTTCTGGTATTTTCCTTTCCCTTCTGCATTCTGTGTGTTAGTGCTGTACTTCTGTCTGTGCTGGAGGCAGTGGGAGAAGGGCAGATGGTTGGGCAGCAGTGCTGGGTGTGTGAGGTGCCGGCAGGTCCCTGAATCCAAAGCCTGCCCAAGGCACATTCCCAGTTGGCAGTGCCTGGGGGGGATCTCTGTCCCCTGCTCTGGTTCTGGCTGCTCATCCTCCAAGGGGTTTGGCAACTTGCAGCTGTCATGGCCAGACATTTGGGTGCTGCTTTTTACTTGTAGGGAGGAAAGTGCTCAGAAAAGGACTCAGTGAAATGACAGGAGTGGGGTGAGGGGGGTGCAGGTGGGGAAGCTCTGACTGTCTTTGAAGCATCCTTTAAATATGCCCTGTCCTGCAGATACAGTGTCTTTTCATTGGTAGCTTTGACTAAGAGTGCTGATTTGGCTTCTTTCTGAATGAGAAGAATTATTTACCCTGGTAGCTCCTGGGTTCTGCCTTGATTGCTGCTGTTTGTGAGGAGGCACAGCCACCTCTCTGAGCAAAGCCCTGAAATTGGGTCCATGCAATTTTCTGCTGGGGAGAGCTTTCTTTTTCTTGTGGTGGTTGAAGGTGCACTGTCTCCTTCAGGCACAGGCAGCCCACCAGCACCAATTCGGACAAATTGGAGACAGGAGTTGTGATTCAATGAGACACCAGCTGGAAGAAAGAATTCGAGATCTCGAAAGTGAATTGGACAGGGTTAAAAAAAGCCAACAAGAGAGTGCTTGTCATAAAGAGGCAACGCAGGGAGAAATGGAAATGTACAAAGAGCTGTACCTGGAGGAAGTGAGAACCAGAAAATGCCTCACAAAGGAACTGCAAAGGTAAGTCCACGCTTTTTTTTGGAGTGTTAATAAGAGACTCCTTTTTCTTCATGCATTTTCCTTCTAAATCCATCTTTTACTTCTCGCCAGCATTATTGCCCTACATAGGCCAACAGGCTCTGATGTAGTTGCCAAGACACTCTCCTTGATATTTGAAAAATGACAGACATGTGAAGTCCCAGGTGATGGGAAAAAGGGAAACACACTGTACCCATCTTTAAAAGGGGTAGAAAGGAGGGCCCTGCTAACTGCCAACCTGTCAGGCTGCCCTCTGTGCCTGGGAAGGTCATGGAAAAGATCCTTCTAGAAGCTCTGTCAAGGCCCAGGGATGACAGGGATGTGATTCGAGACACGAGCCCAGCTTCACCAAGGGCAAGTCCTGCTTGATGAGCCTCGTGGCCTTCTAAGATGGAGCAACTGCCTCAGTGGCCAAGGGCTCCAAATGTCCTTTCCCTGTAATTCTGGAAAGCCTTTGGCACAGTCCCCCAAAACATCCTTCTCTCTAAGCTGGAGAGAGGTGGATTCCATGCGTGGACTGTTGATGGATTAAGAACCTGGGTGAGCAGTCCCATCCAGAGGTGGTGATCAATGGCTCAGAGTCCTGAGGGACAGCAGTGCCATCAGAGTGGGGTCTGTGTTGGGACCAGTGTTATTTCCCATCTTCACTAAGGAGACAGATGAAGGGATGGAGGGCACCCTCAGCACATTTGCAGCTGACACCCAGCTGAGGGGTGTGGTTGACACACCTGATGCCATCCAGAGGGACCTGGACAAGCTGGAGAAGTGGGCCCATGGCAATCTCCGGAGGTTTAACAAGAGCCAGTGCAAGATGCTGCCCGTGGCTCAGGGCAGCCCCCTGGATGGATGCAGGCTGGGGGATGGACAGAGGGAGAGCAGCCCTGCCCAGCAGCACCTGGGCTGGATGAGGGGCTGGACAGGAGCCGGCAATGTGCGCTCGCAGCCCACAAAGCCGATTGTCCCCTGGGCTGCAGCAAAGGCAGCGTGGCCAGCGGGGCAGGGAGGGCATTCTGCCTCTCTGCTCTGCCCTTGGCAGACCCCACCTGGAGTGCTGCAT